>CM077012.1:95160912-95824405 GCA_039090855.1 Macrothele yani
TATTATTGTTATTAAACAAAGAAGTGAAGACAGTTTCGGGCGTTATGCTATTTAGAGTGATACAAGACTTTTGGGACATGGTCGTTAAAAGGTTAAAAAGCACTAAAGAAATATTACGCTAATAGTTAAATTAGATTCATGGTCATATTGTATTGCGACTATGTGTGTATATAAATTGAAAAATATGTAATTACTTGACTTGATATTTTTCTTACTTTAGGGGGGGTGTCAGGCAAACATTAGCTTTTTACCGAGGATTTTTTTTCAAAAAAAGAGAATGAAATTAAGGACGCGACGTGGCATAGATTCTACGTATGAGGTGTTTATGTTCGAAAATATCCATTCCTGTAGCAAATATCGCGCAACTCTGTCAGTGTTGACGGCAGAGGACATCGAAGCCGAACATCTCTTTCTACCATGTCTCACATGTTTTCAGTATTATTGAGATTACGGTACTGTGGAAGCCAGGAAAGCTTTTGGAAGTTCTTTATGTGCTCATAAATCCATTCTTACACGACTCTGGCACGCTGTATTGTTGATGCATCGTCACCAGTAAAGATGCCATACCTTGGAGAAAAAAATTGCACCATTGCTGTGAGCATTTGGTCAGCTACAACACTTAACTATAGTTCCCTGGATGTCATCTTTCCACAGCAGACCCAGTCCGTACCAACGGAACATCCGCCATAGTATGATGCCACCTCCAGATGCTTGGATTGTGTTCACAAGACATGCCGAGTCCATCGCTTCGTGATGTTTTCGCCACACTCCCTGCCGACCATCAGCGGAAAACAATGTGCAGCGTGATTTATCTGATCACAACACATACTTCCATTGCTCTACTGTTCATTCACGGCCTCCTCAGACCAACTCTATGCGGATTTTTATGTTTCTCGCTGCGAGAAAGGCTTCCGAATGAGCAGATGACTTACAAGACCCAATTTCTTTAACTTCGTACGCATGGTTCGAGTCGAAATGGGCAACTTGGTTGAATTCAGAAGTCAGTTGCTGCACACTGCAAGACCTGTTCTTCCGTGCAATCCTCCTCACAGCACAACATTCTCGTTCATTAAGTCTAGCGGCCACATTTATGCTATTTAGATATGGAAGATCCGATTGCTTTCCAGTCTCTGAACACCTGTGAAATAATTGCTTTTGAGATGCCACTAATTTATTTTGTTTTGTTTACCGTGGTTCTTGCTAAAGATGTGTCCACTATTAGGTCTTTCCCGAATCCGAAACTTCCTGGGTTTTTCCCGTGTTTAAATGAGTTACTGCAATTGAATGATCAGCACGTTCTTTAAAAAGAACAAAGCAAAACGTCATCAACCCATGTGATTATTAGATTTGCATATATTGGTGTCTGTGACTGTGTTTTACCATAAAGGTTCCTAATTGTTTTCGCCGGTGTGTGTATTACATGTATGATACACACAGTCGTATCATAATAATATGACCACCTACCTATTAATGGGAATAACCACCCTTGGCCAAGATGACAGCGGCGAGACGGAGTGGCATGAACGCAATGCGGCCCTGGAAGGTTGCCAAAGGCACATGTGCCCATTCTGATTGCAGCAGAGCACGGAGGTCCCGGAGACGGCATATTTGAGAGTCGGCACTTTGAACTTGTCCATCCAAATTGTCCTACAAGTGCTCTATGGAATTGAGGTCGGGCGATTTCGTCAGCCAAGTAAAAACGAAGACATCGCTGTCGCATTCCTGGAACCAGTCACGCACCACCTTAGCGACGCAGCACGGCGCATTGTCTGTTGGTAGACACCATCAGCACCAGGGTAAACGTACAACAAGAAGGGATGCATGTGGTCAGCGAGGATGGACAGGTGAACATTGGCTTTCAGGGATCCACCCAGTGTTACCAGCGGTCCCAGGTCATACCAGGAAAACATCCCCCAGACATGTACATTGTCACCGCCGTCCTGTACTTGACAGACAAGCGTGTCCGGGTGTTGGTTCTCGTGTCTGACGCCGTATCCGCCACCATTCGCCACTTCTGTTTAGTAGAAACCTGGATTCGTCGGAGAAGGCAACCTTTTTCCACTCTTCCACTGTCCAATGACAGTAGTCCCATGTGAACTGCAGACGTCGTTGCCGATGGACCTGGATTAACATGGTCGCCTTGATGCAGCGTCGACTCCGGAGACCCATGCATAACAGATTCGCTCTACTGTTATCGGGGACACGTACCTAGGTGCCCCAGCGTTCATCTGCGCGGTCAATTGCTACACTGTTGCGCGTCGATTGCCCTTTACCAGTCGATGGAGACGACGTTCTCCTCTGGGGTCGATGGCCTTTGGGGCTCAACAGTTATGAAGTCGGGAGGTATTCTGTGTGCTAGCGGTCCATTCTTGGTACACCCTTACTACAACACTTCGGGAACAGCCCACGAAGTCTGCTGTTTCTGAGATGCTTCCACTCTTGGCGTGGTAGCCGATGATCATTCCATTTTGAATGTCCGTCAAATCACTACCTCTGTCCATTGTGCTCACGTAATGCACTATGGCTCATCTGTTCTGGCCGACCGCTTATATCTCCGTGTGGTCGACCTTGTCACGCTCACTGTGTGACTCGCCTGGACGGGTACACTGATTCCGGGGGTGGTCATATTATTCTGATACGACTGTGTATATTTGCCCTTTATACAAATCCCACACCATGAAACCTACCGTCATTTAAATTTTCATATAGCCATTTATTGGCTCTGAGGGGAGTTTGATATGAAATGTTGGCCTCCTACACAGAACTCCCTTTTTCAGCCATGGGTAAGACTACCTTTATAAGCGACATCCACTACTTACAAAAAAAAAAAAAAAAAAACCGCGACGATCTGAGCTTCAGAAAATTTAGCTCATCAGAGTCCGCCGGTTCCAGTCCCTGTAAAGTCCAGTTACGGATGCTCTCTTCAAGGCAAATGTAAGTACTGCTTTTTCAAATAATGATAATGATTTTAATACAAATTTAAGCACTGCGGTCACAAATATTGTTAAAGATTATTTTTTTCGCTTGGGAATAACAATCACGAATTTATTTACTTTTGCTTTCAATAGCTATAGCTACGAAATCATGTAGGTAATAATGGATCTGGCCTAGATACAAATTACTGTGAATTTCTGGGAATCTGACGTTGCATGTACATATACACTGAAGAGCAATTGAATTAGAGATACCTGTCTAGTAACGTGTAGCACAACCTTTCGACCTGAAGACGACAGCAATTCGTTTCACGAAGATTTGATGGAGGGGGGGTCAGTGCCTAACATCTCTCTCGATGGCATCCCAGATGTGCTCGATGGGATTGAGGTCAGGTGACCTAGCTGGCCAAGGAAGCGAGGTCAAGTCGGTGGAGTGTTCATCCAACCATTCGGATACAATTCGGGAGCGATGACACGGTGCATTGTCTTGTTGCAGGATGAGGTCAGTGGGATGTTGAAGACGCACAAACGGGAGTAAATGGTCGTCCAGGATATCCCGGTAACGTTGACCTATGAGGAACGATGTCACACGTACCAGGGGTCCCATTTCAGTCCACAGACGAGAATGCCACCCCCACCAGCTTGAAGAGTACCCTGCTGGCAAGAAGGATCCATCGCTTCATGTGGTTTGCGCCGTACTCATATCCTGCCATCCGCATGTACCAACGTGAATCTCGAATCATCAGTCCAAGCAACATTTTTCTATATGTCTAGGGACCAGTGGCGATGTTCCCGCGCCCATGCTAATATTTGCACCCTGTGATGGTCAGCAGCGGTACCCTCGTGGGACGATGGCTTCTGTACCCCATAGCGAGGAGATGGTTCTGGATGGTGTGGCTGCTTACACGTTTTTGTGTTGAACTGCCGAGTGATTTCTCGGCAATTCAACACAAAAACTGTGGCTGCTTACACCATCGTTGAATTGCCGACTGATTTCTTGCACTGTAGCCCGTCTACCTTCTATTACAATGCGAGCTAGCCGACGATGACCCCGCTCATCCACACGCTGTTGTCCACGGCAGTTGGCCCTTGCAGAGATGGTTTTACCGGATTCGATGTACTCACGGTGCACCCGTGACACAGTGGCTCGTGAAAATGCCTGCACAACTTCCGAGATGGAGTGACCCCATTCGTCGGGCCCCGACAATTTGCCCACGATCAAATGCGCTTAGAGTCTTACCCATACTGCGTCCGACTCTTACTGATACACAGTATTTGTCATTTTCTTGTAGGACTTCTGTCCACAGTGAGTAGAGTTTTGGTCCCAGCCACCTACAGCGAGATCGCCTTTTGGGCAGGACACAGAAGGAATGAGAGTAAGTCTAGCGACTTTGACAGAACAGTTTGTAGTGAGAATAAAGTACAGTAGATGGCACCACCGTACAAGTACGGTGTTGCACACAGAGGGGTGAGAGAATTTCAGGGGGGGCATAGGAAAGGATACCCATTTAACCAGTGGGCCGTCACTTAACGTGCTCGTCCGATGCACGGCGGATATTCCGCGATTGTTAGTAAATCACACCATCTCTGAAAGATCAGCCCAGGTTCGAACCTGAGGACCTTGCATCGATAGTCTGAATCGCCAACCACTAAGCCATCCGCGGCTCGACTCTTACTGATTCCCGTCGCATCACTCCTTATATTGTCGGATCGCTGCATACGTAATGTTGTTTCCGTTTACAGGGCCGCCCACAGCGCCACATTTGCATAACGCCAGCTGGTCTCTAATTCAATTGCTCTTCGGCGTATATGAGAAACACTGTAGTTGTACCGTAATTACCGTCAGTATTTTTAGAATATTCGTGACGAAATCATGGAGCACCTGTCAATCATGAGAGGCAAAATAATCAACCGCCCGATAGTGTTGGAATCTCGGTTGGTAATAAAAAATAAACAAATAAGTAAGTGAAAATAAAATGAAAATAATTATCCATCTGCAGATTCTGAGTATCCAGCGCCCTCTTCGTGACAAGTGATTCACACAAATGTATAGAGTAATCAGTAGTTCGTTCGCAATTTCTAAATGCGTATAATAGACTCCGCATTTAAAGATAGAATTTCATACGGTCGTGTCATGATTCTGAGTGTGTAGAAGTTTTTCGAAGACATTCTTTTCGTTTATATACCGGTTGTTTAGTGACGATTTTCTTTTTCGTTTAATGGTAGTAACGTAGCCATCTTCGCCTCGTACAAAAATGAAAAGATGCGGCGAAACATCGTCAAATCTGTGTATCTCGTATCTCCATTATTTATTGCTAAGAATTCTTTCTCTGGAACTCATTTCCTGAAATCACAGCCGTTACTTTTTTCAGCACAGGAGCGTTAAGTCTTCTATCATGTCTCGTCTCCTGCGCAATAGCTATTTTCATTTAATCACTAAGACGGAGAAAAACTTGGCTTTCTGCCGGCCTTCGTAAGAGATTCGAATGACACTTCTATTTCCTAAACATAAATATTAATTTGTTGTCTTACAATACAAAAAAAAAAAAAAAAAAAAAAAGAAAGAAAACCCTAGATTATTTAGATTTGAAGTACAGGACTAACTGATTGCTAAACCATTTTCACCGCGTTTTTCGGAAAGTGTTAATGCAATCGCTTCGTCTGTTCGTACATCCTTCGGTCTGTCGGTGAATATTGATTAGGCGAAACTAAATTTCGGACCATGAATATTGATTTCATTGGGTTTTTTTCTTTTCTGATGATGTGGGACATCAAAACATACTAATGCAATGCTCCAAAAATTTATTCACACCTAATGTGTCAGTGTGCACATTAATTCCTGTGCTAGGCATTTGCCAGAAAGCCAGTTGGAAACTTCGAACATAAGATTGCGTTGAAAAATATATTTGTATGCAGACGACACTACATATGCACCAAAATTATTTAAATAGGGATCATTAATTTCGGCGACTTCATGACTCATCTATACTAGGTAGAGAAAAGTATTCGGACACCACCAGGTATACAAATAAACGTGTATATGCAGAACCTGAAGCACGCATGCGGGGTATATTGGGTGCTGTATAAAAAGAGTAGTGTTGGCACATCTGTCAAACCGCACTTGAAGTAACTACGTCTCGTAGCACTGAACTGACAGACTTTAAATGGGACATGGTAGTTGGATGTCGCCTGAGTAAGCAATCAGTCTGTAAGTATTGTCTTTCTTCTGGAATTCTCAAATCCACTGTCGCTGATGTTCTGCATTGATGTAAAGCAGATGGTGCCTTAACAGTGAAACCGTGCTCTGGGAGGCCGCACAAACTGAACGATCGTGCCGAAAAATGCTTACTGCGAAATGTAAAGGATGCACACACGACTTCTGCCACAGACCTGGCCGGCAACGTCGCACAAGCCACTGGAACAGCTTTTAGCACCAGAACGTTCCTTCGGGAACTGCATGCGCACGGTTACCATGCAAGGCCAGCTGCATGCAAGCCGTACATCACTCCAGGCAATGCCAGACGACGACTGCAGCATTTCCTCTCTCGCAGTTCGTGGACAACAGAAGAGAAGAAAGTCGTGTGCAGTGACGAATAGCGCTATTAACTTTTTTTTTTTTTTTGGGTGGACGTATTTGGGTATGGCGTTTTCCCAGGGAACGCGCTGAGGCGGACTGCATTGTTCCAACAGTCAAGATTGGATGAGGATCTGTAATGGTGTAGGGCTTTTTCTGTTGGGAAGGACTCCGTCCTTTGGCTGCAGTGCCCTCCATCGTAATAGCCGCCAGGTACGAAAACAGTCTGAACAGTTCTGCACTACCAACGCTGTAGCAGTACTTCAGCACAGATCCCTGCCTATTTCAGCAAGATCAAGCAAGCGCCTTGTCACACTACAAGATCTGTCGAGGCCTGGTTTCAGAAGCAAGACGTCTAAGTGTTGGATTGACCTGCCTAAAGTTCCGATCTAAATCTAATAGAACATCTATGGGACTACCTGGAACATTGAATCAGATCTCAACCGGCGAGACCTTCCTCTATGGCCCCTCTGGCCTGGGCTGACCTTACTACTTCGGCGGCTCTAGGCAAAAATTTACTTCAGCGGCCCCTAATAGTATGTACAATATGCACTAATATTTAAATGAAACATTAAAAAAAAAGCACATAGAAAAATATCCGGCCAGTATGAAATATGGCAGAAATATATAACAAATTACAATAATTATTACCTTGTCGGGTATCTTTTAGATTTTATAATTTCTTTCAAGGCATAGATTTTACCAGTTTTCTGGTTAAATCGTGGCCTATTTTGAGATGTGCACATTGTTGCCTTCATTTAGTCCTTCATGATGGTGTAGAAGTGTATGTTTAGCTGAACTTTGAATAAAGTCTATTTGCACGTCATTGTGTTCTGGAGCATTGCTTTTTGCATGAAGAACCATAATGTCTCTTTTTTTCGTAGAATACGTTGCTTCATCTGTATGTAAATTCTTGTTGAAACGCTTCGACAACGAACCTTTCTGTCTCTCTATTAATTGTTCAGCTTCTTTTTTTCTGTTTCTTTTTTCTGCACCACTGTCGGACTTAGACTCTTTAATTCCAGACATATTTAGATACAAATACAACTGCAGGGGACAATATCCCTTTGTAGTATCGTCGATAAAAATGCTTTTGGGAGAAATAAACAAACCACTAAAAATATTCAGGCCCCATAACGTTCCTACTGAATGAATGAACAGAAGTCTTTTTGACGTTTTGAACAAGCGACACAACACCGAAAACTGGCAATGTTTATCTACTTCACGCTTACCCTCCCCCGTAAATAAAGAAACAAACAGGAGGAAAAAGCGTTTCCGGCTGGACGCAGACGAGACGAAATACCTCCTATACTTCGGCTAATGGTATTTTAATTTACGGCCCATCCTTATGAATCCATCAGCGGAGCTACAACCTTTTAGTAGCCAGAGGGTATTTTAACTCAAACGAATGGAACATGGTTCCTTCCGACGTCTGCTGGAAATTTGTATCCCCATGACTATTAACAAATCAATTAGCGTCATTTTCCACCACCAGAAACTTCTCTGTTCTGTCCTGCGGCCGGCCTGGCCTTTTTAAGTTTTCCGTCTGCTTTTCCGTTTTCCTTTGTATAACGAGTAACAGTATAAATGATACTTCCCAAGGAGGTTGTAATGGGACACCCATCGTAACCTCCCTGATTCTGTAGCCCTCATCCCCTCGTAAGGAACAGAACTCATTTAGATTTACATTAGTCAAACGATCTACTGTAGTCAAAAGTGTGGAATTGTAATAATCTCAGACGTTCTGCTTTTCACTCAACCCTGGAAATTTTTGTCAGGCGTTTTGTTTACTACCTACATATTCCTCCTTTGTTATTACCATTTTATATGTAAAGCCGGAGAAAAAGAAACTAAATTTCACTGCAAAGCGTGAAGAAGAGGAACAGCTATTTTTATATAGATTCACTTAGGCGCCATCCCCCAAAAAAACTAGTGGGGCAAGAGAAAAGACGTACTTCGACTGTTTATCTTTTTAGTGATTTTTTTAAAGACAATACACATTAAAAATTGGATGATAACAGAAAATTGATATGTGATCAAAATCCTCGGCCCCCTAGAATTTAATCACATATCAATTCTGCCTCTGCCAAAAGCTTTGCAAGAGGAATGGAGAAAATTTCTGGTGCAGACCTATTGGTATAGTATTGAAAAAATGCCTAGAAGGGCATCTGCAGCCATATAGGACCGAGGTGTTTCGACTATGTGCTAATTTCAACTAATAGAGTAAATGCTCTTTTTTGCTTTCCACCTAGGTGTTCGAATACTTTTGTCTACATAGAGTATGTGAACTACATTTCGTCGCTATATGCTCTTCCGGTGCGGCAGTTTCCGGTGTGGCAATCTTCCTGTGTGGCGGTGTACAGTGAATCTTGCTATGGCCGTGAAAGGGGCCTCAAGTCCAGTGGTATAGCTGCTTTCCCATCATCCAGTTTTCATGGATTAAAGCAACGAAAATGTTTTCTAAAGATTTTACTTACTGACAAAAAAGAGGCAAAAATTGCCTTTCTTGTTAATACTTCATTCAAAGCTTAATATCTTAAGCAGTTCGAGATATCTGTTGGTTTTTGTCGCATAGGTCGCGCGTACACTGCGATTTAGTGCCACAGCTATTTCAGTAGCCACCACTGCCTTTTGTCACATATGTATGCCACAGCGCCGTACTGATGGCCTCCGCAACCCCCGCATTGCGGGAGAGCCGCACGGCTAAGAGGGCGTCTAGTCTAGCCTTAGCAAAAAGAATTTAAAAAAATTTTTGCGAAACTTCATACGAAACTTGTTAAAGAAATAGCCAAGAATTCAGGCCGCTTTGAATGAAGTATTAACAAGAAAGGCAATTTTTGCCTCTTTTTTTGTCAGTAAAATCTTTAGAAAACATTTTCGTTGCTTTAATCCATGAAAACTGGATGATGGGAAAGCAGCTATACCACTGGACTTGAGGCCCCTTTCACGGCCATAGCAAGATTCACTGTAAACCGCCACACAGGAAAACTGCTACACCGGAAGATTGCCACACAGGAAAACAGCCACACGCTTTTCATTAAGGGGCAGGGTACAAATTGCTATTCCTCCGAGGAACACTTTGAATGTGTGGCAGTTTTCCAAGTTTCCGAATTATGTGTGGCAGTCTCAAGGTGCCTAACGATGGGAAGGAGCTGTTTTGTTTGTCTGAATTTTCATGTCGGTTCATACTTAGGGCAACTGGCCACAGAAATTCGAGGGGAAGGGGGTGATAAAGATTACCGTTTCCTTGCCTATATTGAGAATTGAATTGGGAACTCCAAACAAATTTCGAGAAAACGTTCTATGTAAGCCATACAAAAATTGCTGTGAAAGGACAATAAGGTGGAATTTTTTTAATAACGCTGCACTTTTACTTAGGCACTAAATATTTACATAACATGTCAAATCTGTAATATTTTTCTTTTAATTAATTTGTAGGCCCTACACCTCGGCCTTTTTAACAGCTTTTAATCCGCCGACTTCATATTCATAACGCTTACGTATCAAATCAAGTTAATAGCATTGCGCTTTTATTTAGGCACTGAATATTAAAGTCATAGGCCACAGGCATAGATAGGCCTTTTTAGCAGTTTTTATTCTACCAGTGTCATATTCACAACGTTTACACAACAAATCAAGTTAATAATATTGCGCTTTTATTTAGGCACGAAATATTTATTCACAGGCCCTAGGCTTAGGCTTAGGCCCTTTTACCAGTTTTTATTCTACGTATGCCATATTCACAACGTTTACACAGAAAATCAAGTTAATAATATTGGGCGTTTTCTTAGGCACGAAATATTAATTCATAGGCCCTAGGTCTAGGCCTTTTTAATAGTTTTTACTTTATCATTGTCATTATCACAACACTTACCCAACAAATAAATGTAATGATATTGCGCTTTTACTTAGGCCTAGGCTTTTTGACAGTTTTTATTCTACCAATGCCCTATTCACAACGTTTACACAGCAAATCAAGTTAATAATATTGGGGTTTACTTACGCACGAAATATTAATTCATTGGCCCTAGGCCTAGGCCTTGTTAATAGTTTTTACTCTATCAATGCCATATTCACAACGTTTACACACAAAAAAAAATGTAATAATAATGCTCTTTTACTTAGGCACGAAATATTCGTTCATGGGCCCTAGGTCTGGGTCTATGAATTAATATTTGGTGCCCAAGTAAAAGCATAATATTATTAACTTGATTTGCTGTGTAAACGTTGTGAATATGACATTGATAGAGTAAAAACTATTTAAAAAGCCTAAGCCCAGGGCCTGTGAATAAATATTTCGTGCCTAAATAAAAGCGCAATATTATTAACTTAATTCGATGTGTAAACGTTGTGAATATGGCATTGGTAGAATAAACACTGTCAAAAGGCCTAGGCCCTATGAATTAATATTTCCTGATTAAGTAAAAACGCAATATTATTACATTTATTTGTTGTGTAAACGTTGTGAATATGGTAGTGATAAAGTAAAAACTATTAAAAAGGCCTAAGGCCTATGAATAAATATTTCGTGCCTAAATAAAAGCGTAATATTATTAACTTGATTTGATGTGTAAACGTTGTGAATATGACACTGGTAGAATAAAAACTGTTAAAAAAGCCTATGCCTGTGGTCTATGACTTTAGTATTTAGTGCCTAAGTAAAAGCGCAATGCTATTGACTTGATTTGATACGTAAGCGTTATGAATATGAAGTCGGCGGATTAAAAGCTGTTAAAAAAATCAAGGTGTAGGACCTATGAATTAATTAAGTAAAAGAAAAATATTACAAATTTGACATGTTATGTAAATATTTAGTGCCTAAGTAAAATTGCATCGTTATTAAAAAATCCCACCTTATTGTCCTTTCACAGCGATTTTCGTTTGGCTTACATAGAACGTTTTCTCGAAATTTGTTTGGAGTTCCCAATTCATTTCTTAATATAGGTCAGGAAACGGCAATCTTTATACCTACCCCCTCCCCCTCTCGAACTTCTGTGGCCGGTTGCCCTAAGTATCAACTGACATGAAAATTCAGACAAACAAAACAGCTCCTTCCCATCGCTAGGCACCTTGAGACTGCCACACATAATTCGGAAACTTGGAAAACTGCCACACATTCAAAGTGTTCCTCGGAGGAATAGCAATTTGTGCCCGGCCCCTTAATGAAAAGCGTGTGGCAGTTTTTGTGTGTGGCAGTTTTCCTGTGTGGCGGTTTTCCGTTGTGTGGCAGTTTTCTAAGTTGCTGAAAGATGTGTGGTAGTTTTCCTGTGTGGCAGTCTTCCTGTATGACGGTCTTCCGCCAACCCCATAGCAACAGTTTCTATGCGTGTAATAGGTATCACAAGTGCTGTCCCCCTCCGGACAACCAGATGTTGCGTACGATAAATGAAATCATTAAAAGTTTGCAAAGTAAAACCGAATTTATTTACAAATTAAAATAATTTAAAAGCAAGAACTTTCGGGGCTCTCATGGCCCCCATCATCAGACTAAGTGTCGTAGGAACGCAGAGTCAATCATTATAAAGTACAAGTACCCATCATTCATTTCACCAGTTCGTCTCAAGGAGATGCCAGACAACAAAAGTTAAAGTTACAGTTCAAAAAAGGAACTACGTAGGTTCTTCAACATCTGGTTGTCCAGAGGGGGCAGCCAGACGTCTTCACTGGCTCGGAACATAGGCCGGGAGGTCAGAGCTACAGCAGGAGTCACCAAATTTAATAATATAGAGGTTTTCAGTGAAAAAGGCAGTCCGTTTGTTAATAGTTGAGTTTAAGATTTTTGCGTTATTCCAATCAGGTACGTACAGCTGCTGTTAGGGCCGTGTTAGATGATCTTGATCGGAGTGCATATTTGTTCTCAGCCAGACGAATGTTTAATGTCCGAAGTGTTGATCCAATGTAGAACATGTTGGTACCATTGTTTACCTGTTGAATCAATGGTATACAATAAACACCAGGTTTAACCAGTGGTGATACTTTAACTCTATCATTTCTAATTAACAAAAAAATATTCCTAGTGGTTACACCGAATGAAAGATTGTGTCGATTGCATGCTTTCTTTAAAATAGGCACAATAGGAGGGTAAAATTCGATCTTGCGAATGTACTTGGTTGGAGTAGTTGTAATTGACAAAGTCGTAAGGTTTAATATCTGGTAATTAAGTAATAATCTCCGGAAAAATTAGTCCGAGAACCCGAAAAGAGCGGGCTAAGGTAAACACTATTCAGTTCGTCAGATCTTGCTTTTCGGGTAGAGGAATGTGTGAACGCCCGTTTTATCAAAAAACGGAGTGCGGCTGCTTTGTGGTCAGATGGATGAAACGAAGAAAAAAGTATCACACAGGGGACAGAGGTCGGTTTGCGGCAAACAGAATAATGAAGTTGGTGAGAGTTTAAATCTCGAATCAGCATACAATCCAAGAAGGGCAATTTACCTTCTCTTTCAAGTTCCTTGGTAAACCTGATGGTAGGAAGTTGTGAAGAAAGACATTCAGTAAATTTATCCAAAAGAGCCAAAGAGTGCGGCCAGAATATTAACAAATCATCAACATATCTTAAAAGAAGCAATGGTTTATGCGGAAATATTAGCATAAACATTTTTTTACATCATCCTCTAAGGTATGTAATAAAATTTCGGCTAAAACAGGGGAGAGGGGGACCCCATTGTGGCACCCTCTCTTTGTTGAAGAAACTTTCCATCAAATTTAAAGTAGGAGCGTTTAGAAACTAATTTAAGGGCTGAAAGTATAGCTTCAATTTCAAGGGGGAAAACTGAGCTGTCCTCTTGCAGTCTATTAACAATGGCTGAGTGGACTACATCCAAAGGGACATTCGGAAAGAGAGACTCGACGTCCTAAGAAGCCATATTGAAACCAGTTCTGGGTGAATCAAAGTTTTTAATTCTGTTTAAGGCCTGAGTGGAGCTAGAAATAGAAACTGAGGAATTTAGGGTTAAAGGTTTTAAGTATGAAGCCAACGCCGTCTCAAGGGGCCTAGTCGGGTTGGCATAACCAGAAACGAGTAATCTAAAAGGGTTCCCCGGTTTGTGAGTTTTCATCTTTCCAAATCCCTCGGGTACCCTAGGGCCAACAGGGGGTTTCATTATGGATGAAATGGAAGCTGGAAGAAAACCCTGAATTTTCAGCCTACTCAATTCAGAGATTGTGGCTGAAGTAGGATGAGATTTGAGAACCCGGTGTGGAACCGAGGTAATGGCTTCGTTCATTTTGTCAAGGTAGTCAGAGTGGTCCATGATGATAACTTGATTAGTCTTATCTGCCCCTACTATTGACAAGTTGGGGTTCTTAGCCAAGTTTAAAAGCTGTCCTCTTTCATATTTCAAAGTCGGTAGCACTTTATTTTGTTTGGAGAGGGTTTGGGCCACGGAATATCTAAGGTATTCTTGTTCCTGCTCCGGTAGAGCACAAATAATACCATCAACGGGTGGGATTAAGTGTAGTGGATTTAATGAAAACACTGGGTAGCTAAATTCGAATCCTCTTCCGAGTGCAGAGCGTTGAACGTCTGAGAGCTGAACCGAGCTATAGTTAATAAACGGTTCTTGTGAAGAAACAAAATTAAAGTGATCATCAGAATGTCTCGTCTCATGGGTCCTAGAAGCGCGTCTAGAAACCAGGTCGCATAGTTTATGGATGTGTCTCTGGTAGATGTTATTCACTTCAGTTTGTAATGCAGTGAAGAAAATAATTAAACGCTTACCTAGTATAATATTGTGGGTAAGTCGTCTCAAGATTGAATACGTCAAGTAGGATTTCCGGTTAAGAAGGTCTAAAAAACTCCTCTTTCTTCGTATTTCTGCTGTCAACCTTCTATCTTCGGCATTAGTGATGACTTGGGTATCTCGTTGTGAAATGGTGTAACAACGTATTCTCAAACAATTAGGCACAACTCGGAGCGAACGGCAGTTTATGAGGAAGCTAAGGTGGGCTTCATTCATCGTAAGCTTGCGGCGATACTTGAAGAATGTCTTGATTGCCCTCTCCATTCCCGCGCACAACACATAGGGTAGCTTTCAAAGAAAGTGCCTAATAAAACAGTATTCGCAGCTGAGAAGACGAATGGAAGACAAAAGTAATTATTCGTACGACACGGTAATAGGTATCACAAGTGCTGTCTGCGTACGATAAATGAAATCTTTAAAAGTTTGCTAAGTAAAACCAAATTTAATTACAAATTAAAATAATTTAAAAGCAATAACTTTCGGGGCTCTCATGGCCTCATCATCAGACTAAGTGTCGTAGGAACGCAGAGTCAATCATTATAAAGTATAAGTACCCGTCATTCATTTCACCAGTTTGTCTCAAGGAGATGCCAGACAACAAAAGTTAAAGTTACAGTTCAAAAAAAGGAACTACGTAGGTTCTTCAACATCTGGTTGTCCAGAGGGGGCAGCCAGACGTCTCCACGGGCTCGGAACATAGGCCGAGAGGTCAGAGCTACAGCAGGAGTCACCAAATTTAATAATATAGAGGCTTTCAGTGTAAAAGGCAGTCCGTTTGTTAATAGTTGAGTTTAAGATTTTTGCGTTATTCCAATCAGGTAAGTAACCCTCTTGATTAGCAGCTGCTGTTAGGGCCGTGTTAGATGATCTTGATCGGAGCGCATATTTGTGCTCAGCCAGACGAATGTTTAACGTCCGAAGTGTAGAACATGTTGGTACCATTGTTTACCTGTTGAATCAATGGTATACAATAAACACCAGGTTTAACCAGTGGTGATACCTTATCTCTATCCGTAAGACATCATCCTCTAAGGTCTGTAATAATACTTTCGGCCCTTAAATTAGTTTCTAAACGCCCCTACTTTAAATTTGATGGAAAGTTTTTTCAACTGACAGAGGGTGCCACAATGGGGTCCCCCTCTCCCCTGTTTTAGCCGAAATTTTATTACAGACATTAGAGGATGATGTCTTACGGATATTTCCGCATAAACCATTACTTCTTTTAAGATATGTTGATGATTTGTTAATATTCTGGCCGCACTCTTTGGCTCTTTTGGATAAATTTACTGAATGTCTTTCTTCACAACTTCCTACCATCAGGTTTACCAAGGAACTTGAAAGAGAAGGTAAATTGCCCTTCTTGGATTGTATGCTGATTCAAGATTTAAACTCTCACCAACTTCATTATTCTGTTTGCCGCAAACCGACCTCTGTCCCCTGTGTGATACTTTTTTCTTCGTTTCATCCATCTGACCACAAAGCAGCCGCACTCCGTTTTTTGATAAAACGGGCGTTCACACATTCCTCTACCCGAAAAGGAAGATCTGACGAACTGGATAGAGTGTTAACCTTAGCCCGCTCTTTTGGGTTCTCGGACTAATTTTTCCGGAGATTATTACTTAAACACCAGAGATTAAACCTTACGACTTTGTCAATTACAACTACTCCAACCAAGTACATTGGCAAGATCGAATTTTACCCTCCTATTGTGTCTATTCTAAAGAAAGCATGCAATCGACACAATTTTTCATTCGGTGTAACCACTAGGAATATTTTTTTGTTAATTAGAAATGATAGAGATAAGGTATCACCACTGGTTAAACCTGGTGTTTATTGTATACCATTGATTCAACAGGTAAACAATGGTACCAACATGTTCTACATTGGATCAACACTTCGGACATTAAACATTCGTCAGCCTGAGCACAAATATGCACTCCGATCAAGATCATTTAACACGGCCCTAACAGCAGCTGCTAATCAAGAGGCTTATTTACCTGATTGGAATAAAGCAAAAATCTTAAACTCAACTATTAACAAACGGACTGCCTTTTTCACTGAAAGCCTCTATATTATTAAATTTGGTGGTTGGTTGGTTGGTTGGTGGATTTTATTGGCGCAAGGGCCAGGTTTGGCCAAAGAGCGCCAGACAAAGAACTATCAGCCACAGATTAAATTTGGTGACTCCTGCTGTAGCTCTGACCTCTCGGCCTATGTTTCGAGCCCGTGGAGACGTCTGGCTGCCCCCTCCGGACAACCAGATGTTGAAGAACCTACGTAGTTCCTTTTTTTGAACTGTAACTTTAACTTTTGTTATCTGGCATCTCCTTGAGACGAACTGGTGAAATGAATGATGGGTACTTGTACTTTATAATGATTGACTCTGCGTTCCTACGTTCCTACGACACTTAGTCTGATGATGGGGCCATGAGAGCCCCGAAAGTTCTTGCTTTTAAATTATTTTAATTTGTAATTAAATTTGGTTTTACTTAGCAAACTTTTAAAGATTTCATTTATCGTACGCAGACAGCACATGTGATACCTATTTCCGTGTCGTAGGAATAATTACTTTTGTCTTCAATTCTATGCGTGTACTATATTAACGAAAGAATGTGGAAGAAATGTCAGTTCAATGAGAGGAATTTTTATATCAATGAGGATAAGGTGTTACGTATGTATTACAAATGTTGCAGATAACTACGCGTCCTTCAGAATATAGTGAACTTTTAAAACGTGTTCTCCGCAGGAACGAAGGAGCAGAGAGCTGTGTTTTTTTTTCTTTTCTTCTTTTTTTATGAGAGAGTCAAGAAAAAAATAAATTATTTTATTATGCTCAAAACATTGTGACGTTATGTTAAGTGTGTTTTTTTTTATATTCGAGAGTACAGTAAATAATTTAAGTAGTAGTACATGTTTTGTGCTACAATTCTTAGTTGTTACTTATTTATTTGCTTACTTATGTTTTGTATTTTTGTAATAACCAGAAAAGTTCATTAGAAACTGTCACGGGAGAGTAACATTTTGTGTGTGTGTGTGTGTGTGTGTGTGATTGTGAGGCATTTCAAAGAGGCTTATTTGAAGATGCTCAATTCAAGAGACCTTAGTTCTAAAAAAAATTAGATTTGCATAATATGATTAACTTTGGCGTAGGTGTTTTGAAGTACTTTGTATCGGTATGAAACTAGGGCAATCATTTTAATTACCATGTGCACATTTGTGTTTCACGCAATAAGGTGTTACAGTTTTGGTTTTACGAAAAATACCTGTAGGTCCCAAATAATTTGGTTTATAAAAACGCCCGTTAAGCCTAGTAAATAATATGAAAGTTAAAGTTTTCAGTAACTGAAAGCAATAGATTTTCGAAAAGGGCCTCGAATTTTTTTTTCGCTGGGGGACCCCGAGTATTTCCGGTACGCCACTGGTATGACATCACAGAATATGACCACAGTTGCACTTCGTACTTTCTTTCAACAGTTTATTTATATATTCACATTTACTGGCGCACTTGCTAATGAGGGCCGGAGCAGGATGTATACAAATGGAAAAGGTCTATTCGGACCGTGGGGCCGCCAGCCTCTAATGAACTGAAAAATCAGCTCAGCACTGCGGTTTACACAGCTTCAGTCACATGTTTCACGTAACTGAAAATAGGTCAACTCAATGTGCATGACGTCACACGTTATATGATGCACTTCGGATGTAAATGTCACGTCATTTCTCTTTCGCTGAGAAACATTACAGGAAAGAAACTAACGATAAAAGCTTATCAAACACAGCATGCCATAAACTGAGATCTGAAAAGCGATGATAAATCACGGAATGACTGATAATGAATAAACAACCTGTGCACCAATACTAGCTGAGAGCCGTATCAGGACGGATAAGAAATCGGGGTAAAAACATGTAAAAATGAATGTAATTTTTTACAATTATAATTCGAGCTGGCCAGAAACAATAGCCTTTGAAGAACCGATTTCACAGCATCTTAACATCAGAAGAGCTCCATGACCTTTAAAAGAATTAAATTTGATACAAGTTGTCCAAGAGCATTTATTACTGCCACATGATGTATTCTCATGCATTTCACGAAGCATTACATTGAACCATTACTTCCCCTACCAGACACAGATCTTTTCTCTCCCTCTTTCTTTCTTCACTTCATCTTTTTTATTTTTTCTAGCTTGAAGATCAATAAAGCGGATCGATAGAAGCTAACTAAACTACGTCCGATAACCTAACAGTTCTCGTTGAACAGCCTGCAACTCAATAACAGACACTTCTAACTGCAAACGTTTTTCTTGCTTCACAGCAGAAACTGCACCACACGTATAACTTTCAACCTGTAAGAGAAGGTAATTTGTATTTTAATACATAAATGTAAAACTGAAAATAAATGTACTTCTTGCCATATGTTTAAAAACGCACTGGTATGACATCATCAATAAACGCACTGTATGACATCAATCACTGGTTGATATCAGAAGGATAAATTATAATCGCCAATGTAAAAGTTTGATCAAGCAACGCTTAACGAATACAAAACCTCAATGAAGAAAAAAGTTTGTTCAAGCAAAGCTCATCCGTTACAAAATCTCAATAAAGAAAAAACAGTTGTTCAAAATATTTTTAGAAGAGCTTGCACCAAAATATTTCGAACTCTATCTCTGATGCGACGAATTATACATAACATCACCCTTCACGGTCGATTTCACCCTTAAAATGTGGCTCCTAAGCAAAATCACATTATGCGCAAATTATAAACAGCTACTTTTCCAGAGCAGTGGAAACAAGAAAGATGACACTGAATTATCGGGTGTATAATGAGCCCGTCTCTCAAATCCTTTCCGACACGAAAAGAATTGCTCAAATCATATTTTTAGCAAAAGAAAGAAAAAGAAAAAAGAAAATCAGCGGAAACGTGTATGCATTTACGTCCCCTAGTGGAAAACTGAGCATTATTTAAAAATGCACAATGTGCTCAATGTCCTTCATAGTGAATGGAAACAGTTACTTTTTTTTCAATCGAATTTCTTGAATCGGTAAGACATTTATAAGTAGAAATAGCTATTTACACCTACTAGCAGAGCAAAAATGTGAATTACGAAAAATCGGAAGTTGTACACAAAATATTCCTCATAGGAAAAGATATCCGATGCAAAAGGATTTTTTCAAATCAAACAGTAAGAAGGGATATAGAGAAAAGCGTTACATAACTTTGCGCACCTTAGCGGCAATGTTTTGTGTTCTTTGAAGAAAACTGATGCAAAATAAGCACACTGGACAAAAAATTAGTCACCCCTGTCAGAACTTACCTAATAACGAGTGACGGCGCCTTTTGCATTCATAACAGCATGAATCCGGTGTGGTAGAGACTCCACGAGATTGTGGATGTATTGAACATCAATTTGCAGCCATTCGTGTGACAATTGGTCCCGAAGTTCCGCCAGAGTACGTGGGTGTCTACTCCGAGGGTTCATCTTCTGTTCCAAATGATCCCACGGATTTTTAAGATTTAAATCTGGGGATTTGGCGGGCCTATCAAGGTGAGACACTGTTACAGTCAAGGTGAGACATGGTACGTAAAACATCCCCAAAACATCACAGAACCACCTCCAGCTTGAACAACACCTTCGACACAATCAGGATTAAAGGTTTCGTTGGGTCTGCGTTGCACTTGTCGCCTCCCATCATTGGAGTACAAACAAAAACGACACTTATCAGACCAAATTACTCGTTTCCAATCCTCCACAGTAAAATATTGATGCCTCTGAGACCATTGATAACGTGCGACTTTGTGACTTGCTGTTAAAAGAGGCCTCTTCTGTGGCACTTTGCTCCAGATGTCCATCGCATGCAGTTCTCGTCCCAATGTCCTTTCGGAAGTTGGTTCGAGTGGACTTTCATTGACTGTTTGGAGCAATTGTTGCCTGGTTTGAAACCGATTTGCAGTTACTAAGCGTGAAACATGGCGGCGGTCCCTGTTGTTGAGAATCGTTTTCCTGCCACAGTTACGTCACCGATTTTAGTCGACTGCGAACTACATTACTGTTTGTATACCCGCTGGACAGTACGCTTCGACACACCAACAAATTGGGGGACTTCATTCACTTTGTGTCCGCGGGCACAGCCAAACACGATAGCGTCTTTTTGCCACTCACTAACGTCTGTCTTACGACTCATATTGCAGACTATATTCAACACACACGTTGCTCTTCACCACTGCACGAGACAGAAATGATCCTGTAGACCACGCCAATGCTATCTATCTCCCAACAATGCTATCACGGTGCCCTCTGTGCAACCGGTAACTTTCTACTGTGATTTCTGTTAGGGGTTGACTAATTTTTTTCCCGGTGTGCTTATTCTTCATAGTGAAGGGTAACAGAGGATTACTCCAACGGACTTTTAGAGTCGGAGATACTATTTCAAAGAGAAATATATGCTGACGCCCCTAGCTGCAGAACTGTGAATTGTGAAAAAGTAGAAAATATGCACAAATATTCTTCATAGCGGAAACTATGCAATGGAAAAGGAACTTCTAAAAGCAGAGATAGCAGGCAAAAATTTTTTTACATGTACACCCTACAGGGAAACACTGCATTATTTAAATAGGATAATGCTCGCAATCTTTAGTATAGCGAACGATACGAGTAGAAGGATTTTTTCCAATGAGAAATTTAGACGTGGAGGTACAATTGCAAACAGTAATACATACTAACATCACCTAGACTCAGAGTTGTTCATTATGAAAAACCCAAGAGCATAAAAAAATGTTCCACAAAACGAACGGAATCTGATGTTAAAAGAATTTTTCAAACCGGACTTTTAGAAGCCGAGATGTCAAGATATTATTCAATTTATATTTGCGCCCTCTAGCGACTGTATTGCGTTTTGAACAGGAAATATACTGGGTGTCCAAGAATTATTGGACACATTACAAAATTATATAAAACAAAACATTGAACAGATAGAAAGAAACTGACTGTACTAACTTACAATGTAACTACACAAGTTAATAAATTTCGATGTGAGATCCCTTGGTTGCTCGTAGTACGTCCAAGCGATACTCGATTTCATGCCATGTATTGGCAAGCATCTGAGGAGTTATGGAATTAATAGCAGCTGTGATACGCTGCTTCAGTTCCTGCAAATCAGTACAAGGTGTCTGATAGACACGATCCTTCCCATAACCCCACATGAAATAATCTAATGGAGTTAGATCTGGAGAGCGAGGAGGCCACGGAATGGGACCACCACGCCCAATCCATCTGTTGGGGAAATGCTCATTTAGGCACTTACGTACACACGTTGACCAATGCGGAGGCGCGCCGTCTTGTTGGAAAACGTCGCTGTCGTATCTTTTGATCTGGGGTATAGCGAAATTTTCTAGCATATTCAAGTAAATGTCACCATTTATGGTTTTTTCGCAGAAGAAGAAAGGACCAATCACTTCTCTTTTTGTTAGGGGGCGCACCACACATTAACTTTTGGGGAATCACGTTCCAGTTCAATAGCAGCATTAGGCGGTTGACTGCTCCTTATCCTATACAGTTGTGACAATTCACAATACCTGATACATGAAATGTGGATTCATCACTAAAAATTACAGTACTGAGAAAGTTTTCGCCGTTTTCCACTCGATTCAGCATATCCACAGCGAAATCGTATCGCAGAGTGTGATCATTTACATGCATCTTTTGCACTATTTGAATTTTATAAGCATGAAACTTTAATTTCTTGTGCAAGATATCGTGAACTGTCGATTTCGGAATGCACTGTTCTCTGCTTGCTTTACGAACGGATTTCCTGGGGCTTCGTCGGAAACTTTCATTAACTTGGTCAACCGTCTCACCGCTGACGCTAGGCCTACCGGCTCTTCCTCGATGTTCCACATTGCCAGTTTCTTTAAACTGTTTCATCCACCGCTTAATTGAATTCGTTGACGGAGGATTACAACCATTCTCTAAACGGTACCGTCTTTTAATGACAGACTTTAATTCCGCAAGCCATAAGACACACATCGCCTTCTGCTGTACGGATGACATGACTACTGATTGCGCATTTCTCATACATTCCTCATTAGGTCACACCTAGCGCCATCTATCGGATTCTGGGAATAACAATTCTGCAAAACAAAAATATAGAAACCGTGTTAGTAATACGTGACATAGAAAAACAGACAATGCTCATAGTTTTTTGTTTTGTTTTTTGTACATAATTTTGTAATGTGTCCAATAATTCTCGGACACCCTGTAGATAAAATGTTTCCGCAGTGAGTGTTATCTGAACCGAAAAGAAATTTTTTCAAGAGGGTTTATATGCTCAGATAATGCTGAGGAAAAGAGAAATATGTACTTACGCCATCTACAGGGTGTCCCAAAAGGTCGTAGACAAACTTTAGGGGTAGGTCCGCCAGAAAAGTACGAACCAATTTTGCATAGGAAGTCACGGTCGCAAACGCGACCGACGACTGAGAGGGGGTTGTTGGCTTGCGCGTAGGGGAGCGCGAGGCAGTATCATTTGAGGCGATGACATTGGAGAGGACGGATGCAGCGCTACAGTAATAGGGAGATGGCGGATATGCATTATGCATATGGCGCCGCGGATGGCAACCGTCAAGCCGCGCAGCGCATGTACCGGGAAACGTTTCCAAACCGACGCCTGTCCCATCATCAAATGTTTGGACGTGTGCACCAACGATTGTGTGAGACCGGAGCCTTCGAAAGAAACAGCCACTGTGGTCAGGAACGTAGTACGCGCACGCCTGCCATGGAGGAAGCTGTCCTAAGTGAAATTCAGCGGAACCCACGTACAAGTATCAGAGCAATCGCGCACGACCTGGCTGTACCTCGCTCCAGCGTTATGCGCACATTGCACGAGGATACGCTACACCCGTATCACATCCAAAGAGTGTAGACATTGGGTGCAGGCGATTACCCCTAGCGTGTTGCGTTCGCACGTTGGTATTTGCACCAATGTGTCACAGAGCCTGACTTTCCTTCGTGGATTCTTTTCACCCATGAAGCAACATCTTCACCGGACGGTGTACTGAACCACCATGAGATGCATGTGTTGGCGCACGAAAACCCTTAGAGTACACTTCCGCATAGGGCGCAACACAGCTTCAGCATCAACGTTTGGGCTGGGATCTTCGGTGACTGTTTGATTGGCCCCCACCTACTCCCCTCACGCCTGACCGGAGCGACCTATCGCATCTTTTTGGAAGAGGTCTTGCCGCAGTTGCTGGGTGGCGTTCTTCTCGCTGTACCGACACACATCTAGTTTCAGCATGACGGGGCGCCAGCACATTTCAGCCAGAATGTGCGGCACTACCTGAATATCACCAACATTCATCTCTGGATTGGCAGAGGCGGACCCGTCACATGGCCACCACGATCCCCAGACCTCGCGCCCCCGGACTTCATCCTGTGCGGATACATGAAGTCCCTGGGTTACGAAACTTCCTTAGATTCCGACGTCGACCTCGTCGCCAGGGTCGTTAAGGCGGCGGGACGTGTCCGTGATAGACCTTCTCTATTTGAACGTGTTCGACAATCCATGCGTTGCCGATGTAAAGCCTGCATTGCGGTGGATGGCAGGATTTTTGAACATCTGTTGTAATGTATCTTGATTTGTTCCACACGTACATCGCATTGTGTTGTGTGTTAATAAACCAATGTTCAACACTGGTATCTGCCTTCCTTTCTTTGTGTGTCGTTCACTTCGCTGTCACGCCGTACGGTCGCGTTTGCGACCCTCACTTCCTATGCAAAATTGGTTCGTAGTTGTCTGGCGGACCTACCCCTAAAGTTTGTGTACCACCTTTTGGGACACCCTGTAGTGTCAAATAGGAATTATATGCAAAATATTCCTCATCCAGAAAACTGTCAAGCAGAAAAGGGAATTTTTCAAATCTGTCTGTTCAAGCAGAGACATCAAGAAAGATAAGATACATATTCACATCTTCTAGCGGTAAAACTCTACATTAAATTAAATGGAAGTATGCACAAAAGTTTCCCATTGTGAGCGGCGTCTGACCAAAAAGAGGTTTTTTCGATCGAGTTTTGACGAGCGAAGACACTGCTCATATGTAGAATAATATAAGAAACTGAAGTATGCACTTACGCCCCTTTGTGGCCAAATTATGCGTTACGAAAAATTGTATAATTTTTTCAAAACATCCTTTTAGTTTTTCAAAAACTCTACTCTATCCGGCACAAAAAAGAATTTTTGAATTCGGACCTTTAGAAGCTGAAATATCGAAAAAAAATGCTGTAATTGTTTACGCCCCTAGTGGGAAATTTGATGCATCATTAGAAGATCATTACTAAAATTGATGCATTGTTAGCAGAAACTATGCGCGAAATGGTCTTATTTGAAAATGGTACAGAAGGTACCTTTCCTGTCAGATCTTTAGAAAAGCGATGATATGGAATGACACATGTTTTTGATTTTGATAACATCTGCATTTACATCCCCTAGTTGCGAAGAAAAACAAAAAAAAAAGAAGAAGAAAGATGACACTAAATTTTCGGTTGTAATGAGCACGTCTTTTGAGTCCTTTCCGATACGAATAAAATTTTCAGTTATTAGTAATCTATAGAGTTTATTACAAAAAATACAAAAAAATCAACGGCATTTCTATATCGATAAAACATCTACACTATGTGGATAAATGGAATTGGACACCAACACGCAAGCGTAATGATGTGCTGTAAAAACAGCAACGGGAGTACGCTCAGATCAATCGCAGATAAAAATGGCTAGCAGGACAGAGCTCTCCGAATTGAAAATGACGTTATAGTAATAGGCTGCTCAATTGGAGGTATGATAAATAAATACATCGCTCTTTCCACGCTCCAGAAACACACAGCAACCGAAAAATTGTCCTCAGCCGCCGCGTGGAATTGAACCACGGATCTCTCGACATCTAGCCGAGCGCGCCAGCTTTACACCACGGTGGCCAACAATCCACGGCGCCACGTGTATCTCGAAGTCAGCCCCTGACACCATAAATCCGCAAGATGGGCTCAGCCACAGAAACGTCTCCATCTGGTGGGCATTAACGGCACTAGCCATATATACCACAGCAGCCAAATCCAAACGGCGAGATCCAAGGCGAAAATCATCCAAACACGAGCATAAGAAGCATTGCTGATGTCACACATGTCGCTGAATGGACTGTTACCTTTGTCATCAACACGTGGAAGAAGACGGGACATTGCAGGAATTCACCTCGCCCTGGAAGACACAAGAAACTGCAACCCAGGTACGAGAGGGTGCTTCAGAGGGAGATACGGAAAACCAGGTCCTGACCAATTCACGCCATAGCACATGAGTTCCAGATGACCACAGATGTTATGGTCTCCACCAAGACACTTCGAAGAGAGGCCCATGCATTCGGATATCAATGCCCAGGAGCCGCCCATAAATCTCACATTACAAAGACTAATAAAGACACGCGGCTGCGATGGTGTCAACAGCACAAAAAATTGGACATTGGAGAAATATCAGCAGGTGCTATGGTGCTATAAATCCAGCCTCAAATTATTCCGATCGGATGGACGTGTATGGGTTTGGCGGTTACCCGGAGAACGTCCGCTTCCGAAGTGTACAGTGCCGACTGTGAAGAACAGAGGCGGTGGAGTTCTGGTATGGGGCTGTTTTAGCTGCTACGGTGTGAATGCACTGGTTGTTATTCATGGCAACATGAACTCTGTACTGTATAGAGATAGCTTGGATAACTCAACACTCCCAACGTTGTGGCAGTTCTAGTGACACGACGATTGCTTCTTCCATGACGACAATGTCACTTGTCATGTTTCCAGGACTACAATGGAGTGGTATGAGGAAAATCAGTTCTCGCGGATGGACTGGGCTGCTCAGTTCCCGGACCTCAAACCCATTGAACACCTATGGGGTGAACTTGAACGACGGGTGAGGTCTAGACCAACACGACCTTCTTCACTGACAGAGTTAGTCGATGTACTGAAGGGTGAATGCTGGAACATCCCGCTCTCCGTACTCCATGGACTTGTGGACAGTTTAACTCGACGGGTGGCTGTTGTAATTTCTGCAAATGGAGGACCTACCACTACTAATGTAAATACAATACTGTTTTTTTATTTACTTACAGTGTCCAATCACTTTTGTCCACATATGTGAAATGCGTTGTTCACAGCAAAAGCTATATTATGGAAATATAATTTTTCAAATACGTCTCTTCAAAGCAGAGAAAGCGAGAAAAGGATTTTTTGCATTTCTGCCCCTAGCGGGTAAACTGTGCGCTTTTTCAAAAAGTTAATATTCAACCTAATTAACTGTAACAAACGGCATTCAGTAAAAAGGTAAATTTTCAAAAGAATTTTTAGAAGCAGAGCTACAGCATCAGACAGAAATACACACTAAAACCACCTAGCGTCAGAACTGTGAACTACAATACCCCACGAGTAGAGGCAAGGTGTTCCACAAAGTAAATAGTGTACGGCGTTCAAAATTTTTTTTAAATCGGACTTTCAAAAGCACAGGTATTAACAAATACAAATAAGATATTTGCGCCCCTAGCGGGAAAATTGTGCGATATTTTTGCCAATAAATGCATACAAAATGTTTTGACAGATAGTATCTGACCAAAAGAGGATTTTTCAATCCGGTTTTTAGATGCGCAGATATTGTTGCTAATATGCTGCAAAAGGAAAAGGGAATTTATGCACTTTCAGTTGTGCACGTGTGCGTTGAAAAAAATTTGAAATTACATGCAAAATATTTCACACCCAAAACACTCTCCGAAAAAAAATCCACATCGGACTTTTAGAAGCAGAGACATCAGAAAAAATAAGATACACATCTACGTCCCCTGACGGAAATATGCACTATTTTCAGCACAAGGTATTCTCAAAGAACTTGTCGTGGTGAGTGGTAACTGACCGCGAAAGAATTTTTTTTTAATCGAGCTTTCAGAAGCGCAGATATTGCTGTAAATACAGTATATCAGAAACAAAAATATGCACTTACGTCCCATAGATCCCAAACCATTCTTTACAAAAATTCCAAATTATTTGCAGAACATTTCCCACCAAGAGCTCTGTTCAACGCAGAAAGAATTTTTGGAATCGGACTTTTAGAAGCAGAGATATCGGGATAATCGCAATTTAACTTTACGCCCCCTAGTGGAAAAATTATGCATTACTTGAAAGAGAAACTGTGTCCGCAACTGTTTTCGGTATAAATGGTATGGAATGAATGAAAGAATGTTAATAGGATGTTGAGAAGCAATTATACTGAATAAAATGTATTTTGAAGTAGATAGCATCTGAATTTACGCCCTCTGGTGCCGAAGTTATGCATCAAAGAAAAACCGAAAAGCAAAGGCCATCGTTCTCACATTTTAATCTTCCCAATGCAAGAAGAATTTTTCAGATCGAACTGAAAGTTGCAGAGATATAGTGTCCACAGGCGGACGGACGCACAGGCAAAGTGATATTTTTATTACAAAAGACGTGCTAAAAAACGCCGAAAGACAGGGAACATCGTTCTCATATTTTCCTAATGCAAAAAGAAATTTTCAAATCAGGCTAATATGTGCAGAGACATAGTATAGTGTCCACAGACGGATGGACATACAGACATAATGAACGCTCTTTAAAAAAAAAGTCTTGCTAAGAAGGACAGCTGTTTCGTCGCTTAGTTCTTTTGCATTTTTATTGTTTGCACTATTCTTTCATAGTAACTATTGTAGTTAAATTGGGAAGGATACAAGAAATAAACTCTTTTTTTTCTCTGGAAATGTGACTTTTCCAGATTTATAATATCTCATTTTCATTGATTAAAGCCTTCTTTTCTTTTTTTATGCGTCCATGCTTTGACATTTACCTGAGATATACAGTAACAATGAACATGTACATGACAACAGTCAAGCATAGTTCGCAGTCATCTGTTAGGGTTATGAATGAAAAAAAAAACGCTAGGTAATTGTCCTTAATTTTAAAAAAAAATCCAGCTTTACAACAGCTGTTCCTGAGGCGTAGGTTAAGTTTAATATAAAATTAGAATATTTTGGATATACTTCTGATTTAAATGTATATGGAAACTTTCCAATGCGTGTTTTAGCAGGTCTTTTGAAAAAAACAACAACAAGAAAGATGACACCGAATTTTCGGGTGTAATAAGCACGTCTTTTGAATCCGTTCTGACGCAAACTAAATTTATCAAAGCTATTCAAAGTCAATGGAACCGGTATGGAAAACAATAGTATCTGACAGAAGAAAGAAGTTTTTCAATCGGGTTTTTAATCCCTCAGATATTGCTGTAAACGGAATCGTGAGCTTACGCCCTCTGGTTGCAGACTTGTGCGTTAAGAAAAACATGAATTTATATGAGAAACATTTTACACCCGAAACGCTCTCCAACACAGAAATAATTTTTCAAATCGGACTCTTAGAAACAGAGATATCGACAAAAATAAGATGTGACTTTACGTCCCCTGATGGGAAAAACCATGCATTATTTTAGGAAGAAAGTATTCCAAAAGGTTTTTTCCATATGAGCGGTATCGGTCCAAGAAAAAAAAAATTTGTCGAGTTTTCAGGAGCCCAGATTTTGCTGCAAATACATCAGAAGCAGAAATTAACACTTATGCTCCCTGGTGGCCAAACCATTCTTTACCAAACATGAGAAATTATGTGAAAAATATTTTCCATCAGGTCTTGTATGCGATACAGGAAGAATTTTTTAAATCGGAGTTTTAGAAGCAGAAATAACGCAGAAAACGCAACTTGCCTTTGTGCCCCCTAGCGGAAAGTCTATGATTTACTTTAAAATTTTGAATTTATAGGGAAAACATTTCGCATTGGAAGCACCATCCAGCAAAGAAGGAATTTTTCAAATCGGTCTCCTAGAAGTAGAGATATTGACAAAAATAAGATATACATCTACGCCCCTGGCGTAGAGACCATTCATTATTTCAAGAAGAAAATGTTCATAAAACGTTTGTCGACATGAGTACCATCGGTCTACAAACGACTTTTTTTTCAATCGGGAATTTAAAAGCTCATATTTTGCTGCAAATACATCAGAAGCGGAAATTAAGGTTTACGCCCCCTGGCGGTCAAACCATTTTTTTTACAAAAATTAGAAATTATGCGCGAACGATTTCTCATCAGAAGCTGTATCCGGTGCAGAAAGAATTTTTCAAATCGGAGATTTAGAAGCAGAGATATAGAGGGAAACGCAATTTACCTCTACGTCCCCTAGCGGAAAGTCTATGAATTACTCGAAAATTTTGAAATTATATGAAAAACATGTCACACTGAAAACACTATCCAACAAAGAAGGAATTTTTCAAATCGGACTCCTAGAAGTAGAGATATTGACAAAAATAAAATATACATCTACGCCCCCTGGCGGAAAAACTGTGGAATATTTTAAAAAGAAAATATTCTGAAAACGTTTATCGATGTGAGTGGCATCAGTCCACGAAAGAATTTTTTCAATCGATATTTTAGAAGATCATATTTTATGGCAAATACATCAGAAGCAAAAATTAACACTTACGCCCCCTGGTGGATAAAGTATTCTTTACCAAAAATTTGAAATTATATGCAAAAGATTTTCCATCACGAGATGCATCCGCTGAAGCAAAATGCTTTCAAATCGGAGTTTTAGAAGAAGAGTTATCGGGGAAAATGTAATTTAGTTTTACGCCCCCTAGCGAAAAATCTATACGTAATTTGAAAAAGTAACTATATCTGAAATACTCTTCGACATAAATGGAATCGAAAGATAAAATATTTTTTTCAATCGGATGTTTAGAAGCAAATATGTGGAATAAAACATATTTTTGAAAACATATTATCATCTGCATTTACGTCCTCTAGCGGCGAAATTGTACATCGTAAAAAAAAACGAAATAAAGGACCATCATTCGCATATTTCAAGCTTCCGAATGCAAAAATAATTTTTCAAATCGGACTAATAGTTGCAGAGATAGCGTGGGTACCGACGGACGGACGGACAAACCGATATCATAAGCACGATCTTTTTTTACAAAAGACGTGCTAAAAAGTACGTGCTTATGGTATAGTTTTGTCCGCCCGCCTGAGGACATCATATCTCTGCAACAATTAGTCCGATTTAAAAAGATCTTTCTGCGTTGAGAAGCCAGAACTGTGGGAACTGTGATTCTTGCTTTTCGGTCCTTTTGCCGTGCATAACTTCTCGGCTAGAGGGCGTAAACGCAGATGCTATCGAATTCAAAATGCATTTTAGTTAATAGCATTGCTTTTTAATTTTGGGTAGACTTTTATTTTCAAGTAATGAACAGTTTTTCCGCTATGTGGTGTAAAAATAAGTTGCGATTTCCTCGTTATCTCAGCTTCCAAAAGTCCGATTTAAAAAATCCATTTTACTTTCGTTAGAATTCACAGTTGGAAATGTTCTACGTATAATTTCCAATTTTAGTGAAGAACTGTTTTGCTACTGGGACGTAAGTGTACATTTTTGTTTCCGATGTCTTTGCAGCAATATTTTTGCGTCTAAAAACCAGACTGAAAAACTCCTTTTTTGGTTCAGATACAACTAACTACGAAAAATAATAGACAATTTCTCTGCTAGGAGGAGGAAATGTTTAATCTATTTTTCTCGATATTTCTGCTTCTGAAATCTCGATTTAAAAAAAAACTCTTTTAACACCGTATGCCATTTTTTTTTCTAGTTCACAGTTTTTGCGCAAGGTGGTGATAATGTGAATTTCTATTTGCAACTGTATATCCACTTCTAAAAATCCTGTTGAAAACTTTCTTTTTTTACTGTATATCATTCACTACAGTGAAGATGGGGAAGATTATTCTCTTTAAATAATGCATTGTTTTCCCGCTAGAGGACGTAAATGTCAAAACGTTTTTCTTCCTGTCGCTGCTTCTAGAAAATGTATTTGAAGAATTATTTTCTCTTAGCGAAACTTTTGCTATAAATAATATAATACTTTTATAGCATATTATCTACTTTTCCAATTTTCGAAATACTACCACCAGTGGAAGTCAGCGTATATTTCTATTTGAGAGAGTTTATCCGATTCTAAAAATCCTTAGAAAAATTCTTCTTGGTAGGATACTCTTCATTATGAAAAGGATTTTGCACCAATTTTCTTCTTGAAGAAATACACAGCTTTTCCGCTGGAAGGCGTAAAGTTATATCATGTTTTCCTCTGTTTATGACCACCCCCAGCCTAGAGAAATGATCACGCCTGGAGACCGAACGGTGGTGCAGGTGAAGTTCACAGAGCAGTATATATACAACACGAGGACCGGCTTTCGGTTAGTAGAGTGTTCGGAGTCAGAATGGGAAAAGTTGCCGATTTATCGGAGTTTGATGAAGGACAAATTGTGATAGCACGGCGCCTCGGAATTGAGATCTCGGAAACGGCGCGGCTTGTGGGTTGTTCACGTGCCGTTGTAGTGAGTGTAGTGAGTACGTATCAATATTGAACGACGAACCACCGTCCAGCAGCGTGTCGTCCGCAGCTCATTGATACCATAGGGGAGAGGAGACTGTCGTGAATTGCTCACAGCGACCGCAGGGCCACAGTGCGACAAATCACGCGCAGCTACAACAGTGGTAATCAGGGCAATGTGTCACTGCGCACAGTCAATCGCAGCCTTCTGAGCATGGGCCTGCGTAGCCGAAGACACAGCCGGACCCCAATGCTCAATGCACGTCATCGCCAACAACGCATGAAATGGACCCATGAACATCGAGATTGGACCGTGGGCGAATGGAAGAAAGTGGCCTGGTCTGACGAATCAAGATTCCTGGTGCATCACGTAGACGGCAGAGCGCGTATACGCCGATTACCAACGGAGGCTATGGCACCTGGATGCACTGTTGGGAGGAAACAGTCCGGTGGCGGCGGTGTTATGCTGTGGGCGATGTTTTCTTGGGACACTTTAGGCCCCATTAACCCAATAGCACAATCCCTGAAAGCTGTCAGGTACCTGAACATCGTTGCGGACCAAGTTCACCCATTCATGGCAACCGTGTTCCCTGCTGGTGATGGCCATTACCAGAAGGATAATGCGCCATGCCACACTGCCAGATTCGCCAAGGAGTGGTTCGAGGAACATGCTGGTGACTTTCTGTTAATGCCCTGGCATCCAAATCCCCCTTACATGAACCCAATGGAACATTTGTGTTTCGAATTGGAAAAGCGGGTTCGCGCTAAATCACTGCCACCCCGAAATGTACGGGAACTGGAGGACCTCCTGTTGACGTTATGGTATCACATACCTCAGGATACCTATCGCTACCTGATCGAGTTGAAGCCTCACCGAGCGGCCGCTGTTTTGCGGCCCTAAGGGGGCCCTGTAGCTTATTAGGTAGGTGGTCATAATACAATGGCTCATCTGTGTATTTGAAAATCTCTTTTGCCTCTGATATCTTCCGCTATGAGAAACTTTTTGCGCATAATTTATTAATATTCGTAATACACTTTTCAGCCGCTAGTGGGATTAAGTAACCATTTGTCTTTGTGAAAATTTTATAAATGCAGAAATGTGGTTGATATTTTTTTATAGCCCCACTCACATTGCTTATCTTAAACTATGCGATTTTTTTCCTAGGAAGTGTGAGCATATTTTTTTTTTTTTTTGCTACATCTTTATGTATTCTGAAACTCTGCTTTGAAATATTTTTTCGTGTCGGAAAGGATTCAAAAGACGGCTTATTACAACCGAAAATTCGGTGTTATCTTTCTTGTTTGCTTTGGTTTTTTTTATTCTGTTTTTTTTTAAAGAAATGCAAAAAATAAGAAATTCCAAAGTTCCCGGAAGTGGCAATAGGAAGTTCTTCGGGTTATAAGAAAACAAAAATGTGATGATATGTCACGAAAAATCGTTCCTGGATTCTCACAACTTATTCTACCGATTTTATTCATTTCCAAAATGCTTTATCCGTTGGATGGCTGTGGTAACTCGAAAACCATGGCCACCCAATTCACCCATTTTCACGAATGAATAAGTGGAAAAGTGATTGTGTACATGCCGCACAATCACTTTTCCACTTATTCATTTGTGCTACATTAAAACTTCCAGAGCCGGATTAGAAGCGGGGGGAGGGGCTAAAGGGGTTGAAGCCCAGGGCCCCGGTTAGTTCAGGGGCCCACTCTGGGTCTGGCAAAAGGGTCTGGAGTTTTTGGAATTTTTCGGTCCCCAACAAAAAAAATATAAAGAAATAGCTAAAACATTAAGTGAAAAATCTCCTGGAAGTTTTGCCAAATCACGATCAAATAAATAATATGCAGATGGCAATACTTGTATCTATTACAGAGGCAGATCAGGGCTTTAGTCAGGTCTTTAAAGACCTTTTCCCTGATTTCCCTGGTAACAGCTAAAACAATAAAATTATTATTATTATTATTATTATTATTATTATTAACCGCAATAAAATTATTCTTCAAGGACGGACAAAAATTTGATGTAGAAACATTTAATGTGATTATTGATCAGTTGCATAGCTAACTTAACAAACGTCTGTAAGCTCTGTTTCAATTCTTAGTTATCAGCCAAGTTTCTAATACTGTCGACCAAATTTCTCTAAATAACTGTTTAAATTTTTACAATGAAGATTTGGATGAATCTTTACGTAGTGAAATTTCACAGTTCTATGACTTTATCAAAAAGTGAATGTAGCCACTGCACAAAACACAAACAAAGAAAAAGAAAGCAAAAAGAAGTTACTTTCCAAGACAGTACAAAATATATATGTGATGATAATTTGATTGATGTTTTCCATAAATGTATTCACCGTATTAAAACTATATTTGGTAATATCAATAACCAACTGCCAAGCAGAGCTTTCTTTTTCGGAAATGACCTTAGTAAAAAATAACTTGCGATCGACAATGCTTCAACAAAGACTTAATGGTCTTGCTATCATGTCATTACAGCATGATATTGCTAAGCAGTTATCGGCAATGTTGTGCACTCCTACGCGGACCTCAAAGCAAGAAAAAAGGCATTTTAAAGATCTCCTGAACTATGTATGAACTTTTGTTTTGGTGCTTTCATTTCTAATTTTTGTTGTCTATACTTAATTCAATGTTTGTGTTTCTTCAGTAATAAATATTAAAAATTGTAATTCAATGCATCTCTTCACGTCTGCAAACACATAAGATATATTTTACACGGCGACAAGGCCTTTACATATGTATAAATGACATAGTTATGTTACATATGTATATGACATACATATCTTTTCAGTTTAAACACAGGTATTTTACAAGCACTTATGCCCAGACATAGGGCCCCAAAAAACTTAGTCCGGCACTGAAAACTTCAGAACACCTGATAGGTTGCATGTGGCATTTCTGCTGAACGTTTCAACTCTCAACTGTTTAATTCAAGTGAGTTGCCTTATGTCTTAAAAAGAGGGAAGCAAAATGTACCACGATGCTGTGTTCTATAGCATTTGCCTTACATGTTTACTAAAAATAAATCTTGTGGATAAAGCTACTCCAGTTTTTGAAATGCAACATATAGATTTACGAATGGATATACAATTATTAATAACATCTATGAAAATGCAAGTCCAAAGATTCGGCTGTTTGAAAATACAACACACATAAAAATTGGAAAGGGAGTGAGACAAGGTAATGCCACATTGGAAAATGTCTTTCAATCACTGAACTGGGAAAACAAGGGGATAAAGATTAATGGAGATTATCTAACCCACCTTCGTTTTGCTGATGACGTAGTCATTTTTGCAACTACCCCATCAGAGCTGCAGAGTATGATCCAGGAACTTGCTGACAAGAGTAAAGAAGTGGGATTAAAAATGAACTTTCAGAAGACAAAAGGGATGTTCAATGTTTTTACAAGAAATGAAGATTTATCGATTGATGGAGAAAAGCTGGAGATAACAGACACGTACGTTTATCTTGGACAGCAGATATCAAGTGAGGGTCACATTGATGAAGAAATTAATCGGCGTACAAAACTTGCCTGGAGAGCTTTTGGAAGAAACAGAATAATTTTCAAGAGCAATATGCCATTATGTCTTCAAAGAAAAATGTTTGATCAATGCATCCTTCCAGTGCTTACGTATGGTGCAGAGACGTGGACCTTAGCTAAAAGAGACATACAAAGGCTGCAGACAACTCAAAGCAGCATGGAGAGGTGCATGCTTGGTGTAACCAGGAGAGATAAGAAGAGGAACTCGTGGATCCGAAAAATGACAAGAGTGGAAGACATCATGATCAGAGTTAAATCCCTGAAATGGCAATGGGCTGGACATACTGCCAGAAGGACAGACCATCGATGGACAACCGATATTTTAGATTGGATTCCAAGGAACAGGAAAAGATCCAGAAGAAAACCTAATGGGAGATGGGTGGACGAAATTCGAAAGTATGCGGTAGTGACATGGAGGATACTGGCACAAGACAGACCGTTGTGGAGGAAACTTGGGGAGACCTTCGTCTAGCAGTGGATTGATAATAGTTGACAATCGATGATGATGATACAAGGCCAGAACATAGTATTTTTAAACCAAAGGATCGAAAACTCTTAAAATAGGCATATAGTAGCAATGATAAACTGGGGGAAAAATTTATTTCCATAATTTCCTAAAGAAAAGTACTTCTCCATCAAACTTGTAGATGAAACGAAAAATCTAAAAACTAAGATTTGTTCTAAAAAATCGTGAAACCGGGTTACTTAAAAACAAAGAAAGAAAACAAAAGGAATTAGAAAATGAGGTTATTCCAGAAGTGATACATACCGTCCGGGCACAGATAACTGGTTGGTGAAAACCTGTCTCTAACATGAATAAAAAATGAGCCCTTGAACTAGGCCTTGTCTTCCATTTATGTTCTGCCATGTGCCATTTTTTAGCAGTGATATATTGAAATGCGCTGACTACACGAGTTACTAACATCTTTTCTGGGCAAGCAACTAAAAAAATGCAACTTTATTGGTGGGCTAACTTCCTGATTCAAGTTTTAAATCGTCATATATATATATGCAGTTTTTAACACTTTGGAGAACACAGCTTAAAATAGTAATGAAGATACCAAAATTGCATTTAGAAGAAAATAACAGTAAAAATAGCTTTATGAGTAGAATATGTATTCTTTATGTATTCACAGGTCAACCTGAAAAAACAATAAATAATAGTGGTATGAACTTTAATTCAGTTTTATCGTTCTTTTAATATTTCAAACCGTTTGGGTCCTTGACAGAAAAATGTAAACATGTTAATGATTGTTATCTAATGCAGCCGTTGCTAGGTTTGAATAGTGTCGATGCTCACGGACTTTCCGCTAAGTCCGTTAATTCTGTTTAGCACAAAATTCGTAGAGCAAACTTATTCATTTCTAGATAGTTTTTTAGGATGATATTCCGAATATTTTTTCATGTTGGCTTCTCGGAAACCTCAGGAAATACTGAGACTGTCTCTCATCCTAAAACAACTAAAATGGAACCCCTATAGAAACGTCAGACAACTGGATCGCCTGCAGTGCAGGGACATCGCCATGGGGATTACCCCAAAAATTTCTCTTGCCCACCCTGCCGCCCACCCACTGTAAAATGTATCATTTTTAATCAGAGGCGTAACTAGGGCGGGGCATGCGGGCGGCTGCCCCGGGCGCAGCTCAACAGAGGGCGCAAAAATCACTGCGTGCAATCTGATTAAAATCGGAATCGAAACTTTTGCCCAAGTTTCTGAAGCACCTTTTACAGTCATATTTTGTCGTTTCTCCATTTACATAATTTACTTTTAATATCTTTTGCCAGCTTCGGTAGCTTTGGAGACTAAAATTCGAATTGCTACGTCAAAATGGGCAAGGGCTGTAATTTGTTCACATTCAGAAGTGAAGCGCGGTTGTTCGTACGTTGCAAGATAAGGATGTCGTTCGCATTGCTGAAGATTCTCTGGGGGCAATTCAATCATTAGTGCTCTACAACAAGCTGCATTCGACTCATTTAATGTGATGCCAAACGTCCAAACTCCAAAGCAGTAGGAAATCTTCTGCTGAGTTCTGCCACCCATTTCCTATCAAGACGATAAAATGCCTTTCGCGTCTGGGATAAAAAATGACAACTAGTTCGATAATACGTATACCCTATTTACTGTAGCATTTCCCAATAAAAATATTTCAGCTTTTTGTTGTTGAACTACAATGAAAATGGCAGTGAGGGCTGCAGTAATTTCGCAAAGTTCTCCCTCCGGTCTGCCGAAAACCTATCCCATTCTTAAGATGTGTTGCACAACCGTTAATGATATTACACTGCTGGCCACCCAAAATGCAACACCAAGAAGGAAGCATCCGATTGGCCTGAAATTCGCAGCATGCGTCGCCCGCGAGACGATATGAAAACGATTAGCATTGCAGGGCATATGCAAATCATGTGCGCCCGGCACGCCACCGAGAAGCACTATTAGAAGGGTGCACCGAAGGCGGGGTAGTAGAAGTGTGTTGTGCTGCCGGACCTGTGCGTGGGAAGCTTCCTGATGCCTCGTCGCAGAATATGGCAGTCATTCCAGCACGTTTCGGAGTTTGACAGCGGACGAATAGTGGCTTATCGCGACAGCGGACGAATAGTGGCTTATCGCGACAGCGGTTTATCGTACCGAGACATCGGCGCCTGTGTGGGACGACATCCAGCCACAGTGAGGAAAGTATGGATTCGGTGAGTGCAGGAGGGACGGACGGACGGACCGACGTGAGCGATTGCTGCAGCCGCGGCACACCGCACCGAACGAGAGGACCGGCATGGTGTGCGGTGGGCATTGACGGCTCGCACCGCCACATCACGAACGTTAGCGCCGGAATTAGGGTGTGTTGCGTAACAACCTGTGTCAGCACGTACCGTTCGACGTCGTCTGCAGGAGCGGGGACTTGTCGCACGGCGCCCATTGCTCCGATTACCATTGACGTTACACCACCGGCGAGTGCGGTGGCAGTGGACCGTTGAACGCCGCACCTGGACTACGGAATGGCACGACATTGTCTTCTCCGACGAATCTTGCTTCTGCCTGCAACACCACGATGGTCGGATCCGCGTGTGGCGGCACACGCCGGTGAGAGACTGTATGACGCCTGCATTATGCATCGCCATACCGGTCCGTCGCCTGACGTTATGGTTTGGAGCGCAATTGGATATGACACCCGCACCCTCTGGTACGCATCGCCGGTACACTCAACAGTCACCGCACCATCTCCGACGTTTTGGAGCCTGTAGTCCTCCCTTACCTGCAGAACCTGCCAGCGGCCACGTTTCAACAGGACAATGCGCGCCCGCACGTATATTGCATCGTGCAACAATTCTTCACCGCCCACCAGGTGTCACTGCTGCCGTGGCTCTCCTGTTCTCCTGATATGTCGCCCATCGAACACGTCTGGCCGCTGATCGGCAACCGAGTGGCCCGGCAAGCACCACCCGCGGTTACGCCTGATGAACTGTGGCAACGTGTGGAAGCAGCCTGGACCGACGTACCCCAAGCCCACATCCAAAGCCTCTTTCGTTTGATGCCGCGGCGTGTAGCGGCCGTTATTGCCAGCCATGGGGGCCACATGAACTATTGATGTCTGCGTGTTCCGCAAGTCGCACGGGCCTGTAAGCTCAATCGTTTCATCTTTGTAACGGTTGTTATGTGTCCAGTAAATCTGGCTTTGCTATCTCGTGTCCTTCTTGGTGTTACATTTTGGGTGGCCAGCAGTGTAGTTATCAATTAACTACAAGAGAATGTGATAGATAAAAAACTACATAAATTTCAATACGAAGCGAAACTTCAGAAGCTATTCCCGGTGGCCAGTGTAAGCTATTTTGCAAAATTGCAATTGCATATGTGTCTAGATACTAAATAACGTAAATCTGTGCATAAAATCAACACACAAGAAACAATGTTACTGTCCCTATAAACTCATCCAACAAGTGTGGTTATAATATTTCAAGTACTAAGCGCTAAAATATTTTTGTCTTGACGACTTGGGGGGAAGGCACAATATTTATAGCTTGCCCCGGGCTCTGAAATGGTTAGTTACGCCTCTGTTTTTAATTATTTTAACTTTAAATTATAATCTAGACTTTACTAAGTAATAATGAGTCTCGTCTTTTTTCGTCGCGTGGGCTTACGTATTTCCCTCTAAAAAGTGCGTTGTTTACTTTTCCGTAAAAAAGTTACCAAAATAGCATCCGCAGGGCTATGAAAATTCAGTTGTTCTCCACTCTTCCAAATCCTTAATTTATGCCTTTTTGTCATATCAGTATGGCCAGTTGTGACGTATATTCTAAATTAACTTTCGTTTTTAGTTTCTTTCCCTATGTAAATCTTGAGTTTATTCTCAGTTATACTTCACTTTTAACGTAATATCTTTTCTCTCAAACGAATACTGTTGGCAACATAATTGAGGTTGAATGAACGTGACGTATGCCTGATATAAGATAAGAACGAGAGATAAAAACGACGACTAAACTGTTGCTTGGGATCGTTGTTAAAGAGAGCGTTGTTGGAGAAGTGTTGCAAGTTGAGCGTTGTGTTAAGAGCTGTGTGGTGTGTGGAGCGTTTAATGCGAAGTACTATGTGATTTTATGATTTGTTATGGAAGTGCTACATCCTGAATAAAGCATCTTTTCCGTAAGTTTGACTTCTGTTGTTTACATGTTTTGTCTGGCCGTTAAGGTTTAATTTAGGAACTATTTCATCTTATGGTTATGTTTTTCAAAATAACGTAGAAGTACGAAAAGACTTCTACGTCATACATTGGCGAATGAAGAGGGTGGATAGGAATTCATTGCTAATTGCTCTGTTGTTCGTTTGTGCTACTAAGAAGGGGATTCCAACACGGAAAGTACAACCAGCGCTCTAAGCCTGCCCAGGGGCAGTGATGCAGCAGAACGTGACTGACGATTGCTTTGGAGATGAGTGAAAGACAATGCTGCTGGCTTGAAGGAAGGGAGTTAAGGAGGAGTAAAGTATTGTGCGTCTGCGTGCCCTTATTTCCCCTCACCCTAATCCATAAAAACATTGGTTTTCAGACCGTTTTCCTAGGCATAAAATTTTCTTTTAATCAGTAAGTGCTAGTGGTGCTGGTGGCAGTTTGTCAGATTTTTTATACGGGTATGTAACTCTTCAGGCTTTACTAATTTTATTAAAAATAGATGGAAGGAACATTAACGAAAAAAGACTCCCACATTGGATTCTTTTGTATTCTATAAATTCCAAAAAAATTCAATAGAGTTCCAAACAATATGTGTTCGGGGAGGGGGGGGTTGCTTACCTTCAGAGTTTCGTAAATAAAGTTGCTATAAAACCTGCCCCCAGCAAAAATAATACTCGCCTACCCGTGGCCCATAATGATTTCGAAATCTAGCGACATCTCTGCTGCAGTGCGCTCGTAAAATAAACTTCTTCTGGACAAAATACGAACGCGATAAAGAATCACTCCAAGAAATCTCACCAGAAGTTTTAGCACTTTAAAAAAAATGGTTCTGATAAAGTAACTGACATACAGATTGCGGCACTAACAACCCCTTTGCAAAGTAGGAAGAGGTCTGTCGTTCTTCGAAATCGGTTCCTTCTCGCGAAAATGATCTCAATCTGAGTTTTTGGTATGTCGGACGTTTGCAGGGTCAAAGACCGTTTGCGCAGTTATTCATGTGTTTGACATAATGTAAACGTTCAAAATGAAAGAAAACACCCACAGTTTTCTTATCTCCCGGAAATTTGAATAAGTTGCCATTGTTTCATGTCTAGAAACAAAAGGAGAAAAAATAAGGAACTCACTTATAATTGACAAGCTAACATTTAGATCATTGTCTTAAAAAGAACGAGGGGTGAACCACGTACAAAGTTCTTTCCACCCACGAGACAGCCAGAAGAAGAAAAAAAGTGGCAGTGACCCAGTTGATTGTGATCTGTGTAGACTTCCCGTACCACATTCCAGAGTAACCCTGTGGACTTCCACCACGTCCTTGAAAATGGGCATCATCCGTGCTCGACAGGTAACGAGCGCAAGAACACCTCAAGAAATAGCACAACCGTCTGCTAGCTTTATTGCCTTCCTTAACATCGGTCAGCGGTTCGAAAAGTTGATCACGTTTGAATGGGCAATAAAACAAAAACAAAAAAACTTTAAATTTCTGTGTTGTTTGAAAAACACAAAACGTCCGTAATCTTGATATTTCCTCATTTGTGTGTCAATTCACCCCAGATTCGCATTCAGAAGCGCCTAACCGTTTTCCTTATGAAAAAAAAAATCGAGAGATATAATCGCCATGGTTTTCATCTATACATAGGCACCGTCTTAAAAATAACCGTTTCCAAAAACCGAGCGTATAAAGATTTAACCCCAGGGGGAGAAACTCAGTAGTTTACTGTAATAAAACAGTTGAGTATTTCACAAAAAACACGAAATTAAATCAAAGAATAATCAGTGCCGGCAAAATGTGGTCTACATTTTCCCTATTCTGAGATCGGAAAGCTTTGATCTTGCATTTATTTTCTGCACCGTTTGTGTAACAAACCAATTCCAAAATGAATTTTGAATACTTGTGCAAACTAGAAATGCTTTGTGCTATTTCTTGATCCTAACACTTGAATTATAGTTTGATGAGATAATAACAAATAGAAGTTGTGACCTAATTGTATTTATAATTTTGGGCAAAATTATTGCTGCTAAAAGACAAGTCCATGTTGCATGAAATACCATCCAATTTAGATAACGTTAGAAGCTGCACTGAGGAAAACTTTATGCCGAAAAGCAAAATTAATGTTAATAAGCTACTAGTGCTAAATTTGAGCATGTTACACTTTTTCTACAACTTTAACCTCTTTTTCGGGAAGCCTTGGCAAAATTACTGGGAATATTGAACTCTACATAGGAAGAGAAATAAGCGCTGGCATCACACTGTTCACTAGTATAGCCTGATAGTACTGAATGGATTTATTTGCCCATAAGCAGATATATTCCATACAACTTCACAATACTCCCTAACAAGAAGAATATGTTCGAATTTTTTAGACCAATGAACACATTTTTCAAGAAGACCGAGAACTAATAATCAAAAAGTGTTTTTAATTACTTAAATTTAAGTTATTGTTACTCGTTGAAACGTTTTTAAATTATTATAGATTGTCAATTTCAAATTATGCGTTAGGACAATCTGGGTAATGGATGCGGCTGTTGAATTTTTCTTTTTTTTTTTTTTTTTTTTTTTTTTTATGTCAGTTGGAGTGACACAAGTAAAGATACCATAGCCAAATACAAATATACGCTCGCACCAAGTAATGCAAAAATTTGCCAAAAAGAAGAAAAAACACATCTCTAAGTTCAGTTATTGTAACTGCTACACAACACAAGACAGAATTTTTCCCAGCCGACTTCTGGCACAGATATCATGAAAAATCCAAATAATGGAAATTTTTGGGTCAGGAAAAAAGTGAAAAATTCATGCAAAATGTAGCCCATGGCTATATTTACCCAATGAAAAAAAAAATTCCAGTCCTCTTCTTGCAAGTGTAGAATATCGTGGCAAAAACAAAGACACATTAGAGTACCTTTACGAAAAAAGTTGCGTTAAAATGTGAAAAATATGAGTTGTGACAGTTTAATTCCCGGAATGCACTTGTAGAAAAAAAAACATGTGCATACCTGTGCACTAGCGGCTATTATTACCTTCGAAGTAATTCCCTTCCGCAGCTATGCATTTAGTTAGACACTGTTGCCATTGCTGGAAACATACCTGGAATTCTGTTTCTGGAATACTCTTCAGTTCCTTTGTCACGTTATGCTAGATGTCAGAAATGTCTGAAAATATTCTTCCATTCATGGCAGTTTTTATTTGGGGGAAGAGCCACAAATCACAAGGGGCTAAGCCAGATGAGTAGAGTGGATGCTCCAATTTGGTAATTGATTTCTTAGCCAGGAAGTCGCGGACACTGAGCGCATCATAGCTTGGGGCATTGTTCAGCTCTTTGCTTCGAACAGAATCCCGTAACCTTTTCAACACCTCTAAATAGCATTGTTAGTTGACCTTTTGTCCCTGTTCAATGAATTCGCGATGAACTCTCTCCCCTTGTGATCGATCGAAAAAACATACAAGCGTGGTCTTGAACAGCAAGCGTGACATGCGCTGTTTTTTTTTTTTTTTCGGTTCTTATGCCACTCAAAGACGCTTGACTTTTTCATAACATCCTCACCATCCACCACTTTCAATAGCTCTAATGGCATGCGGAATTATGCGGAATCGCACGACACTTTAATAATTTGCATGTCTGTCCTCCCGTAGTTATTCGCCAAGTTTCACGTTAATCGCACGGTTTTTTCTTGGTGCGCAGATTTTTATGACAATGAGTGTATACCTATCTCTCATGTGTTTTTTGTACTTTGGTATGCAGTCTAGTAATTCAGTTGTTCAACGGTGCTCACACAGTTTTTAAGTGTGGCATTGAAATTCTTTTCTTCATTTTTTCTCCAAATATGGCATGCGCTAATTATTATTATATTCGAAGAGTCTACAAGGGGAGGCTTAAAAATGTTCAGGGGAAGCCGAACCTCTCTTGGCGGCCCCCAAGCTATGGCCCTGGGAAAGGGGATAGAGCAATAAGTTTTAAATGGCTGGAAAAACTAGCTAAAAATCTGAGTATGAAAAATTTGGTGGGAACAATGACTAATAAATTGTAGGGTTAAACAGGAAATTATTTCTTGCAACAAAAGCTTTTTTTTTCTTGTTATGTGTTACTAATGTTTTGATTTAAATAAAACAGACCTTTTTATTTAAAAATTAAATATTTCTGCAAATAGAAACATTGAAGTAAGTCCCACCACCATCACCGCATAAGGGATCACAGAATAGAATTTCCTCCCAGAACAACTCAGAGTGAAAGGGCAAGCTTCCTGTGCCTGATAAAACCAAAAGCGGGAGGAAAAGGGGACAGCAGCATTAACATTCACGATTACGAGGGGATGCTGAAAAGTTCTCGGCCTAACCCACTTCCTATGATTGTAACATTATTTTGTCACTGCAGCTCGAAAGTAATGCAAATTGCCAATTTTAGACTAATAGCTTTTTTTTTTTCTGCAGATGTTTCACTTCCTGAACTGCATGAATCATGTCAATGCAAAGTGTTGAATTTTCGAATGTGGAACTCCGGGCTATCATGAAATTTCTGTTCCTGCAGAAGAAAACTGAAAAGGAAATCTATGAGTGTATAACGCAAACATTAAGTGACAAGTGCCTGTCTTATTCCACTGTGAAGAAAAAAATCAGCGTGGAGACTTTGAGACCGAAGCTGCAGCAAGATCTGGGAGGCCTTCAACAGTGACAACACCCGACATTGTCGATCGAGCTCATGACTTGATTTTGTCAGATCGGCGAATCTCGGCTAAAACAATAAATGAGACACTGGAGATATCCAGGGAACGTGTTGGGTTCATAATTCATGAGCACTTGGATATACAGAAGATGTCAGCGAAGTGGGTGCCCAAATGTTTCAACGCCGATGAGAAACGAAAACGAGAGTGGACACTTCCAAATCGATTTTGCAGCATTTTGAGCAATCTGGTGACAATATTTTTGCAGCGACTTGTCACTGTTGTTGAAACATGGTTACATCACTACGATCCAGAGATGAAAATACACGTCCCTGCTGTGGCGGCACTCGGGTTCTTCACGGCCAGAGAAATTCAATACTCAAAGGTCTGCAGGAAAGGTCATGGCAACAGATTTTTGGGATTCGGAAGGCGTTTTACTGACTGATTATCTCCCGAAGGGTCAAACAATAAATGCTGAATACTATTCCAACTTGCTGTGCCGATTAAAGGAGGCGTTGAAAGAAAAAAGGTGAGGAGAACTGCAGAAAAGTGTTCACTTTTTGCAGGATAATGTGCCGGCTTACACAATGGATGTTTTGCGGGATCTGGGGTTTAAGTGCATAGACCATCCACCATATTCACCAGACCTTGTTCCATAGGACTATTTCTTGTTCCCAAACCTTAAAAAAAGTTTGAAAGGGAAGAATTTTTCGAATGATTCGGAGGTGATATCAGCAGCAGGGCAGTATTTGAGTGATCAGATTTCACAATTTTTTTTGGAAGGGTTAAAGAAACTCCAGAAACGCTGTGCCAAGTGTATTAAACTTCGGGGTGAACATGTAAAATGGTCTGTAAGTTTCATGGCTCTAGCCCATTTCCTTCTTTGTGAGGCCGAGAACTTATCAGCATCCCCTCGTACGGTTCTGAGAACTGCGGATATTTTTTTATTGAAGGTTTAACGACCACCGTGAACAACTCGATGGGCTAAAAGCAGTGGCCCGTCTCTACCGTCCCATATTTAGGGCAATTGGCTCCAGGGAAGAGAGAGAACCAGTGACGTAAGACAAACACAACATCCATGCCTGACCGGGATTCGAACCCAGACCCTTCTCGAACGAATGGTCATAAGGCAGCATTTAGACCACTGCGCCACCAGGGCGGCGCTGCGGATTCAAAAACACTATTTTTAAATGTTTGAAACCGTAAATATAAAAAATCGGTGAAATCATTACACACATTAAAAAATCCACCTGAAGAGTCACTATTGCCATAATACACTGACGGAAAAAAAAATCCCAACACCAGGAAGGGATTGTGTTAGATAAACGACAGTTGGTAGGCGGTGAGAGTACATTTGTAAGATGACGTCTATGCAAATTTCGTGCTCGGCGCATACGTGTGGCGCTGGTAGCGCCCCTCGGAACATGCAAAGCAGGTTTGCTGTAAATACGCGCTGTAACGTTCGTGAGCGTTAGTTATCGTTGAGATTCGACGTAGTGTGTTGATATTAGTCAAGAATGCCTTTAAGAAGACGAAGAAGCCATTATCAACAGCTCACGGAGTTTGAACGAGGGCGTGTAATAGGGCTACGAGAAGGTGGATTTTCGTTCCGCAATATTGCAGAACGACTTGGCAGGAATGTAGCCACTGTGCATGATTGTTGGCAGCGGTGGTCAAGGAAAGGTACTGCCTCAAGAAGACCGGGTTCCGGCCGGCCACGTGGCACTACTGAGGGGAAAGACCGCCGTGTACGGCGTATGGCCGTGGCGCATCGTACCGCGTCTGCGGCAGCAATTCGAGCTGCAGTTGCCACCACAGCGACACAACGAACTGTTACAAATCGGTTACTTAAAGGACAGCTCCGAGCCAGACGCCCTGTAGCGTGCATTCCACTTACTCCAAACCACTGCCGTTTGCGACGTCAGTGGTGTCAAGCTAGAGCTCATTAGATGACGGAGTGGAGATCTGTTGTGTTTTCTGATGAAAGCCGGTTCTGCCTGGGTGCCAGTGATGGCCGTGTGTTGGTTAGAAGGAGGCTAGGTGAGCGCCTGCAACCAACCTGTCTGCGGCCGAGACACACTGGACCTACACCTGAAGTTATGGTCTGGGGAGCAATTTCCTATGACAGCAGGAGCACTCTCGTGGTTATCCCACGCACCCTGACGGCACAGTTGTACGTCGGTCTGGTGATTCAACCTGTTGTGCTGCCATTCATGAACAGCATTCCAGGGGGTGTTTTCCAACAGGATAACGCTCGCCCGCATACCGCTGTTGTAACCCAACGTGCTCTACAGAGTGTCGACATGTTGCCGTGGCCTGCTAGATCACCAGATCTTTCACCAATCGAGCACGTATGGGACATCATTGGACGTCAACTCCAGCGTCACCCCCAACCAGCATTAACCGTCCCTGTATTGACCAACCAAGTGCAACAGGCATGGAACTCCATCCCACAAACTGACATCCAGCACCTGTACGACGCAATGCATGAACGTTTGCGTGCTTGCATTCAACATTCTGGCGGTAACACCGGTTATTAATGTACCAGCATTTCACATTTAAAATGGCTCTTCTCGCGCTTACAATAAGCTGTGATCTTGAAACCTTAATCGATTAAATATTTTACCTATACAAATGTATTGCCGCCATTTCTTTCCTCTACAACTATTTTTTCATGGTGATGTGATTTTTTTCCGTCAGTGTATTAATTTTGTCACTAACTTCAATCTAAAATCACCTAAATTTAGCGGCTTTTCTCCCAAGCTGGCAACACTGCTTACAAACCATCTGCTTTACTACCCACTCTACTTTCTAGCCGCGGGCGCCAACCTCCAGTCCGATTAGAAAGTTAAAGCTTAGCCCTTTGTAAACAAAATGTCCTCCGACCGTAAACTGAAGCCCGTTTTGTCAGCTAGAATATTCTTGCTTCCTCTAGCCCAGACGCAGGCGATAAGAATATAATTTCAGCAATAAACTTTGGCGCAGAGCATAAAACTCAAAAGCCGGCGCAAAAGATTTCATCAGACTGCCCAGCTGTACATGCATTTCTTCGACTGAAAAATTCTAGACTTACAGAATGAAGGTCACATAATTTAGGTAAAATGATTAATGTTTCAGAACAAAGCTCCTTTCGTCTTTTAGCTACAGAACTCTGAACGGAAAGAAAGTGTACAAATAAATACGCACTGTTTCTGTTACTTTATATTCAGCAAACACCTGTCCACTTTGATAGGCGTTGCCATATCAATAGCAGAATTATGTGCAGTGTTTTTATCTTGCAGTTACACAATTCCTCCTTTAATATCCCGTAGATGTTCGTCCGATACCCTATGCAAAATGACTGTACATAAAACTATACAACCTGCGTTTACAATAAGAATGGCACGATCCCTTTTTCTGTAAGTTCACTTATCATGACAGCTGGATCTAGATTCAGAAGCAGTCCTGTATCGGAATAAGTGCTAAGCGTTCTTTATTCCATTTCGCATTTATCCTCTGTAAGAAGATTGTCACTAATTGATTATAACCAAACTGGATTTTCATAAAGTAAAATAATATGCTTGTACACTGCCCTACCATTAACAAACAGACGCCTGCATGCCTAAAAATAATCTTTATTTACAGAAAATCTAATTAATATTGTGAGCTGAAAGCTTTGGACCTTATGAGTCTTCGTGTTAAATTGCCCAAGTTTTTTCGTGAATGTCCGCCGATATGTTCCTCCATTCGGCTTTCAAAGAAGTGACCAGTTCAGCTTTGCTGGGCAATCTCTTCTTCCACACGCCCAACGATCGAGTTCGTCCCAGGGATTCACTGCGAAATTCAGGCCAATACTCTGGGCTGGCCAGTCCAGCTTTCGACGTCCGTGCCCTCAAATCAATCTAGCAACAGGAACAGTATGACATGGTGCGTTGTCCTTCTGATAAATGTATGGACTTTCCCTAAAGTGTTGCCAAAGCACTAGTATGGCACCCAGGACGTTTAGGTAAAACCGAACATTTATGGTTTTGTCCGAAGAGACTAATAGGCCCAAACCAAACTACGTAAAATAGCTCCATCCCATCACGCTGCCTCCACCAAACTTTATTGTCGGGACGATACAGTCCAGAAAGTACTTTTCTCCCGGCGTCCGCCATATTAACAAAAAACCATCAGATTGGTAGACTATGTATCGTGACGAGTTCGTCCAAAAAAAAAAAAAGCTTTCCATTGGTCTGTAGTTCCTCACACATTCCTTATACCACGGTAATAGGCGTGTGGCATTAGTTGCAATGATTATCTGCTTATAGATGGCGGCTCAACCTTGGTAACCAGTGTGTTTAAGCGCACTGCACTGGTGCTAACATCAGTCTAGTCCTAATAGTCTCATACAAGGTTTGCGTGATTTGGTACAATGTTGATTTGCGTTCTGAGCGGACAGTCCTTTGCAGAGCTCTTCTGTCTCGTCCTGTTAGCTTCGGAGGTTTATCCGGCTGATTATTGGCAGATTCGGCCCCAGTACGTTGCTATTTGCATATCCCATCACCAACTGTCGACGCAGTGGTCTTCAATACCCCTGAAAGTGACGTACAGAGCAATTGCTTATGTGGCACCGTATTATCCATCAGCGCTGAAAATTAGTTAACACTGTCGATCGAGGCATCTTGCATTCACCGTCGTGCTATTGTCTCATCATAACTCTACGAGCGCTGTTATGCTGGGGCTGTGACGTGGTGCTTGCGTAGGACCTAATTCATAATAATCAGTTGAGAAGTGTCCGGATGTTAATGGCAAGGAAATGTACAATGTGATTCACAGAAAGCTAACACATTTCATGTTCGTTTTATTTCAGCAGGAATAAATCCTAATGGTCCGTGTTAGTGTCAAACGACGCGGGGCATCTGTGAGATTCCTCTATTCTCACGAGAGGGCGCTGCTGTGCAGGATGTGGTAGCTGTCGCCGCCAGATTGCTTTAGTCACTGTGAATATGCAGTACACGCTACAGCAACGGGTATTCCTTCTGAAACGTACTGGATTACAAACCCAATAACAGCTACGCAAAAGGACATACGCGATGGAGTTTGGTGTTAGCAAACCTCCCCAAAGGAACTCTATAATGGCGCTTGTACGCAAGATGGAAACAAAAGGATCTCTTGTGAGTGAAATCGGCAAGCATCGTTGATCTGCACTGCCGACGGTTGATGCGTACGTTGAGGCATGACTGCAGCGGTCATCCCGGAAGTCATTACGGCGTCTGTCACAGGAGACCGGGTACTCGTACTCCATGTGTCAGAAAGCTGCTAAGAAAGCTCGGCTAAAGCCGTGTAGGTTGATGGCTGTTCATGAGTTGCTGGAGCCAGATAAGGAAAAACGAGTGCACTATTGTCGCTGGTTTCAGGACTTCATTGCTCAAAATCCTGGCATATTATCCATCATGTGGTCCACGGACGAGGCGTGGTTCCACTTATGTGGCAATGTCAATTCATAGAACACACGCATCTGGGCCACAGAACATCCGTACGCCCTTCAGCAAGTGCATATGCACCCACAAAAAGCCGGAGTTTGGTGCGCAATATTCGCTGAAAGAATAGTGGGCCCCATTTTTTTCGAAGGGATTGTCAACACTGCAGAGTACCAACGAATTTTCATGGACTTTGTTGAACAATTGGATGACATAGAGCTGTGTGAAGGCTATTTTCAACAGGATGGCGCCACATGAGATACATCAAATGAGTCCATGATGCTGATCCACAGTTTCTTTCAGGACCGGATAATTTCCCTTAACTTGTGGCCACCGAGATCACCAGACTTGACAACGCCAGATTTCTTTCTGGGGGGAAGGAAAGGGTGTACTCGGACATTAGACGAATTGAAGGAGAACATTACAAACGAAATCAACGGTATTGACAAGGCGATGCTCCAACGGACAGCCAGGAACATGGAACGACGTGTCCAAGTGTGTCTTCAGGAACGGGGCAGACATTTTAACCCTTTAACGTCCATAACGCCTAAAACGCTCGTACATAGAGACGACCGTAGCCGCCCGAAACGTCTGCCCTGAGTGAGTCAGATTTCCTACAAGGTTTTGCACGAAATATGAGGTATCAACTGGAGTCATCCTCAGTCACTATTAGCACTGTTAAACAAAGAAGTGAACCAACAAATAGTTTCGGTCATTATGCTATCTCTGGTGATATAAGATTTTTGGGTCATGGTCGTTAAAGGGTTAAACATTTGATGTAAAGGTAAATGTTATGTAATGTAAACTCCTATAGATATGCTACATTTCAGATGGCATAACTTGCTGTTAGCTTTATTCTTGTTCACATAAATTGATAATGCAATGTTTTTTTAGTTTTATATGAATCACCCTTTATATATGAAGAATGGGACAGACATAAAATAATGAAAGATGTGGAGACGGGCTAAACAATTAGGGCTACGTACCTCTAGCCCTAAATTATTATACTTATTAGTACTATATTGCCCCAGATACTAGCATTGTGTGACGTCAGACAAAAAACACTTCCACGTGTCTCTGATTTAGATCACTACAAACAGTTGTGCCCCCATGGAGACGTCGTAAATGGAGCCTGAACTCATTAATGAATATTGAATAATAAATAGGATGTGGCCTCATCATTCTCCCATGACCAGAACGTTCTCTGGAGTGTCGAGTATCTGTGGAATTCCGGGGATCGTCAACTCGGTATCTTTCTGCAGAAGTTGCTTGACCAGCTCGCTGTCATATGGAGCTACATACCAGAGGAAACGATTAACAGTCTTATGGACGATACTTCTCGCCATTTGATGGCATAAAGTCGTGCCCGTAGTGTAGATAAGCTACTTGTTACGAAATCATCATCATCATCATTGTCAACCATTATCAATCCACTGCTGGACGAAGGTCTCCCCAAGTTTCCTCCACAACGGTCTGTCTTGTGCCAGTCTCCTCCATGTCACCCCTGCATACTTTCGAATTTCATCCACCCATCTCCCATGTGGTCTTCTTCTGGGTCTTTTCCTGTCCCTTGGAATCCAATCTAAAATTTCGGCTGTCCATCGATGATCTGTCCTTCTGGCAGTATGTCCAGCCCATTGCCATTTCAGGGATTTAACTCTGATCATGATGTCTTCCACTCTTGTCATTTTTCGGATCCACGAGTTCCTCTTCTTACCTCTCCTGGTTACACCAAGTATGCACCTCTCCATGCTCTTTGAGTTGTCTGCAGCCTTTGTATGTCTCTTTTAGTTAAGGTCCACGTCTCTGCACCATACGTAAGCACTGGAAGGATGCATTGATCAAACACTTTTCTTTTAAGACATAATGGCATATTGCTCTTGAAAATTATGCTGTTTCTTCCAAAAGCTCTCCAGGCAAGTTTTGTACGCCGATTAATTTCTTCATCAATGTGACCCTCACTTGATATCTGCTGTCCAAGATAAACGTACGTGTCTGTTATCTCCAGCTTTTCTCCATCAATCGATAAATCTTCATTTCTTGTAAAAGCATTGAACATCACTTTTGTCTTCTGAAAGTTCATTTTTAATCCCACTTCTTTACTCTTGTCAGCAAGTTCCTGGATCATACTCTGCAGCTCTGATGGGGTAGTTGCAAAAATGACTACGTCATCAGCAAAACGAAGGTGGGTTAGATAATCTCCATTAATCTTTATCCCCTTGTTTTCCCAGCTCAGTGACTGAAAAACACCCTCCAATGTGGCATTAAAGAGCTTCGGAGATATGGTGTCACCTTGTCTCACTCCCTTTCCAATTTTTATGTGTGTTGTATTTTCAAACAGCCTAATCTTTGCACTTGCATTTTCATAGATGTTATTAATAATATTAATGTATGCATCTTCAATACCGCAGGATTTCAGAGCCATTGCAACTGCTGATGGTTTCACCGAATCAAAGGCTTTTTCATAATCGATAAAAGCCATGCACAATGGAAGTTCATATTCCCTCGCTCTTTCAATTAGTTCTCTCAGCACATGGATATGATCTATTGTGCTGTAGCCACTCCTGAATCCAGCTTGTTCTCTCGGTTGAGCCATGTCCAGTGTTACCTTCAAGCGGTGTGAAAGAACTTTAGTGAAGATTTTATAAACTACTGATAGGAGGCTGATAGGTCTGTAGTTTCCGAGATCCTCAATGTCACCTTTCTTATGTAGCAGGATCATTGTAGCGGTGTTCCAATCCTCAGGAATCTTTCCTTCATTAAGGCATCGAGTGAAAATTTGGGCGAGTACTGTTTCGATTTCTCCACTTGCTTCTTGTATGATGTCTACTGTATTTCCATCTTCTCCTGGAGCTTTTCCCCGCTTCATGTTCTTGATTGCATGTGCAACTTCTGCTGGAAGGACTGGAGGAACTCTGGTACTGGTATCTTTCATGATGTCTGGAGTGCATGTATCATCCCTTTTATATAATTTGGAGTAGAAATCTTTCACTCTTGTCAAAATTTCGCCTCTATTTCTTGTTACAGAACCATCTTCTTTTCTCAGTGCCATAATCTGTTTTCTTCCCTTACTGAGATGTCCCTTTGCTATCTTTAGGCTTTGGTTGTTTTCAATTGCTTTCCTCACTAGTTCACAGTTGAATTTCCTTACGTCTTCAGTGATACTTTTTCGTACTGTCTTGCATAGCTCTATATATTCCACTTTGGAAGTCACATCTTCTTTAGTTGTCCTCATCTCTCTTCTTTTTTGCATCAACATTTTGGTTTTTCCTGATAATTTGTTCACATGCAACTTGTTCTTAGACCCAGCTAATTTTGTTGCTGTTTCCATAAGAGCTTTGGTTACTTTTCTGTTAACTTCAGAGATGTCCACTTCTTCCGATGTTAGGCCTTCTAAAGCAGAGAACCTGTTCTTCAGTTCCAACTTGAAGGTATTATGGTGTTTTTTAAGGTTGGTTATGTCAATACATTTTGTTTGTCTTATGAGCTTGCCACGTTCAAGTTTAGTGTTGAGGTGCATCTTACATCTCACCAATCTATGGTCACTACCTGTGTTGAACTTGTTTAGCACACTGCAGTCTTCTATGACGAATTTTTTGTTACACATAATAAAATCAATTTCACTTGTCGTCCCATTTGGATGTCTCCATGTCCATTTCCTGTGTGGCTTTTTCTTGAAGAAGGAGTTCAAGATGAAAAACCCTTCTGCCTCTGCAAACTCAACGAGAGTATTTCCACGCTGGTTTCTGTTGCCGTGACCGAATTTACCTACTGAATTTTCATTCTGTTGCCGTTGCCCTATTTTTGCATTGAAATCTCCCATAATTATTTTCAAGTGCTGCTTACCTTTATTATTTAGATGACAAATTTCCTCATAAAATTCTTCAATTTCTTCTTCAGGATGACTTGTGGTGGGTGCATAAGTTTGAATAATCTGAGCCTGGTATCTTTTCGAGAGTTGGATAACAAGCCGTGCAGCTCTGTCAGAGGAACTTTCAACTTCTACAACTTTATCCTTCAGTTTCTTGTTTATTATAAATCCAACACCACTAGTTCTGCCAGTATCTGTCCCACGATAGTAGAAGAGATGTCCACTTTTCAGTTCAATGAGATCTTCTCCTTTTCTCCTTACCTCACTTAGCCCCACGATGTCCCACTTGATCCTTTGTAGTTCCTCTTCCAATTCAAGAAGCCTTGAATCAGAAGATAGGGAGCGTCCATTGTACGTTGCCAAGGTCAGCATCAGATGGCAGCCTAGTCCGGTCCTCCGGGGATTCTTAGCACCCTCTGCCTTCATGTCGCACTGGCCGCTGCCTTGGCCAGGTACATTCCAGCTGCCGGAGACTGAGGGCCAAGATTTAAGTTGTGGAGTCATTTTGGAGGGGTTTGGCCATAACTCACCACGCTGGCCAAGCGGGTTGGTGAGTGTGGGATAGAATTTCCTCTAATCCCGATGGTATAGTTATACCGCTATTGGCGGTCGTCAGAGCCCCTTTAGTAGGAACAGGATGCACCACGAGAAGGCGGGGTTGACATTTGTCAAGGAGAGGCTGTGATGTTACGCATCACCTGACCTTACATCCCTGTTACGAAATAAAGGTCAATAAATGTGAGTATTTTACATATTTCTGTTTCAAACTTTAAACTATAGGATATTCAGGCAGATCCGTGTGTACTGTAATTTGCTCAAACGTATACCTGCCCGTATCAGATGCGGCAATTTCGATATTGAGCAGTGTACTACATAATTATGCAAAAGTTTATAGAACGTTCCAAAGTAAGGTAATCAGGAAATAAAGTGCACCAAAGGACATTACGGTAACAAGAAGGAGCAGTTCTATATGCAATGAAAATTGAATGATCCTGGTCATTGGAACGATCCATAATTTTTTCCCCAATTCGTGTTTGTAAGCAGGAAAATGAAGACAAATACCAGCACACATTTGCACTACGCGGCGGAAAACTTGTGCACACGCAACAGCTAAAGAAAAAACAACAGAAAATCCTGGTAATGCTTACATCAATTTTGAATAAGATTTTCGATCCATTTTCTGGTAATAGACGAATATCGTAACAAAAATAATTCTACATTTACGCTACCTAACGAGAAAGCGATGCACCAGTAACAGCTAAAACTGCATGGAAAATCTTGGTGATGCGTGCACACATCTGATTGAAGAAAAATTTTGCGAAGCTTGATTTTCTTTCTTCCTTTCTATCTTTCCTTTTTTTTTTTTTTTAGGAACAACCTCCGCGATCATTCAGGGCTATAAGCCTTAAATGATCGCGATCCACAGTTTAATAGTTTAGAGCCACTGGGGTTTCAGGTAAGGGAGACACACAATATCGCTAAAACGAACGTGGCACATACGTTTCACCAAGGATCTGAACACGGGCGCAGTACTACCGCCAACCGAAAGTCTTCATTCAAGATGACGACCTTACGATTCCGCTTCCTAGTAACAAATTTAAATGTGCAGTTTGCGCTACCAATTATTCCGCCGAATATTATGCATCCGAAAGTCTTGAGAAAAACTTGGCAAGATTACAGCTATCCGATTTCCCAGCGCATGTTTTACAAACGGAGATATCGCGTACATTGGCAGGCAGACAAACGATAATAAAAGCATATCATTTTTAAAAGATGTGTGACGTATATGACCTATTCAACTTTCTGTTTTTGTTCGCTGTCCCTTACGTAAATATTTCGTTATCACACATTATATATACTTTTCGAACTTAACGGCACGTTGAAATGCCCAACAGTTTTTGTTCCATGTGGCATCACTGGCAGTCAGTTAGGTCAAACAGATTGAGATATAAACATGGAGTTAAATGTGTTAAGTGTTTTAGGTGTTTTAGGTGTTTTAGATGTTAGGTTAGTAAGCTCTTTACATTCTGAACCAGATCCTGATAGACGACGTTACACGGTCTCTTCAAGTAAAATATGGAGTAGCCGTTGTTAGTGTGTTTACGTTTAATAAATTTGTTCGACTACTAATCTACAGGGTGAGCCAAAAGTCGCAGGACACCCTTGTATTTCGGAAACGGGAGGGAAAATGAAATATCTGAATACCCCAGCAAAGAATCTGCGAGGGGGCCTATCTTTTAGGCTATTTCCGGGACGTGGCCGCCATCTTGAAATCCGCCATATTGGATCAAGGTCAATTTTTTCAAATGGGAAGGGAGTCATGTTGCATATCAAAGAAGACCAGAATTTTCTCAGAAATTGATTGCCGTAATCAGATTTGACATATGTGCTGTGGTTCACAAATGCTCATCTGCATGATTTATTTTGCGATGTCTTCTGTACAAATTGCCATCGTAGTGTACATGCTAAGAAGGAAAGAACAAAGACCTAGGGACTTGGTTAAAACTGTGAGTTATTTTTTTACAATTTTTTGCTCTAACAATAATTTCTTGAAACCTGTGTAACATTTTGGACGTGCTTCTATTAAAAATTACTGCCTGCTCAGTTTATTTCCTAAATGCATGAAACTAACCCATTTTGTGTTTTGCTTTTTATCCAGTTTGTCATTTTCATTTTCAGATGCTATGTCCATATAATGGCGTAGCCTATTCATCGCCATGAGCTTACGGTGATGAGTGCCCTGGAGAATGAGGATTGCGGCAAGGTAGCTTCCCATTGACTTTCTCATTAGGTTCCGGCGCCAGGGAATGGATTAATGTGTCCAGGGCCGATTTTCGGAATCCATCCATACATTCATGGAAACCTTGGAAAACCGCTAACTGAATGGTCAGCAGCGGGATTGGAGCACTCATCAGTCGCCTATCACTGAGACTGCGAAGATGGCGGCCAGTCAACTGCTCCATGCTAGTGATTCCCTTTCGTTAGATATATGAAATTATAATTAGCTAGAGAGGCTACTTTCTCTTAGAGCTGAGAGGACAATGTTAGCAGCTAAGGGTTAAACAAATTCCGTGTGCACAGAAGATAACATGTACATTAATGCGACGAACTCCATGATATATCAAAGCTACTAGATAAAGCTCGCCACCCTCCTCCTCAGATCACTGGAATTTTAAAAATATTTTCGTGTTTTTTTTATTTATGAACGTGTCAAATGTACTGTTTATGAATGCTTTGTCTATGTAAAATATTCCACATGTTATGGTAAGCTTGTGCATGATTTTACGTTTAGTGGTATAACGAATATTGGCTATAATGAACTAAACTGTGGGTTTCATGGTATCCATTATAACATACCGCAGTTTTATTAATAGCATTTAATATGTGGCGTTGTAAAGAAGCACAGCGAGCTAAAGAAAGTCTTCTTTTTTGTTTGTACCAAGCTGCTTAGACTGCTATGTAAAACATTTCTATTCATTTAGCATTTGCTTCAAATACAATAATGATTATGTTTTAAAGCTAATGATAAATGAAAATGATAATTATCGTAAAAATAAGACAAAATGAAATAATCATTAGTTAAGTAATGCGACAAGAGGTTTTTAAGGCCAAGATATGCTTACTGTTCTGCCTTCCACGGTACTTAAGTCTTACCCCTAAAGCGAAAAAGTAAAAAAAATGTAGACTATCAGGATTCATAAGTGTTTCCTAACATGAGCGGAATTATTCTTTTGAAATTCCGATACGACTTCGAAGCACACTGGTTGAGATAAGGGTGGATGAGACTGGTTTGGCGTGGTTCTTGGGAAGTCAAACAGGAATGACAATTGCCGTGCTTTCTGCAATACCGGTCGCTTTATCTTTCCAGTGCAAACACTAAACGGTCACAGAACAACAACTACATTAAATCAAACAACAATGCTGAAGTGCACATTCTCAAAGGCATATGGATCGAAAGAAGAATCAAAAGCTCAAATTTAGGTACCCGGAAATATTCGCCTTTCGCTGCAAATTTAGTCTCATTTCTGGGGAATCTGGGAAACGCACACTGTTTCAGCTATGAAGATTTTTTTCTGTCATTATTTAAGTTGTCACTCATCCGATTAATGCCATGCACATTCCCGTTTTTATCCAATTAGGATAGCATGAAATTGTTTTCATATCGACGGTTTTAACTAATTTTTTTATTTTTGTTTGGTGTGCTGACTGAGAAATATTGGCAATACTCGAAGAAATCGTAAGTTTTCATTTCATGACTATGTTTACACAAGTACGCGATAAACTCCCTCATTGTACAAGAACTCAAACAACTCCCTTGTTATACAAAAACGAAATAAACGCCCTCATCAATCAAACCCTAAATACAATAAACAGATGAATAAATAAGTTTATATTAGGACAGTGATGAGACGGCGCGTACTTCGAAGGTACAGCTGCATCAGGAATCAAGTCTGACGGATTTTTTTTTATTAGGTGTTTTACGACCACCGCGAGGACCTCAATGAGTTATAAGCAGCCGCCTGTCCTTAATTTAGGGCAACTGGTTCCAGGTAAAGGAGAGAGCCAGTGATAAAAGACAAACAACGTCCATGCCACACCGCGATTCGAACTCGGACCCATTTCGGACGCATGGTCAGAAGCACGAGCTTAAACAACTGCGCCATCGGAGCAACCTGGTGGAGTCCCATACACAAAGCAAGTAAAACCACTGCGGGGCAATGTAGGCACCGGACCACTCAATATTATCAGCGTAACATTTCTGCTCTGTTGGCACACAGATATTCTGGTATGTAAAAGCTTGCATAAAAACGAAAAATGACATAATTCTAATACCAGTTCACTATACTTCGATTCACTCTAAGATGACACTTAAGGGGAAGGTGCGTGAAACCTATCGCCGCGACTAAAAGTAGTTCCCAACATTTTCCGTGAAAACCAACTCATTTATTGCCCAGAATCATACTTTATATTCTCTTAACTCTTTGCTTATAAGTATATATAGTTATTTTAGACAAATATAAAATAATCTATTTTCGAAATTAAGTTTTAAAATTAGACCAACACACGCATGCGTAGATATGCAGTGTTTGGGAGACAAGGATGCCAATGAGTTGATGGGGGAAGTGATTGACAGCTGATAACAGCAGGACACAGTGGCGAGTGACGCGGATGAACATAACTCTCGGCTGTTCCCGAAGGCTCAGTGAGTGTGTTGGCTCTTGTACCTTAAACTGCAGTGTCATCTTAGGATCAATCGAAGTATAGTCAGTCTTCTTGTGAACCCTGTGTCTCAAAATACCCTATATTGACAAAGGTCACAAGACACCTAGAAGAGAAACACAATATAGCATTTATTGACATACTTTAGTACGTAGTCGGTCCACCTTTGGCCTTAATGCATGCACTGACCCTTCGAGACATGCTTTCGACAAGATTTTGGAACACAGCGATAGATTTGTGCTTCCATTCAGAACGCCGCATCAGAAGTTTGGAACCAAGGCCTACTACCAAGCAACGCTAACTGTTGCTCAGTAGTAGGCCTTGGTTCCAAACTTCTGATGCTGCGCTCTAATTTATCCCATAGTGCTCTATGGGATTAAGATCATAACTCTGTGCTGGCCAGTCCACACACCTTACGAAATTATCGTCAAACCACGCCGTAACAGTCCTTGCTTTATGGCCGGATGCATTATCTTGCTGGTACAAACAAGGATCGGTTCCACAATATTGCCACAGAGTTGGTAGGACAAAATTGTCCAGAATATCGAGGTAGACGTGCTGGTTAACAGGTTTTTCCACGATAACCAATGGGCCGGGACCATACCACGAAAAACACCCCTACACGAGTACACTGCCAGCTCCAAACTTGACCGCAGAAACAGAACACTATGGTAAATAGCGTTTCCCCGGTTGCCGCCATACCCACATACCGGCATCAGACTGATGGATCGTGTATCTGGATTCATCAGTCCATAGGACCCGTTTCCATTGATCAACGGTCTACGATAAATGTTATTTACACCATGCTAAACGACGAGTAGCATTCCGAGTGGATATAAGAGGCTTATAAGCAGCCGCATGACCACGGTAACCCATGAAATGAAGTTCTCTGCAAATGGTACGTGTACATACCGAAGTTCCAGCATTTTTACTCACCTGTACACTGAGGTCTTGTGCACCACTCCGTCGATTAGCTGTAACGACTCTCCTGAGGCTTTGACGTCTTCTATCACTGATTTTCTTTGGTCTGCCGGTACGTTTTGCTGCTTCAGGCACGCCATGTGTCTTCCATTTATTCAGTACATCCAAAACAGTTGACCTGGGTATGTTTAAACGCCTATCGGTTTCTCTTATGGACAACCCACTAATATAACATCCAGCAAATTTTCCTTTCTCAAAGTTAGTTCCCTCCCACCGCGATATTTTCACTCAACCTCACAGTGTGATATGATCGCGGTCAGCTGCGTGCTTGTTTTTATACCGTTTGCAGCTGTGCCGCGCATCTTAACAACACAGCGGATTCGTTCATTTGCTTTTGAAGGTGTGTCCGGTGACTTTTGTCAATATAGTGTAAATACAAGAAGAATTCGAACAAATCTTTACGCGGATGGTAGCTGGGATAATGGGAATGATGATGATCTCTGTGTTTTCCACAGAGATGAAGAGAATAAATGTAACAGAAAACGGCGCCTTTCATCATGAGCAGCGGTAGATCCAGCGGTGGGCACCCCCCCAACAGATTTTCCGTTATTGAATGGCCAAGTACGTAAATAATTACTGTACTTATTTTTTTTTAAATAGCTGAAATGCGCAAATTTTCGTAATTTTTTTTATAAAAATTGAAATTAGTTGTGAATTTGAAGATAAAATGTTCTGTTCTAGCTTCATCAGACAGATAAAAAAAGAAACTAGGGGTTGAGAAACAAGAAAAGCTCATAACGGAAAGGAAAAGAGATTTTGTCTGATGATTATAAGCAATGCATGTGCTTTGTCCTGTTCTTCAGGATTGCCTGGTTTGGTTAGTAATTAGGAACAGGGAACATTATCGTGTGGGGTGAACTTCGGAGTGTGTGTGTGTGAGATGTGAGCAATAAAGCCGAAGTGTGTATCTCGACTGGGTCATAAACAAAAACCAGTATATATATACTAGGTCGACAAGAAATTAGTCGTCGAAGACTTCAGTGTGCTAAACAGGTTCAACAACACAGGTAGTGACCGTAAAATGGTGAGAAGTAAGATGCACCTAAACTGAAACGTGGCAAGTTCATAAATCAAACAAAATGTATTGATATGACCAACCTTAAAAATCGTCATAATTCCTTCAAGTTGGAACTGAGGAACCGATTCTCTGCTCTAGAAGGTCTAACATCGGAAGAAGTTGGCATCTCTGAAGTTAAAGAGAAAACTAACCAAGGCTCTTATGGAAGCAGCAACAAAAACAGGTGGTAGTACTAAAAACAAGTTGCATATGAAGAAAACATCAGGAAAAACAAAAATGCTGATGCAAAACAGAAGGGAGATGAGGACAAATAAAGAAAATTTAACTTCCAAAGTGGAATATATAGAGTATGCAAGACAATTCGGAAAAAGTATCACTGAAGACATAATGAAATTCAATTGTGAACAAGCGAGAAAAACAATTGAAAATAACTAAAGCCTGAAAAGAGCAAAGGAACATTTCAGTAAGGGAAGAAAACGGATTACGGCACTGAGAAAAGAAGATGGTTCTGTAACAAGAAATAAAGGTGAAATTTTGACAAGAGTAAAAGATTTCTACACAAAACTATATGAAAGAGATGATAAACATACTCCAGTAATTAAGAAAGGTATCAGTACCAAATTTCCTCCAGTCCTCCCGACAGAATTTGCATATGCAATTAAGAACATGAAACGAGGAAGAGTTCCAGGAGAAGATGGAATTGCCGTGGACATTATACAAGAAACAAGATAAGAAATAAAAACTACACTCTCCCAAGTTTCACTAGATGCCTCAATGAAGGGAAGATGCCTGAGGATTGAAACAATGCCACAATGATCCTGCTACATAAAAAAGATGGCATTGAGGATATCAGGTACTATAGGCCCATCACTCCATCAGCCTGCTTTCAGTAGTTTATAAAATCACAAATGTTCTTTCACATCGCTTGAAAGTAACATTGGAAATGGCTCAACCGAGAGAACAAGCTGGATTCAGGAGTGGCTACAGCACCATACATCACATCCATGTACTGAAAGAACTAATTGTAAGAACGAGAGAGTATAAACTCCCATTATGCATGGCTTTTATTGGTTAAGTAAAGGCCTTCGATTCGGTGACTTTGAAATCCTGCGGTATTGAAGATGATTACACAAACATTATTAATAACGATAAAAGAATGACTTCGCACAATACGTCAAATGAAATGAAAACCTCACAGTCTATGTACGATATTTAATAAAATATGAAATATATTTACAGTTAAAATACCCCACTAACACTTTCGCGGTAACATTTACCCCATCATCAGGTGGAACAGAGGCAATGTCCTTTGCACTACTATATAAAGGAGTACTACATTGCCTCTGTTCCACCTGATGATGGGGTAAATGTTACCCCGAAAGTGTTAGTGGGGTATTTTAACTGTAAATATATTTCATATTTTATTAAATATCGTACATAGACGGCGAGGTTTTCATTTCATTATTAATAACATCTATGAAAATGCAAGTGCAAAGGTTCGGACATTTGAGGATACATCACCAATAAAAATTGGAAAGAGAGTGAGACAAGGTGACACCTTATCTCCCAAACTCTTCAATGCCACATTGCAAAGCGTCTTTCAATGATTAAACTGGGAAAACAAGAAGATAAAGATCAATATAGATTATTTAACTCACCTCCGTTTTTCTAATGACGTAATCATTTTTGCAACTACCCCTTCACATCTGCAGCCTAAGATCCAGAAACTTGCTCAGAACAGTAAAGAAGTGGGATTAAAAATGGACTTTTAGAGGACAAAAACTAATGTACAAGGAATGAAAAACTATCGATTGTTGGGGGAAAGCTGGAGATAACCAATAACTACATTTACCTTGGACAGCAGATATCAAGCGAGGGTCAGATTGTTGAAGAAATTAATTAACGCATAAATCTTGGCTGGAGTGCTTTAGGAAAAGCAGTATAATTTTCAAAAGCAATATGCCATTATGTCTTAAAAGAAAAGTGTTTAATCAATGTATCATTCCAGTTCTTACATATAGAGACTGGAATGATGCATGATGCACCTTATTTTGGATCTTAACAAAAAAAGACATACGAAGGCTGCAGACAAATGAAAGAAACATGGACAGAGGCATGCTTGGTGTAACCAGGAAAGATAAGAGGAGGAACTCGTGGATAAGGAAAATGACATAGAGTGGAAGACATCATGATCAGAGTAAAATCCCTAACATGGTAATGGGCTGGACATGTGTTCAGAAGAACGGAACACAGATGGACAACCGAAATTTTAGACTGAATACCAAGGGACTGAACAAGACCTAGAAGAAGGGGAAACTTTCATCCATCAGTGGATTGATAATGGTTGACAATGATGGCGAATAATGACATATATATATATATATATATATATAGGGATGTAATGTCAGGTGATGCGTAACATCACAGCCTCTCCTTGACAAATGTCAACCCCGCCTTCTCGTGGTGCATCCTGTTCCCACTAAAGGGGCTCTGACGACCGCCCATAGCGGTATAACTATACCATCGGGATTAGAGGAAATTCTATCCCACACTCACCAACCCGCTTGGCCAGCGTGGTGAGTTATGGCCAAACCCTCCAAAATGATTCCACAACTTAAATCTTGGCCCTCAGTCTCCGGCAGCTGGAATGTACCTGGCCAAGGCAGCGGCCAGTGCGACATGAAGGCAGAGGGTGCTAAGAATCCCCGGAGGACCGGACTAGGCTGCCATCTGATGCTGACCTTGGCTACTTACAATGGACGCTCCCTATCTTCTGATTCAAGGCTTCTTGAATTGGAAGAGGAACTACAAAGGATCAAGTAGGACATCGTGGGGCTAAGTGAGGTAAGGAGAAAAGGAGAAGATCTCATCGAACTGAAAAGTGGACATCTCTTCTACTATCGTGGGACAGATACTGGCAGAACTAGTGGTGTTGGATTTATAATAAACAAGAAACTGAAGGATAAAGTTGTAGAAGTTGAAAGTTCCTCTGACAGAGCTGCACGACTTGTTATCCAACTCTCGAAAAGATACCAGGCTCAGATTATTCAAACTTATGCACCCACCACAAGTCATCCTGAAGAAGAAATTGAAGAATTTTATGAGGAAATTTGTCATCTAAAAAATAAAGGTAAGCAGCACTTGAAAATAATTATGGGAGATTTCAATGCAAAAATAGGGCAGCAGCAACAGAATGAAACTTCAGTAGGTAAATTCGGTCACGGCAACAGAAACCAGCGTGGAAATACTCTCGTTGAGTTTGCAGAGGCAGAAGGGTTTTTCATCTTGAACTCCTTCTTCAAGAAAAAGCCACACAGGAAATGGACATGGAGACATCCAAATGGGACGACAAGTGAAATTGATTTTATTATGTGTAACAAAAAATTCGTCATAGAAGACTGCAGTGTGCTAAACAAGTTCAACACAGGTAGTGACCATAGATTGGTGAGATGTAAGATGCACCTCAACACTAAACTTGAACGTGGCAAGCTCATAAGACAAACAAAATCTATTGACATAACCAACCTTAAAAAACACCATAATACCTTCAAGTTAGAACTGAAGAACAGGTTCTCTGCTTTAGAAGGCCTAACATCGGAAGAAGTGGACATCTCTGAAGTTAACAGAAAAGCAACCAAAGCTCTTATGGAAACAGCAACAAAATTAGCTGGGTCTAAGAACAAGTTGCATGTGAACAAATTATCAGGAAAAACCAAAATGTTGATGCAAAAAAGAAGAGAGATGAGGACAACTAAAGAAGATGTGACTTCCAAAGTGGAATATATAGAGCTATGCAAGACAGTAAGAAAAAGTATCACTGAAGACGTAAGGAAATTCAACTGTGAACTAGTGAGGAAAGCAATTGAAAACAACCAAAGCCTAAAGATAGCAAAGGGACATCTCAGTAAGGGAAGAAAACAGATTATGGCCCTGAGAAAAGAAGATGGTTCTGTAACAAGAAATAGAGGCGAAATTTTGACAAGAGTGAAAGATTTCTACTCCAAATTATATGAAAGGGATGATATGTGCACTCCAGACATCATAAAAGATACCAGTACCAGAGTTCCTCCAGTCCTTCCAGCAGAAGTTGCACATGCAATCAAGAACATGAAGCGAGGAAAAGCTCCAGGAGAAGATGGAATTACTGTTGACATCATACAAGAAGCAAGTGGAGAAATCGAAACAGTACTCGCCCAAATTTTCACTCGATGCCTTAATGAAGGAAAGATTCCTGAGGATTGGAACACCGCTACAATGATCCTGCTACATAAGAAAGGTGACATTGAGGATCTCGGAAACTACAGACCTATCAGCCTCCTATCAGTAGTTTATAAAATCTTCACTAAAGTTCTTTCACACCGCTTGAAGGTAACACTGGACATGACTCAACCGAGAGAACAAGCTGGATTCAGGAGTGGCTACAGCACAATAGATCATATCCACGTGCTGAGAGAACTAATTGAAAGAGCGAGGGAATATGAACTTCCATTGTGCATGGCTTTTATCGATTATGAAAAAGCCTTTGATTCGGTGAAACCATCAGCAGTTACAATGGCTCTGAAAACCTGCGGTATTGAAGATGCATACATTAATATTATTAATAACATCTATGAAAATGCAAGTGCAAAGATTAGGCTGTTTGAAAATACAACACACGTAAAAATTGGAAAGGGAGTGAGACAAGGTGACACCATATCTCCGAAGCTCTTTAATGCCACATTGGAGAGTGTTTTTCAGTCGCTGAGCTGGGAAAACAAGGGGATAAAGATTAATGGAGATTATCTAACCCACCTTCGTTTTGCTGATGACGTAGTCATTTTTGCAACTACCCCATCAGAGCTGCAGAGTATGATCCAGGAACTTGCTGACAAGAGTAAAGATGTGGGATTAAAAATGAACTTTCAGAAGACAAAAGTGATGTTCAATGCTTTTACAAGAAATGAAGATTTATCGATTGATGGAGAAAAAGCTGGAGATAACAGACACGTACGTTTATCTTGGACAGCAGATATCAAGTGAGGGTCACATTGATGAAGAAATTAATCGGCGTACAAAACTTGCCTGGAGAGCTTTTGGAAGAAACAGCATAATTTTCAAGAGCAATATGCCATTATGTCTTAAAAGAAAAGTGTTTGATCAATGCATCCTTCCAGTGCTTACGTATGGTGCAGAGACGTGGACCTTAACTAAAAGAGACATACAAAGGCTGCAGACAACTCAAAGTAGCATGGAGAGGTGCATGCTTGGTGTAACCAGGAGAGATAAGAAGAGGAACTCGTGGATCCGAAAAATGACAAGAGTGGAAGACATCATGATCAGAGTTAAATCCCTGAAATGGCAATGGGCTGGACATACTGCCAGAAGGACAGATCATCGATGGACAGCCGAAATTTTAGATTGGATTCCAAGGGACAGGAAAAGACCCAGAAGAAGACCACATGGGAGATGGGTGGATGAAATTCGAAAGTATGCAGGGGTGGCATGGAGGAGACTGGCACAAGACAGACCGTTGTGGAGGAAACTTGGGGAGACCTTCGTCCAGCAGTGGATTGATAATGGTTGACAATGATGATGATGATGATATATATATAACTAAACCAACAAGACACTTTAGAAACTCAGAACCAAAAACAGGAGAGGAAAAAAGAGAAATATTGCAATGCAAACAAGCAGGAAAAACAAGCAAAGAATGCAGAAAATTTTGTAAATAGTGAGCTTTGGTTTTATCAAGGACCAGCAAAGGCTCCCAATTACGGCTCACAGAAGCCTCGGAATAGATTCTACAACATATCGAATCAGTTCACGCTCATTCCGTGGAGGAGCATCAGCAGTTCTCACACGCCGTTCTAATATATCCCACAAATGCTCAGTTTGGTTACAGTTTGGGGGCCAAGGCAATGTGGCGAATTTGTTGCCGTGTTTCTCTAAACCCTCATTAGTTATACGAGCCCAATGACATGGCGCGATGTCCTGTTGAAAGATGGCACTGTAGTCCGGCTAAACTTTCTGCAGATATGGATGGAGATGGTCGACTAACAGGTCCCTCCCTGTAGCGTACACCATTCAGTGTTTGTGGGATGATAACCAAAGAATCTAAGACTTGCCAGAACACCACCTCCATCGCCCTGTTGAACGCCAAACTGTGCAACCAGGGGATAGGGCTTTATGCTGTGTACGCCATATGCGAACCCGGTCATCAGCATTGTGCAGCAGGAAACGTGACTCATCACTCCAGACGACCCTCTTCCATCTTTCGAGGGTCCATTGCTTACGTACCTTGGTCCATGCTAGATGTTGTTTGGAATCACTGGGCGTGATCATGGGTACCCTCGTTGGTCTCTTATTGTGGAACTCCAAGCAAAGAAAGGTATAGGCCATGGTGCGTGTGGAAATAGGTCGAACTGCACCACTCTTGTACTGGTGGGTGAGCTGGGAAATTGTTGCACGTCGTTACTGAGATACCAGTGGTGACACCCGACACTCACTATATGATCCACTGCGTATGGTTGAACAATGTGGGCCTTTCTGCTGGATGTCTGTGCATGGTTAACCCAGTCTTGATACACCCTTGCTATTGTAGTACTGGAGCAGCATTACAAAAAAACTATACGTAAATCATTAGATGTTTCCCATTAGTGGCAAACATTTAATGATTGCGTACATATCAGATCAGATCATATTCAGAGGATTTTAGGAAAGGAGTGTCTGACCCCAGGTCTTAAACAATCCTTAGAAATAGGAAGCTAAGAGATTTTGGCTAGAGTGCCCGATAGAAAAGTGACACGGAAGCGAGGTAGAAAGGGGGAGAAAGACGCTCTTATTTATTACCGGGGTGCCAGTACCCGGGGCCCGACGGCTTAACGTGCCCATCCGACGTACGGCGGATATTCAGTGGTTCGAGCGATCGTACCTGCCTGGGATTGAGACCGAAGTCTGCTCCGTGGCAGTCACGAACTTTGACTACTAGGCCACACGCGGCCCAAATTACGTACAGAGGATAGATGCGCACACTTTTTAGTAGCCACACGTGACGTTGATACCACGTGGTACTTCCTAATCGCTTCGAATATGTAAAACGGGGGCTATTCTTAATGCAAAGCTAACTCAGTGTATATATTAGGTGTGCAACTTAATTCTCGGCCCCTAACCGCAAGCGTTCATAGAACGTCGGCGAATGCAAATAGCTGTGTGCGATAATGGCTGATTGCAGCGCCATCCAACAGCTTTCCAGGCAACCGTAACAGCTCACAGCTGTAGTGAAAGAAGGGACGAAAGTTGACGGTGAAAGCAATGTCGTTCGGGAAGCAACATTTGAGGCACTGCCTCCTGTTCGCGTTTCAGCTGAAAAAAGTGCCGCGGAAGCTCAGCGAAATGATCTGTGCTGCTTTGGGTGAGGCTGGTGTGCCCTACAGTACGTGTAAGAAGTGGTTCCAGAGGTTTAAGCAGGGAAATTTCTATCTTCGTGATGCAGAACGTCCGGGATAGCCACAGAAAGTTGACGATGAGGAACTGGAACAACTGTTGTACGCGGATACCTGTCGCTCACAGTCAGAGCTCACCCAGGAACTCGGAGTAGCACGGCAAGCCATTGCAAAGCGCCTGCCCAAGCTTGGACACATTCACAAGGAGAGCCGTTGGGTGCCCCACCAACTCACAGCTGCAAAGAAGTCTAAGCGCTACGATGTTGCTGTGTCCTTGCTCTCCAGATTCAAGAAGAAGGATTTCCTCCACAAGATTTTGACCTGCGATGAGAAGTGGATTCTCTACGATAATCCTAAGCTGCGCAAATCGTGGGTTTATCCAGGTCAGCCTACCACCAGTACCACCAAACCGAATATCAATGCTAGGAAGTTGTTGCTGTGCGTATGGTGGGATCAGCGCGGTGTCGTACACAATTAGTTGCTCAAACCTGGTGAAACGGTCAATGCCGAGCGTTATTGTCAGTAACTCATTCGTGTGAGCGACGCAATGGAGGCAAAAAGGCCATACACCGGCAAGGGCAGAAGGTCGGTCCTGTTGCTTTAGGATAACGCGCTTCCTCACACCGTGAAAACGACTTTAAACACGATCACCGACCTGGGATGGGAGATTTTGTCCCACCAGGCGTATTCTCCAGATTTCGCCCAGTCGGATTATCACCTCTTTCGCTCCCTGCAACATCACCTGAGTGATACGCACTTCACTTCTGTCGAGTAGGTCTACACAAATATTGATGACTTTATCAACTCGAAACAGCCCTCTTTTTTCCGCAGTGGCATTCGGCAGCTCCCTGACCGATGGCTTAAATGTATCCAACACGACGGGGATTATTTCCCTAATTAGGTTCGTATTCGATTTGCTATAATTTGCTGTCAACGTGTCGTGCCTGTGGCCGAGAATTAAGTTGCACACCTAATACTTGCGTCACGGTGTACTCAGCAAGTTCTAACTCATTGAATGCGACATGATACCTGCAATGAAAAAGAAACAGATATACTGTACAATGAATGTGTTCAAAAGCTGCTATTTTATTTTATTTTCTTCGACTCGTTTTGCATGCAGTGTAGCTGGAGAAAATTTATTGTCTTACAAAAAGAAACCACATGAATATTTTGCCGCATGGGCCTCCGTGATAGCACTAAGCAATGCTGCTGATCGTATTTTCCTCTGGTCTATCAGACCACACTATCAGATTTGGGTTAAAAAAAAAAAAAAAAAACATGCTTCAAACAGGAAAAGGTACACATATTTTGAGCTAACTCTTCAACAATGCCAATTTTTAAGAGTACAAGATTTGGACTCTTAAAAACTGTTCATATTCATACAAAAACCTTCGTAGCATGTGAAAGTGCCATTAAAAATGCCAAAATTATGACAGCAGAACTGAAGTCATACAGTATTGTCAGAAAACTGTCATCAGAGTTTCGTGAAACTGCGCTGTGTACACTTCTTCGGTTACCTTTCAGAGTCACCATGAAATGTTAAGAAAAGTCTACAAAATATTATGCAAAGTTATTTCTTACTAGTCCGTAACACGTACCAGACATGGTTGAAAAAGCTGTGACTGAAATTTTTTCTTGTCATATAACACGAATCGGTATAAAATGCATAACTATGATAAACCGTTGAATTATTAATGGGCAGTGTATCAGAAGGGTCACCAACAACACATTTTTCGTAATATACCCATTCATTTTTAATTTTTCCAAATACTCGTATACGAATTTAACGATGACGTTCCTCATCTATCTATACATAGTATAAAATAAAGTACCCCGGTAGGCGTCTGTCTGTTTGTTCGGGCTAATCTCGAGAATCGCTGGACGGATTTTGATGCGGTTTTCACCATTCCATAGAGCATTTGTCGAGGAAGGTTTAGGTGTACGAAACATTAATCTATGACAAAAGGGAGCCGAGTAGTAACAATTTTAGCGACAAGTCAAAGAAAAAATCGCCGTTCGCATTCTTTCGTGGCTTCTAGTACATATGAGGATGCAGCAGACACGTGACTTTCTTCATGGCAACGAGCCTTAGTAACGTAAGTGAAGGACGACCAGTCCCCGTTGAAATGATGGTGTCTTACTTTGAAAATTTAACTTTCGAGTACAAAATGTGGTATTTGGAAAAAATTAATGAGATTGAAAGAAAAGATCCCTATGTACTGAATGTAAGTATCTTCGAAGGTGACGCGAAAAGTTTTCCAGAAGTGCAAATAGTAAATGTTTTCTATTACTTCGTCTTTGGCCGAAGCGCCTTTACCATACAACAGTTAAAGACATTAGAATCATATAAAATTCTCGAAGCATATAACAATTTCTCATCGGGGATATTCTTTTACTTGGTAATTTAGTGAGATCCCTAATTAGTGAGCAATTAGTAACTCTTCAATAAACAGTGTTTTTCTATGCTCTGGGAAGCGATTTTCAAGACTTATAAAAATTGAGAGAAAAATCTGGTAATCTATATACAGGAGTTGTCCAAAATAATGGAAACACCTAGCTGAAAACAGTGACTTAGGTATATGCTGCTTTTTGAGTAAAACGAACATGTAGCTACAATTTGTTTTGTAAAAAGGTGTTGCTTTCAGTCTTAAGGGTCTGTGTGATTGCATTGTAAATCGGTGTTTGCATAATTTCGTTCCAGGTGAAGGCACAATGAGTGACCTGTCCGAGTTCCAAAGAAGGCAGATTGTAGGAGCCCGTCCGGTTGGTGCGTCGGTAACCACAGTGGTACAAGTATTGGGGTATCGAGAGGTACTATGTCGAAGGTCATGACAGCATGCAATGTTCACTGTACAACATCATCTGCGAGACACAACTGTGGAAGGAAAACCAAACTCCCTGCAAGGGACAGGAGGACATTAAAGAGGATTGTGACTGCAAGGAGGAAGACTACGGCGACGAAGGTGACTGCTGAGCTTAATGCACATCTCCAAAACCCAGTGTTGACCCCTATCGTGCGAAAGGAATTGCATAAGCACAATATTTACGGCAGAGCTGCGATTGCAAAACCTCTTGTGTCACAGGTGAATATGAAACGGAGACTACAGTGGTGCCAGGAACATAAAACGTGGACTGCGGATCAATGGAAACATGTCTTGTTTTCCGATGAATCAAGTTTCTAACTATTCCCCACCGTAGGACGGGTTTACGTGTGGAGAACCCTCGCAGTCTCCTTCCTACAGTGAAGCATAGAGGCGGTTCCGTAATGGTTTGGGCCGTGATCTCGTGGTTGGCAGCAGGTCCCATTATCACCTTACACGGATGGATCACTAGCGGTGACTATGTCACTCTTTTGGCCGTCCATGTGCATTCAATGGCGCAGACAATGTTTCCGTCAGGGGATTGCACCTTTCAAAATGATAATGCCCTGATTCACAAAAGGCGAACTGTTCAATCATGGTTTGAGGAACATGAGGATGAAGTTGCCCACCTTTCCCTGGCCTGCACAATCACCGGACTTAAACATAATTGAGCCCCTGTGGTCTGTATTGGAAAACAGAGTGCGATCCAGTTATCCTCCTCCGGCGTCTCTCAAGAAATTGGAACAGTTTTTGCAGGAATAATGGTACAACATACCACTTACCACCATCCAGGACTTGTATCCGTCCATTCTAAGGAGGATTCAGCAGTTTTAAATGCCAAGGGTGCTCTCACACCATTTTAGGTGCGTAGCACCTATTGTTTCAAGGTGTTTCCATTATTTTGGACAACCTCTGTATATATAACAGTGAAAGTTTGTATATTTGTTTGTTTGTCCGCTATACAAATCTACAGTTTTCGACTTAGAACCACCAAATTTGGTATACTCTCTCATGGTACTCTAACTTAGAGCGCAGAAGAGTTTTGGAAGGGATCAGAGCCCAGGGGGGTCAAGGGGGGCCCCATATAAAATGTTCGTTATTTTAGTTAAAATTTCTACAGTTTTCAATTTAGAACCACCAAATTTGGTATACTATCTCATGGTACTCTGACTTAGACCGTACACGGTTTTGGGAAGGGGTCGGAGCCCTAGGGTCAAAGGGCTCCCATTCAAAATTTTCGTAAAAAGTACAGTTTTCAATTTACAGCTACCAAATTTGGTATATTATCTCATGATACTCTGACTTAAACCGTAGACAGTTTTTGGAAGGGGTCTGAGCCTTGGGGGGGGGGGGTGTAAGGGGGCCCCTATACAAAAGTTTCGTAAAAATTTCTACAGTTTTCAATTTAGAACAACCAAATTTGGTATTTATCTCATGGTTCTCTAACTTAGACCGTACACGGTTTTTGGAAGGGGTCGGAGCCTGGGAGTCAAAGGGCTCCCATACAAAATTTTCGTAAAAAGTCCTACAGTTTTCAATTTACAACCACCAAATTTGGTATAGTATCTCATAATACTCTGACTTAGACCGTAGACAGTTTTGGAAGGGCTCTGAGCCGGGGGGTCAAGGGGGCCCCATACAAAATTTTCGAAAAAAGTTCTACAGTTTTCAATTTAGAATCACCAAATTTGGTATTAACGGGAAAATTACAGCAATATATTTTTCATTCATAAAATTTCGGCCTCCGAACTTGGTGATTCCACAAATATTTACCCGGGTAATACCGGGTACCCCTGCTACAACATAGTATAAAATAAAGTCCCCGGTAGGCGTCTGTCTGTTTGTTCGGGCTAATCTCGAGAATCGCTGGACGGATTTTGATGCGGCTTTCACCATTCCATAGAGCATTTGTTGAGGAAGGTTTAGGTGTATGAAACATTAATCTATGACAAAGGGTGCCGAGCAGTAACTATTTTAGTGACAAGTCTAAGAAAAACCGCCGTTCGCATTCTTTCGAGGCTTCCACTGCCTAAACAACGATGCGCGGCGACCGGTTTACGAAACGTTTTTGCTCATTCGGAAAAAGACGCGAGGCGCATGCGCGGTGGCTGGTCTGACAATATGTACTGCCACAGAATAAATGGGTAACTACATCGGACGCTGAAATAATTGGTTTATCGGCGCTCGCACAGACTAAATGCGTAGTTGGTTTCGTCCACACGTATGTATCACTTTGAGTAACTCTTTAATTAAAATTAAATTATTGTATTAACATTGTGCCGAGGTGAAAATCGAATATAGGTCGTAGTACATCGGACGCTAAAAGAATTTGTCATAATGAAACTTTCCAAGAAACAGAATCTCCATTGGCAAATGACAGAAGAAGAATTACTTTACAAAGTGAAACACAGTCCCCTGTTGAACGTAATAATTGTCTGTCTTTAGATTTGCCGTAAAGTTTAAATTGCTACCGTGAAAAGCCGGGCCGGGTTGCTAGTTATTGTATAAATATGTACTTACCCGTCGTTGACGGCTTGCATTGGAGTACTGAGGCATTCTTTCAGTGACCGGAAATGATATCGTGTCTAGATAACTACACAATTGGGTTAGAAATGTGTTTTATTTTACCAGTTTAGTTTTAACATTTTTTTGTATCAATATATGTATAATCTATACTTAATACATAAAGAGAGAAAGTTTGTTTGTGTGTGTTTGAGATATTCTCGAAAACTACTGAGCCGATTTGGATAATTCTTTCACCGTTGGGAAGCTTATTTCTTTCCGGTGGACATAGGCTATTTCGTTTATTATTTATTATTTTTTATTATTTTTGGCTGTTCTTCCGAATCAGATCGCTTTCAAGTAGTTCCCGATTTTCCGTGTATCGTTCCGCTTTGTTTACATACAACCTGATCACACCCAACGTGAAAGAAAGTAGTTCACGATAATATAAGGATTTTTTTTTTACTAATCTCGAAAACTACTGAACCGATCGGGATAATTATTTCACCGTTGAGAAGCTTACTTCTTTCCGGTGGACATAGGTTATTTCGTTTATCTATACTAATACTATTAAAATGTACAGAGAGAAACTTTGTTTTATAGCGGAGGGCTTAGTTCCAAGTCTGACCAATGCAGAAATGCAGATGGCGCTTCAAGTACTGAAGCAAGAACAAACGCCAGAATAACGAACGGCGGATTGTGCAAAGAAAATGCCATGGTAACATAAAAAAATTGCTTATGATACTAAAAATTAGCGATGGCAAATCTATGGGTCAGAAGATTTCATTTAAAAAAAATCATGAAAATCTCTCCAGTAGGTGGCGCTGGCGGATTGTAGTAAGAAACGGCCTTGTGTTTTAAATATATAGATAATCCGTTGTTCTCTTTAGCAAGCGTTTTGAAAAAAGTACGTAGGCCTACTAGTAATATTACTATGCCCGTCAGCCCGTGATTACTATATCTCTGCGCCTATTAGTCAGATTTGAAGAAATCTTTTTGCATTGTAAAGCTTTAATATGAGAACGAACATCCGATGCATAACCTTTTCCGCTGGAGGTAGTAAATACAGATGTTTATGAATACAAAATGTATTTTATTCCATGTCATTGCTCCTAAAAATCTGATTGAAAAATATTTTCTCCTTCGGATGCCTTGTATTACGAAGAACGTTTTGCGTGCCGTTTCCGCTTCAAATGGTGCACAAATCCTGCTAGATTTGCAGATGCATGTTGTGTCTTACTTACAAGGGAAACTATCGGACCTTCCGACGATAATCGTCACGAAACGTTCTGTGGTGGACAAGCATGACACCATAAGTAAGTGGACAAGCATAACACCATAAGTAAGTGGACAAGCATGACACCATAAGTAAGTGGACAAGCATGACACCATAAGTAAGTGGACAAGCATGACACCATAAGTAAGTGGACAAGCATGACACCATAGTACTGGAAAGAAGTACGCTTATTAACAGGTGTGAAGTACGGCATTTCGCAATCGCTCGCAACCCCTAGAACATGGCTTATAAAAGTGGGACGCCCGCCTGTAATGTATGCAGCCATAAAGTGTCAAACAACATGTAAATGTGTGTGTGATGTGATTGGGGGATACTGCACATGCCTGGAAGGTGCCCTGCGTTGTGTACGTCAGTGACGGTTAAACGTGATAGTGTGAGACAGCGCACGGGCCTGTTCGTACGCATACAAATATTGTGTTGTGTGTTTTAAGAAAATGGCTTGTAACCTTCAGACTGTAGTACAGATACTGGTGAACGAGGTGACGCAGAAATACCAAGCGGACGACACGGCTCCAATGTACATCGACAGGCGAATTGCAAGGCAGTTGTATAGCGTTTTGGAGCAACATGTCATTGGAGGCGCTGACATGTTTGAAGGACGGCCATTGTGGCGTGATAGTGATGAATCGTCGGACACGTTATCTGAACATAGTGATACACCGAGTACTCCAGCACACAACGTGCCAAACAGTTCGAGTTCCCATGAACCATCACCCCCAAAGTGAAACGGAAAAGCATTCATGAAGAGTTTTCCGGACAAACCATGCAGAGTGTCTATGACAATGTGAAGGTCGCAAAGAAAACCGTTGCAGCAACTGTCCGTAAATACAAGATATCACCAGAAAAAGTGCGGCAAATGGTAACGGCTGTTGAGAGTGGTGGTACGATGAAACACAAAACTGCGCGCATTCGCCAGCATATGTACACCAAATTCCAAGATGCGCGTAACATGGGACTCTCAGTTCACTACTGGCATTTAAAGACGTGGGCGAAGGAAGCAGCTAACGCAATGGGTATCCTCAATTTCAAAGCCAGCACATATTTCCTGCACAAATTCAAACGCAGCTATAAAATCTCTTCACGCACGATCACGAGGTTCGTTGCCTGGCGGGATGTTACCCTTGATACGGCCGTAAGGAACAGCGCATTGGAATTTGTACGAGGTGTTACGGACTACATTACTGCCAATGCAATTGATGCCGACATGGTGTTCAATACAGACCACACTCGATTTGAATACGAACTCATGTCAAACAGGACGCTATCACTGACTGGGGAGAAGACAACTGAAGCTGTTGTGCAATCCGTTGCATCGACTACCCACTCCTATACCATTCAGGTGCTTATGTCCATGTCAGGACGACTTGCAAAGAAACTGTACATCTGCTTTCAGGAAGCGGATGATAAGCTTGGCAAACGTGTTTCCTAAACAGTACGACGTAACCAACCTCCAAATATAGAATGTGACTGTATCACTAGTGGTAAGATGTCCACAGCTCTCGTTCTGTCCTGGATGCGTAAGGTACTGGAACCAGAGCTAACAGGACCTTCCTTCTTACTGGATTTGTGGTCTGGCCAAACCGACACTATATAGTTTGCCAGCCAAAGCCTTCGGTGACAGGGACGTCAATTTGCACTCAAAAACCATACCACCGAAAGCCACCAAATACTACCAGCCCCTTGATGTGTATTTCTTTCGACAATACAAACTGTTTGCACGACGCACGGAAGAGTACATGCGTTCTGATGAGATGCATGGCATCAACCTGCATGACAGAATCTTCATTTTCAAGTTGCATTCATTTATATACAACCAGTTGTGTGCACCACAGTACCAACCTATGCTTCGCTATGCGTGGAAGGTGTCTGGATACTGGCCAAACAAAACACCTCTTCCGTTCCGTAATGTGTTGGACATCGATTTTTCTGTGCGTGACATGTGCAACGCTCCTGAATGTGATTCCAGTGCCGTAATTATCTGCTCGTGGTGCGAGATTCCCCTTTGCTTGCAGCACTGCCTTCTCTCAACACATTACCATGACGTGGAATGAGGTATGTATATGACATTTGCAATTTAATGGTGTTGTACGTGGTCTCTCTCGACATTTATGTGCCTCATATCCAACAGGTAAATATTGTTTGACACTTTATGACTGCGTACATTACAGGCGGGCGTCCTACTTTTATAAGCCATGTTCTAGGGGTTGCGGGCGATTGCGAAATGCCGGACTTCACACCTGTTATTTTGGTGCCATGCTTGTCCAACACAGAACTTTCCGTGAGGATTGTCTTCGCTAGGTCCGATAGTTTCCCTTGTTAGTATCTGTACTTCTAGAAGATCGGTCTGAAAAACTCGTTTTGAGTGGAATAGCGTTCATGGTGAAGAACACTTCGTCTATAATTTCTCGTTTTTCGTATTGCACAGTTTTGTCACTACAAAACTGTGCGATATAAAAAAACAGTGCATGACATAGCAGCCGTATCTGAGCTTTTAAAAAACTGGATTGAAAAAAATCGTTTTGGTCAGGTACTACTCACCACGAAAAACATTTCATATACATTTCCTACTCGAAATAATTCACAGTTATTTTATACACAGGCTTAAATGTATATTTATTTTTCTCAATAACGCCTTTTTAAAAGGCGGAGCCGCCGTAGTGGCCGATTGGTCTGATGCACTGGCTTCTGATCATTCGGCCGAAATGGGCCTGGGTTCCAATAGCGGATGGGGCATATTTGGTTTGTTTGTCCAACCTCGCTAACCCTCTTCATTCCCTGGAACCAGTGGCCCCAAATTAGGGACGTGCGACTGTTTATAGCCCTCTGAATGCTCGTGGTGGTTGTTAATCCCAAAACAAGCAAACAGACAAAAAAAGGCAGATTTGAAAACTTCCTTTTTCTTGCGATACCATTTACTGAAGGGTAATATTTCGTATATATTTTTTGAATTTTTCATATTGCACAGTTTTGCCGTTAGAGTGTATTTCTGACACAACTCTATTTCCACTTCTAAAAATCTATTTAAGAAACATATTCAGAAGAATAGATCGATGACGAAGCCTTAACTTTGATGCACGTTTTGTCTTTTCATCTTCTACAGCACAGTCATTAAACATAAAATTCCTGTTCTTTTGTGGAGGCCCTCTATTCGAAATATTCTGTTGCCAATTTGGGGAAATATGCCCGACAAGAAAGAGCTGAGAACTTTTTCTAACTTTCAGTGTCGTGAAATATAAAAACTAGGTCATTTCTTCTTCGTTGAGGTTAAAAAAAGGGAAAATATAGGGGTGAAACCTTCATTGCAAGAATTAATTCATTTCTCGGGCGATTTCATGTTTAATCAAACTGAGCGAAACCATCTTGGTCGTTACGTCTAAATTTGGTACAAAAGGAAAATGAAACAGCACAGACATTTCGTGCATCAATCCATTTGAAGTTTAAATACGCATTTGCAAGATATATTATTTTTTGTCTTTTAGCAATTTAACTGAAATAGAACGAAATCTTTTAAGCTCCAAACAAATTGCCCCCTTACTTTCAAAATACTTCTTCACCAACTCGTAATATAATAGCAAAGATAAAATGATTTTATATATCTGTGCTTTGGTACGTTTTACCTAGGCAAATACATTCCTTAGCAGCACGTTTCGGTAAATCATTTCCCCCTTGCCCTGCCCGAAGTTAATGAGCCTGCGTTAATTTTCTGATGGATTAAGCAGTTTTCCGGAACACTTGAGCATGTAGTGGCGAACTTTGAGCGAAATTGATACTGAGTTCTGCGATGATTAAGTTTTTCTTTTCTTGAGAGAAGTGTAGGAAACTGCAGCAATGAATTATCGAAAGAAAACAATTTTTCACTGGCCATAGTTTCAGTAGTGAACAGCCAACGGTGATAAACCTCGAGCCAGAATGGCAACGATCTCGTGGAATTTGATAAAAATTGAGGACAATCACAAACAAGCCTACATTTTTATTTAACTGAATTTTACAGAAATTAAGGAAGAAATATTCGTCACAAATACATGGGAAATTCACTAGGTTACTCACAGCAATCAAATTGTATTCCTGAATTGCTTGTAATTTACTGGTCACCATGTAACATCTCTCAGAAAACTTGGAAATCACCTCACCCTGGAGCGGGAACTCGGAGCTTCATTGTCCTGGGTTGTGTAACGAATATTATGCTCGAACGGAAATCGGGAGATGCTGGTTAGGTTCCTATCCAGGGCGATGCAATTTTCAAGTTTCTGATGTTACATGGTGACCAGTAAACTGAAAGCAATTCAGGACAGAGTTGGAAACGGGTCAAAAATTTCGGACAATCTGCTTTGAACTATAAATTCGAAACTCAGATTATATATATGTACATATAAACGTAATATATGTATTCATCCTAATAACTGCTTGATATTAAATAACTGAAATCCTTTTTTAATAATAAAATTTGGTTACTTGCTAAATTTTAGTGCCACTATTTTGCGTAATCCAGAAGTATGGCTGACACTATGACCGCGACCATGGAGTATATTACAAATGGGAATCATTATTTACGATTACACAAATGTATTTATTCCCAAAAAATCAATATTAAAAACAAAAATACAATGCCAAAGCTATCTTTAAGAATATCAAAAATTTAATTGTAAGCGCAGACAAAATTGAAGACTTGATTATCATACCACATCATAAACAAGATCTTAATAAGTGATGTTTACAGTGAAGCAAGAACAATATGCGTGGATTGTATACTCGATTATTCCCAATCAAGGTTATATACTGGTTTCGTTGTGAACAAAAGCAATAGGTATATATATATATATAGCTGTAAAACCGCGAAAAGCACCAAACGAAAAACAACTTTGAAATTCTAATACGCCAAAGACTGCAAGAAAGAAAGATCAAACATTAATACAGAAACAATCAAAACCTGAAGAATAGAGTTCCTTGGAGTACATCTTGGTGTGCCCTTAGCTGCGAGGAATGCCACATGGAACTCGCTCCATGCGCGTCTGAATCGCTCGGCCGCCTTTTGGAGGAACACACAGTTCTGCACATCTTATGTCACTCGAGCGAGAATTGCTCGTACTTACCTCCTCTCAACGTGCCTTATAACGAAGTAAATTTCTCCGTCATTTCTGTCCACGCCAGGATTCGAACCCGGATCCCCTCATTCCGGAATAAGTCACTCTACTAATTGAGCTACGCGGACGTTTATTCTGATTCCTATCTGCCTTTATGTCGGGTGCGTCCTGCTGGCAGGTACGTCACATCCCCCCCGAAAGAGGGCCGGGGGCATGGCCCACGGGTCAGCCGTGACCATGAATCGTTGCAGGCAGCCATCCACTGTAGAACGTGCACTTGAGAACTCCCAGTCAATTTTTATTTTTTTATTTATTTTTTTTTATTTTTCGAAGCGCTGGAGAAGGGATTCTCTGATTTTTCCTATCTCGCGGTGTGGAAAGAACATCACACCATTGCGAGATTTTGAACGTTCGGGTCATCCGGATAGTTCGGGCGCCATTATAACGAAGTAAATTTCTCCGTCATTTCTGTCCACGCCAGGAATTCGAACCCGGATCCACTCATTCCGGAATAAGTCACTCTACCAATTGAGCTACGCGGACGTTTATTCTGATTCCTATCTGCCTTTATGTCGGGTGCGTCCTGCTGCCAGGTACGTCACAGCCTTTATTCTTGGACAGTTCTCAAGCTACCTCTCTGTTATCTTCAGGAGGAGATTACCAGAATAGTGTCCAAAGTCATCTGGACACACCATCACTGGGTTCAACTCTCAACCTTCTATCGCCCGATCTCTACAGGAGGGATTTCCCTTACAGATGTTGTGCTCATAGAGTGATCGTCTTCCTCCGTATCCTGACAGCCTCACCAAATCCAGCTACAGTCACTATGGATGTGATGGTTTCTCGCCGAAATCCAAGATTTACTATTACCACACTTGTGTTGATGGATCACTTTTCCCTTCTTCGCTCTCGCCTTTCCCCCATCTATGTTGAAGCGCTTTCTTTTATTCACTCTCTGCCTCTTCTTCGTATCCCTCCTGACTCTACCACTGAACTCTTGGCCCAACCACTTTTCTATTGCTCTGTCATCCATCCCCCTGACGCCCCTCACTTCACCGACCTCTCATGGCTCCCTGCATGGGTCGTTTCTGTTCGGGACCTCCTTAACACTGATCTCCTGTGGAAACCTTTCTCTGACATCTCTCCTATGCTTCCTAGCACTCCTGCTTCTCTTTCACTCTACTCTGATATCCGCAAAGCTATTGTCACACTTTACCCCGACTTTGCTTCCCCTACTGGCCTGTTACTCGTTCCTTCCGCTTCCCTCCCCACCCCTTTTTTCTTACTTTTCAAGGCTCTACTCTCCCGCTTTGCAGTTTCTCTGTCTCTACTCTCTATCGCTTCCTTCGTGCTCCATCATCATCTGTACCACTTCCGATTCCAGAAGTTCCACCCACCCACAGCTTTACCGTGCGTGTGGTCGACAGTTTCATCTGTGCTGTTTACACCGATGGAGAGGAATATCCATTGGTTGTTTCTGCATCGTCGCCTGCCAGTACCAGCCACGCTCTATCAAATGACCCTCATCACTTCTCCAACCTGTGTCTTCTGTCACATGCCCTCAGATGTACCCCATGTTTATCTCTTCTGTCCGGTGCTTCTACCTCTCCATCATCTTGCATTCTCTGTGGTGCAACATCTGTGCGCACTCAACCTTTCATTTAGAGCTTACAGTACCCTGTATAGCTCGTATCAACCTCCTACTCCGCAACCTACAGCAAGTGCTTATGTGTTCATCCTGGCCCGTTACGTCACATACCTTTATCATCAACAACTTCGATCTGTTCCAGTAACACCCACCATCTTCCAGGTAGGGGATGCAATGTGTAGTATCTTCCGCAACAGCCTTCTGTCGCGACTGCGCCTTGCATATGCATCTGCCTTAACTGACTCTCAGAAACGTCGCTTTTTCCAGGTTTGGTCTCCGTATCGAACCTGGTTTGCTGATCCCACAGTTCATCTACAACTCCTTCCTTTGAGAACTGTTCTTCTAAATATTACTCTACTGACTATCTGAATAAACTTTCTGTACCTCTACAGAACGGTTACTGAAATTCTCCAGGTACTTTCATCCATGTCTTTGTGACGTACATTGATCATCACACCCGCTCTCTGAGAAGAGCGTTTTCCCCTTCGAAGTATTTTGTTAATGCCTTTGAATACATCTGTACATATTATTTTTACTTTGTTACACTACATATTTTCTTTTTAATGCCTTTGAATGCATTTGTACATATTATTTTTAATTTGTTGCACTACATATTTCCTTTTTAACCTTTCCTGTCTGTACTGCAATGTACATAACATTTTAACCACACATTCATCTCTGTACCCATTACTAGAATTGTTCATTTTGATTCTTTCATTTTGTATCTCTTGAGCATTACTCATGCATCATTGTTCCCGCTCACTTTGTTGCTCAACTTTTCCATGTTGTCACTTTTCCTTTGTTTTTATTGTCATTGCATATAGCACATCTGCATCTGTAAATTTTCATCGCCATTGTACATATGTCGTCAATTATGTTTCTGTTGGCACTGTAAATACAGGCCCTCTGTTTTCTTCCATCCTTGTTTCTCAATAAACGTGTTGAAACCAAAGCAAACGAGCTCACGAGAAAGCAAAGACAAAAAGCCCCAAAATGAAAAAAAATGTCAACCGGAATAACATAGGGATGTAGACGAATGACTGTTTTAGTTATGCCTTCGTCAGGGGGCAAGCATGAAGAAATTAAAATCATTCACTCACCACAAAAACCAGAAACGCGTGGGTTTCTGCAAATCTAGTTTGCTTTACGGACAAATTAAAATTAAGATTAAATTCAACTGCTGTTAAAAGGGACAAAAAACCCCAAAACAGCAAACTAGATCACATTGCCCAACTCACGAACTCACAAAATAACCATTCCAAGAGAATTGCAGCAAACACATAAGTAGGGGTACAAACTTTCCAACTTTTACCAAAAGAATACAGAAATTAATTTACTGAAGAAAAGAAAAACCTTAGCCTAATGAAAAGGGATACTAATGTAAACATGTGTCCAGAAGCTTTGAATTACATTAAAAAAAATTTAAATGCTGAAAAATATTTAAAAAAAAACACCAGTAAACTGTGCCCGATTATTAAAACAAGAACTGGCACACCACCTAAACCAACCCAAAAGAATTTTAACAGACAACACTTAAGAAGAGGGGAAGACACCCCAAAATTTACAGAACAAACAAAGAAAATAAAATACTGACGAAAAGTGAGGAGCTTGTCCCAATTAAAAAGTATACATATGCAGTAACATTTGTCCTGAAACGTTAAAAGACTGAAAAATTATATTTTAACAAAACACTAGTTAATTGTGCATGAGTATCAAGTCACTGTGGTAAAATGAGTGATTGAAACCAAATAACCAAATTGCTAAACTCTGAGAGGTGAGAGTTAAGCCCAAACACCCAAAAGAATACTATATAAGGAAGGAATGCCTAGTTTAGGGCACATCTAGAATTAACTAAAAAGCACCCCACTTCTAAAAAAGTATAGAACAACCAAGAAATAAAATATGTAATACATTTTGTTGCTAGAATGAGGTAACTATTTAAAAAATATTGTTACAATCAGTCAATAACCAGCAGGAAAGCTCTAAGTTTATTGCTTTGTACCTGTAACAGTAAGCATGGTTACTGCAGCAAAGGGACATATAACGCCGACCATTTATCCGGCAAAAAATTGTCAACACTGCCTGAAATAAAAAAGAACATCTAAAGAGGCTGTTAAAGAACCCAAATGAAGAAAAAAATTAAAAATTAGATGCAAAATAAAATTGTAACTTACTTAACCAAAGCAGTTGCAAGAGCAAAAATTCCATGACACCTATCATGGCAGCCACAGCAAAATGAAAGGGCATTCCTGTCGCAGCGCCACCTGGCGGCCAAGTATAGAACCTTCCTGGAAAATAAGAGTTGGGTGGTTCCCAATATGGAACCTTCCAACAAAACCAGAATTATAATGCTGAAAAAACTGTAATGAATTTTCAGAACAACTCAGAATACTAGTGACACATCCTGGTAGTAGTACACGTTTCTGGTCTTTGTGGGTGAGTGAATGATTTTCTTCATGCTTGCCCCTGACGAAGCCATAAAGAAAACAGTCATTCGTCTACATCCCTATGTTCTTCCGGTTGACATTTTTTTTATTTTGGGGCTTTTTGTCTTTGCTTTCTCCGGAGCTCGTTTGCTTTGGATACTTGGGGTTGCGGATATATATATATATATATATATATAGTGTTTGATCAATGCATCCTTCCAGTGCTTACGTATGGTGCAGAGACGTGGACCTTAACTAAAAGAGACATACAAAGGCTGCAGACAACTCAAAGAAGCATGGAGAGGTGCATGCTTGGTGTAACCAGGAGAGATAAGAAGAGGAACTCGTGGATCCGAAAAATGACTAGAGTGGAAGACATCATGATCAGAGTTAAATCCCTGAAATGGCAATGGGCTGGACATACTGCCAGAAGGACAGATCATCGATGGACAGCCGAAATTTTAGATTGGATTCCAAGGGACAGGAAAAGACCCAGAAGAAGACCACATGGGAGATGGGTGGATGAAATTCGAAAGTATGCAGGGGTGACATGGAGGAGACTGGCACAAGACAGACCGTTGTGGAGGAAACTTGGGGAGACCTTCGTCCAGCAGTGGATTGATAATGGTTGACAATGATGATGATGATGATATATATATATATATATATATATATATATATATATATATATATATATATATATATATATATATATATATATATGTGTGTGTGTGTGTGTGGTGAGTTATGGCCAAACACTTCCAAAATGACTCTACAACTTAAATCTTGGCCTCAGTCTCCGGCAGCTGGAATGTACCTGGCCAAGGCGGGCCAGTGCGACATGAAGGCAGAGGGTGCTAAGAATCCCCGGAGGACCGGACTAGGCTGACCTTTGGCTGACCTTGGCTACCTATAACGGACGCTCCCTATCTTCTGATTCAAGGCTTCTTGAATTGGAAGAGGAGAACTACAAAGGATCAAGTGGGACATCGTCGGGCTAAGTGAGGTAAGGAGAAAAGGAGAAGATCTCATTGAACTGAAAAGTGGACATCTCTTCTATTATCGTGGGACAGATACTGGCAGAACTAGTGGTGTTGGATTTATAATAAACAAGAAACCGAAGGATAAAGTGGTAGAAGTTGAAAGTTCTCTGACAGAGCTGCACGACTCGTTATCCAACTATCGAGAAGATACCAGGCTCAGATTATTCAAACTTATGCACCACCACAAGTCATCCTGAAGAAGAAATTGAAGAATTTTATGAGGAAATTCGTCATCTAAATAATAAGGTAAGCAGCACTTGAAGATAATTATGGGAGATTTCAATGCAAAAATAGGGCAACGGCAACAGAATGAAACTTCAGTAGGTAAATTCGTCACGGCAACAGTAGCGTGGAAATACTCTCGTTGAGTTTGCAGAGGCAGAAGGATTTTTCATCTTGAACTCCTTCAAGAAAAAGCCACACAGGAAATGGACATGGAGACATCCAATTGGGACGACAAGTGAAATTGATTTTATTATGTGTAACAAAAAATTCGTCATCGAAGACTGCAGTGTGCTAAACAAGTTCAACACAGGTAGTGACCATAGATTGGTGAGATGTAAGATGCACCTCAACACTAAACTGGAACGTGGCAAGCTCATAAGACAAACAAAATGTATTGACATAACCAACCTTAAAAACACCATAATACTTTCAAGTTGGAACTGAAGAACAGATTCTCTGCTTTAGAAGGCCTAACATCGGAAGAAGTGGATATTTCGGAAGTTAACAGAAAAGTAACCAAAGCTCTAATGGAAACAGCAACAAAATTAGCTGGGTCTAAGAACAAGTTGCATGTGAACAAATTATCAGGAAAAACCAAAATGTTGATGCAAAAAAGAAGAGATGAGGACAACTAAAGAAGATGTGACTTCCAAAGTGGAATATATAGAGCTATGCAAAGACAACACGAAAATGTATCACTGAAGACGTAAGGAAATTCAACTGTGAGCTAGTGAGGAAAGCAATTGAAAACAACCAAAGCCTTAAGATAGCAAAGGGACATCTCAGTAAGGGAAGAAAACAGATTATGGCTCTGAGAAAAGAAGATGGTTCTATAACAAGAAATAGAGGCGAAATTTTGACAAGAGTGAAAGATTTCTACTCCAAATTATATGAAAGGGATGATACATGTACTCCAGACATCATGAAAGGTACCAGAGTTCTTCCAGTCCTCCCAGCAGAAGTTGCTCATGCAATCAAGAACATGAAGCGGGGAAAGCTCAGGAGAAGATGGAATTACTATAGACATCATACAAGAAGCAAGTGGAGAAATTGAAACAGTACTCGCCCAAATTCTCACTCGATGCCTTAATGAAGGGAAGATTCCTGAGGATTGGAACAACGCTACAATGATCCTGCTACATAAAAGGTGACATTGAGGATCTCAGGAACTACAGACCTATCAACCTCTATCAGTGGTTTATAAAATCTTCACTAAAGTTCTTTCACACCGCTTGAAGGTAACACTGGACATGGCTCAACCGAGAGAACAAGCTGGATTCAGGAGTGGCTACAGCACAATAGATCATATCCACGTACTGAGAGTACTAATTGAAAGAGCGAGGGAATATGACTCCATTGTGCATGGCTTTTATCGATTATGAAAAGCCTTTGATTCGGTGAAACCATCAGCAGTTACCACGGCTCTGAAATCCTGCGGAATTGAAGATGCATACATTAATATTATTAATAACATCTATGAAAATGCAAGTGCAAAGATTCGGCTGTTTGAAAATACAACACACATAAAAATTGGAAAGGTGAGACAAGGTGACACCATATCTCGAAGCTCTTTAATGCCACATTGGAAAATGTCTTTCAATCACTGAACTGGGAAAACAAAGGGATAAAGATTAATGGAGATTATCTAACCCACCTTCGTTTTGCTGATGACGTAGTCATTTTTGCAACTACCCCATCAGAGCTGCAGAGTATGATCCAGGAACTTGCTGACAAGAGTAAAGAAGTGGGATTAAAAATGAACTTTCAGAAAACAAAGTGATGTTCAATGCTTTTACAAGAAATGAAGATTTATCGATTGATGGAGAAAAGCTGGAGATAACAGACACATACGTTTATCTTGGACAGCAGATATCAAGTGAGGGTCACATTGGTGAAGAAATTAATCGGCGTACAAAACTTGCCTGGAGAGCTTCTGGAAGAAAAGAGCATAATTTTCAAGAGCAATATGCCATTATGTCTTAAAAGAAAAGTGTTTGATCAATGCATCCTTCCAGTGCTTACGTATGGTGCAGAGACGTGGACCTTAACTAAAAGAGACATACAAAGGCTGCAGACAACTCAAAGCAGCATGGAGAGGTGCATGCTTGGTGTAACCAGGAGAGATAAGAAGAGGAACTCGTGGATCTGAAAAATGACGAGAGTGGAAGACATCATGATTAGAGTTAAATCCCTGAAATGGCAATGGGCTTGGACATACTGCCAGGAAGGACAGACCATAGATGGACAGCCGAAATTTTAGATTGGATTCCAAGGGACAGGAAAAGACCCAGAAAAAGACCACATGGGAGATGGGTGGATGAAATTCGTAAATATGCGGGAGTGACATGGAGGAGACTGGCACAAGACAGACCGTTGTGGAGGAAACTTGGGGAGACCTTCGTCCAGCAGTGGATTGATAATGGTTGACGATGATGATGATGATGATATATATGTCACGATTGCGGATGTATATATATATATATATATCATCATCATCATCATCATCGTCAACCATTATTAATCCACTGCTGGACGAAGGTCTCCCCAAGTTTCCTCCACAACGGTCTGTCTTGTGCCAGTCTCCTCCATGTCACTCCCGCATATTTACGAATTTCATCCACCCATCTCCCATGTGGTCTTTTTCTGGGTCTTTTCCTGTCCCTTGGAATCCAATCTAAAATTTCGGTTGTCCATCTATGGTCTGTCCTTCTGGCAGTATGTCCAGCCCATTGCCATTTCAGGGATTTAACTCTGATCATGATGTCTTCCACTCTCGTCATTTTTCGGATCCACGAGTTCCTCTTCTTATCTCTCCTGGTTATACCAAGCATGCACCTCTCCATGCTTCTTTGAGTTGTCTGCAGCCTTTGTATGTCTCTTTTAGTTAAGGTCCACGTCTCTGCACCATACGTAAGCACTGGAAGGATGCATTGATCAAACACTTTTCTTTTAAGACATAATGGCATATTGCTCTTGAAAATTATGCTGTTTCTTCCAAAAGCTCTCCAGGCAAGTTTTGTACGCCGATTAATTTCTTCATCAATGTGACCCTCACTTGATATCTGCTGTCCAAGATAAACATACGTATCTGTTATCTCCAGTTTTTCTCCATCAATCGATAAATCTTCATTTCTTGTAAAAGCATTGAACATCACTTTTGTCTTCTGAAAGTTCATTTTTAATCCCACTTCTTTACTCTTGTCAGCAAGTTCCTGGATCATACTCTGCAGCTCTGATGGGGTAGTTGCAAAAATGACTACGTCATCAGCAAAACGAAGGTGGGTTAGATAATCTCCATTAATCTTTATCCCTTTGTTTTCCCAGTTCAGTGATTGAAAGACATTTTCCAATGTGGCATTAAAGAGCTTCGGAGATATGGTGTCACCTTGTCTCACTCCCTTTCCAATTTTTATGTGTGTTGTATTTTCAAACAGCCGAATCTTTGCACTTGCATTTTCATAGATGTTATTAATAATATTAATGTATGCATCTTCAATACCGCAGGATTTCAGAGCCGTGGTAACTGCTGATGGTTTCACCGAATCAAATGCTTTTTCATAATCGATAAAAGCCATGCACAATGGAAGTTCATATTCCCTCGCTCTTTCAATTAGTTCTCTCAGTACGTGGATATGATCTATTGTGCTGTAGCCACTCCTGAATCCAGCTTGTTCTCTCGGTTGAGCCATGTCCAGTGTTACCTTCAAGCGGTGTGAAAGAACTTTAGTGAAGATTTTATAAACCACTGATAGGAGGCTGATAGGTCTGTAGTTCCTGAGATCCTCAATGTCACCTTTTTTATGTAGCAGGATCATTGTAGCATTGTTCCAATCCTCAGGAATCTTCCCTTCATTAAGGCATCGAGTGAAAATTTGGGCGAGCACTGTTTCAATTTCTCCACTTGCTTCTTGTATGATGTCTATAGTAATTCCATCTTCTCCTGGAGCTTTCCCCCGCTTCATGTTCTTGATTGCATGAGCAACTTCTGCTGGGAGGACTGGAAGAACTCTGGTACCTTTCATGATGTCTGGAGTACATGTATCATCCCTTTCATATAATTTGGAGTAGAAATCTTTCACTCTTGTCAAAATTTCGCCTCTATTTCTTGTTATAGAACCATCTTCTTTTCTCAGAGCCATAATCTGTTTTCTTCCCTTACTGAGATGTCCCTTTGCTATCTTTAGGCTTTGGTTGTTTTCAATTCCTTTCCTCACTAGCTCACAGTTGAATTTCCTTACGTCTTCAGTGATACTTTTTCGTGCTGTCTTGCATAGCTCTATATATTCCACTTTGGAAGTCACATCTTCTTTAGTTGTCCTCATCTCTCTTTCTTTTTGCATCAACATTTTGGTTTTTCCTGATAATTTCTTTACATGCAACTTGTTCTTAGACCCAGCTAATTTTGTTGCTGTTTCCATAAGAGCTTTGGTTACTTTTCTGTTAACTTCTGAAATATCCACTTCTTCCGATGTTAGGCCTTCTAAAGCAGAGAATCTGTTCTTCAGTTCCAACTTGAAAGTATTATGGTGTTTTTTTAAGGTTGGTTATGTCAATACATTTTGTTTGTCTTATGAGCTTGCCACGTTCCAGTTTAGTGTTGAGGTGCATCTTACATCTCACCAATCTATGGTCACTACCTGTGTTGAACTTGTTTAGCACACTGCAGTCTTCGATGACGAATTTTTTGTTACACATAATAAAATCAATTTCACTTGTCGTCCCAATTGGATGTCTCCATGTCCATTTCCTGTGTGGCTTTTTCTTGAAAAAGGAATTCAAGATGAAAAATCCTTCTGCCTTCTGCAAACTCAGCGAGAGTATTTCCACGCTGGTTTCTGTTGCCGTGACCGAATTTACCTACTAAAGTTTCATTCTGTTGCCGGTGCCCTATTTTTGCATTGAAATCTCCCATAATTATCTTCAAGTGCTGCTTACCTTTATTATTTAGATGACGAATTTCCTCATAAAATTCTTTCAATTTCTTCTTCAGCATGACTTGTGGTGGGTGCATAAGTTTGAATAATCTGAGCCTGGTATCTTCTTGATAGTTGGATAACGAGTCGTGCAGCTCTGTCAGAGGAACTTTCAACTTCTACCACTTTATCCTTCAGTTTCTTGTTTATTATAAATCCAACACCACTAGTTCTGCCAGTATCTGTCCCACGATAATAGAAGAGATGTCCACTTTTCAGTTCAATGAGATCTTCTCCTTTTCTCCTTACCTCACTCAGCCCGACGATGTCCCACTTGATCCTTTGTAGTTTCTCTTCCAATTCAAGAAGCCTTGAATCAGAAGATAGGGAGCGTCCGTTGTAGGTAGCCAAGGTCAGCATCAAATGGCAGCCTAGTCCGGTCCTCCGGGGATTCTTAGCACCCTCTGCCTTCATGTTGCACTGGCCGCTGCCTTGGCCAGGTACATTCCAGCTGCCGGAGACTGAGGGCCAAGATTTAAGTTGTAGAGTCATTTTGGAGGTGTTTGGCCATAACTCACCACGCTGGCCAAGCGGGTTGGTGAGTGTGGGATAGCATTTCCTCTGATCCCGATGGTATAGTTATACCGCTATTTGCGGTCGCCAGAGCCCCTTTAGTGGGAACAGGATGCACCACGAGAAGGCGGGGTTGACATTTGTCAAGGAGAGGCTGTGATGTTACGCATCACCTGACCTTACATCCCTATATATATATATATATATATATATATATATATCATCATCATCATCATCATTGTCAACCATTATCAATCCACTGCTGGACGAAGGCCTCCCAAAGTTTCTTCCACAACGGTTTGTCTTGTGCCAGTCTCCTCCATGTTACTCTCGCATACTTTCAAATTTCATCCACCCATCTCACATGTGGTCTTCTTCTGGGTCTTTTTCTGTACCTTGAAATCCAGTCTAAAATTTCAGCTGTCCATCGATGGTCTGTCCTTCTGGCAATATGTCCAGCTCATGATGTCTTCCACTCCTGTCATTTTTCTAATCCAAGAGTTCCTCTTCTGGTCTCTCCTGGTTACACCAAGCATGCACCTTTCCATGATCTTTGAGTTGCCTGCAGTCTTTGTTTGTCTCTTTTAGTTAAGGTCCACGTCTCTGCACCATACGTAAGCACTGGAAGGATGCATTGTTCAAACACTTTTCTTTTAAGACATAATGGCATATTGCTCTTGAAAATTATACTGTTTCTTCCAAAAGCTCTCCAGGCAAGTTTTATACGTCGATTAATTTCTTCATCATTTCACCTTAACTTGATATCTGCTGTCCAAGATAAATGTAGGTATTGGTTATCTCCAGCTTTTCCCCATCAATCGATAAATCTTCATTTCTTGTAAAAGCATTGTACATCACTTTTGTCTTCTGAAAGTTCATTTTTGGAACAGATGTTTACACACAAGTTCAGATTGAACAGTTGTTTACACACACTCATCGTCAAAAAAATAGTTGCACTCAGAAGGAAGCAACCGGCAGGAATGAAACTTGGTGGGTAGGTTTGACATCGTGAGACATGCAAATAATTCAAGTATCATGCTTGGCTGCGCATGTGACGCAAGCAAGGAGACGTCGTAGCGCTGTGTCTGACTGGATATATAAGGTCATCTCGTTGCGCGTGCTTGCCATTCTGACTCGTGTTGTTGTGTTGGTTGGTTGCATCCTTTGCAAGTGAAGTATGCCTCGGAGAAAAGTTCGGAAGCAATTCGAGCATTTGGAGGAGTTCAAGAGGGGCCGCATCGTCGGGTTCCGGGAAGCTGGATGGTCTTATCGACGTATTGTGCTCCATACCGGTCGTGCGGATTTCACCATAGCACGCTGTTGGCGGCAGTGGATACAACAAGGCACGCAGCAGCAACAGGAAGGGTCTGGGAGATCTAGACAACCACGGAGAGAGAGAACCGACGGGTTGTCCGACACGCGCGGAGTGACCCAACAGTCACGATTGCGGATATTTAGCGAGCAGTTGTGCCCTCTATGCATCGTCCGATTAGTGCCAGTACCACTGGCAGACGGATGCACAACGCAGGACTACACGCACGCAGACCGTTACGACGTCTGCCCTTAACATCATTACATCGTTGCCAAAGACTGCAATGGTGTCGTGCCAGACTGTCATGGAGCCACTCTGAATGCAATGGTGTCGTGCCAGACTGTCATGGAACCACTCTGAATGCAATTGTGTCGTGCCAGACTGTCATGGAGCCACTCTGAATGCAATGGTGTCGTGCCAGACTGTCATGGAGCCACTCTGAATGCAATGGTGTCGTGCCAGACTGTCATGGAGCCACTCTGAATGCAATGGTGTCGTGCCAGACTGTCATGGAGCCACTCTGAATCCGTGTGTATGGAGGCACCGTGGTCAGCGCCAAGATGAACACTTTGTTGTCGAGCGTCACACGTCCAGAAGGCCTGATGCATGGCGTGGGGTGCAATTGCCTACGATGCCAGATCACCTTTGGTGTTCATTACAGGCACTTTCACAGCCCAACGTTACGTTATTGATGTCCTGCAACCAGTGGTCCTACCTTTTCTGAACGCTCACTCCGGTGCGATTTTTCAACAGGACCACGCTCGTCCGCATACCGTTGCTGTCTCGAGAGCTTGCCTTCAAGGCACTGACACTCTGCCATGGTCAGCAGCATCGCCAGACCTGTCGCTGATTGAAAATGTTTGGGATGCTATTGAACGCACTATCCACACTCCACCCCTACCGCACGATCTGCAGGAATTGCGTGAGAAGACTCAAGCCGCATGGGAAGGCTTATCGCAGGACACCATTAGGAACCTGTACAACTACATGCCGAGACGTCTGGCATGCTGTGTGAGCAAACATGGCGGTCCCAACGCTATACTGAGAGTCACTACTTATTGGCGTGTAGCTCAATATATATTTCCCATATCAGTCTCAATATTTAACCATTTATTGTTCCTGGTCACATTTACCTTCCTCCAGAATAGCATTGCAATCCGACACGTCCTTCTGGGTGCAATTATTTTTTTGATGATGAGTGTATATTAGTTGTTTATGGTATTTCGCTTCACAAAACTAAATGTGTCAGCGATAAGAACGTAACTAGCTTGTCTAGTGTCATAGGTAAATCAGCACAATCATATTTGTGCTATATCCCAAAACCAGTCGGTTTGCTACACAAAATACTACAAATAAAGAATGCATTTGAACTTCTGCTATTCTGCCTGTTCAGACAGCACCAGAAACCTCGTATACAGGGTGTTTTTTTTTTTTTTTTTTTTTTTGATTTGAGGTTTAACGACCGCCGCGAGCAACTCAATGGGCTATAAGCAGTCGCCCGTCCCTAATTTAGGGCCACTGGTTCCAGGGAAGGGAGAGAGCCAGTGCCGTGAGACAAACACAACATCCATGCCTCGCCGGGATTCGAACCCGGACCCCTTTCGGACGAATGATCAGAGGCCATCGCTTAGACCACTGCGCCACCGGGGCGGCAGGGTGTTTCACGAAGAGTGTCCGAAAGCAATAGGAAAGTAACAGTTGGTCGTAGCAGTAAAGTGAAAAATGCAAAATACGCAGAAAACAGACGATACTTCCGCGGTGATAGTTCCATCCCCGGAATAAATAATTTCCGAAAATACGAAAATTAAATATTTATACGGCCCCCATGGAAACCAAAGTCAATTAGTAAAAAACGCGCCGCACCGAATTAGGGGAAAGAAATTTACCCCGACGCTTTAGAGTACTATTTCACTGAGATATCGATAGTTGAAATTCTGGACGTATTCCTGCGAATCCATTTAAAAATGGACAACCGGCATGTTGTCTGGTCAGACATTAGAGGCGTTCGATGAGATTGTAAGTCAAACAACATGTTGGTTATGAAAGAATGAAAGAAATACGGGATTACGCCATATAATACAAATTTTGAAGATGACAATCCGATTTTTATCGTAAATGTGACAAGGATGGCAAGTCAGATAATATCCGAAAACTTGAAAATTTTCATCGTCCTGGAGCGGGACACGATGTCGGTTGTCCTTTTATAAATGGCTTTGTACTATTCGTGAACGTCAACCCATATGATCAGGGGCGGATTGGCGGTCGCAAAAGGGCGCGGGAAATTTTTTTCAAATGGGCCCGTGAATTTTTTATCAAATAGGCCCGTTCAGTTGTAGTTCTGCGGTACTATTGTATCACAACTGAAAATCACTCTTTTATTTGAGAAACAAAACAAAAAGTACAGTTGTTATGGAAACAGTGGCAAGCATAGTATGGGGGGGGGGGTAAAAAGTACACCCGTCATCCTTAAATTGAAGTGGATGTTGCGGAAAATTTTCATCGGCCCACGCCAAGATTTTACTGCAGAAAAATTGTACTGCAATTTTTCTGTTGTGGACAATCACAGAAATTTCAAGATATTTAAATATCGTGGCAAACTCACTTAATCGACGTGGAAAAGCGAATAACCAGGTTTAAATCACTAGTTTAGTTAGTTATGCATGTAATTGCGCTGGAGAAGCTTCTAATTTTGAACACACTCAATATTTATATTTGTTTAAAATTTTCTCTTAAGAACGCTAAAGTAAGAACTTAAATCTTTTTTCAAAAATTGCTTTTCATGTTTGACAGATCGGTAAAATAATCTTGATTTTCATAACTTTGAGGTTCCAGTTCTTAAATTTTCAACGAAGTGGGCTGAAATTCCAGCAAATATTTGAGAGAGAAAGAGAACTGCTATACTACCAAAATTATGTTGGAGATATACCTAAAATCCTTTCGCATGAGACATGATTTTTAAATTTGAATAAATAAAAAATATACAGGACTTTTACACTGTGAAATTTTCCATTTGTACTGCAATTTTTTTAATTTTTCTATTGTGGACAATGGCAGCTAGAAATTTAAAGATTTTTAAATATTGTGGCGAACAGATTCTTCATTTAGTAATCATATATTCGTATGTGTTTCAATTACAAAAAGGCTTTTATGCTGCGCTTATGTATTGTAAAGACACCTTACTAAATAGCGTAAACAAAACATTTTGCAACTTCATGTTGAAATGATATCTCCGTAAATGCCTTCATCTGCAACATTTGTCAGTTATCACAAGGAGCGTAGGCTGCGTAGGTAGAACATTTCGGGGGAAAGGGATCGTATATGAACACTCCCACAAATAATCTTACAGTTATTTCAAAATAAGTTCTTGATATTATTAGCTTTCACCCTGAATTTTGTGTTGTCATATAGTGGATAGTATATCATATAATGCCCATTATCTAGCATTGTTCTGCAACTTTATCAAACATGGGTGAGTATTTTCACTACTTTAACTAAAGTAGTGAAAAAAATTTAGCCCTGTTCAGCCCCTACCCCAATGCTGTTGACATATGTACATTGTTGTGCCCCCGATTTTTTCCTGATGAGGGGCCCCTCGAAACATTTCAGGATGAAATGAATGGTCAAAGAAACTATAGAAATACACTGGCGGAAAGTGAAAAAAGAACACCAAGAAGGAAACGTCTGATACCAACGAAATTTATACAGCATAATAACGGAATACAGAGGATAACGTGATCAAAACATTATGACAAAATACAGCTGTATTTGCTGGTAAACTGAAAAATAACATTTCCATGTAACATGGTTAGTACGAGGTTGAACCGCCATGAACTGCGTCACACTGTGCAATTCTGGCATGAAGTCTGTCGTACAGATGTTGGATGTGAGTTTGGCGTATTGAGTTCCAAGCATCCTCAACCTGGAAGCGTAAATCGGGGATGGTCGTGGCTGGCCGTGGAGACCGGATAAGTCGTTGTCCCATAAAATCCCACACGTGATCAATGGAGGACAAATCCGGTGCATGTGCAGGCCATGGAAGCTGTCTCACACCCTGAAATGCATGTTGCGCTGCACGTGCCGTGTGTGGGCGTGCGTTATCTTGCTGGAAAACACCACGATGGACCGACCGTACAAATGGCGAAACAACGGGCTGAATGATGTTGTTGATGTAGGATGTGCTGTTTAACGTACCCGGTACAAACACTAGTTGTGTACGGGAGCGATAGCTGATCCCTCCCCACACCAGGAGACCAGGTTTAGGCTCTGTGTGTCACTGGCGGATGCAAGAAGGGTGGAGACGCTCCCCTGTGCGTTTGCGAACACGCATACGGCCATCGGAGGCTCCCAAGCAGAATCTGCTTTCATCGCTGAACACGACAAATCGCCATTGCGTTCTCCAGTGCAGACGGTTGCGGATTGTTTGCACAGTCACCTCAGGTGCAACGGCAGCTCGGAATTGCGTCGCCGTGGATGTTCTGCTTGACAACGCCGCTCTTCTTATGCGTCGATCGGTCCGCTCATCAGTCTGTCTGTGACTCCCGGTTCCACGTCTTCTCGTGTGGGAATGTTCCTCGGACCATCTACGCCACCATCGTACCACCACCGATACTTCCCGTTCAATTCGCTCCGCAATACGACGATACGACCACCCGGCCTCGCGGAGTCCGACTAGACGACCTCGCTCAAAGTCCGATAACTGCTGAAATCGTACACGTCTTCCATGTCCAGGCATTGCAGCTTCTTCAGGGTCTTCGCACGTGTCCGTACGCGGACGACTAATTACATTCACTTCGCCGTAATCCTTAAATACCACCGACGATAATTTGCATATTATGCCGTGCTTTGGCGTAAGCGCTCATCGGTTGGTCACGAAATTAACATCACACCTACGTAAACTCGACCCCATTAACATATGTAAATTTCATGATCGTCCGCCAATTCCTTCTTGGTGTTCTTTTTTCACTTTCCGCCAGTGTAGATAGACATCCCTTCCCCACTCCGCAGTTGAGAAAGACATTGGTTAACTGCACGGGGAGGAAGGAGTGGAAGTTTGGAAAAAGAGATTTTTTTAATGCCTAAACAGATTAATTATAGTTTTCGGGCTCGTTCGGGCCCGGGCTCTATTTTGCAATATAAAATTCGGGCTCTGGCGGGCTAGGGATGACATACTTCAGGCTCGGGCTCTTAAAATTGAGCCCCAACTCAGCTCTTATGAGCACTGCACTAATGCCTCCTACAACCAACGGGAGTAAAATCAACTATTTATCCCCCCCCCGTTCCTTGGGGAATATATAGAACATCTTGTACACCGCACCCCACCCCCGCCCTTCCGCAAAATACGGTGCAAACATACATTCTCGTTCCTCAGCTGCTAAGTGAACCCAGAAATTCGCAAACACACATGGTCCATCTATTGTAGTTGGGATTCTAGCAGTTGCCTGGGGAGCTGATTTTTTTCCCTAATTCAAAATAGAAGTTGTTTTTTTCCCGCTTGTTATAATTACATTATGTGTATTTCGTTTATAAAAAAAAGTGTTGTGGTCCAGTTGTGTGTTTAAAACAACTGAACTGAAAACATTTTTAAGAAAGTAAGAAAGAAAGAGACAAAATATACGGTAGGCCAATCCGCCTCTGCATATGATATACTCTGGCTGAGGAGCACTAGAAACAAACATGCAGTCCACTTACAATGATATCATAAACAGGTTGTTAGGCTTTCAGTTACAGGACGCGTTGTCTGAATCCCCCAAGAAACGACCCGGAAAAGCTTCGAAGCTAACAGCACGTGGCAGGGAAGCTCTGAAACGGACTGCCCGTTCAGAACGCAAATCAACATTGTCTGAAATCACGTAAACCCTATGGGAAACTATTGGGACTGATGTTAACACCAGTCAGTGGCGCACCCAGGAATTCTTGTTGGAGGGGGCTGTATATATGTAGTATACATACACAGTGTGTTCGTGTACGCCTATAGTTTATATACGGTTGTGACGTACGTCGCTTTTAATCTCTTTGGGGCTTTGGGAAGAAGACACGACAAGATTTAATAGAGAACACTGTAATTTTTTTGAACATGTAAAACAATATTTCTGAATGTTTAATTTGTGACGTGCGTCGCTCTTAATCTCTTTGGGGCTTTGGGAAGAGGACACGACACCATTTAATAGAAGACACTATGTGATTTTTTGAACGTGTAAAACAATATTTCTGAATGTTTAATTTGTGACGTACGTCGCTCTTAATCTTTTTGGGGCTTTGGGAAGAGACATCATGTAATAGAAGACACTATGTCAGACACTATGTAATTTTTTGAACATGTAAAATATTATTTTTGAATGTTTAATTTGTGACGTACGTCGTTCTTAATCTCCTTGGAGGGGGCTTAAGCCCCCAAAGACCCCTCCGTGGGTACGCCAATGGCACCAGTACAGTTCGCAGGAAGCTGCACGACATGGGTTACCACCAATGGCGAAGCGTGAATTTGTAAGTAAGGGAAGCAATGCAGTTAATATGCGATAAATAGATGGCAGAAGTGATATGAATGAAAATTTATAATAATTAAAATGAATCAGCAAGTGACCCGTAGTTTATATGCCACGTTGACAATACGGCATGGCAGAAAGCATCGTAAGACCCCCCTTCCCCCCCCCAACGCGACCATGCGCGGTACCACCAAAAGAAATGTCTGTGTAGAAGTTTAAATGCATAGTTTTATAAAAAAAATGTTCAGTGACAATGTTGAAAGGGAAAGAAACTTGTCTACCCACACGATGAAAAGAATTGGGGTTGCTTCTATCAGAGCTGAGACGGGCTGAGCCCGGGCCAAGGTCGGGCTCGGGCAATAAAATATTTACTGCGGTTTGAGCACTGGTTCTTAGAGAGAGCGAGATAATTTTTTTTATTTATAGATGTGATTTTATATGATTTATATATAAATCACATATACATTATCATATAAAATCCCATTTATATAAATGTGATTTTATATGATTTTTAAGAGAATTTTTGTTTATTTGTAAATGCGATTTTATATGATTATGAAAATGATCCAAAAGACAGAGAAAGTATTTTTTCTAGAATGTAGTCTTCAGAGTTTTGGGAGTTCACGTGGCCGTGTACTGTAGATGTGCCAGAGTCCATTGCTTCCATGGCGCTTACATTCCTCAGAAGAGTCACAGAAACAAATAGCTACACTAATAAAAGTAACGCTTACTTTTATATTCCTGAAATAATGACATGTCAACGCTAAAGAACGTGCTACATAAAACTACTGAAAGTTCAAACCATAAGCCAATAATGGAACTGAATCAATTAATTACACTAACACAGAAAACTTTTGACAAATTGCAACTGCAAACTATTGTTACGGGAGTCCTCTGAGTGCTGAGTGTCTGACTGAACGTTTGGCTTGAGCGCATGCTCAAGTTAGTGGTTGTTTTTTTTTTCTTTTTTTTGATTGAATATTTAACGACCACCATGAGCAACTCAATGGGCTATAAGCAGTCGTCCGTCCCTAATTTAGGGTCACCGGTTCCAGGGAAGGGAGAGAGCCAGTGCCGTAAGACAAACACAACATCCATGCCTAACCGGGATTCGAACCCGGACCCCGTTCGGACGAATGATCAGAGGCCATCGCTTAGACCACTGCGCCACCGGGGCGGCCGTTAGTTAGTGGTTTTATCTTTGAAACTCTCTTGTGTGGTTCTGCCTTTGGCGCCGAGGAAGCGTTTGGGAGAATGCTTACCTACGCTCTATGCTTAGCATAGCATTACTGACTGTGGCTGGCCACTCTGCGCGTGAGCATGCCTACTGAGGTTCAGCTGGATACATTATCAGCGTTGCTTCTAACGAGCGACTTACGTACGAGACATTTGTTCTTGTTTTCGTAAAAATACATATATGAATTTGCTTTCTTAAAAATAAAAGTTACTAAAAAAACTGCCCGCCCGCGTTATGTTGGTGTGATATTTTTATTTTACTTTAATGCTACATATTTTTAATTCACGCAAAAGAAAGCGAATGAACCAAAGCAAAGCAATGCTTCCCTTGCTTCCATTGACGCTTCGCCACTGGTTACCACTGTCGACAAGCCATCCACAAGACTCTAATCACTTCGTCTAATGTCACACGCCGATTAGCGTGATGTAAGGAATGTCGATCTTAGACTGTAGGCCAATGGGAAACTGTGCTTTGGACTGACGTGTCACGGTGCGCAGTCTACCAGTCGGATGATCATTCCGGGGTGGGACGGATGACGCTGAGATAAGACGTCCTGGAAAATTACACACTACCAACGATGTGGCAGTGCTTTGGGGAAACCCCATATATCTATTAGCAAGACAACTCACTATGTCTTAACTGCAGATCGTTTTTTTTTTTTTTTTTTTTTTTTTGATTGGAGGTTCAACGACCACCGTGAGCAACTCAATGGGCTATAAGCAGTCGCCCGTCCCTAATTTAGGGTCACTGGTTCCAGGGAAGGGAGAGAGCCAGTGCCGTAAGACAAACACAACATCCATGCCTCACCGGGATTCGAACCCGGACCCCTTACGGACGAATGATCAGAGGCCAGCGCCTTAGACCACTGCGCCACCGGGGCGGCGCAGATCGGTTTGAGACACGACCCGGATAAAACAGTGTTGCTGGCCCAGCACTATGTTGCCGCTGCCCAACCGTCAATAAAATGTCCCGGCGGCCACCACATGGGCCAGCAATTCAGGCCCACAGTTGGCACCCCATCAGTTGTTATATGCCAGAACAGGGCCTTCAATTATCCATCACAGGCAGTGGCTACCACAAGCGGCTCGTGTTATTATGCGGCATTTATCAATAAAGCATCATTTGGGGTTTGAGGCTGCAGCGTGGTATTGACATTTTGCCATAAATGCCATAAATGATTTTGCCAAGCACGTGCCATAAATGATGACTAGTTTAATGTAGTCCGCTAGTTTCCCGGTAGTGGCAGCCGGCAATCACGTGACGTAAATGATTGCTTGCGGAATCTTGTCCGCCAATTTCCCAGCAGTAGCCATAAAAAAGGATAACCGCTGTTTCCCAAAGACACAACAGCTTTTTTTTTTTGCTCCCTCTACGAAACTTCTTCATGACGGCACGGCGCTGGGGAAATTTTCTCAACGGGTCCTGCAAAATACCGGTTTGGATCTGGCTCGAAACGAACCAACTACACTCTGCTTGCGAAACGGGTGCTCTAGCCACTACACTGATTTGCCACGCACGACCCTTTGCTTGAAGCTCAGCCTTTTTCTTGCACGATGCGAAACGAAGGGCTCTCTTTTTAATTTTACAATATTGCTAGTTATTTTTCATAATAGTCCGTTTCATATAATTCATTAATTTATTTTTTAACGTAACGATTGTATTTACTTTCCTTAAGGGAACTTCACTCATTTTCAACGAGTGTACCAACTTAAATACGCTTTCCAAAGTTTTGTGCTGTCCTTGTGATCTTGAAAGGCGATTGTTTAATTAATATATTTACCCGTTCATGTCACATTCTGTTACATTTTTAACGTTGCATATTTCCTTTCCGCGGTTCGAATCTACGTTTGTTCTAAAGAGGAGAGATATTTTATTTTACTTGACGTTATTTTTAGCAGCAAATTCCTCCAATCTTGTGTATTCAACCCATGGATGAGTACATTATATCCAGATAGCGTTCGTTTTTTTTTTTTTTTTTTAAATAATTGATAAATTTTGTGCGCGTATTATCCTTATTTTTTTTTTTTACAACATAACGATTTTTTAATGTTTTTCTGGGGCTTTTGTTTGAAGCGGTTTAGTGCATGTTAAAACGAAAGATTACACAGAAATTATTTCTTGTTATTCATGGGAATGGAGTGGGTGTTTCATGGCTGTCTGTATTCTCGATTCTTTGTGTGTTAGTGCAGGGATTTTACTACGAAATGAGTTTCTATAAATACATGAGAGCAATTGACTATTTCTTACAATTCATTAATAATTATTTATATATTTTTCTTCTGATGGTAATCTTCGTCGACGTGGCATTTCATTAGGAAATTAATTCGTCTCTCTACATGTGGCTTGTTTTTCTTAACATCCACTAAAATAACACGTTGGCGATAGCGTCGTCTTCAACTATCTGGTACCACGAGAGACACAGCACGTGTTGCTTCTGCGCACGCGCAGCCCCGTTGCTTCCACCTCGTGTTGGGGTTGCTTCGGTTGCCAGCTACGGTCCACTAGTGGTACTTCCTTGGAGGCCCGCAATTCACGGGATTGCTGCAGGGCCATCAATGGCTACCAACTGATGGCGCTGCCACCAACGGACCGCTACCGTGCCGTCAGCGGCAGATTCAGCCAGCAGTTTCCCAACATTTTTGTTTTTGCTGGGGAGCGTCGAAAGTTGGACTGGCCAGCCCAGATTCCTGACCTAAATCCCATCGTGACGCTCTAGGACGAAATGGATAGCCGGGCACAAGGAAGAAGAGAGCTACCAACAAACAAAGCTGAACTGGTCGCTGCTTTGAAGGCCGAATGGCTAAACATATTAGCTGACATTCACAAAAAACTGACGGAGAGTATTTCCACGAAGAGTAGAGGCTGCTATAGGAGCCAAAAGGTTTCAGCACACAATACTGAATTTTCCTTTAATAAACAATATTTATAGACATGGGGATGTCCGGATATTAATGGTAGGGCAGTGTATGTTGGGATGAAAAAAATTCCTAATTGATTCTTCAAGTTTGTTGATCTGAGATTAAATTAAATATCCAAATTTAGAGACTTAGACAAAATAGGGCTGCTCTTGTGATCCAAGGTTCGGTACCTCAGAATTACACAAAATCATTTAACAAATTCTCTTAACTGAACATTAAAACAGCAAAAGGAAAATATCTAAATCTAAAAGCTTTTTAGCTGTAATCTTACTACTAGAACCATCGCATTATTTTAGCAGCATATGACGTGAGCTTTGCTGTCTTCCTGGTTTTTGTTGCAAGTGAAAATTAATCGCCCAACAAGTTAAATTAAAGAAAGGAAGAGAACACCTGCCTCGATTAAAGCACACTCTAAAAATTTCAGTGTTCATAAAATAATTCCTGAGAATTCCTTTGGATAATACTACTTTAATTGTTTTATTCTAGCCCATAAACATTTGTTTTCATATCATCATCATCATCATTGTCAACCATTATCAATCCACTGCTGGACGAAGGTCTCCCCAAGTTTCTTCCACAACGGTCTGTCTTGTGCCAGTCTCCTCCATGTTACTTCCGCATACTTTCGAATTTCATCCACCCATCTCCCATGTGGTCTTCTTCTGGGTCTTTTCCTGTCCCTTGGAATCCAGTCTAAACTTTCGGCTGTCCATCGATGGTCTGCCCTTCTGGCAATATGTCCAGCCCATTGCCATTTCAGGGATTTTACTCTGATCATGATGTCTTCCACTCTTGTCATTTTTCTGATACACGAATTCCTTTTCTTATCTCTCCTAGTTACACCAAGCATGCACCTCTCCATGTTTTTTTTAGTTGTCTTCAGTCTTTGTATGTCTCTTTTAGTTAAGGTCCACGTCTCTGCACCATACGTAAGCACTGGAAGGATGCATTGATCAAACACTTTTCTTTTAAGACATAATGGCATATTGCTCTTGAAAATTATTCTGTTTCTTCCAAAAGCTCTCCAGGCAAGTTTTGTACGCCTATTAATTTCTTCATCAATGTGACCCTCACTTGATATCTGCTGTCCAAGATAAATGTAGGTATTGGTTATCTCCAGCGTTTCCCCATCAATCGATAAATCTTCATTTCTTGTAAAAGCATTGTACATCACTTTTGTCTTCTGAAAGTTCATTTTTAATCCCACTTCTTTACTCTTGTCAGCAAGTTCCTGGATCATACTCTGCAGCTCTGATGGGGTAGTTGCAAAAATGACTACGTCATCAGCAAAACGAAGATGAGTTAGATAATCTCCATTAATATTTATCGCTTTGTTTTTTTTTTTTTTTTTTTTTTTTGGATTGAAGGTTTAACGACCACCGTGAGCAACTCAATGGGCTATAAGCAGTCGCCCGTCCCTAATTTAGGGTCACTGGTTCCAGGGAAGGGAGAGAGCCAGTGCCGTAAGACAAACACAACATCCATGCCTCACCGGGATTCGAACCTGGACCCCTTTCGGACGAATGATCAGAGGCCATCGCTTAGACCACTGCGCCACCGGGGCGGCCCTTTGTTTTCCCAGTTCAGTGATTAAAAGACATTTTCCAAAGTGGCATTAAAGGGTTTGGGAGACATAATGTCGCCTTGCCTCACTCCCTTTCCAATTATAATAATAAAAATAAATGTTTATGATCTTGAATAAAACAATTAAAGTAGTATTATCCAAAGGAATTCTTAGGAATGATTTTACGAGCACTGAATTTTTTGAGTGTGTTTTAATCGAGGAAGGTGTTCTTTTCCTTTGAGTCTTCGTAATCATGAAAGTACACCAGTGCGGGATATTAACCCACAGCTGACGGTTCCAGTTGGTCATTCCACCTAAGGATTCTGGAACATAACTCAGTGAGTTGGAGTCTTTTTGCCAATGTCACACAGAACTAGCTGGTACCTCTCCAAGATTCACAGAGGCCCTTATTGCTGTTCTGTGTGCCATTGTTGCTCATGCAGTGCTCGGAGGAGGCAAACCCATCTCTCACTAATTGTTCCTACTCTGATGTACGGCAGTGAAACCTGGGTACTGCAGAAAAGACGTAGGAGTCATTTGTGTGCTGGGGAGGTGCGTTACTTACGGGGAGATTTGCGGTAAGACATACTTTGATCATGTGAGGAATGAAGAGGTGTTGAAGATGTGTAATGTGAATCAAAATGTTATTAGTAAGGTGGAGACAAATATTCTTAGGTGGTTTGGCCATATTGAAAGAATGAGTGATGAGGTGTTGACTAAGAGAATTTTTTCAGCCCAAGTGGCAGGAAAGAAAGGTAGAGGAATAACAAGGAAATCATGGGAGGACCAGATTCAGGAATGTCTGCATGAGAAGAAGATTATGGGTATGAAGTACAAAAGGTCTCGTGCGCGGTGGATGTTAATTAAGCTCGAGCGGTGTGCAGAGATCGTTGCAATGGAGTCCCCTCACTCCAGAGTAAGTCGCTCCCCCAACTGAGCTACGCGGACAGAATGCCTCGCTGCAGATTTGTCGCCTTGACACATGTTTTCACCTCTGTAGTACATCACAAGTGGTGCTTGAAATCATCTGCCTTTGCACCATTTTTCGTTACAAAATGCAGCTAAAGTAGTGTAATCTTGCCCCGCTTTTTTGTGCAACTAAAGTAAACCGATCACGTGTCTCTGTAGTCGAAGCAGTGGACGAGAAGAAGTAGCTGTATTGTTGTGCCATGGATTTTGACGTAGGACAACAGATCATTTGGATCATTCTCAAGTGTTAATTCAATTTTATAAAGGTAGGACCAAATATAACGTTGCAAGGTTAGTTTAGTCTTCATACTAAGGTGTGTAATGTAATAGCATGGGAACGGGATTTTCTTGACGAGGTAATAGGCTGGCGGGGTACAGTCGGAGTCTTGAGTCTCGGCCATTGCACACTTGCTAATTCTCTTGTCTTTCTTCTTAGGGCAAAAAAGTTTGAAATCGGAATATTGTGTGTGTGTGTGTGTGTGTGTGTGTGTGTGTGTGTGCTTTCGCTGTGTCTCTTACTTTATTATATGGCATGCCAGCATTCGATGTCCTTTCCATTATCGGACATTCTAATGGGTAACTGAATAACTGCAACACAACTATTCATTATATCAAGTTGTATTGCTTTTTTATCTTATATTTTTTCATTTGAAAACTGCAAACTATTGTTAACTTGCATAGTCTTGCATGGTTAACGTAGTAAAGTAAGGATAATAATACACTATCTACCAACAAGTAATTGGACACCCCTGCAATCGACGATATCTGCGGTCCTGATACACGTCACTGCCGCCGCCATTAAATATGATGTGGGAAACAACAACGCAACCAGTCGCATGCAGGATGCCACGCAGTTCGGAGCTCTCTGATTTCGAGAAAGGTGTAATCGTCGGGTATCACAGAAACGGCCGATCCATACGTGACATATCCAGCGAGTTGAAGTACCCAAAATCGACAGTGGCCTACGTGATTGGCAAGTGGAAGATAAGAGGTGACTGTCGGAATGTGTTCCGACCCGGCAGACCCACAAAACTGGGAGTTAAAAACCGACGGGTGCTGGCCAGAGAAATTCGGAAGAACCGCACCAAATCAATGGGCCACATCCGCGAGGAGTTTTAACAGGCATCCGGGAGTGTTCTTTCGATGAATACCATCCTTAAGGAAGCCCATCTGCTCGGTTATCATGGACGTGCTGCTGCCCACAAGCCTTTGATCACCAAGTCCAATAGCGCTGCTCGGCAAACGTGGTGCAAAGAACGTCGACAGTGGACCGTTGAACAGTGGAAACAGGTTCTCTGGAGCGGCGAATCAAGGTTCACCCTCTACCGTTTGGATGGCAGGGTCTGGGTTTGGCGTCATCCTGGAGAACGCCTCCTACCGGAATGTATTGTGCCAACTGTGAAGTTCGGCGGCGGTGTAATTATGCTATAGGGGTGTTTTCCTGGTATGGCAAGGGACCCTTGGTCGCAATTCCTGGTAGACTCAACGCCAAGACCTACTGCACCATTTTGGATGACCATGCGCTTCCTACGCTGTGGCAGTTTTACGGGGTGGACCCATATTACTTTCAGGATGACAATGCCACCTGTCATGTTGCGAGGTTCACCATGGCTTGGTATGGGGACAATGTGGTTAATCGAATGGACTGGCCTGCGCAGAGCCCGGACCTTAACCCTATCGAGCACCTCTGGGACGAGTTGGAACGTCGACTTAAGGGGTGTCCCTACCGTCCGAAATCGGTGAAGGAACTAACCTGTCTTCTCCAAGCCGAGTGGAAGAAAATACCGCTAGCCGTCGTACAATGCCTGGTTGAGAGTATGCCCCGGAGGGTCGCAGCTGTAATCGCCATTCGTGGAGGCTCCACCAATTATTGAAGGTGAATAAACTTCGTTTTCCTTTGCTATCACAGGTGTCTAATTACTTGTTGGTAGGTAGTGTAGCTATAAGCAATGATTTTTATACGATCCTTTTAGATCTCTTAAAGCATTTTATTCTTTTCTTAGGTGAAAATCATCTAAATACGTGGCGTCAGTTGAATAAATACATTCATCGCTCTTTCCACGTCAAGCAACGCACAGCAACCGAAAAATTGTTATGATGCAACCAAAAAATTGTTATAATAACAGTTTTTTGGTTGATGTGCGTTGCTTAACGTGGAAAGAGCGATGGATTGGTTTATTTATTCTTTTCTTTACTTAAGTGCAGAAGGTTGTCCTCAGCTTTTGAATTATTCCTCCCCGTTCCTCTGAAACCAACATTTCCTTCCGTGAATCGCCTTTTCGTTGCCTTCCCCCTTTTTCGGTCATTCCCTCGTCTATCCTTCGCGCATGTGGAGAAAAACCTCCATTCCCCTGGTTAGCTTAAGATGTGCATTCCAACATCTAAGGCGTTTCCTCGCGTCCTCTCCCTGCGACCGCTCGCTTCCGATTCCTCGAGTCGACTCTCTTAGCTCCCCCTTTTCCCCATGCAAACTCGCCCCCATGCTTCCACAAAAAGCCATGGGAAACGACGCCGTCGGCTTAACAAAACTTCAAAGTAGAAATTAAGAGGGCTTGCGCTTTCAGTCGGCTGCTTTGAAATCAAGAAGTCAAAAGATCAAATGAGATAGACAATACCAATGCGTCTACGAAATGCCAGACCCTTAAGATACAACAAACTGGCGTCTTTAAATAAACCGTGCTTCCAATGTTTCTATATCTTGATGACGAAGCAAAAGTTTCTAACGCATCGTGGAAACAAAGGAAACGGAGCACTAAAGCGAAATAAAAGTTGCGAAATGAGATTTAATATATTTGCCTAAAATTCTAGTATTAAATCACCGTAACACTATCTTTCACCTGATGAAAAATTGGACATGCTGAATGCAGTAAAAACATCTCAGCATTTCGTTAGCCGAAATGAGACTGTTGTAGTTGAAAATGCTTTGTAGGAAAACGCATATATTAGGTGCTTGAATTAATTCCTGCTGTTTTTTGCCACACAAACACTTGTGTGTTACCACAGAACGGTACGGGATAGTTTACTCAAAGTAGTGTCCGTTGGCAGCTACGACCCTTTCCCACCGTTGGGGTAAGAAATAGATTCCACGGTAGAGAAATGCCGGTTCTCTCGAGGCGAACCATTCATCGAGCCATTTTTGGATATCCGTGACAGAAAGGAAGTGCTGCTCCGACAGGCCATTTTTGGATATTCGTGACAGAAAGGAAGTGCTTCTCCGACAGGCCATTTTTGAATATCCGTGACAGAATGGAAGTGCTGCTTCGACAGGCCATTTTTGGATATCCGTGACAGAAAGGAAGTGCTTCTCCGACAGGCCATTTTTGGATATCCGTGACAGAAAGGAAGTGCTTCTCCGACAGGCCATTTTTGAATATCCGTGACAGAATGGAAGTGCTGCTTCGATAGGCCATTTTTGGATATCCGTGACAGAAAGGAAGTGCTTCTCCGACAGGCCATTTTTGGATATCCGTGACAGAATGGAAGTGCTGCTCCGACAGGCCATGCCGTGGAGAAAAATAACCTTGTCATGTCTTTTGGATATCCGTGACAGAAAGGAATTGCTGCTCCGACAGGCCATTTTTGGATATCCTTGACAGAAAGGAAGTGCTGCTCCGACAGGCCATTTTTGGATATCCGTGACAGAAAGGAATTGCTGCTCCGACAGGCCATTTTTGGATATCCGTGACAGAAAGGAAGTGCTGCTCCGACAGACCATGCCGTGGATAAGAATAACCTTGCCATGTCTTTTGGCGTATTGCGGCCGTTTCTCCGTGAGTGCACGTTTCACATTGAGTAATTGACGTTGGTACCGTTCAGCATTGATGGTTTCACCGGGTTTCAGCAGCTCAGAATACACAACACCGACTTGATCCCACCAAATGCACAGCATCACCTTCCTGCCATGGATGTCCGGTTTAGGCGTGGAGGTTGATGGTTCGCCGGGACGAACCCATGATTTCTTGCACTTAGGATTGCCGTGACGAATCCATTTTTCATCGCCAGTCATTATTCGATGCAAAAACGACTTCCGTTTGTGTCGTTGCAGCAGCAATTCACACATGGTTTCACGTTTGGTGATGTCGCTTTACCCCATGTGGAATCCAGTTTCCGAGCTTCTGGATCATCCCAATGCCTTTAAACGTTTGCTAACCGTTGACTCTGCGACCCATAGTGTTTCAGACAACTCGTGGAGCGTCTGACATGACTCCTCGTCCAATAAGGCCTCCAATGCGCCACCGTTGAACTTTTTCGGCTGCCCAGGGCGCTCTTTGTCCTTCACGTCATATTCGTTGGCTTTGAAGCGTCCGAACCACCCTCTGCACGTTGTTTCCGATAGGGCATGTTCCCCATAGGCCTGCACTAGGAAACGATGACTTTCCACTGCAGATTTCTTGAGATGAAAGCAGAAGAGTTCCCGCAAATGCTCCTTTTTTGGTACGAAACTCGACATCGTGAATGCGATACAAACTCGTGTTCTGTGCCCTCCGATCGCGTGTCACACACTGCTTCGCCCAGACTATACGGACGGCACGTGCGTACGCAAAGGAGGTCACGTGTGGCCCGGGTCACAGCGCACCACTGCTGCGCTCTATTGGGCAACAGCGGAAATTAATTCAAGCACCTAATATTTTATAGATGTTTTCAAATAGTACTTTTACTTTACAGATCAATCATTTATGATCTTTAGTTGTCTGAATGAAACAAAGTATTGAACTAATTTCTTAAAATTACAGGAGTTACGGTAATTATTTAATGAAAATATGTACGTGTGTGTGTGTGTGTGTGTGTGTGTGTGTGTGTGTGTGTGTGTGTGTACGTAGTGCTTCAACAGATTATTGGAGTTTTTAATGTTAGGTATAGGTAACGTTTCATATCGTTTTAAGTAACCAAATAGCACTTTTGTTAGTTAGTATAACCCTGAACGCAAATTTTAAAGCTCACGAAGATCGAGTTTAATTATCTATGGTTAGAAACAGCTCAGTCGAAAAAGTTATAGGAAGCTGAATTACGTGTGTAAAAATTGCTTGTCAACAGAAGTTTGTGTGGCAAACGTTGTATCAAACTGGCGTGTAAGCACCAAATGAAAATTTCGTTTGCCTTCCAGCTCCTAATTTTCTGAGGAAGTTGTTCACATATAAATAGTTCCAAATGTGGTGCAACATGCCCAGATTGCATCATTAATTAGCCTTGGTATTAATCTTGAGACTAAGACCATGTGCTAACATAAGCAATGCCGATTAAAATCTTTGTCCGGTTGCGTGAAAAAAATAGCTTAAAAAATAAGAAGCTGAACTTCCTTTTTCGTAAATCAATTATGTAAAAAGAAATGTTACAATGTATAGATATAGCACAGAAACTCAGTTTTGAAAAAACATAAAAGGATGTAAAAAGAATAGTTTCATTACTACTAAAAATGTTGTGGTACGTTGCACCCAAAAGTGGTACTACAGCAGCTGCACCACTTTCTACGAAAAGATACACTATTGTGTGATGCACACAAAACCAACGGCATGGTGCAGCCTTGTACCATAACTTGGTGCAAAGTTGCACCATGTTGTTAAGTTTTGTTTGCACCACAGAATGGTGTATGTTTTCTCAGAAGAAAGTGGTGCAGTTAGTGTAGTACCACTTTTTGTTGCAACCTTCCACAAAATTTTTAATAGTGTGCGGGATTGCTAGGAGGGCGTGGCTGGCACAAATCATTTGCATGTTCACTACAGTTGTAATCATTTCCACCTCCTCACGTTGTATACCTATCTGAGAGTTTCAATCTGATCGAACTCGTTTTTTCTAATGTTGTATTTTCAACAAACAGCAATGTATGATGAACAAAAAATTATACATTGTGGTTAAAACACAAAATCCAATTATTATGTCCAGCACAGTGTATTTATTACTTATTCCTTCCGCTTTGGGAAGGGAAAGGAAGAAAAGGGAAATTATAATGTTTCAAGAGTCAGCGAGGGTCTCCACAAAAACACAATCAATGACACTTTCCGAAGATCAGACTATAAAAATTTGTAAAAACATTTCTAAGGGTAATTTGAATAGCAGTTACTCTGTAGCTATTTTTTCGAGTCCAGGTATTAGGAGAAAACACGCATCCAGCTTCTACTGCATTTAGTCCAAATCTCCGGAACTTATGGGTCTTCATCTCTGACCTCCTGGAGAGTTTAATCTGCGGCTTGAAGAGGGCGAACAATCGGAGGAATCGTTACAGCATTCCATTAGATAACACTTGGCACACACGTAACAGAATCAAAGTCGCACTTCCCCTACTTTGCAGCAGCTCGAAATGGATAGATACACAGAGAAAAAAATGAAACCTTTGGCAGAGTCACTCAGCATCTGTTAGCAGTTTTGTACACCTATTTTCCATCAAACATCAAATTATTATACAAGAAGGAGGTTGCCTAATCCTTGCAACTCATGAGAAACTGAATTAAATCATTTGAAAAAAAAATTTAATTCAGTACGCCAAAAGGAACTAAACCAAATCAATTTAAAGTGCGTAATCAATACTTTTCTAAGGCCTGAAGCCTTGCAAGAGCAATGTGCCGATGAACAGTATAAAGTTTTCTCATGTCCAATGCCTAAAGGAGTAAGGTGTTGTAGTAAATGCAAATATGTACACATGATCGTTATCGAGTAGAATATTTCGCAGCAGAAAGAAAAAGGAAATGTTTCTGATGGTTTCAGTTGTTTGATAAGAAAGGAATTATTCTAATTCTGCTTCTATGAATAGTCGGAGATTCGTATCTAATTCAAGTAAAAATTTGCATGCTGTGTTGTAAAAACTTTTGGGTAAAGAAAGGCTAGTCAATGTATGGGAGATCTTCAATAAGGCATCAATTATCCGCAGTAATAGGCTTTTTTAAATGAGGCTTTTAGAAGTGCAGACTTTAAAGATTTCGTGTATGTTCTTTATTCTATTTTATATATGTATATTGTTTCTTATGAACGGGCGTTATTTTTTCTGTCTCCCGATGTTCGAATGTTATTCGTGAGTAAAGTTCTGTATTAAAAGGCAATGTTGGTTCTTAGTGAAGCCGTATCCTTCATTTGCTCGTCCACGTCTTGCACTTCACTTATTTTCAATTGGTTTATGGGAAAGTGAAATTCATATTTTAAAATCTAAGTTGTAATTCTGTATCCAGGTGGTAAATTTAAGCTTTCATTTTAGAAAGTATTTTCGGTATCTCAGTACCATAAATTTTCTGTTACTTCAGGGTTCCCAGTCATGTCATTTTGAGAAGTTTTCTTGGTAGGTGCGGTTGCAAGCTTTTACAGTGGTTTCTGCTCTGATTAGTGTTTAATCTGTCCATATTCTCTTCGCTTCTCTTTGTTCTCCTCATAAATCCATTTTCTTGAGGTTACCAAGGAATCGTTTGTTTCTTATAATGCTGTTCTAACGGCGTAATCAGTTATATTCTCTGTTGATTTTTCCGTGACTTCAATGACCCCCGCCTTTATACAATTATTTATTTATTTGCGTGCGTCATTTCCTTATTTCATTACACTTAGATTTGGGTAAATTAAGATCAGTTTTTGATATCATTTTGCTCTTCTCGAATTTCGATTGTATCTTAATAGTGATCAATAAATGGTCCAGCGCTTCGAAGACCTTTTGGAATTTGTCATGTTTTGTTTATTAATATAAAAATGAGCACGCACACAAATTTTTGCATTTTGATTAGAAGCGGTCCAAGTAAATTTATATGCTTGTCGGTGTTCTTCGCAGAATTCAAGCAGATATTCTTTTCTTTCATTCCTCGGGTTTGTAATCTTCCCCAGGATGTTCCTCAGTTTTGCTACAGGGCTAAGTTACATGTTGCGAACACAGATTGCAATTAGGCCAGCCTTTATTGACTTATTTAAAAAAAGCAGACGAGAAAGGAACCGAAATTAAACATATGTGAGAAAATTTCAGCAGAATTAAAATATTTCCTTGCGATAGGCATGATCCCTTAGAGTGGAAACGGCTATTCGAAGTCCTATGTGGACTTTGTCAAAACACCAGGAAAGTAGACAAAAGCACAGTTTGTTATTTCATCTCAATGTGCTTGGAATCAAAGAGATAAGCATTACTTTTAAGTTACTGATTTCAGAATATTTCTTCATTTTGATGTGAAATGTTGGTATCATTACGTCAGCCTTTTTTTTTCATTTTTTTTTTTTTTTTTTTTTTTTTTTTGCAATTTCACTTTACAAAGTCTGAACTTCCTGAGGTTAAGGACTTTGCCCCGGCAGTATTGAGAAAATGGCTATTAGTGCTAATATTTCAGGTACAGCTTTTTCACCTGAGTGGCTGTGTGCTGTCATTCAACGAAACCGTTTCCAAGTTAACGCTCTCTGAATTTATTTCCAAAGAACTTGGAATACGAATCCCTTCTAATTGGTTTCGAAACATGTAAATCAATTCAAGCTTTCAGTAAAATCACGGCAGTAGTTGTACCTAAACGCTCTCTGTAGATGCATTGCTAAAGCATCAATTCAACATCGCTGAAGCGTAAAAGCATGAAGCACTTAAACTTCATTCATTGTCTTGCTGCTCTATGCACTAATCAGCTTCACGAGCACACAGAGCTATTCCCAGTGCTTTCTTTAATAACGGAGTCGTGTTTTTTTCTTTCGTCTATTTTTTTTGCAGCTTTGTAAATGGCAACAGTGCTTATTATAAAATCCCAGCTGATGCCACTTTAAGGCGAGATCCGCCATGACGCTTACGTGTTGAGAAAGCTCGATATTTCAGCTCGTAATGGCCATCGCCACACAGAATGATATTTGAAATGATAAGCAGCGACCTTGAAAAAATTGCCTCCGTGTAGATAAACTTCTCACTGAATCCCTAAGCTGTGACCGAGTCGAGTAATCATGAAAGAACAGCCGTATCACACGCAATCACAGAGAACAATTGACAATGAGCCGACGATTCGGCACGCTTGCCATCGATACCAAATGATGTTGTTAAATATTATGGCCTAAGGGAAGGAGTCAAAAAAATGTAAATTACCTTTCCCATGCTGAGTAAAACAAGGTAGGAGGTATAGAATCGGACACCAGACGATAAGAAAGGGTTTCGGAAGGACTTGGGAGGCGTTCATTCATTCCTTATTTATTGCCTCACGTCATTTGTGATTGCTAGGGTCGTACACCAATGTAAAAAATATTTACACATACCCGCCACTGAATTAGAAACTTTTATTCCATATCGGGTTGGACCACCTTTAAACAGAATTATAGCACGTTTGCGGTTTGGTATAGATTCTACAAGGTGTTGGAGTGCATCTACGTTACAGGCGTTCACCAGTCCTTTAACTGTACTCCAATTCACCCTAAAAGTGTACTACTGGCAAAGGTGGGAGAGCCTTATCACATCTCGTCGTGGAACGCAAGAACGGTATCCATCCGCGCTAATGTGCTCTTTCACTGTTTCCTTTCTGATCCCCCCACACATCTCACAAGCAGTGGGTATTGTGAGTGGGGGTCTGGTGGAGGCCGAACTGCTTCCCCTACTGCCTGTTTAAGTAACCAACCCTTCGAGTTTCCCCGATTGTCAATTTATTGTCTCTGTGTTTGTAACGTACCAGTAGATGTGACGTACCTGCCAGAAGGACGCACACGACATAAAGGCAGATAGGAATCACAATACGACGTCTGCGTAGCTCAGTTGGTAGAGCGACTTGTTCCGGAATAAGCGGCATCGGGTTCGAATCCCGGCGTAGACCAAAAATGACGGAGAAATTTACTTCGTTATAATGGCGCCCGAACTATCCGGATGACCCGGCCGTTCAAAATCTCGCATTGGTGTGATGTTATTTCCACACCGCGAGATAGGAAAAATCAGAGAATCCCATCTCCAGCACTTCGAAAAAAAAAAAAAAAAAAAAAAAATAAGGGGGAGATGATGTAACGTACCAGGAGATGTGACGTACCTGCCAGAAGGACGCACACGACATAAAGGCAGATAGGAATCACAATAAGACGTCTGCGTAGCTCAGTTGGTAGAGTGACTTGTTCCGGAATAAGCGGCCTCGGGTTCGAATCCCGGCGTAGACCAAAAATGACGGAGAAATTTACTTCGTTATATGTTGTTAATGTTGGGAGAGGTCTTCTACCCCTTCCCCTGTCCGAGTTGTATCCGAAGTGGGCAGAAATAGCCGAAAGTGCGAAGCTCTTGATTCAGTAACTTCTCACAACAAATGTATTTCTAAAAGCGCTCTAACTTCTGGATATTTTTTTGTTTTTTGATAGCAATTTTGTCTGATAAACTGTTGAGCAAACAAAATTGGATTCTAAGCTTAATTATGATGTTTTTCTCTCTAAACGCCAAGGACTATTTTTCGTAGCGGAGGTACCTGCTTCGTACCCTTCATAGTGGTTCACTCTTAGGTTGACTCGGCGGAATAGGAGTTTGCTCATGGATCTATTTTTCTAACATGTCGCATACACTCACAATGGAATTCAGATCTGGGCTTTTTGTGGGGGCCAAGGAAGATGGTGGAAGTTGCAGTCCTGCTCAAAGAACCACCGCTGGGTGCATCAGGCGCGATGGACAGTAGCATTGTCGTCTATGAAACAGTCGTTACCTGCTGGATAGAAAGTCAACATTGCAGGATGGACTTGACCGGCAAGAATATTTAGATAATCCTTGGTGGATACCCAACCTTCCAGCAATATCAGGGGACACGTTTCGTGCGAACAGAACGTGCCCCACACCATCTCGAGAACCTTGAGTTGTGTTTACAAGGCAAGCAGGATCCATTGCTTCTTGGGTCTGTGTGAGCATGCGATTGCCTGTACCGATCCTCTTCAATTCTCTGCGCATAGTTCGCTGAGATGTGAATCAGGAAAAGCCTTCATTGAATGCTTCGGTTAGTGGCGGCAAACAGAAAGTTCTGCTTCTCCGTATAAGCCTTCTTAGACGACGGCGATATCGTTCCTGACAGATTGTGGTCACGCCACTGAAGCAATGTGGGATATTTTTCCACTGATTCAAGACCCCGAATAACTCACCTTTTGAGTAATCAGTCACCTCTGCTATTTTCACAATCGTAGCTCCAGCCAGACGGGCACCCACAATAATCCCTTTATCGACTTCCGAAAGATCCTTTGTTTTTCTCATTGTGATCAACACTACTGACAATTACTGACGAGCAACAGTCTAAAACAGTTGGCTAGATCACGTGGTGACGAGTGACCGTGCATTTTGCATACACGCCGCGTAAGTGGCGTTTACGCACATCTGCATAAAGGTTTCTAATTCAGAGGATGGTGAGTGTATGTATACTCCTAAAACAATGTCTTTATACATAGAGTAATTACCTTAGATTCATTCAGTTTCATATGTAGGGGGGCAAAACTTGCTTACAGAGGAGCACTAAAGAATTGTCCATAAATGTACAGATCTTTTAATTGTGCTAGTTCGGTCAAGTATCTCAGTGTTTATTTCCCGAGAAACTAGCTTAAAACATAGATATCAAAAAACACCCTGTGTTATGGAAGTTATTAGTGTTGTACATACTGTATGAAGCATTCATTTTATTCTCAGACAAGGCTGGCAACATACCTGGGTACAGCAAAACCTTCGTCCAAACTGTGGCTCTTCAGAACAAAATTTTCGCGACTAGATATCTACCCCGTCATCTGAACTAAGATTTTTCTTTTTCTAATGTAATCATCGCGTAGCAACAAACGTGACTGGTTAAATTAAAACAGACTTTAACAAAATAAGAAATTAACAGTTCAAACAGTGTAAAATGGTGGTGTTCATTTTATCATTCATTTTTTTTTTGTCTTTTTATCAAAGCTTTGAAACACACAAATTTGATTCACCTTCAATTTCCCTTCTCATCTGTTCAGACGATTCTGCTAGTAGATAAATTCTTTTAAGAACCTACTTGATCGTCTTGTCTCCATTTCTTTTGAGAATTCTAGCATTGATTTTACTGATAAACCACGTTCTATACTCCCAACTACTTCTGTTTCCATGTCTTAGTATCATGAAATTTGTAAGATATTTCAGGCTATATAAAATTATAAAGCACTAGCTGCATTCCCCTGTAGCTCTGAAATCGGGTGTATTTCATTTAATATTACTTTTACAATATCTGTTTCAGCCACCGGCCAATTCAGAGAAAGGGCCAAGGGGGCGCGCCCTCATAAGGATATTTTTTATTTTATCTCTTTAAAAACTGGCAACATCTCAATTTAATATGAATATTTCCCTTTCTTAATTAAACTTCAAATAATCTCTCAAAACATAGAATGATAGAAGAATTTTATGTTAGCCAGACGCCAGTAGCAATGGCAGGTATGATTACATGATTACATTAGAAAAAGAAAATCCACACTAGGAGCCGGAGATGCTCGTGCACGGGTGGGCAGTCGGGATTGTGACACTCACTTTTGTTTGTTTGTTTGTTTGTTGTTTTTTATGAGCTTTAGGAGGGGTAAAAAAAAGCTTTTCATTTAATAATTCTAAGGCATGTGCACATTATTTTTTTACCATATTTTATCATACAGTAACACATTTAACCTTGCAATTAACGTAGGCCCGCCACTGAGAAACCGTCTTCTATTCCTAGAAGACGATGGGTCAGTGTTTGACCTATGTTAAAAACAACTGTATCCTCCTAGATGCAGCAGAGCGATGTGATTCATCTTGTTCTTTAAACAATCTATCCAAGGTGCTATACAGGGTGTTTCACGAAGAGTGTATAATGAAGTAAATTTCTTCGTCATTTTTGTCCACGCCGGGTCCCCTCACTCCGGAGTAAGTCACTCTCCCAACTGAGCTACGCGGACGTATGCCCTCGCTACTATCTGCCTTTATCTCATGTGCGTGCTGGGGTGCAGGCCGTCACATCTCCCCCCGAAAGAGGGCGTGGTCATGTCCCACGGGTCAACCGGGACCATGTGTCGCTGTAGGCAGTCATCCGCTGAAGAACGTACATTTGAGAAATCCCAGTCGATTTGGTGTGTGGAATGTAGCATCACACACATTTATTTTTCGAAGCGCCGAAGAAGGGACTCTCTTATTTTTCCTGCCTCGCGGTGTGGAAAGAACATCACACCATTGCGAGAACTATAACGACCAGGTCATTCTTGAAGTTCGGGCGCCAATATAATGAAGTAAATTTCTCGGTCATTTTTGTCCACGCCGGTCATCGAGTCCGAGCACCCTCACTCCGGAGTAAGTCGCTCTCCCAACTGAGCTACGCGGACGTATGCTCTCACTGCTATCTACCTTCATATCATGTGCGTCCTGTGGTGCAGGCACGTCACAAGTGTCCAAAAGGAATACGAAAGTAACGGTTAGTCGTAGCAGTAAACTGAAAAATGCAAGATACACAGCAAACAGAGGACAATTCAGCTATGATAGTTGTACCCCGGAATGGATAATTTCGAAAAAATACGAAAATTAAGTATTTATACGGCCCCCCATGGAAACCAAAGTCAATTAGTAAAAGTCTCTTCTGCTAAAAATACGTCTGTTTCTTCGGCTAATTTTTTTCTGAACGCATCAAATCTTCAGAATTACCTTCCAGGCAGAATATTTTCAGAACATTTCTACCCATGTATTTAAATAACAACGAATGGAACACATTTAGGGCAATTATGCATTTTTAAAACATTGCTTATCCTGCGATCCTTTGCATTTCGTCATCAGCAATATTTTCTCTAAGCGGCCAAGGCCAATGCGCACCTAACCCAATGAGCTGGGCAGGCATCAAAACCACTTGGGCAAAAAAATTTATTTTCTCAGCTTCTCTTACTAATCCAGTACAAGTTGGAACTTGCATTGGAACCCTTATTTGTTCTAACCCCCATTTTATCACCGTTCTATCAGCAATTGATTTTAAATTTTTAAAAATATTAACAACATTTCATTAATTAAAATTTTTACACTGCCGGAAAGTGAAAAAAGAACACCAAGAAGGAATTGGCGGACGGTCATGAAATTTACATATGTTAATGGGGTCGAGTTTACGTAGGTGTGATGTTAATTTCGGGACCAACCGGTGAGCGCTTACACCACAGCACGGCATAATATGCAAATCATCGTCGGTGGTATTTAAGGAGTACGGCAAAGTGAATGTAATCAGTCGTCGGCGTACGGACACGTGCGAAGACCTTGAAGAAGCTGCAATGCCTGGACATGGAAGACGCCTACGGTTTCAGCAGTCATCGGATTTGAGCGAGGTCGTCTAGTTAGACTCCGCGAGGCCGGGTGGTCGTATCGTCGTATTGCGGAGCGAACTGGACGGGAAGTATCGGTGGTGGTTCGATGGTGGCGTAGATGGTCCGAGGAACATTCCCACTCGAGAAGACGTGGAACCGGGAGTCACAGACGGACTGATGAGCGGACCAATTGACGCGTAAGAAGAGCGGCGTTGTCAAGCAGAACATCCACTGCGACGCAAATCCGAGCTGCCGTTACACCTGAGGTGACTGTGCGAACAATCCGCAACCGTCTACTGGATGCAGGACTACGTGCACGTGTGCCTCTGGCATGTGTACCTCTGACTCCAGCCCACCGTCAGGAACGGCTGCAGTGGTGTCGCCAACGTCTGCACTGGAGAACGCAATGGCGATCTGTCGTGTTCAGCGATGAAAGCAGATTCTGCTTGGGAGCCTCCGATGGCCGTTTGCGTGTTCGCAGACGCACAGGGGAGCGTCTCCACCCTTCTTGCATCCGCCAGCGACACACAGGGCCTACAGCTGGTCTCCTGGTGAGGGGAGCGATCAGCTATCACTCTCGTACACAACTAGTGTTTGTACCGGGTACGTTAAACAGCACCACCAACATCAACAACATCATTCAGCCCGTTGTTGTGCCATTTGTAAGGTCGGTCCATCGTGGTGTTTTCCAGCAAGATTATGCACGCCCACACACGGCACGTGCAACGCAACATGCACTTCAGAGTGTGAGACACCTTCCATGGCCTGCACGTTCACCGGATTTGTCCCCCATTGAGCACGTGTGGGATTTTATGGGACAACGACTTATCCGGTCTCCATGGCCAGCCACGACCATCCCCGATTTACGCGTCCAGGTTCAGGATGCTTGAAGCTCAATACCCCAAACTTACATCCAACATCTGTACTACAGACTCCATGCCAGAATTGCACAGTGTGACGCGGTTCATGGCGGTTTAACCTCGAACTAACCATGTTACATGGAAATGTTATTTTTCAGTTTACCAGCAAATACAGCTGTATTTTGCCATAATGTTTTGATCACGTTATCCTCTGTATTCCGTTATTATGCTGTATAAATTTCGTTGGTATCAGACGTCTCCTTCTTGGTGTTCTTTTTTCATTTTCCGCCAGTGTATTTTATAAAATGTGAGAAGCTCAAATTTACTACTAGAATAAAAACACTGGAAATTAGTAAAAGCATGTTTACGCATAATACAGTTTCTTTGCATATCGAAATACCAAGGAAAATAAGAAACAAAATATCAACTAAATGCTAAATAATTGCTTCAGATTGAACAAGTGCGCAGTGTTCTAAGCGATGGGCTCTGATCATTCGCCCAAAAGGTGTCCAGGTTCGAATCCCTGGGAGACATGGATGTTGTGTTTGTCTTACGGCACTGGCTCTCACCCTTCCCTGGAACCAGTGACCCTAAATCAGGGACGACTTTTAGCCCATTGAGTTGCTCACGGTGGTCGTTAAATCCTGAATAAAAAAAATCTGTCTTATCTGACTGGAAGAAATTGCCACTCAATCCCCACCCCCACCCCCCAAACCGAAGACTCGACCGTGGGATTTAGGACTCGACCATCTTTGAGAGTACTCGGAAAATATTGTTTACCATTGATGAGGAAGTTGTCGGCTGATGTCCTCGGCTTTTGTGACTTTTCCAAAATTTGTAGAATGTCTCAAGATTGATATGATTTCCACTTGCAAGATAGTACTTTATTCTCATCAGCATATCCAGGTGGCTCACTTCCAGTCTGTTTCATGATTTACACTGCTGGCCACCCAAAATGCAACACCAAGAAGGACACGAGATAGCAAAGCCAGACTTACTGGACACATAACAACAGTTACAAAGATGAAACGATTGAGCTTACAGGCCCGTGCGACTTGCGGAACACGCAGACATCAATATTTCGTGTGGCCCCCATGGCTGGCAATAACGGCCGCTACACGCCGCGGCATCGAACGAAAGAGGCTTTGGATGTGGGCTTGGGGTATGTCGGTCCAGGCTGCTTCCACACGTTGCCACAGTTCATCAGGCGTAGCCGCGGGTGGTGCTTGCCGGGCCACTCGGTTGCCGATCAGCGACCAGACGTGTTCGATGGGCGACATATCGGGAGACCAGGCGGGCCACGGCAGCAGTGGCACCTGGTGGGCGGTGTAGAATTGTTGCACGATGCGTTCCACGTGCGGGCGCGCATTGTCCTGTTGAAACGTGGCCGCTGGCAGGTCCTGCAGGTAAGGAAGGACTACAGACTCCAAAACGTCGTAGATGTAGCGGGGGCTGCTGATTGTCCGTCGATGCGTACCAGAGGGATGCGGTTGACATATCCAATTGCACCCCAAACCAAAACTCTAGGCGACGGACCGGTATGGCGATGCATAATGCAGGCGTCATACAGTATCCCGCCGCGGTGCCGCCACACGCGGATTCGACCATCGTGGTGTTGCAGGCAGAAGCATGATTCGTGGGAGAAAACAGTGACGTGCCATTCCGTAGTCCAGGTGCGGCGTTCAACGGCCCACTGCCGCCGCACTCGCCGGTGGTGTAACGTCAATGGTAATCGGAGTAATGGGCGCCGTGCGACAAGTCCCCGCTCCTGCAGACGACGTCGAACGGTACGTGCTGACACAGGTTGTTGCGCAACACACCCTAATTCCTGCGCTAACGTTCGTGATGTGGCGGTTCGAGCCGTCAATGCCCGCCACACAACATGCCGGTTCTCTCGTTCGGTGGTGTGCCGCGGCTGCGGCAATCGCTCACGTCGGTCCGTCCGTCCCTCCTGTACCTACCGAATCCATACTCGCCTCACTGTGGTTGGATGTCGTCCCACACGGGCGCCGATGTCTCGGTACGATAAACCGCTGTCGAGATAAGCCACTAATCGTCCTCTGTCGAACTCCGAAACGTGCTGGAATGACTGCCATATTCTGCGACGAGGCATCAGGAAGCTTCCCATGCACAGGTCCGGCAGCACAACACACTTCCACTACTTACACCCACCTTCTGTGCACCCTCGTTATAGTGCTTCTCGGTGGCGTGCCGGGCGCACATGATTTGTATATGCCCTGCAATGCTAATCGTTTGCATGTCCTCTCGCGGACGATGTATGCTTCGAATCTCAGGCCAATCGGATGCTTCCTTCTTGGTGTTGCATTTTGGGTGGCCAGCAATGTAGTTTTGATGCTGTTCATTAGGCTAAAATTAATTAGAGATTTGGGAATTTTAATCTAAAATGCTTACTGCGCGGAGGAAGTTAAGTCGCAGCGCTGCCGCGTGCGCTGGCAGCTTAGAGGGAACATTGGTCATCAGTCGTCTCTTTTAAAAAGAAGAAATGTGCTGTCAGATGCACAACAACAAGTGCACGTCATCAAAACACCGGTAGTCGAAAAATTCCGAGTTCACAGCAGTCAAGATGCCAAAAAGCCGTAGCACCCTGAAGTTCCACTGAGCTAGCGGTTAGAGTGCAGTTTCAAACACCGAAAAGTTCAGTACTACGCGTATATAACTTTTCATGAACAGAAGTTGGTGCAGTTACCAATTTCAAAACTTCTATTTTGTCTGTACGCTGTATAACAACCTGCAGTTTATGGTGAGAACTCCAAATAATCATAGCTTTGGAGAACAGCTTCGAATGAGAAGCTGAACAATATATTATTTGAAGCAGATATGACTAAGACAACAAAAACCTTTCGATTTTTTAAAAACCTGTATAGAATACTGAAAATCTGATCATCAGATAAGTTTCCTCTGTACCTGTTTTTTTGTGAAATCCATTTAACGTGTCGAAAGGTAGGGCAATGTTATTTTTTTAAAATGTCATCTCAAAATGTAATCAGTTCTTGACTTACGAATGCCCAGGACCGTAGCTACCAGGAGGGCAGGGAGGACCGTTGCCCTCCCAGACTGGTCATTCCAGGAGCGTAAATTCATGCTCTGGGTATGTAAAAAATAGAAGTTGTAACTAAAAACAGAATGTTACGCCCTTCAGTAATTTCTTTTTTTAAGACTGTAGTTAGTTTCATACAGTAGTCCATGCAGTTAGCCAGCGTACTGAGTAACATACACAGTGTGGCAAAGAATTTTTAAGACTGGGTCTGTAAAATGAAATAGAAACAAGAAATTATAATTTTTTTTGGTTTGTTATTCAAAATAAGTCCCTCCGGCTTCAATACACTTGTTACAGCTATTTAATAATGATTCAAATGCCTGTTCCAGTTCACTTTGCGGAATTGCCTCCAAAGCACGCGTCGAAGCTGTTTGTATGGTCGAAATATCATCAAAATAACACCCTTTTAGTGTCATTTTAAATTTTGGGAATAAAGAAAAGTCGCAGGGTGCTAAATCAGGCGAATACGGTAGATGATTCAACATACAGACGTTATTTTTCCCCAAAAATCTACGAACAAGAAAGAAGTGAGGTGTGACTGGATGCATTATTGTGTAACAAACACCAACTGTTTTCATCCCGATATTCTGGACGAATGCAATGAATTCTGCCCATCAAACGCCTCAAAACATTTAAATAAAACTCACCAGTAATTGTTTGTCAACTTGGAAAAAAACTTTTGTGGATAATACCCTTACTATCGAAGAGTGTAATGAGCATTGTTTTGATTTTCGATGGAACTTTTCTTGTTTTTTTTGTTTTTTTGGCTTGTGGTGAGTTTTTTTACTTCCATTCCGCACTTTGTTGCTTTGTTTTAGGATCATATTGAAAACACCATGTTTCATCACCTGTAACAATCGATTTTAAGAAGTTTGGATCATTTTCAGCGGCTGAAATTATGTCTCTGCAATGTGCACTTCTCCTTGATTTTTGTTCATTGGTTAACGTGTGTGGAACAAATTTAGCACAGACTTTTGCTTTGCCTAAATCTTCATGCAGGATGGTTCGAATCGTTTCTTTGTTGATGTTTAAAGACTCTTCCATCATTATTAGTGACGCACATCGATTGTTTGACACGAAATCACGCACTTTTTTCAATAATCTCAGGTGTCCTAGATGAACTTGGTCTTCCGGTATGCTTATCATCTTCTAGCGTATCTCTTCCGTCCAAAAAACGTTTGTGCCACAGGAAAACATTTGATCTACTTAAACAAAACTCACCGTAAACTTGTTTCATCATTTGGTACGTTTCCGAGGCACTTTTACCAAGTTTTGCGTTAAATTTAATAACAGCCCTTTGTTCCATCTTAATAATTCAACATGAAAACAATTTTACTTCTCTAATGAACGGCAGTTTCGTTTGAGTTACTTTAACAACTACGCAGTACTTTTGGCAGAAAGCAAGCAGATGGTCACGGTTTATAACGCATTCGCGATTACACTGGTGGCGCCACCGTAGGCTAAAATCTAGCGCCAGTCTTAAAAATTCTTTGACGCACTGTGTACACTATGAGGGGTGAACATCTCACATCCACGAAGGGGATTTTCCAAAACAGTGAATGAAAGCACAGAAAACAATATCCTGATATGCCTAACCTTCATGACCTTTCCGAACATGTCGTTGTGATTAAGAGTTAATTAATCACTTGTGGTCGGTCGCAGAAAGTTCTCTGAGCGTTTAACCTTGAATGGAATTTTTCCAACCCTATTCCTAAAGCTTCTTCCTATTGTTACGTTCTTATCCGATACTCATTCGTTCTGTAGTCGTTTGTTTTTCATTCTGCATTTCTGCAGAGTGTTGTGTTGTCTGCTTTCACATAACGTTTATGCTTTACTTGGTATTTACAACCTATGGTTCTTGGGTATTTACCTAGTTTTTACATTTTTATATGTCAAAAACCTAAAGTGCGATTTTTAAACGATTATAATATTTTCCTATAACGACAGTGTGTGAGAAAGTAAAAACCACGTACTATTTCAGTGGAACTGGAAGGGGCAAAATTTCAAGCCCCCCCCGATAAGGAAAGCTTGCTACGGTCCTGCAAATAACACTGAATCGAAGCCAATCAAAACAGATTATTCGGTGAACTTCCCAACAAAAACACAAGTGCTGTGAAACTGCTGGCCACCAGCTGGCAGTGATGGTTCGCTGCTGGTTGAAATCTGCCGCTCACGGCCCGGTAGCAGTCCGTTGGTGGCAGCGCCACCAGTTGGCGAGCCATTGATGGCCCTGCAGCATCGCCATGAATTGTGGGCCTCCAAGCAAGTGCCACTAGTGGCCCGTTGCTGGCAACCAATGCAACCCCAACAGCAGGTGGAAGCAACGGGACTGCGCATGCGCAGAAGCAACTCATGGTGCCAGTTAGTTGAAGACGACGCTATCGACATCGTGTTATTTTAGTGGATGTTAAGAAAAAAAAGCCATATTTTCTTCTCCGCCCGGGCATTTTATTGACGGTTTGGCAGCGGCAACATAGTGCTGGGCCAGCAAGACTGTTTTTTCTGGGTTCTTATAGGTTGCCAATTATTGACATGTGTGTTCCGATTGTGCCAGTGTTACTAGTTATCGGCATTATGCACTTTTAGCATTGCGATTGGTGCTTGCCATCCTGTATTGGATGGTAAGCACCGGAGGCAACGACAGTAACAGTTCAGAACAGCACCACTCAAAACGTGGTACAAGCACTAGTTTTCAGATTCAGACGATATTTTCCACGAATATTTTCCATATTTTCCAATATTCGAAGTATTCGAATATTTTCCTTCAAAGTTAGAAATATTTGTGTCAAAAATCCTCACTGAAGGAAACTGAAATCCTGCGGAAGTATGAGCAGAGCATTAATATTGCATAGCAGTTTTTGTATCGCAATAAGGGAGAATGAATATGTTTCTCTTATCACGGCATAAAAACTGTTATTATAAGACGAATGCTTATGATTAACTACTAATCCATAACTACAGCCTTCAAATTTGTTTGAAACAGAAGCTCAGCAGTTCAGTATTGATATGAATGATTTTTTTCACAGTAGAAATAGGCATTAGGAAATATTTATTTTCACATTATACTACTGGCGCATCCAGGATTTCTTTATGGAGATGGCCTAAAATATGATGCAAATAAAAATACACCGAAGAAAACATATTCTGAATAACTGGGAAGCGATAAAAACATCTCCACATTTTTAATGTGCGTTTCCAATGATTCCTAAAATATATATTTTTTAAACATATACAAATACACTGCCTGACAGAGAAAATGCCACACCACGAAGATGGGAACGCAGCGACGTGCAAATTGCAGGGTGGGTGCACGCGTACAAGTTATGCAAATGATTGCATTTGCAGGCCAATCGCACAACCGGAGCGCGGGATATAAGCGGAAAACCAGTCTGCCAGGCCGTCAGTCGAGACGTCGTCACGGCCGCGAGAAGTGAGTGGTTCTGCTGTAACCGTGTCTGGAGAACGAACAAGGAATGCCAATGCCGTTAAGACACCGTCGTACGCGATTTCGCCAAATGGATGAGTTCACGAGAGGTGTCATCGTAGGCCCTCGTACCGCCGGATGGTTCTTACGGCGTATTGCTTAAGAAACGCAACGTGATGCCACAACCGTCGGTCACATTTGGAGACAGTGGTCCCAGGAAGGATCTGTGCAACGTCGTAGGGGGAGATGGACGTCCGAGCGCACCGATTGTCGCATCCGACGTCATGCCGTAGCGGACACACAGGCCACGACGGGAGACATTTTGCGGAGTGTACGGGGATGCTTGGATGCTCCGATATCGATCCGGACAGTTTCGCGTCGAGGCGATTAGTTGCATCCTGTTTGCTGTCCAGCCGTCCGTTGTGAAGGCTACCTTTAACAGTGAGTCATCGTCGTCGCCTCTTGGTGTGGTGTCGCTCCAGAAGTGCGTGGGGTGCCGAATGGAACAGTGTGGTGTTCAGCGACGAATCACGGTTCTGTCTCAACACGGATGATCGCCGTCTGAGAGTCTGGAGGCGACGTAGCCAACGGGCGGGTTCCTCCGCTACTGTGGAGCGCCACATGGCCCGGCAACGTGGAATCAAGATGTGGGATGCTATCAGCGCCAACAGCCACTCGCTACTGGCACACATTACGGGCACATTGACAGCAGGCCGCTATATTGACGAAGTGCTGCAGCATGTGGCACTACCGTGTCTGCGGGGCATCCCAAACGCCGTTTTTCAACAGGATAACGCCCGGCAGCATACCGCTCGGATCAGCCTGAATGCTTTACACGATGTGCAGATGCTTCCGTGGCCAGCACGATCCCCCGACCTCTCGCCCATTGAGCATCTGTGGGACACGATTGGACGTCGGTTGAATACTCTCCCACCCCCGGAAAATAAAGATGAACTGTGGTTTCGGATCAACACCATATGGTCCACGATACCCCAAGACTCTATTCGGACTCTCGCTGCCCCGATGCCACGTCGGATTCAACGCTGTATCACCCAAAATGCGGCCACACTCCTTATTTATGTGGCTCCATTTTGGGTGATACAGTGTTGAATCCAACACTGAAACTGCGCACACAGAAATTGGTCCTGAACAATTTCTGTGTGTGCAGTTTGATCTGTTTTCGAGCATTCTTTCATGGTGTGTCATTTTCTCTGTCAAGCAGTGTACATTAAAAAAACAAGCAGCCCATAACAAAGAAAGAAAGACCAAGTGATACCATATTGATATCATAGGGAGGGGCCCCCCCTCCCGCACTGAGTGCGCCACGGTATTGTACCCCCACAATCACACACTGATCCACTTCATTGAGTGTTCAAACGAATGGAATAATCAGTAATGTAGTTCTAAGAAAACTGTGCCTCAGTGGTGAGCTGATTAGACGAAAGAAATCCGGAAAGAACAGCCTTAAAATTTTCAAAAGCAATTAAAATTTTGATTTGTGCTTATCATTCAGCATATTGTTATCAAATTTTGATTACTCTTTTCACTTTTAATCAAAGTTGCTAAATTTGGACAATTTTAAATAAAAGAAAGAGTGTTACGTGGTAGTGAGATGCTAAGAACATTAAGTTCTTCAAATTATACTACTCTGTCACAGTATACAATTTCAAATACTCAGCGTGAATAATGCCAATCAGTCACACTGATTACATGCGACTTATACGTTGCTTTTGCTAAAATTATGGGTGGGAGTATCGGATATTTTTTGCGTGGCTTTTTGTTTCTTTCGGCCTTTAACAACCACAGTGAGCATCTACGGCTGTAAAAAGACCCCCATTGCTGCTTCCGCGTCGGAAGCACTGCCTAGCTTCATCCGGGGCTCTAGCCCACCTTGAGCGATTAGCCAAAAGTCAACACGTCTGACGACTCAGTTACGGAAGCGCCTTCTCGTGTTTTCACAAGGAACCAAAGAATGGACACAGGGTTTACTTTTGTTGGATACGATGGCGAGTTTAGTAGAAAGACCCTTCTCAACCACAAAACATTTGTCACCCTGCCTATAAGTCTGTTTAATTTTTCTGTGTTGAGTCCCATTCTAGTAGAGAGTATTATCCTATAAGAAGCTCACTTGCGTAACTACTCTTTCTTTTTTTTTTTTTTTTAGGACTGCCGTCTTGGCAAAGGAAATTTTAATCTCTTTACACTAGGATTTTTTTTTTGTTGTTGTTTTGTTTACTGCATAATTCGAGGGTTCAGCCTCATCTAGGGGCGGATTGGTCCACTGTGACACCGGGATATTTCCAGGTGGATCACTCGAGAAATGGCCCACTTTCCGTATCCTCTTTATCCGGATTATTTGGAAAAAAGGAATAATTATTTTGGTACTTATGAATAAAAATTGATAACTTTATTTGAGTTTTATGTTATCAGTCTAAAATGTTATTATCCTAAAAAAAAAGTGGCGTTTCCTCCTATCTTTACGTGTTAAGCGTTTACTCTAAAATGACAAAGCAAAATTCTCTCTACTTTCGTGAAGAATTTGCTGCCGGACCAAGCACGCTATAAATAATTAATTAAGCTAACTACGGTTTACGTAGGTTGTCGGATTTGGTGTCATACCCTACTTTAATAATCTTGATGGAGGCACAAGTAACAATTTTGATGGTCCATCAACCCCACCCCTTATCCACGTACAGACATACACTATATTAACAAAAGTCACTGGACACCTAGAAGAGAAACACAACATAGCATTTATTGACATATATTAGTACGATGTCGGTCCACCTTTGGCCTACACGTGTCTTCACGAGCTCCGTGTTTGAGTGCTTCACGTACGTGTTTTGTGTGTCCCATCATTGTTCTTTTGTGTGTGTGCCGAAGTTAAAGGTCTGTGCTTTCGTTTAAGATCCCTCACGAGTTGGTGAGTGCTTATTTTGTTTCATTATCACTGTTTTAATTTCCACAACGAGCTGGTCCTTTTCTTTGTTAACCATTGTCATTGATTATGGCATCTGCCGATGAGGGCGCTGTTCCCGCCCGCATCGCTGCAGCTCCTCGCGTCGCCTCTTCAACGACAGACGCAGCCGATCAATCATCTTCGCTTGCTAGGCGAGAGCCTCTTAATTCTACTCCTGTCATTTCCACGTCTTCTCTTGCTCAGGTATCCAACTCTGCCATTCAGAACGTTGATGTGACGTTCCTGGCCTCTGCTGACGATGATGAATTCATGGACGTCTCTGTTGGAGTTGCTAATCTGCCCTCTACAGTTTCTACTGCCTCTGCTTCCAGTACGTTGTCTAATGCTGCGTCAATGCCTTCCAGAGGAGGCGCTTCTGCACGTACGTATTCTTCGGCTGCCTCTGGTATTCCACTGGCTTTCTCCTCGTCTCGTCTTACCCCCTATGGATTCTTACTTTACTCTCAAAGGTGACACCATCTCATTAGACATTCCCGAGGACTCTCCTGCTGGTCAACGTCTTCATTCGACCCTCGAGTTGGGGGTTTGTTTTGATGCGCTGTCCAACACTCCTTTGAAGCAGTACAGCTCTGCTCTAAAGAAGATGCTTCCTTCTGGTGCCATCACATACCTCACCCGAAAGCCACGAACTGTGATTGTTTATTTTTCGAAGAAAGAATATGCCAAGCTTGTCTTGTCTCGGGGCCTTTCAATTGGCGATCTTCACCTCTTAGCCGAATCCATCGCCCAGCGTCCTGTTCTGGTCTCTCTACATCCGGTCCCCCGGAGATCTCTGATGATATGCTGTGTGCTGCACTTAGTCGATGTGGCAGAGTAGTCGGCTCAGTGAAGACTCTCTCCTCTTCCCCTCTGACCCCGATGATAAACATATCTGTGGCTTCCGTAGAACTGCTCGCATCATCTTCCCATTGGAAGAGCATCTCATAAAGTTTCCACGGTTCGTCGATGTTCGTTGCGGTAACGAGCGCCGCCGGATTGAGCTCCTCACCTCTGCTCATTGCTCACGCTGCAAGGCTTACGGCCATCAGCAGGCTCTTTGCTCCTCATGCAGAGCCACTGACTCCTGCAGCTCCAAGGCAGCATTCTACCTCTTCGCCGTTTCTGCTGCCGTGCCTCCTCTTGCGTCTGCACCTCCTGGACCCAGTTCTGCCGAAAATCTGATTAAAGCCTTCGATCAACAAGCGTCTTGTGATGTTGCTTTCTCCACTCTGCCGGATTTTCCTCCGCTTGACTCCTCCTTACCTTCCCGTGTTCTCTCTCCAGCGAGAACAACACGGCAGATCTTCAAGCTTCATTAACTGTCGGCACTTTTGCTCCCGGCGATGAGGTGGACATTTCCTCTGATTCCACATCTCGTGTGTCATCGATCCACGGCAAACGTCGTTCTACCACCAGTACCGAGGACCGGAGGAAAAAGAAGAAGTCACCTCCGACTGGCCGCCCACACCGTTCCACCCGTCTAGCAGGCTCCAAGTCACCCCTTTCACGTTCTAGCTCTTCCTCTTCAAAGTCCAAGGGTCCTCTGCCGACGTTTGAAGATTTCTCGACTCTGCTTACCAATGCCTCTCTTCCTTCAGAACCTGTCTCCTTTGAAGAATTTTACAAGTTTTTCACTCATAAAACAAATCGGGAGGCTTCTCTCATCTTTTTACAGCAGTTTGAAGCAGTTCTTCCCGAGGTCTTCGACCAAGCAACCTCCATCCTAAAATTCCTCCGGCATAATGCCGAGCAACCCGACTACGTCTTGTGGTGTCGTGGTATCAATCGCCTCGAAACATTACAGAAAGCTACCATAGCTGCCCTTCATCCGACGTCGGACTTACCCATTCCAGGTCACCACTCCAAATTATATGGGGTTTGCTAACCCCTCGCTAACGCTCTCGTTCTGGAAAATCTCTCGCCTCTTGGGGCCGACTTACTCCTTATGCAAGAGATGAACTGCCACTCCTCGACACGTTTTCATAGATGGCGCACTTGGGACTTCACCTTTCATCATGCTTTCCGTTACTCTGTGCACGGTGGTACAACAGGAGTATCAGTCTGCCATCTCCACATGCCGTGAAAGCTCCTTCTATGCTACGTGGTCACCAGTGACCCCGTGGTTCGCTGTTACACCAAGTCCATTACATCTCACGGTGAGTTAAGACTCTGCATTAACTTTTTGTTGTTCTTTCGCACTGCGGTGCCCCGCCTGTGATCATTTTGTTCTTCCTTAAGCATTGCTCTGTTTGCATCACGTTGTAAATTTATCATTACTCATTCAATGTACATATCATCGCTTTTATCAGTTTATGTCATACCTGTTCTTTTTTGTTTTCTTTGAGACGATTCCATGTTGCTCGTCTCCTCTGTTTTGTTACATTAAAGCGATTCTGAAACCACCTTTGGCCTTAATGCAAGCACTGACGCTTCGAGACTGGCTTTCGACAAGGTTTTTGAACACAGCGATAGGTATGCGCTTCCATTCAGTACATAATGCTGCCGCTAACTGTTGCTTAGTAGTAGGCCTTGGTTCCAAACTTCTTATGCGGCGCTCTAATTCTTCCCATATGTGTTCTATGGGATTAAGATCAGGGTTCTGTGCTGGCATATCCACACACTATACGGAATTATCGTCAAACCACGCCGTAACAGACCTTACTTTATGGATCGGTGCATTATTCTGCTGGTACCAACAAGGCTCGGTTCCATAGTATTGCCACAGAAGCGGTAGGGCATAATTGTCCAGAATATCGAGGTAGACGCGCTGGTTAACAGATTTGTCCAAGATAACCAATGGGCCGGGACCATACCACGAAAAACACCCCCACACGAGTACACTGCCTAGCTCCAAACTTGACCGTTGGAACAATACACTGTGAAAAAATAGCGTTCCCCCGTCTGCCACCATACCCACACACGGGCATCAGGCCGATGGATCGTCTATCTGGATTCACCAGTCTATAGGACCTGTTTCCATTGATCTACGGTCCACGATAAATGTTTTTTACACCATGCTCGACGACGAGTAGCATTCCGAGTGGAGATGAGCAGCCGCACGACCACGGTAACCCATAGAATGAAGCTCTCTGCGAATGGTACGTGCACATACCGAGGTTCCAGCATTTTAAATCACCTGTACACTGAGGTCTTGTGCAGTACTCCTTCGATTAGCTGTAACGACTCTGCTGAGGCTTCGACGTCCTCTATAACTTATTTTCTTTGGTCTGCCGGTACGTTTTGCTGCTTCAGGTACGCCATGTGTCTTCCACTTATTCAGTACATCCAAAACAGTTGACTTGGGTATGTTTAACGCCTCTCGGTTTCTCTTATGGACAACCCACTAATATAACACCCAACAATCTTTCCTTTCTCAAAGTCAGTTTTCTCCCGCCGCGACATTTTCACTGAACCTCACAGTGCGATATAATCGCGGTCAGCTACAGGCTTATTTTTTTATACCGTTTGCAGCTGTACCGCGTGTCTTAACAATGCAGCGGATCCGTTCATTTGCTTTTGAAGGGGTGTCCGGTGACTTTTGTCAATATAGTGTAGAGCAGAAAGCGATTCTCCGGCAGAGATGTTCCCAAATCAGAATACTACCCACATTTATCTTAAAAGAAACAACGATTTACCGGCACTGGTCCATGGATCAAAATGGTAGTTCATGAATCAAATAATGGGCAAACAAAAAGGCGTCTATTCAAGGAGGTGGTACAAATACCGTTGCGCCGCAGACGATTAGTGATCAAGAAAATAAAATTATCGAGTACAACACCCCGTTTTGAGCATATTTTGATATGCTACAAACAATTTTGAAATTCTTTCTCTCTTAAATTGCTGCTAAAATTTGTTCACAACTGAATTAGTTTTGCAATGCATATTTTAACTGTTCTCTTTCATCTAGAAGTTAACAGAATTTTTTCATGAGGGAACTTATGAGGTGTTCCCCTGTGGGTACGTGTGTTTCTGTAGGAGACAGCAGGACAAAAGTTCCCGGTCTGGTTTTGTCGACTCAATCCGCCCCTGGTCTCATCTTTTTTTTTTTTTTTTTTTTTTTTTTTTTTTTTTTGTATTGGAGGTTTAACGACCACAGTGAGCAACTTAATGGGCTATAAGCAGTCGCCGGTCCCTAATTTAAGGTCACTGGTTCCAGGGAAGGGAGAGAGCCAGTGCCGTAAGACAAACACAACAACCATGCCTCACCGGGTTCGAACCCGGACTCCTTTCGGACGAATGATCAGAGACTATCGCTTAGGCCACTGCGCCACTGGGGCGGCATCTCACCTTTATAATTCGGTTAAGATAGTATTTTTGAATACAAAACACAGTATTCCCTATTTTTACAAACATGATAATCTAAAAACAAGAAAGATGACACCGATTTTTCGGGTGTAATAAGCACGTCTTTTGAATCCGTTCTGACGCAAATTAAATTTATCAAAGCTATTCAAAGTCAATGGAACCGGTATGGAAAACAATAGTATCTGACGGAAAAAAGAAGTTTTTCAAATGGGTTTTTAATCGCTCAGATATTGCAGTAAACGGAATCTTCAGCTTACGCCCTCTGGTTGCAGACTTGTGCGTTAAGGAAAACATGAATTTATATGAGAAACATTTCGCACCGGAAAACGCTCTCCAACACAACACAGAAACAATTTTTTAAATCGGACTCTTAGAAACAGAGATATCGACCAAAAATAAGATGTGACTTTACGTCCCCTGGTGGAAAAACCATGCATTATTTTAGGAAGAAAGTATTCTCAAAAGGTTTATCCATATGAGCGGTATCGGCCCAAGAAAAAAAAAATGTTGTCGAGTTTTCAGGATCCCAGATTTTGCTACAAATACATCAGAAGCAGAAATTAACACTCATGCCCCCTGGTGGCCAAATCATTCTTTACCAAACATTAGAAATTATGTGAAAAATATTTTCCATCAGGTCTTGTATGCGATACAGGAAGAATTTTTCAAATCGGTGTTTTAGGAGCAGAAATAACGTAGAAAACGCAATTTACCTTTATGCCACCTAGCGGAAAATACATGATTTACTTGAAAATTTTGAATTTATAGGAAAAACATTTCGCATCGGAAACACTATCCAACAAAGAAGGAATTTTTCAAATCGATCTTTTAGAAGTAGAGATATTGACAAAAATAAAATATACATCCACGTCCCCTGGTGTAGAAACCATGCATTATTTCAAGAAGAAAATGTTAGTAAAAGGTTTGTCGACATGAGTAGCATCGGTCAACAAACGACTTTTTTTTCAATCGACATTTTAGAAGCTCATATTTTGCTGCAAATGCATCAGAAGCGGAAATTAAGATTTATGACCCCTGGTGGCCAAACCATTTTTTTACAAAAATTAGAAATTATGTGCAAACGATTTTCCATCAGGAGCTGTATCCGGTGCAGAAATAGTTTTTCAAATCGGAGATTTAGAAGCAGATGTATAGGGGGAAACGCAATTTACCTTTACGCCCCCTAGCGGAAAGTCTAGGAATTACTTGAAAATTTTGAAATTATATGAAAAACATGTCACTTTGAAAAGACTTTCCAACAAAGAAGGAATTTTTCAAATCGGACTCCTAGAAGTAGAGATATTGACAAAAATAAGATATACATCTACGCCCCATGGCGGTGAAACTGTGGAATATTTTAAGAAGAAAATATTCCGAAAATGTTTATCGATGTGAGTGGCATCAGTCCACGATAGAATTTCTTCAATCGATATTTTAGAAGCTCAGATTTTATGGCAAATACATCAGAAGCAAAAATTAACACTTACGCCCCCTGGTGGACAAAGTATTCTTTACCAAAAATTTGAAATTATATGCAAAAGATTTTCCATCAGGAGGTGTATCAGCTGAAGAAAATGTTTTTCAAATCGGAGTTTTAGAAGAAGAGTTATCGGGGAAAATGTAATTTACTTTTACGCTCCCTAGCGGAAAATCTATGCTTAATTTTAAAAAGTAACTATATCTAAAATACTCTTTGACATAAATGGAATCGAAAGATAAAATAATTTTTTCAATCGGATGTTTAGAAGCAAGTATGTGGAATAAAACGTATTTCTGAATTTGACATCATCTGCATTTACGCCCTCTAGCGGCGAAATTGAACATCATAAAAAAAAACGAAACGAAGGATCATCATTCTCATATTTCAAGCTTCCGAATGCAAAAGAATTTTTCAAATCTGATTAATAGTTGCAGATATATTGTGGGTACATGCGGACGGACGGACGGACCGACAAACCGATAACATAAGTACGATCTTTTTTTACAAAAGACGTGCTAAAAATTCTTCCCATGCTTTCTTTCCGGCTCACCCACGAAAGGTGTTTTAGCCTCGTTAAGGCTGTTCTACATCACTGAGAATAATATTCTTCGATAATCAGAGTGATCCAGAAAAACGTAATGGATGTGAAGGAAACCAGTTATTACGAGATTAAAAATAAATAACATTTTTGAAAATGTCAAATAACTACTCGTTATCCCAAAACTATTTTCGATGCTAACATTTAATCAGACTTTTGTTCTCGGGAAGAGAAAAAACGTTTGCTATTATTAACGCGTGCATTATTTTACATGCACTGAGATACACAATATGTGAAACAGAAGAAAAACGAATGAGGTATTTCAGGAATTATACGAAAACAGAATGCACGTACACTGTTTAAAATCTGGGGGTAGGTTGCACCAAAAATTGGAACTACACCAGCTGCAACACTTTCTGAGAAAAAATGCATCATTTTGCTGTTCAAACAAAGTCAACAACATGGTGCAACTTTGCTCGACGTTATGGTACAAGGTTGCACCACAATATGGTGCAATGTTGCACCATATCTGTAGCAAAACTTCGTTATGGAAAATTAGAAGTTATGTGAAAAACATTCTGCAGCACGAACTTTATGCCACGCAAAAATAATTTTTCAAATCGGACTTTTAGAAGCAGAGATATTGGGGAAAACGCTATAAACATTAACGCCCCTAGCGGAAAAGCTATGTGTTATTTTGGAGAAGAAATTGTACGCAAAATGATCTTCGCTATAAAAGGTATCCAAAGAACTGTTTCAATCTCATATTAAGGTAGACGTCAAGTAATTTTGCTTCCTATACTTCCAATGGCAAAACTTCTGTACACATTTTCTTCACAATTAATGCGTTCCCAAGGATGAAAATTTGAACATCGATTAAAATAGCTTCATTTTATAACTTAATATTTTCTAAACATAACCGTAATTATGCAATCCAACATTTGTTTGTCTACTGACGTCATCAAAGTACAGGTCGCGCCATCTTTTTTCTGGTTTCAACACCACCAAAGGAAAAAGTCATTGATATTTTTAATATAATTATGGTTATGTTTTAGAAAATATTAAGTATTCCAAGTTACAATATGAAGTTATTTTAATCGATGTTAAAATTTTCATCCTTCCTTCACTAATTGTGAAGGAAATGTGTACAAAAGTTTTTCCATTAGAAGTATAGGAAGCAAAAGTGCTTGACGTCCACCTTAAGAAGCAACGATTTTGAATAAAATACTATATTTTGAACTCGATAGCATCCCTTAATAGCAAGTTAAAGACTGTAAGCTGAGTATTTTACGCAGGGGCGTATTTAGAGGAGAGAGCCAAAGGGCCTTGCCCTACTCACGAAAGTGTTTCATTTATTTATTTATTTTTTGTTTAAAATGCGACTTACATTAGAAAACAATGCTTTAGTTTGTTCTTCTACTTTTCATTAACCTTTATTTTGTTCTGGTGGATTCCAAAAATCTCCATTTTTGGTAGCGCCCCACCCCGAAAAAATTAGTTTTAAAGTAAAATCGGGTAGTAATAATTGAACGCTATTTTGAATTTTAAATGCGGGGAACCTGTAAACCAGAGAATCTTAAATGCGAGAACTGAGTTTTGTGGATCAACAAAAATACGGGGAAGACAAAAAAGATCAAAGAACATTAAATATGAGGACGTTTAGTCAGGATTTCTCTACAAATACTTTCAATAGAAATAATTGTAATAATAACCGTTTAATTGAGATAATTATTATTCATTGTAAGACCATAATATTAAATATACAAATTATAATTGCAATAAAATAATAATTTGTTCCTATTTTATATTAAAAAACAAACTGGTATTTTTATGATTATAGATCAATAGTCAATCAATTTTGTTGTTACAAATGAAATTATACATTTACTGTAATAAATAAAAGCAAATGATTTTTCCTTTTGTAACCGTATTTCACATGATTTGTCACGATAAATGATTGATAGGGCGGGTGGATTAAATCATACGATTTCCACAACCACCTATCAATTATGTGTCACAATGGCTGCGTTGTAAATAATACATAAATAAATCTGTTCATTAAAATCAATCATGCTTCGTATGAAATCTAATATTTTTTGTTGCTGTCAGCCAATTTCTTTCTGATGCAAAGTGACCCCCGGCACAGTATAGAGTTTACGCTAAGCCATGCTGAAGGTCTTTTTTATTCTTTAACAATACTGTCAGTCATAGTTTCATTGCTGGCTGATCCAAGTTGTGTTAAGTAACTTCACGGTCAGGTCAGCACATTGCGTTACTCACTGATTATTCTTTTGAAGATTGCTGACTCAGCAATAACCTTTTTCAAATTGTTTCTTCACGACTGAGCAGAGGAAGAGTCTAATATTCAACATTCGTGCACTAGTTTCGTCCATCCCTTTGTTTGTTGGATTAGATGCCCTACGCCTTCGACGAAAATAGTTGAAGACGAAGCGGAATGCTACGTAGAGGGAATATTTAGATGTTATTTGTGTTACAGAGATGATTCCCTATCTCCCCCAAATAATGGGAGAAGTCTTTTTTTTCGACGAACCCAGGAAAATGAGCAAATTCTGATACACCGAACGTAATGCGCTGCGATTTCGCATGAATTGCTTCAGTGAAGCCTCTTCATAATATTAATTCCATTTCAACCCGACTAGATCAGACAGCGAAAATACACACACCAGCCACTAAATTAGAAACCTTCCTGCAGATGTACGTATACGTTATTTACGCAGCTATAACGAAGTAAATTTATCCGTCATTTTTGTCCACACCGGGAATCGAACCTGAGTCCCCTCAATACGGAATAAGTCGCTCAACCAACTGAGCTACGCAGAAGTATGTTCTCGCTGCTATCTGCCTTTATCTCATGTGCGCCCTGGGGGGCAGGCACGTCAAATCCCCCGAAAGAAGGCCGGGGGCGTGGTCCACGGGTCAGTCGGGACCATGTATCGCTGTAGGCAGTCATCCGCTGAAGAACGTACATTGGAGAAATCCCAGTCAATTTGATGTGTGGAACGTAACATCACACAAATTTATTTTACGAAGAGCTAAAGAAGGGATTCTCTTATCTTTCCTGTCTCGCGGTGTGAAAAAAATCACACCATTGCGAGAACTTTAACGGCCAAGTCATTCTTGAAGTTCGGGCGCGGAAGCATATCCGGCGCGTAACTGGAAGACCCTGGGTTCGACTCCTGGTGGCGGCCAATGAGAATTTTTCCGTGACTCACTTATAAACGTGGAAAGAGCGAAGATCTTTGTTTGATAACGAAGTAAATTTCTCCGTCATTTTTGTCCACGCTGGGCATCTAACCCGAGTCCCCTCATTCCGGAATAAGTCGCTCTACCAACTGAGCTACGCAGACGTACGTTCTCGCTGCTATATGCCTTTATTTCATGTGCGTCCTGCGGGACAGGCACGTCACACGGCGTATATGCAAAATGCATGGTCACATGCGTCACCACGTGACCTAGCCAACTGTTTAAGATTACTGCTCATCAGTAATCGTCAGTAGTGTTGATCACAATGGGAAAAGCAAAGGACCTTTCGGAGTTGGATAAAGGGCTTATTGTAGGTGCCCGTCCGGCTGTAGCGACGATTTTGATAACAGACTGTGTGACGTATTTTCTAAATTAAATTTCATTTTTAGTTCCGTTTCCTATGTAAATTTTGAGTTTGTTCTCTTTTATACTTTCCAAACTTAACATGATATCTTCTCTCTCTCACAAGAATGAGGTTGGCAACACATTTGAGGTCAGATAAAGTGACGTATGAATGTGATAGGAAGATAGATAAAAAGGACGATACGGCAGTTGCTCGGTGGATGTGTGTGTGCAGACGTTCGATCGCTATGATAAATGTAAAGTTTGCCTGCTGTGTTATATGTTGGATTTACTGAAATATTGCTGGAACAAAAAGGTTATCGTAAGTTGCCTTCTGTTTATGTTTCATCTGGCCGTAAATTATTGCATCGTATTCTTATTTAGTTCAACATTCCTTAGTCATGGTTTTGACATAGCGTAACACCAATCTTGCTCACGAAAGAGACTTACGTTATAACTGGTTTCTCAAAGGGTGGCATATCCTGAGTCTTTAATCAGTGTAAAAATAATCCACACCGCTTGTCTAAGAGGCGTAATTGTGGCTCGATTACAATCTGTGAGGCACGGGGGTCCTAACAAAAGTTCTGCACACTGTCCATTTTTGAGAAAAGTGTGAAGTAACAGAGAAAACTTACCTTATTACCGTTCAATGTAATCCCCTCCGCTGCTAATGACAGCTTGCCAGCGGTGAGGTAGGTCCTGGATGCTCGTGGCATGCCATCTTTGTTCAGCTGTTGTATTGCTCAGGTCACGTCCAACGACAGTTCGTCCAGCGATTCGTAGCGAATGCCACAGAGCCGTTTTTTTTAACTTTGGGAAAAGATCAAAGTCGTGTGGACTGAGATCAGGGCTGAATGGTGGGTGGGATAAAGTCTCCCAACCATATTTCGAAGTCCCCGTACTGACGCTGCACCACGACACGATGCGTTGTCATGCAGCAAGATCACTCCGGCTTCCAACAAGTTGGGGCGATTTTGACGAATTTTCAGTCTCAACTTTGCCCTCAGAAAGTCACGATAATATTGTGCGTTAACATTTCGCCCTACCAGCACTCGATCAGACACCACAATATACCCTGGGCATCGCACGCAAAAATCATCATTTATTTCACTTTGGATTGTTGCCGACGACACTTTGAGGGGCGTGAGGAACTTGGATGCCTCCATTCCGCTGATTGCGACTTCAGTTCCGGCTCAACCTCACTGGTCCAAGTCTCATTAATGCGACAGTTCTGTTGAGGAAGGTGTCGCCCTCCCTTTTGGAACCTGTGGAGATGGTCCTGTGCGATGCTCACTCTGGCTGCTCGGGGGTTAGTTGATGGGGCACCCAGCGCGCGGCGATTTTTCTTTATCCCAGTGAGTTGGTCAAAATCCAGTGAACGGACATGGTGGACAAATTTGCCTGAGGAGCAATCTCCTCGACTATCATGCGGCGATTATCTACGAGAAGCGTTGCAACAATGGTGACAGTTGTTTTTCTGTCGCCGTTTGTGTTCGGCCTGAGTGGTGATCACCTTCGATGCTGCTTCGTCCCCCCGAAAGCGCGATGCCCAGCGAGAAATTGTGCTTCGATCAAGCGTTCCTTTCCCACAAATTTCTTGCGAAGCAGTGTGGATCTGTGTCGAAGTTTCCCCCGCAGAGTTTCTATTTTCACGTACGAGCGCTGGTCTAACGCCGTGACTCGACCTGAGGAGCTGCACGCTTCCATTTCCAAACCCTCCCACGTCCACATAGTAAATGACAGCGCGTCGTTTTGATACCACTGCGTTGCTGAGAGTCTGACCTTGACATGACTCAGTCATTTTCCCCATTGTATCATCTGCTTCCGTTTTAGATTAACGTGTGCAGAACTTTTGTTGTGGCCCTCGTACGAGATCACGGTCATCTGAGAAGGCCTGGACGGTGTGACTTGTCTGCCCCGCAGAACGCACACGACATAAAGGCAGATAGCAGCAAGAACGAACGTCCGCGTAGCTCAGTTGGTAGAGCGACTTGTTCCGGAATATGTGAACTCGGGTTCGATCCCCGGCGTGGACCAAAATGACGGAGAAATTAACTTCGTTATAATGGCGCCCGAACTACCCGGATGACCCGACCGTTCGAGATCTCGCAATGGTGTGATGTTTTTTCCACACCGCGAGATACGAAACATAAGAGAATCCCTTCTTTAGCGCTTCGAAAAATAAATGTGTGTGACGTTGCATTCCACACAGCGGATGGCTGCCTGCAACGATTCATGGTCACGGCTAACCCGTGGGCCATGCCCCCGGCCCTCTTTCGGGGGGGGGGGGGTGACGTGCCTACCCCGCAGGACGCACACGACATAAAGGCAGATAGCAACAAGAACGAACGTCTGCGTATCTCAGTTGGTAGAGTGACTTGTTCCGGAATAAGTGGACTCGGGTTCGATCCCCGGCGTGGACAAAAATTACGGAGAAATTTACTTCGTTATAACGGAGAAACGGGACTTCCGGTGGGCAGCAGTTGACCAAAGCATTCAATGAAGGCTCTTCTCGACCCATATCTTAGCAAACTATGCGCAGGGAATTGAAGAGGATCAGCTAAGTTGTTCATGTGCTTGTCCCTTCGCTGGAAGGAACCAATGGATCTAAATTAGGGGCGGGCGACTCCTTATAGACCTTCAAGCTGCTCATGGTAGTCGTTAAATTCTTAATTAATATATTAACAAGCATTTTGTTTTGAAAGGCTTAAAATAATGTTGCTAAATTTCTAGTACCGAAAAATTACAGCTAAATGTAACTGACAACTTGAAAATTTCATTTGTGAAAGAATGAATAAAAGTACTGCTGGATGACATACAGCCTGATAGAATGCATTGACTAGTCTCCGGGATTTCGTAAAGGGTTTTGCCACGTGACGCTCTGGTTACATTGAAAGCTTGAAATAGTGACAAAAAGAAATGACGTCACAAAATGTTTTGGTGTTTACATCTCGAGAAGTAATCCTTAGTAAGTATTGCACCTACCTCCAAACGCTTACAGAGGGTGAGTCGAAAGTTTTGCAATATTTGCATAAACGCATGCGCTGCGGTGGGTGTGTCACGTGTTTAAACTAGTTCAAGTCGCGAACTGCAGTCAGTCGAAAGGGATATAAAGTGGTAGTCGTTGCTGTGAACAGCATTACATGTCATCGTTCTGTCTGTGGTTGGGATGCTTAAAAGATGAACAGCCACAACCGACTAATTATGGAACTTTTGCTTTACGAGTTTGAACTCGACCATAACGCTACTCAAGCAACACGAAACATTTGTCATGCAAAAGGGGAAGGTTCCGTGGACCACAGCACCGCAACCAGATGATTCAAGAAATTTCGTTCAGGTGACAGAAACCTCGACGATCAGTCAAGGACAGGTAGGCCGCGAACCGTGGTTTCGGAGGTCGTAGAGGCAAATCCGACAACTAGCACTCGGAGATCATCAGACGAGCGGGGCATATCACAGACCACCGTAGTGTGTCACCTTCAGGACCTCGGCGAGGTCTACAGGAGTTACAGAATTGTTCCTCACGAACTGACGCCAGCTGAAGCAAACCACTGAGTGGAAGTGTGCACGAAACTCCTAGCAAACCCGCGCGTCGTACATTTCATCAAGAGAATTGTTACGTGCTATGAAAAGTGGGTCTGTTACCGTTATCCCAACACACAACGGCAGTCGTTGAGACCGGGCCAGCTTCCTGAACCTGTTGCCAAACGTGGACGCTTCGAGCAGAAGGTAATGCTCTGCGTGTGGTGGAATTTCGAGGGGATAATCCATTACGAATTTGTTCCAGACGGTCGGATCACCAACGCCAACCTCTACTCTGAACATCTGGAGCGGATGTATTCCGTTTTGGAGGTGAAGTACCCGGCATTGGTGAACAGAAAGCGCGCTCTCCTACAGCAGGACAACGCTCGGGCTCAAACCGCGAACAAAGCCGCGCGAACAGCATCCCTTGAGGGCATCGAAATAATGCCACACCCAGTATATAATCCGAATGTTGCCCTGTCGGATTATTACCTGTTCCGGTCCGTGGCCCAAACACGGTGCAACACGATAGCCTATACTTTGAATATTAGTCAGCTTTCGTCGTAAAGGTACGTGTGAAGACATAAAGTGATCCAAATATTGCAAAACTTTCGACTTACCCTCTGTAATAAAAAATTGTCATTAAACATTTTTGAACTTGCCTGAGGAATCGCTTCCTTGAGGATTTTTGGCGTCATTTTATATCGGTCAGTGTGTGTGCGTGTTCCATTGAAACCATCCTCTCTTAGATTCACTCCGGGATACTTTCTAAAACTTGCGCCACCCCGGTGGCGCAGGCCTATGATCATTCGCCCTAGTTGGGTCCGGGTTCGAATCACGGTGAGGCATGGATGTCTGTGTTTGTCTTTCGCCACTGGTTCTCAATATGTTACTTGTCCAACACTGGTTATCTGTGTACATTGCTCATACTGTAAATTCCATGTTTGATGTATACTTGTTCACAATGTGTTACATGATCAACATTATCTATATCTGTGTAAATTGATCATTTGGCATGCTGTACACCATGTATAATTTGTCCTTGTTGCTGTGCAATTACTGTCTGTATGCCATTGTACCACTAGGTCCAATAAATCGTTTTTGGTTTTTTTTAAACCTCCAATCAAATAAAAAAAAAAAAAAACTTGCCTACCTGATGAACGTAGGTATTGAACCTGCCTCCAAACACTGCGCCTCTCAAACATTCAGTGGGCCAGGGCATAATCGCCACTTTTAAAACTTAGTAGCTCCGTCGTATCTTCTCCATGCTTTGAACAAATACAGACGTAGAAAATAAATGTTCAGGTGTTTTGACGAAATTGAACATTAAAGTAGCAATTCATGAGATCATTTAAAAGAGCCTGCACAATGACAGACGACGTTATTGACGAAAAACAAAGAATTTTCGAGATGTCTGATAATGTAAGTTCCGACGAGGTACATTAAAATATGAGAGAAGTCACGTCAAGCACGCAAAGTAATTGCCCGTTGTTAATCTGCTGCAGTTGCTGGACCAAAATAATAAAAAAAAAATGTCAAGCTGTTACATTTCTCCCGGGCAAAGAATCTGGCCTTCTAGCATTTTGAAAACCGCCAAGGTCCTTTCCCACAGGAGTTGTCATATCATAAATAAGTTCCGAGGTAGCAAAAAAGGTCAGCAACACAGTGGTTTGCTGCAGGGAGAACTTGCGAATTAACTGTCCTTCTGTCTTTAGATAATTTATTAAGTGCCGAAACAATCAATCAGTACTTGATTCTGTTTTCCTGTATGTAAAGATTTCTGATTAAGATTACTTGTGTTAAAGCCAAAGATAGGAACATGTTCATTTATTACATCTTGCATTTAATGTTTTTATTTCGAAAGAGGCAAAGATGCCGGAAAACATGATCGTTTCGTAAACAGAAGTGAATATAGGCAATATTTAGTTAAGTAGTTTTCATCTGTAATGTTACGTACTGACATTGCAAAAAAAAATTGGGCATAACCTGCAAGTCTTGGAACGCAAGTTATCGCGTAGGGCTTAAATGCGATCTAATTGACTTGTCTCACTGGTCGCCGTTTTTCGAACCGAAACCTCGCAGTGGATTAAGGGTTTGAAGGAAGGGAGGGCAGTGTGTAAGGTTTGTTTTTGTTTTGTTTACTAAGGGAATAATCATGAAAAATCTCGAACAATTAGGGATCAAAGTAGCGGGCAAAATCATTGCGATAGATTGGAACCTCAACCTTCTAATCCATTGCAGTGCAGGTAGTTTGGAAGATTGAGGTTTTTAAAGCACTGGCTTGCACTCCTGCCCATTGTATTTCCAGGTTTTACGGTACTCCAACGGGATTACGAAGAAAGCCGTCTATACCGTTCTAACTACACCATCTTGTTCCTTTGAAGATAATTTGCATCCTGTTCCTTTGAAGATAATTTGCATCCTGTTCGAATTGCACCCCACTCTGCCCCTTTGAAGACAATTTTCGATGTTATTCTAATTACAACACTCCGTTCCTTTATCTCCCACCAACGAACGTAGTTCGATTTATATTTAGTCTGTTCTCTATTCCGTCTTCCTGAGCGTTATGGAGGCCCTGAATAGGTTAGAAGTATTGGTGTACAAAATGTATGGTATCTAGTCATTAATTGAAACACAATTCACTTAGTGCACATTGTCTTGATGGCGCCGTCCATTTTCCATGAGCACGAAACCCATACAGACAGAATAAACGATTCCCCAGAGTGATTGGTGGACTTATTTGAAGCAACTTACGACCACGCCAAGTTGTGTCACTGATTTCTGGTAATCTAGACAGTTACCTAAATATCATGCTTGCGGTTTGAAAAAGACCACAGCTTTCTCCCTCTGTGTGTGTGTATTTTAAGAAGCATTGTTTTCAAAATGACTATACGGTTTTCCATTGTCCGAAGTCATGCGTCGTTGTAGCTTCAAAATATTTGGCCAACAACAATTTTGTCTCTACTTTTGCATTCATTGATAGCATCTCTCTTTCCAGCATTTACTCCGTGAGGAAAAAGTTGTGAATCATATGATAAGTCAATTTCCAACAATAAATGACTATTTACAACTTCTAACAGTTCTTTCGCGGTAGTATTTGCCGCAACGATACCCATAGTAGGTAGTCCTTTCATATTTATTTCGATTCTGCCACAGATTGCCTGCTTCGAAGACTTAATGAGAAGTTAAAAGAACAAAAAAGTTTCTTGCCTGCTGGCTGACGCAACCTCCTTATTGGGATGCCGACATTTGTTGGCTCTTATGAAAGTGTATTCGAGTTTCTTATGGATATTCCTGAAGTATCTTGAGTAGTTTATAAAGATAGCGTTTCAGTTCTCGTTTAAACGCTGTTCAAAAATGCGAAACAATGCTGATAACTTAGAAACCACGACACTGTCCTCTTACTATTAAATTTCCATCTTTTTTTTTTTTCAATAAAAAATATCTCATAAGTTTGTGGGATTTTTAATCCTCAAAATTCAAATCCCCTTTTTTACGCTTTCCAACCGTGGGTTAAAGAAGCGTATATGCTCCAGATTTGTCCGTGTGTCTGTCCGTCAGCCTGTCCGCACGATAACTCGCATAAAAATGGTTCGATTTCGATGAAATTTTAGCATGTGGTAGGAGACAACCTGGGAAGGAATCCTGTTGAAAATGAGCGAAATTGGGACAAAGGTCAGGACATAGGAAGGGATCCATTCCATCGCCCTTATGCGTCATAACTTACGTAAAACTGCTTCGATTGCGACAAAACTTCATGTTGTTTTGGAGATGTACTGAACCCGTTCTGTTCAATATAGTCGAAATGGAGTCAAAGGTCAGAGCACAGAAGCGAGATTTATTGCACAGCCACTATCCACATAAATTGACTAAAAATACTTCTATTGCGACAAAACATTCCTTCTGTTGGTCACGCCCATTTCAGGCTCCTGATTTTCTGCCTCATACTGACGGAATAGGGTCTCCTTATCTCGTGTGAGTGCTTTTCTCCAGCGTAAAACGCTCGTGTCTATCGTTCCTGAGACCTGTTTTGCTCAGTAAGTGTCCATATATTTCATATACGACGTATTTTTCTGTCTTGTGCTTAACCCTCGTTGTTTACCCCGGTAAATATCGTGACTCGCCTTGACTATCTTCAGTTTCCTTATCAGCGTTCCTACACGCTGCCTTCTGTGCTCCTAGTCCTGTGCTTATAGCAGCACCTCCCGTATCACGTCGCATTTTGTTAGTGGTCCTCGAGTGACGTCATCTACTCTGCCGTTGTGCACCACCCGTCTCTAGCAGCTCTTATCGTGACGTCATCGTTCCACTTTCTACCTTTGTCCACCTGCTCATCGTGCTTTACTCATCTTCAACGCCTACCACCTTCGTGCTTTTGCTTCTCTCCTCAAATGTTCATGGCCTGTGCTACATCCACTGATTACTTTCCACCACTGACGCCTCCCCCAGATGTTCTGCTTCAAGACATACATCATCTTTCTTCGTCTACTTCCCTTCCCACTCCTTCATTTATGATGTCATCTTCCTTGGAATTCCATATTTCTCGTCATGGTTCAGTTCTCACAGCCCACATTCCGGAGTCTTTCCCGCGAGGTAAGTCCTTGTTTGCCTCTTTAGCAATTGGGGTTCAATACACTGCTGGCCACCCAAAATGCAACACCAAGAAGTACATGAGATAGCAAAGCCAGATTTACTGGACACATAACAACAGATACAAAGCCGTGCGACTTGCGGAACACGCAGACATCAATAGTTCGTGTGGCCCCCATGGCTGGCAATAACGGCCGCTGCACGCCGCGGCATCGAACGAAAGAGGCTTTGGATGTGGGCTTGAGCTATGTGGGTCGCGGCTGTTTCCACACGCTGCCACAGTTCACCAGGCGTAGTCGCGGGTGGTGCTTGCCGGGCCACTCGGTTGCCGATCAGCGACCAGACGTGTTTGATGGGTGACATATCGGGAGAGCAGGCGGGCCACGGCAGCAGTGACACCTGGAGGGCGGTGAAGAATTGTTGCACGATGCGTGCCACGTGCGGGCGCGCATTGTCCTGTTGAAACGTGGCCGCTGGCAGGTCCTGCAGGTAAGGGAGGACTACAGGCTCCAAAACGTCGGAGATGCAGCGGTGGCTGTTGAGTGAACCGGCGATGCGTACCAGAGGAGTGCGGGTGTCATATCCAAGTGTGCCCCAAACCGAAACGCCACGTGACGGACCGGTATGGCGATGCATAACGCAGGTGTCATACAGTCTGTCGCCGCGGTGCCGCCACACGCGGATCCGACCATCGTGTTGTTGCAGGCAGAAGCGGGATTCGTCGGAGAAGACAATTTCGTGCCATTCCGTAGTCCAGGTGCGGCGTTCAACGGCCCACTGCCGCTGCACTCGCCGGTGATGTAACGCCAATGGTAATCGGAGCAATGGGCGCCGTGCCACAAGTCCCCGCTCCTGCAGACGACGTCGAACGGTACGTGCTGACACAGGTTGTTGCGCAACACATCCTAATTCCTGCTCTAACGGTCGTGATGTGGCAGTGCGAGCCGTCAATGCCCGCCGCACAACATGCCGGTGTTCTCGTTCGGTGGTATGCCGCGGCTGCGGTAATCGCTCACGTCGGTCCGTCAGTCCCTCCTGCACCCACCGAATCCATACTTGCCTCGCTGTGGCTGAATGTCGTCCCACACGGGCGCTGATATCTCGGTACGATAAACCGCTGTCGCGATAAGCCAATATTCGTCCTCTGTCGAACTCCGAAACGTGCTGGAATGACTGCCGTATTCTGCGACGAGACATCAGGAAGCTTCCCACGCACAGGTCCGGCAGCACAACGCACTTCCACTACTTACACCCTGCCTTCTGTTCACCCTTCTTATATTGCTTTTCGGTGGAGTGCCGGGCGTACATGATTTGCATATGCCCTGCAGTGCTAATCGTTTGCATGCCGTCTCGCGGGCGACGCATGCTGCGAATTTCAGGCCAATTGGATGCTTTCTTCTTGGTGTTGCATTTTGGGTGGCCAGCAGTGTATATTGCACTTCCTAATACTAAACTCAACGCCTATATTTCTGCTCTACAGTTTCTTATTGCATCAGGTACAATTGCACACATCGCACGGAAACCCCGCTCGGTGCTTGTTTAATTTTCTAGTCCTGCTCAAGTTGCGCAGGTCATGTCTTCTCCGATTTTGGTTAGCGCCCAGAGTTTGTACGCCGTTCCTTTCACACACTGCCCGACGCTCGTCAGTATGTCTCCGGTTCCACCTGAAACTTTAAATGATCTACTGCATAATTTTCTTTCATAATGTGGCTCTGATATAGGTCCAATTCGCACTTTGTCCTCTGCCTCTGACGATCAAGGGGATCGTCCATACTTAAGTTTCCGACGTCAAGCTCTTGTCGTTTTTCCTGACGAAAAGTCCCTTGCATCTTGTTCAACCACTTTCAAGGTCGTCTGTGGTTGGCATACTCGTACCGCAAATGTTTTCACTGCTCTACTTTGTTTTACTTGCAAATCACCAGATCACCATCGTGCCTCCTGCCCAACCCGCGATACTACTTGTCTTCCGTTCACATTACCTCGTTCTACTGTTCTGGAGGGGTCCTCCGAGCTGCTCTCGTCATCTACATCGCTGTCGCTTAATCCTTCTGATTCCTCTAGTTTGTTCTCATCTGTGGATCCTCATTCTCTGCTTGTTTCTGCTGATCCCGTGTCGCCTAATCATCTTCTACCGTCTTCTCTTCTGAATGTTACCTCCTCTGGTACTACAACACCGCTGTGTTCGCCTCCATCTAGTCCCTCTTCCGTCAAGACATCCATCAAACGCCCAATGTCTTCTTCATCGTCGCACTCTTCTTCTCCTGTTGAGTTCTCTGTACCATCACCTCTAGACGCTGCTTCTCCTCATGCTGTCCAGCCTTCCGGAGCTTCTGCTGCATCTCTTCACAACTCTGCCCGACAGTCGTCTCTGCGAGTTCTCAGTTTTTCTCGCCTGATGTCCTGCCTCAAGACCTTGTGTCTTCCACCTTCCAGTGTGTTCCTCCGTCTTCAATTGTGTTGTCTTCTATCACTTCCCCCGCTGTTGTTTCTCACTCACCTTCTACGACTGTTCCTGATTCCTACAGGACCTCACCTCTAGACGTTGTTTCTCCGCCTGGTACTCAGTCTTCAGACGCTCCTGCCGCCTCTCTTCTCAGCTCTGTCTTGCCAGTCATCTCTGCCAGTTCTTCGCTCATCTTGCCTGTTGCCGTTCATCTTAACTAGTATCTTCTAGCATCCAGTGTGATCCTTCGTCTTCATCAGTGCCATCCTTTACTGCTCCATCGTCTGCTGTTTCTCCATCAACTTCTGCGCACATTCCTGATGCCTCGCTGTGCTTCCTTGTGATGCCTTGTCTTCCCATGGTGATGCTCAGATGTCTTCATTCCCGCCTTCCTCTGCTGCTGCTTCCCAGACTCGTTCATATTACCTTCCACGTCGCAAGCGAAGACGGCGTAGGCCTGTTCCTGCTCATTCTCCTTTAACCCAAGACTACGACTCTCCTGAAGTCTTTCTCCAGGCCTATACGCGTTGGTATAAACGCTGGACGTTTTCGGTTGAACGGCCTAGCGGTATTTCTAACGCGTCACTAGCCCATGGTGTACGTCATCAGGTGCCTTTAGATCAGCTCATGTGTTTTTAATTCTCCTGCATATTTATAGTATATTTCTTGTTCTCCCTGCTCCTGTGTATTTTTCATGTATTGCTCCTGTATTATTGAGTGGTCTCAATAAAGCGATTTTGAAAGGCAAAACTTTAGTATGTTGTTCCGGAGGTATACTGAACCAATTATGTTGAATATTATCGAATTGGGGTCATAGGTCAGGGCACAGGAGCAAGATTTATTCCACAGCCATTATCCTCATAACTTGACTAAAAGTACTTCTATTGCGACAAAACTTTAGTTTTGCCGGCCATGCCCATTTCCAGCTCCTGATTGCCTGTTTCTTTTTCTTTTTTTTTTGATTGGAGGTTTAACGACCACAGTGAGCAACTCAATGGACTATAAGCAGTCGCCCGTCCCTAATTTAGGGTCGCTGGTTCCAGAGAAAGGAGACAGCCAGTGCCGTAAGACAAACACAACATCCATGCCTCACCGGGATTCGAACCCGGACCCCTTCCGCACGAATGATCAGAGGCCAGCGCCTTAGACCACTGCGCCACCGGGGCGGCATTGTCTGTTTCATACTGACGGCGTAGGGTATCCTTACCTCGTGTGAGTGCTTTTCTCTGGCTTATAAAGCTCGTGTGTATCGTTCCTACGACCTGTTTTGTCCAGTAAGTGCCTATTTATTTCATATTCGACATATTTTTCATGTTTTGTGCTTAACCCTCGTCAGTTCATCCGATAAACATCGTGACTCGCCTTGACTGTCTTCAGTTTTCCTTACCTACGTTCCAACACTCTGCCTTCTGTGCTTGTCTTCAAGTGCTTATCTCCGCACCTCCCGTTTCACGTCGCCTGCTACTAGTGGTCCTCGTGTGACGGCAGCTACTCGTCAGTTGTGCACCGCCCGTTTCCAGCAACTCTTTTTTTTTTTTTTTTTTTTTTTGATTGGAGGTTTAACGACCACCGTGAGCAACTCAATGGGCTATAAGCAGTCGCCCGTCCCTAATTTAGGGTCACTGGTTCCAGGGAAGGGAAAGAGCCAGTGCCGTAAGACAAACACAACATCCATGCCTGACCGGGATTCGAACCCGGACCCCTTACGGACGAATGATCAGAGGCCAACGCCTTAGACCACTGCGCCACCGGGGCGGCCCAGCAACTCTTCATTTGACGTCATTGCTCAACTTTCTAACTTCGTTCACCTGTTCATCGTGCCTTCTTCATCTTCTCCGTTTACCATTCTAGTGAGTGTGCTTTCCTACTGAACGCTCATGGCCTGTGCTACATCTACTGATTATCTTCCACCACTGACGCCTCCCCCAGATATTCTGCTTCCCGACAAACTTCATCTCTCGTCGCCTACCGTCACTTCCATGCACTCCGCCTTCTTGCCGTCCTGCTTAGATTTTGTTGTTTCTCGACATGATAACCTTCTTACTGCTGACATCCCTGAGTCTTCATCACGAGGACAGGCTTTACTTGCCTGTTTAGCCTTACGGGTGAAATATCTTGCTCTCCCTAATACTAAAGTCACTGCGTATACATCAGCTCTTCATGAGATTGTTTTCCCTGATGCTATTACCCATATGCCGCCCCGGTGGCGCAGTGGTATAAGCGATGGCTTCTGATCATTCGTCCGAACGGGGTCCGGGTTCGAATCCCGGTGAGGCACGGATGTTGTGTTTGTCTTACGGCACTGGTTCTCTCCCTTCTTCTTCTTCTTCTTCTTGATTGGAGGTTTAACGACCACCGTGAGCAACTCAATGGGCTATAAGCAGTCGCCCGTCCCTAATTTAGGGTCACTGGTTCCAGGGAAGGGAGAGAGCCAGTGCCGTAAGACAAACACAACATCCATGCCCCACCGGGATTCGAACCCGGACCTCGTTCGGACGAATGATCAGAGGCCATCGCTTAGACCACTGCGCCACCGGGGCGGCCTCTCCCTACCCTGGAACCAGTGACCCTAAATTAGGGACGGGCGACTGCTTATAGCCCATTGAGTTGCTCACGGTGGTCGTTAAACCTCCAATCAAAAAAATAAAAAAAATTACCCATATTGAAGAAAACCTCGCTCTGTGCTTGTTTATTTTTCTTCTCCCGCTCTGGTTGCGCTGGTTATTTTTTCCCCCATTTTCGTAGGTGATCAAAGTCTGTTCGTCATACCTTTTGCACAGTGTCCCATACTTGTCAGCATGTCTCCTGTTCCTCCGGAAATCTCTAATGATATCCTGCTTAATTTCCTCTCCCGTTGTGGCCTTGTTATTGGCCCCATCAGCATGTTACCTGCAGCGTCGGACGAGCAAGGTGCTCGTCCTTATCTTAGTTTTCGACGACAGGCCCTCGTCGTGTTTCCAGATGAAACCTCCATTACTTCCTGTCCAACCACATTTCAAGTAATCTGTGGCCGTCATACTCGTACTGTACACGTCTATACTGCTCCCCATTGCTTTATTTGTAAATCGCCTACTCATTTATGTGCTTCATGCCCGGACAAAAACACAATTCCTGCTTTGGCTTCGTCTTCTGGTACTCCGGCTTCTACCTCACTGCCTGTCAGATCTTCCCAGTTCGTGTCTCCGCCTGGTCGGAGTGGATTATTTCCGGCCCCTGAATTTCTTCTTCCCCTTCCCTGATGATACCGTATTATCAACTCTTCTCCTAGCGTCTTCTCTTCTGGATGTTACTTCTTCTGCTACCACCACGCCACCTTGCTCGCCTCCATAAGTCCATCTTCCACAAAGACTTTAGTCAAGCGCCTTCTGTCTTCCTCCTCATCACATTCTTCTCCTGCTACTGTGTGTCCTTTGCCTCTACCTATGGACACTGTCTCTACATCCGTGGTCCAGCTCCCCCAGTTGCTGTTCTTTCAAGTTGTACCTCTACCAGCTCTCAGTGCATCTTACCTGTTACCGGGCCTCTTGTTTCTGCTTCGTCATCTGCCACCACACCTCGGTTTTCCCACCCCGTAGGAAACAATTTCTCTCCACGAGCACCTATCAGGCTGCTCGTTCCGAGCGGGAAGAGGCTTTAGAATTCTTCGACATCGTACCTTCTGACTTTTGCCTCTCAGGATCGCCTTCGCCACCAAACATTCTCTCTCCGCCAGTTACTTCTTCTGCTACGGCTGTGTCTGTTACGGCCTCACCGACTGTTCTGTCTGTTGTTTCATCGATAGTACCTACTGTTGCTCAACCACTGCCATCAGCTCCTGCAGTATCACTACTCAGCTCTCCCTCACATGTCATCTCTGCTAGTTTTCCGCTCGTCTCGTCGGTCACTCCGTCGATGGAGTTTGCCTCCTCCAGCCTCCAGTGCGCTTCTCCCTCTCCGCTAAAGTCATCTTCCGCCGCTGTACGCTCTGTTGTTTCCCTAGAGTCTCCTGCGACTATTCCTGCTTCATCGCCTGCAACTCCTCGGGATCCCGGTTCCAAGTCCATTGTTGCTTCCTCGTCTCATATTCAGTCTTCCTTTGATGGTACTACTAGGAAACGCCGCCGTAAGCGCCGGCGTCGTGCTCCACTTTCCCATGAACCTCCTTCGGAAAGCAACTTTGCCTCTCATGGGGGCTTCCTGTGTGCCCTTGATCGTTGGACCGAGAATGATAAATATCATCAATTGTACTATACATACGGGTCCTTCATGTAATTCCTGTATTTCTTCATATCTTATTCTTGTTGCTCTACTCACGATTATCTCTTTGTCGCCCGGAGTGTCTGTTTCACTATTTCCTGCTGTATACTCTGCAATATTCCATGCACTTTGTTCACGCCATTACATGGTTTTCTTCATTGTATATACCTGACTTCCATGTATCTTTAAGTTTTCCCAATAAAGCGATATTGAAAGACAAAACTTTATCATGTTGTTCCGGAGGTATACTGAACCAATTCTGTTTAATATCATGGAAATTGGGTCAACGGTCAGGGCACAGGAGCGAGATTTGTTCCACAGCCATTATCTTTATAACTTGAGTAATAAGATGAGTAATGACTTTTGACATGTTGGAAAGCGTATATCATAATTAATGCATTGCATGATATTACTAACTTGTTTACAGTTCATTCAAGGATGTTTGAATAGATGGAATAAAGATGACGATACAAACGTGAAGCTTTTTGAGCAGACGACGCTGAGTTGATTGTCACTCCCAGAGAGACTTTGCGGGTACTTTTTCAGCATTATGGTAATAAATAATAGACCTTTTTTCATCAAAAACTTGTACTTCTTTTTAAATAGGTTAGTGTTGTGCATTTGGATATGTCAACTCATCAACCAAAGCAGCTGCTGATATATAACTTTTCATCGGCAATTTTGCATGCGATATCAAGTTTTCTATAATATTTTTATTTTTTAGGAAGTCATTGGGGTTTTGTTTGGAAACTGTTGGTTCCAAAACTTACCAAAGTTTTAGCAAACAAGAACTTGGCATAAGCTTCTCCTCGAAAAATCATCTACAATAATAAATTCATTTATTAATTATCGATATTCTTTCCTATTTTTGTTATTTTTAATGCCTATCATACTAATATACAGTATGAGGATCTGGATCTACACTGCTGGTGACGGACAGAGTGCAACGCGGCAAAATGGTTGATTTTTCTCTGTGGAGGTTTCTCAGACATGCGTAAATATAGTACGATGCACAGATTTTTAATGTAAAGGCATAAATTAGTGATCTTATGCTTAGTGCCGTTTATTTTAATCAGTTCCAGTAAACGTTTAAATGAAACTTTCATCGTAAAAATTACGAAATGTCTAAAATTTCAATTAACTGTTACACTTTTCATATTATTACAGGATGGCCGAGCTGACTTCTGACCTGAAAATAAACGCGTCATGCGCGGGAAGATAATTGAAACAACGTCTTGCCCATTCAAATGTGGTGGAAAGTTTTATTCTTGTCGGGATGGCTGAGTGTGTTGTGCCTGCAGCAGCATGAAGTTGGTGCATGGAAGGTGCAGGGAGAGCTTAACCCTGGCAAAGCACGGTAGCTGAGGTTATTGGATTTTGTTGAAAATCAGGGGAATTTCTGTTCTTGGCATTCCGAAGAGTGCCGGAATGCACCGCTAAATTTTTCGTGGTAAGCAGTGCAGTTTTTCTGTTCTGAAGAGTTTATTTTGAAAAGGTACGACCCTTAACCAGATACGTAGAAAAAATATTATCAAGTCTAATGATGAACTAAAAACATGAGATATCAACAAACATATCTGATGTATAAAAACATTTTTTTTATTGAAGGTTCAACTACCACCGTGAGCAACTCAATGGGCTATAAGCAGTCGCCTGTCCCTAATTTAGGGTCAGTGGTTCCAGGGAAGAGAGAGATCCAGTGCTGTAAGACAACGCACAACATCCATGCGTCACTGGGATTCGAACTCGGACCCTTCACGGACGAATGATCATAAGCCAGCGCTTAGCAGTTTCACTGCCATGTTAGACACATGAGACCTACAACTCGTATACTGAAATAGGCCGTGTTGGTCTCATGTGACCAACACTTAAAAATTTAATTGCGCTTAACAAAATGCACTCTTCACATGTAACATACATCATACACATGTCCAAAAGTATTCTAATACACAAATCTCAATTTATCATAAATGGCCTAATCACAACATTTTTCACACGTATACTTGGCAGTGAAAGTGTTAGACCACTGCGCCACCGGGGCGGCCATAAAAACACCAGTAAATATGGAGAATTGCGAACCTTAGACGTTATTATATGTTACCTAATTACAGATATTTTTTTTTACTGACCCACATGTTGAAATTTAAAGATATCGAGCGAAAAACTCTATAAATGGCAGTCCAGAACTCACAACTAAATTAGATGTTTTGAATTCAAACGTCTCATCAACATGGCATGGCGGCAGAGTCTGTGACGTCATGATCCGAGATGTTTTGCTGGCTTCATTTTGATTACACGAAGGAAATGAGTGGACCTTTACTCCACCTATTCTAACTTCATTGAGTTCATTGTTTGACTAATATTTTAATTATTTAAATCGTGGACTATGTAGGAAGCGAAATGCTATCAAAAACGAAATATTTATTATCATGATTTTCCTTTAAATGAAACGCTGTATAAATATGCTTTTGTATTTACATACGTGCCTCGTCTTTAGGAAGTAATTCTTTAGAGCCTGGCTTACTCGGAAGCCTATCAGGTTCTTAAAAGCCAAAAGCACTTTGTGGTGCTCCATATCACTTTCGATTGGGTGAAAAGCTTCTCTATGATTTTACTGTCAAAAGGAACTGCGCCATAAATGTTGACCAAAAGGCTGAATGTCACCATTATACTTTCATACAAGAAAAGCAAATTTACTAAAGAATTTTAAATCTGTCTCGAAGTTTTTACGTTGGAGACTAACTTTCTCTTAACATTTTGGATCTTGTATTTTATCTGCATCTCTCATCTGTAAGGGAAAGCGGAAGGTAGGTTAAACAAGTTAGTAAAATCATGCAATGCATTAATTATGATACGCTTTCCAACATACCAGAAATCATTACTCAAGCTATTACTCAAGTTATGAGGATAATAGCTGTGGAATAAATCTCGCTTCTGTGCACTGACCTTTGACCCCATTTCGATTATATTAAACAGAACAGGTTCAGTACATCTCCGGAACAACATGATGAAGTTTTGTCGCAATCGAAGCAGTTTTACGTAAGCTTTGACGCATAAGGGCGATGGAATGGATCCACTCCTATGTCCTGACCTTTGACCCCATTTCGCCCATTTTCAATTGGGTTCGTCCGCAGGTGGTCCCCTACCACGTACTAAAATTTCATCGAAATCGAACCATTTTTACGCGAGTTATCGTGCTGACAGACAGACGAACAAAGCTGGAGCATATACGCTTCTTCAACCTACGGTTGGAAAGCGTAAAAAATACTACCCATCTAAATCCAGTACCAATTACGAGTAGCCGCTTATTGTAGAATTTGTTGTTCGTGCAAAACAAACTAGCAAATTTTTTACAGGATCATGTTCAAATATAGGAATTATATACTGTCGGTCTTCCACTGTACCTGGTAGATGAGTAATACATTAAATACGTAATATTTCATTTATTCTTTTCACTAAAAATGATACAGTAAAGTATAATTTATGTGAAAAAATATTTTCCAAAGAACACAGATAGTTTGGCTACCTGTAACTCCAATGTTAGCTAGGTTATAAAGAGTTGAGTAACAGTGATAAATAACCTCCCAACAGTTTCTACAGGATATTTGGTGAACGCTGATATAAATAGAAAAATAGCTTTTTCTAGGTTGGCGATCTTCTACTTTTCCTTTGGAATAATGCTTTATCTCTTATACGTTCTATATTCCAGCACGAAGGCAACTGGTTCGTCCGTAGTTTAGAAAGTGAAGCTTTCACAAGTAACTCAATTTTTCCTTCTAAGTTACTACACCATCGTCTTTTATTATGTTTAAAATATTTGACGACCTTATTTTTGTTACCGTAAACCATTCTCTTAACATTTTGGCTCTTGTATTTGGCTCTAGCTGCGTTTCTAAAAAGGCTAACTATATAAATTTAAGACTACACACTTGTGATGTTGAGATAGAATAAATTATCAACGTTTATTCACAATTAAATGTTTATTTAACATCGACTATAGTTTCGTAGAACGTTTGGTTCGGCATCATCAGGACAAATGGATGCCAAGATGATGCTGAGCCAAACGCTCTGCGAAATTATAGTCGATGTTAAATAATCATTAATTGTGAATAAACGTTGAAAATTTATTCTATATGCAAACTATGTGTTGGAATGACTTTTCTAAAACCATTACAGCAAGTTTATTGGAAGTTTTAATTTCATTAAGTGTTTGATTTACGTTCGAATTCTTAGGTTAGTTACACACACAGATTTTGTACAAACTCAATTTGTAGTTATTCCCGCTGAACGATAGTGGAATTCAAGTACTCCGAAGGAATCAAAGTCTCGGGAGGCCATGGGTAGGTAAAATTCAGAGAGAAACAGTAACATACTCGTTATTTAAATATGTGTGAGCTGTAAAGTTCGCAGAGGTGAGCATTAGGAATGTACCTCTCCAGCAGAGAGTGCCAGATGGCGAGCTCAGGAAATGTTTACAACAAGGGACCTTCTGCTTCATTCACACTTATAAAAAATTGAATCAAAAGATATATACATACGAATTCACTTTTCACATACGAATTCAATTTTCACATACGAATTCACTTTTCGAGGGAAGGGGCATTTTGTCATTGGCAGCTCGTAAAGAACCTTAGGGCAAAAGCAACGTCCGGCGATGGTGAACGGGCCACCCTTCACCGTCAAAGCGGATATAATTAGAAAAAAGAATAGGAGTAAGTAAAGGAACATTGTTTCCTTACATCTTCAACATTCGCAATTGAAGTTAACGAATCCCTTGAAATACTAAATTATATAACCACCCAGCAAAAATACAAGTGTTGGGAAACTGCTGGCCACCAGCTGGAAGTGATGGGTCACTGCTGGCTGAAATCTGCCGCTCACGGCACGGTAGCGGTCCGTTGGTGGCAGCGCCATCAGTTGGCAGCCATTGATGGTCCTGCAGCATCGCCGTGGATTGCTAGCCTCCAAGCAAGTGCCACTAGTGGCCAATAGGTGACCGCCGAAGCAACCCCAACATGAGGTGGAAGCAACGGTACTGCGCGTGCGCAGAAGCAACACGTGATGTGTCTCTCATGGTACCAGTTAGTTGACGACGAGGCTATCGCCACCGTGTTATTTTAGTGGATGTTAAAAAAAAAGCCATATGTAGAGAGACGAATTAATTTCCTAATGAAATGCCACGTCGACGAAGATTACCATCGAAAGAAAAATATATAAATAATTATTAATTAACTGCAAGAAACAGTCAATTACTCTCATGTATTTATAGAAACTCATTTCATAGCAACATTCCTGCACTAACCCACAAAGAATCGAGAATACAGACAGCCATGAAACACCCACTCCATTCCCATGAATAACAGGAAATAATTTCTATGTAATCTTTCTTTTTAACATACACTAAACCGCTTCAAACAAAAGCCCCGGAAAAACATTAAAAAATCGTTATGTTGGGGGAAAAAAATAAGAATTATACGCTCACAAAATTTATCAATTATTTGAAAAAAAAAAAAAAAATCAACGCTATGTGGATATAATGTACTCGTCCATAGGTTGAATGCACAAGATTGGAGGAATTCGCTTCTAAAAATAAAAAAAGTAAAATAAAATTATTTAGAACAAATGCAGCTTCGGACTGCGGAAAAGAAAGATACGACGTTAAAAATCTAACAGAATGTGACATGAACGGGTAAATATATTAATTAAACAGGAGTTGCGCCTTTGGGTAACTGTAGTTAGCACTTTTTTTTATGGCTACTACTGGGAAATTGGCGGACAAGATTCGGCAAGCCATCAGTTACGTCACGTGATTGCCGGCTGCCACTGCCGGAAAACTAGCGGTCCACATTAGGCTAGCCATCGTTTATGGCAAGTGCTTGCAGGGCCGCTTAAAGGCCGCTTGTGGCAGCCACTTCCAGTGATGGATAACTGATGGCCCTGTTCCGGCATATGACAACTGATGGGGTGCCAACTGTTGGCCAGCTGCTGGCCTGAACTGCTGGCCTATGTGGTGGCCGCCGGAACATTTCTTTGACGGTTGGGCAGCGGCAACATAGTGCTGGGCCACTGCTGTCACTGCTGGCTTGAGTGCTGTCCCAACAACACCGTTTTTGCTGGGCAATGACCCCAGGTTCAATACCTGTTTTTTGGTTATACCAAAAACTGTACTTTCAAAATTTTACTTAAAAGAAGGCCAATAAAGACGCGCTATTTTACCTCTCACAGAGCACTAGCCCACTCCAACATATATTTTCACAGTTTACTTTTTCATTCTTCCAGAATACTCTTAAATTTATTTTTACGTCTTTCAGCCAAACTACAGTATGTGAAACTTAAATTGGAATGATTTCGCCTTTTCTCTCCTTTCCACGGCAATACAAGATGTGTGAATTAATAGCAGGTATTTCCGAATAACTTTCTGCACGCTGCAGTAAATTGTGATTACAATCTCCATATTCCTTCGGATTTTGTCCTTATTGATGTTTGTCATACTGTTTGAAGGATGTGAATTACAGTATCTTTTATTTGACTCAAACATGTAGAAAAACGGTTGGATCTTTTCCTGAAAGATAATTCTTTGCCACCAACTGTAAAAAAAAAGAGATCAATTAGTTCCTAGATGGTCTGAAAGAGGGAGCCAGAGATATATTCATCGCAGAACCATTCAGGGGCTGATGAAGTGAATTCAAGTGGACTTACAGAGCCGATCAGCATATTGTTTAATTTGTTTAATGTTTACATGTTCTATAAATACAGCAGAAATTTAAACTAAAGCATAATTGCATGCAGAAGCAACAAGAAAACGGTTTGACCCAAAGTGGATTAACATGTGTAGCATGTCATTCTCTTAGGAAAGGGATTTTGAATACATGTAGTATATGCAAATGAAGGTTTGATGGAACCCTTAATAATAGGAAGGAGTTTTAAACATGTCTTCCGACAGTCATCACAGGAGAGTGTTTTTACTTTTTTTTTTTTCTTGTTTTTTTTTTTTTTTTTTTTTTTTTTGATTGGAGGTTTAACGACCACTGTGAGCAACTCAATGGGCTAAGCAGTCGCCCGTCCCTAACTTAGGGCCACTGGTTCCAGGGAAGGGAGAGAGCCAGTGCCGTAAGACAAACACAACATCAATGCCTCACCGGGATTCGAACACGGACCCCTTTCTGACGAATGATCAGAAGCCATCGCTTAGACCACTGCGCCACAGGGGGGGGGGGCTTTCTTGGGTTTAACGACCATCATGAGCAAATTGAAGGGCCACAAACAATCGTCGTCAGTCGCTAATTTAGGGCCACTGGTCCAGGGAAGGAACAAAACCAGCACCATCAGACAAGCACACCACCCATGCCTCATCCGACACTTTAACATGAGCCCATCTCAAACGAATTGTCAGAAGCCAACGCCTCAGACCACTCGGCCACCGGGGGCGGACATAAGATTAATGCAAAAATTTTAAAACCCCATTGTTCTCCGAGATCTGATTATACAAGATTCGAAAGTCTGGGAATATGAAAAATTGTGGGGAATGCAGTAGCTATTTTTCCGTAGCTGTTATTCATGACTATTTTCTTCATTGTGACTTTATTCATGACTTAATTTTTTAAAAAAATCTTTTTGATGAGAACAACACGAAAAGCATCATTTAAGTCATTTGTGGGCTTCAAATGTGCTTTTCATTCTTCAAACGCAATCAGCGGAAGTACGCTAAATTTAAATGTATGTACCTCTTTATTTATTTATTTTTTTCTCAAAATACCACATCAACAATTTCAAAGCGATTTTTCAGCTTTAAAAAATGATAAAGATTTTCCCGGTTTTACCGAAGTGTTATCGGTACAGATAGTGAAAGTGTCAAGAGTGAAACTGAACCCGAGGGTATGACGTCACATCGTGGAGGTCAGATCAGCCCGGCGAAGGTCGTGGCCGAGTAACCCAAATGCACTCTCTTTCTCACCCTAGGGAGAGAACAGCGTGTGATTCATCGTCGTCATCATCATCATCATCAACATCGTTGAGCGACACAAATGAATGATAACCACTTATTCTCCCTTCTTCTTTATCTCAGTTCTTTTACCTCTTTTTTTTTTTTTTTTTTTTTTCAGTAAAGATTGGCCATGGACGAAGCCACCCAGTCAGAAACGCAGCCATATTGGGACGGTAAAAAGACGAAAAGAAGGTCGTCACCCTCAATGGGCGAAAGAGAAATGAGAGATCAAGGACTGTATTAAGTCTTTCTATCCCTGAGAACACTGAATTGAGAATAAATATTTTCTCATGAACGTGAACTTAACGAATAGCATATTTTGATTCTTAGATCTTTTGGTTTTGAAACAATCAAGTAGCATTGAAAATATTAGATATATCTGTTCAATAACTGTTACACAAAATATTTTTTGTGAAAGCATTGCCTCCTTTTGACATGGAGATGTAAACATGAATATTACAGGGCTTGTTAACACTGATCATACTTTTACTATTTGCAAAATACAATAAATTAAATAATAGAACGTGTATAATCACTCGGGTTCCGATTTGGGTTCACCCGCCGTAATATTGGGAACCAAGGGAGTGTCAGGTGGATTATGATTCTGCGATTCCCTGATTTAGGGCTTACGCAGCTTCAGAATCCACTGAGTTGTGATTCACACAGCAGATTTTCCTTTGGGAGTCAAAGGGTCCGCTGGGTGCCGCAATGTTTTCGTGAACGTCTAGAATTTTAAAAAAAGCATAAGTGAAAGAATTTCTGAGTCCCTGCCGTAAAATATATATTATCTCCAAAAATCCAGGGTTGAGCACATAATTTATAACTAAAGAACCACTCATGATTGTACGTAGGCAAATTAACATAGAAAACAATTTATTAGTTATGTTTTGGCATAATAATAAAGATACACACACACAATAGTTTAGGACCCTGTGCTCATTACTTCAAGTATGTAAGTTGTATATGTATGTGTTAAACTTGCAGTCACCTTTTAATCTTTTATATTTACACTGAAGAGCAATTGAATTAGAGACAGCTGGCGTTATGCAAATGTGGCGGTGTGGGCGGCCCTGTACACGGAAACGACATGACGTATGCATCGATCCGACAATATAAGGAGTGATGCGACGGGAATCAGTAAGAGTCGGACGCAGTATGGCTAAGACGAAGGATCTAAACGCATTTGCTCGTGGGCAAACTGTCGGGACCCGACGAATGGGTCACTCCATCTCGGAAGTCGTGCAGGCACTGCTATTTTCACGAGCCACTGTGTCATGGGTGCACCGTGAGTACATCGAATCCGGTAAAACCATCCCTGCAAGGGCCAACTGCCGTGGACAACAGCGTGTGGATGAGCGGGGTCATCGTCGGCTAGCTCGCATTGCAACAGCGGATAGACGGGCCACAGTGCAAGAAATCACTCGGCAATTTAACGATGGTGCACAAAAACGTGTAAGCAGCCACACCATCCAGAACCGTCTCCTCGCTATGGGGTACAGAAGCCATCGTCCCACGATAGTACCGCTGCTGACTGCACATCACAGGGTGCAAAGATTAACATGGGCACGGGAACATCGCCATTGAACCCTAGACATGTGGGAAAATGTTGCCTGGACTGATGAGCCGAGATTCACGTTGGTACATACGGATGGCAGGATACGAGTACGGCGCAAACCACATGAAGCGAAAGATCCTTCTTTCCAGCATGGTACTCTTCAAGCTGGTGGGGGTGGCATTCTCGTCTGGGGACTGTTTACGTGGACTGAATTGGGACCCCTGGTACGTGTGACATCGTCCCTCACAGGTCAACGTTACCGGGATATCCTGGAAGATCATTTGCTTCCGGTTGTGCGTCTTCAACATCCCACTGGGTACCTCATCCTGCAATAAAACAATGCACCGTGCCATCGCTCCCGAATTGTATCCGAATGGTTGGATGAACACTCCACCGACGTGACCTCGCTTTCTTGGTCAGCTAGGTCACCTGACCTCAATCCCATCGAGCACATCGGGGATGCCATCGAGAGAGATATTCGAGGCTCTGACCCTCCTCCATCAAATCTTCGTGAACTGTGGGAGTTTGTTCAGGGGTCGTGGATCCGTATGGCTTCCCAACGCTTCCGGTGTCTTGTCGAGACCATGCCGAGACAAATCGCCGCCGTCATCAGGGAGAAAGGTAGTGCTACACGTTACCCTGACAGGTATCTCTAATTCAATTGCTTTTCAGTGTGTATCAGCACTTCGCTAAAATAGCACACGATACTACCAAAAATGATACTGACTTTCTGACAGGAACTCGTGCTCATTGACTTCTCGCTTATAAAAAAAACATTATTAATTCTAGCGGAAGACCTCAGATTACGCTGATCGATATACACATATTATGAGGGGACACCAAAAGAAATAGTAGGATGGATTTCCTACCTTAAATTCCCAATCTTGCCTGGATGTCGCTCTGCTACTCCCATAATACACGGAAGAAATGGAACCACATGAAAGTCCAGTTTTCTTGTCATCACTTATCGTCCGTAAAACACGCTGTTTTTCCACCAAGGGTACTGGCCTGCGCTGGGTGTCCTGGTCCGTCGTAATAGTTGTGGGCCCTTATCGTCCTTAGCAGGGTCCCTTTCCTTGTGAACCTCGGTTGAGATCATCCATCCGCGTCGGGAAACGGTACGCAGTTACGGATGCTTTAGTCCTGCCGTAGTGTATATTCGCGATTAAGTTGCCAATCTCTGAGAAATCATGGCGGTGACCAAGTTTTGGGCCACGCACAAATAAAACCGAAATGCAGGCAAAGGGCAAAGCAGCTCCTAGGTGACCGTCATAAAGGAAAGTCACCAACATTTACGGCAAAATAAAAAACCAAGAGACAAGTCACAAGGATTAAAAAAAGTGAAACTGATGCATGCCGGAAAAAAGTAAAAGTGACCAAGTGATTGTCGTCCCTTGGAAAAGTTTCGACAACCCCCAAGAAGACCCGCATTACCTCAAAATATCCCATCATCCAATCACTAGCTGGAAAACGCAAGCCTCCCCGAATTAAATTCCCAAGTCTAAATCCTACTGGTCAGAGAATTAACATTTGGTTCAGCCATTCGTTAGGGGGTCAAAATTGCTACCCGTTCCTGTGCAGATTCTGAGAACAGCTCTTCAAGTTACGTTAGCCGCGTGATATAACCACCGGGCCATAAATCCTAACCCAATAAAACTGTTAGTTCCGGTTCCAAAAAGTCTGACGTCCACCCAACGCATTGTGGATGCTAGACAAGGAGGACACTTCCAATGCCCCATAAAACACTCCATACAATGTCGGTCCATTGATGGCGACGCCACCGCTGTCTATCTAGTCCTACGCTGTGCGACGACTTGTGCGGGGAGAGGGGGACAAAGAAAAAGAATCACCCGAAAGTGGGGCTAATGACAAAATAAAATAAAAAGTAAAAAACGTACTCTTTCCTCAAAAATCACCAGAATGAATAAACTCGGGAATGGATTTTCCACCTAAATGTGCAGCCTCGCCGTCACGAGCGCCGTACGAGTGGGGCCCTTTCCTAGTTCCTACTTGGAAGCCACTCGTGTGTTGATTTGGTGGTGGTGGTGGTGGTGGTGGGGGGGGTAGGAGAGCCAGTGCCGTAAGACAACCACACCATCCATGCCTCACCGGGATTCGAACCCAGACCCCTTTCGGACGAATGATCAGAAGCCATCGCTTAGACCACTGCGCCACCGGAGAGGCGTATGTTGATTTGAGTTTATTCTCACCTTGCTTTCTCACCGTACGTCACGTCGTGCAAACATTCTTCAAATTCTGTAAAAATTAAATAGGCACGTTTCTATGGAATATCAAGCCAGGTAAAGAAAGAAATGAATCAAATATATTAGTAATATTCGCAAGTAGTAGATGTAAGATTATTTCCCTCAAAAAATTATGTAACACTTCCTAAGAAAAAATATACTTTATTTTCTTTCGACTTTTTATGGTTTTTGAACTTGCTCATGGTCAAGAGTTTATGATATTTTTTCCTGATATATATACACTGAAGAGCAATTGAATTAGAGACAGCTGGCGTTATGCAAATGTGGCGCTGGGGGCGGCCCTGTAAACGGAAACGACATGATGTATGCAGCGATCCGACAATATAAGGAGTGATGCGACGGGAATCAGTAAGAGTCGGACGCAGTATGGGTAAGACGAAGGATCTAAGCACGTTTGCTCGTGGGTAAATTGTTAGGGCCCGACGAATGGGTCACTCCATCTCGGAGGTCGTGCAGGCACTGGTATTTTCACTGGTTTAGCCACTGTGTCATGGGTGCACCGTGAGTAAATCGAATCCGGTAAAACCATCCCTGCAAGGGCCAACTGCCGTGGAGAACAGCGTGTGGATAAGCGGGGTCATCGTCGGCTAGCTCGCATTGTAACAGCGGATATACGGGCCACAGTGCAAGAAATCACTCGGCAATTTAACGCAGGTGCACAAAAACGTGTAAGCAGCCACACTATCCAGAACCATCTCCTCGCTATGGGGAGCAGAAGCCATCGTCCCACGAGGGTACCGCTGCTGACCGCACATCACACGGTGCAAAGATTAGCATGGGCGCGGGAACATCGCCACTGGACCCTAGACATGTGGTAAAATGTTGCCTGGACTGATGAGTCGAGATTCACGTTGGTACATGCGGATAGCGGGATACGAGTACGGCGCAAACCACATGAAGCGATGGATCCTTCTTGCCAGCAGGGTACTCTTCAAGCTGGTGGGGGTGGCATTCTCGTCTGGGGACTGATTACGTGGACTGAAATGGGACCCCTGGTACGTGTGACATTTTCCCTCACAGGTTAACGTTACCGCGATATCCTGGACGACCATTTACTCCCGTTTTTGCGTCTTCAACATCCCACTTGGGACCTCATCCTGCAACAAGACAATGCAGCTCCCGAATTGTATCCGAATGGTTGGATGAACACTCCACCGACGTGACCTCGCATCCTTGGCCAGCTAGGTCACTTAACCTCAATCCCATCGAGCACATCAGGGATGCCATCGAGAGAGATGTTCTAGGCTCTGACCCCCTCCATCAAATCTTCGTGAACTGTGGGAGCTTGTTCAGGGGTCGTGGATCCGTATGGCTTTCCAACGCTTCCGGTGTCTTGTCGAGTCCATGCCGAGACGAATCGCCGCCGTCATCAGGGGGAAAGGTGGTGCTACACGTTACTAGACAGGAATCTCTAATTCAGTTGCTCTTTAGCGTACATTTGATGGATTACCAACTGAGATTCAATCCTCTGGTGTTAAGGCTTCTACCGGACTATGATGGATTAGCCGCAAGCCTTCTGACCAGGGCCGGATTAAGGGAGGGACTACAGGGACTGCCTTGGGGCCCACCATGACCAAGTGCCCAGGAGGCATGCCTGGGCAAATAATTGATAGGCAGGTAGGTAGAGAGAGAGAGAGATTTATAAAATAGTTTTACTTCTGTCTCGTATGAATTCCACTTGGTCAGAAACAAAGGCTGGAAGACGAATAGATTTCAAGGCAGTGACTCACCCAAGGTAAAGGTTTCATGTCGCTGTGTACAGCGGGGTTGGAGAGACAGTTTCAGATTTTTCACTACCATCCACCCACACCTCCCAATTTGCACACTTTGAACCGTTAATCGTCGAAAGCCCCCTGTGGCTTCACATTGCATAACAGAAAAGATGCACTTTGAACCGTTAATCGTCGAAAGCCCCCTGTGGCTTCACATTGCATAACAGAAAAGATGCACTTTGAACCGTTAATCGTCGAAAGCCCCCTGTGGCTTCACATTGCATAACAGAAAAGATGCACTTTGAACCGTTAATCGTCGAAAGCCCCCTGTGGCTTCACATTGCATAACAGAAAAGATGCACTAAGAAAAATTACAATGCTAAATCTTTAGAAAATCCAAGACCAAAATCTAAGAATCTTATGCTTTTCACTCATATTCTTGTGAGAACAGTGGAAAATATTATATTTTTTTATGAAAACTCTGCAGGTAATTTATTAGTTTGGAGAATGCACTACGTATTAATTATCATCAACATATTGCTACCATTTCGTGTTTTAATGGTCTTCATAATGATTTTCCGCCATAAGTTCTTTGGGGGCCTTATAAGAAAAATGAAAAATACAGTGACTTATTATGAAAACGCTGCAGACAATTTAGTAGTTACAATTTCGTGTTTTAACGGACTTCATAATGATTCCCCGTTATAAGTTATTTGGGGGGCCCACTCATATGTCTTAGCCTAGGCCTTAATCCGGCCCTGCTTTTGACTTTACTCACCGAAGTAGGATATTAACAAAAATTTGATTAGCTCAAACAAACTGAGCTATTCCTTAAGTGCAATTCTGGCCGAGGAAAATGAGAGGCAAATATCTGAGAAATTTAAAGGGATTGCAAACTAAAAGAAGGGACGCAAAGCAAGAAGCACGCAAAGAGAAATTATTCACTTGTTGATCAAAATTTAAACAAAGTTTTGTGTACAACACATGCAAGTAATTTGCCCTGTTCCGTATTCATGAGTATATGGTTACGGTCCCTAAAGATTATGTGCTATCCTTGAGGTCTTCATTCAAATCTTATTCTGCACAGTGGCGGCTCGAGGTTGGAAAAATAGGTGAAGAGGTACAAGAGCAGTATGAAAAGATGTCTACTATCTACAATGAAAATCCCTTAATGAAGACTTACCTATTTTTTGTATATTAAATCAATTTTTCTTCCTTTTAGAGCTGCAAATGTGTCGATTATGTCGTCATAAGGTGGTTAGATTGTTGTTTCTTCGTGAGCATCAATAAAATGTCTTCCTGAATAGAAATATTTGCCAGAGAAGCAAGTCTATCTTGGGAACTAGTGTTTCTTGAGCAAGTTTGTATTCTTTTAGGAAAACTTCTTTCCACTGGCACACTTGTAGATGGAATTGTTAAACTGAGGAAAGCCAATTTATAATCTTCTGTAAAAATGTCTTTGTCTCCGTGAAAAACTCGAAAGAGTTCTTGAGTCAATATATTCCTTAATTTTTCATCGGCATATACAAGACTCAGTTCATTTTTAAGGCGCTGGTGTTTAGTAAATATGTTTCCGTAAAAATGTAGATTTTCAAGAGCGCGAGAGGGAAAGCATGCATTAAATTATTCGAATTTGGTTGTGTCAGCAAGTCAGACAAATTGAAAGTTTCTTACAGTTTTGAAATCTTATATCCATTTCCATAAGAATGTGGTCCAAAATTTCAAAATACAATTGCTTATAATTTTGAAAAATTGTTTCCTGTGTAAGAGCAGCATATTCCCGTGCTTATTTCTGTGATTTTGCTAGCTTTTCCGAACTGTGTTTCAAATAACTCATCGTTCCTTTTATGGCTCAAAATTTCACGAGAGATTTTTTTTTTTTTTTTTTTTTGAGTTACACAGTAGTTTATGTTTAGTTATTTTGTCTTCAAAAGTACGAATAATAGATCGGTGGAGCCAAAAATGTAAATTCGAAAGTGTTCATATCATTCAGAAACCCCTTGGCAAGATGAATTGATTTTTTGTCGGATTATTCGCTATTCGTCAGAAATCCAAACACTTCCTTCAATTTATCCCAATCTTCAGCAACTACACTTACTAATTTCGAAGTGGAGGACCATCGAGTTTATGTTATGGTTGGTCTGCGTCTTGCGGTTGTTGATATAAGTGTATAAGACCGCTTCGCAGAATGGTGAACAAACGAAGCAATTCCACTGAGGCTTGCAAAAAATATTCGACACTTAGAAATTTTAGAAAAACTCTGGTGTAATACAAGATTCAAACGATGAACTAAGCAATGAACAAAAACAGCTTGAGAAGCTTTATCCTTGACTTTTTTTTCTGTAGCCCATTAAAGTGTCCAGACATTATACTTGCTCCATCGTAACATTGTTCTATTTATTTGTGTTGGTAATCAGACTGTTCCAAAATTTTGTCTAGCATTTTGTATAAAGCTCCTGACGTTCTATCTTCATTCACATCATGGAAACCCAAAAAATCCCTCAACCAATACACCTTTCGAATCAACAATAAAAAATTATTTAATTTTTGACGGGATCGTTTATATATTCAGAAATACATTCAATTAATTCATTTTGAATAGTTTTTTATCCTTTCGTATTGATTTTCAATTTCTAAAGAACTTCTTCATATCAACAATAAAAGTAATTCAATGAAATTTCCACGATTTATCGAGCCCATGCTTTCGTCATGGCCATGGAATGATAGTTCTTGTTTGCTCAAATACAGTATAGACTAATACTGCATCAATCACTGTCTGCAGGAAAAGTCTATTTAAATGAACGTTTTCTTTAAAATGCGTTTTCAAAAGCTTAGCATTCTTTCTCAGGGCATCGGCGATGGTGTTTTGAATTTTTTCAAAATTCTTTAGCATTAATCCGCATTTCAAGTGTTCGCTAGAATCACGATGTTTATGAAGTGACTGTGTTACGCTTAATAAATCTGAGAATCCGTCTTTATTCCACGCCGAATGTTTATTACTAAAAGGTAAGCAGGACCAAAAAAATTAACACAGAAGTGCTGCAAATTCATTTATATTCACTAAACCAGCAATTTTTAAAATTAATATTGTTAGATTTACTGCTCTTCTTGATTTCGTTCTTGGCAACAATTGTCAGCGAATCCGTTCGTCGTCCTTGAAGTAAAATGTCTCTTTTATCTTCATCTTTCCACAGATTAAATGGAGTTTGCAATAAATTACAAACAATGTCATCCACAGGATGCGTACTAAAAACTATCACTATCAGTTAAATTGTACACAAACCTAAAATATCAGTTAAAGCTTTCAACAAATAATCACAAAGCAAGAAAGAACAAATTCCTTTCGGAAAATAATGTACCACAGCACCACAAAGAAAAATCCCTAGCAGATTGCAAGGTACCCTGGAAGTCCGCCCGCTCCACCGTGATCTTTCACGACTTTACGCTCAAAAACTGAAAGATGCAGAGGTAAGGCGACTGAAGCTGAAACACTTCACTTGAGAGAGCAGATTGAGGAGGGTGGCGTCACGGTTACCATGACAACTCGGCGGAAAACTGCAGACTTCCAAGCATTCTCATTTCGGCTCTTCACTTGCACTGTTTTGCGTATAAGGATTTGTTTTCCGTATTGAGCGCGCCATGTGAATTAATATCTATTCAAAATTTTGAGTATTTTGGAACTGAATAAAGGCAAAAAGAATATATTATAAAAAAAATACTGAATAAAACTTTATTTTGAGTAAAATAGGGGAAGAGGCACTTCACCTACTTCACCTGAAAAGCCGCCACTGATTCTGCATAGCACGTTGCAGAGACGATGGATTTGTTCATTCAAGTCTTTGCTTCAGCACGGCACGTTTCAGAGACAATGAAAGTCTTCGTTCAAGTCCCTGATTCCGCACGACGTATGTTAGGAACGATGGAGGTCTTCATTCAAGTCTTTGGTTCTGTATGCCACGTCTTGGGGACAATAAAGGTCTTCAATCAAGTCTCTGTTTCCTCACGACACGTTTCGGAAACTATGTATGTCGTCATTCAAGTTTCTGATTTCTCACTGTACGTTTCAGAGACAATGGAGGTCTTCATCCAAGTAACTGATTCTTCACGTCAAGTTTCAGAGGCGATGAAGGGGGCCTGGAAGTCACAAAGAGAAACGTGGTTTGAAAATAAATTATAAAAATTTTTATTACTGTGAACTACAACCCTGCTAGAATAAATATGTATACTAAGTGCATTGAAATGAACGGGGGCCAAGGCGAATAATAGTGGTACAGTATTGACAGGTTACAAGGCACAGACATGCTAGGCGTAGAACTCGTTGAACGACCATCGAAGAACTCCCAGAAAAACACGGTATGTAGTGTAGACATCATCATCATCATCAGTGTTCTGTCTTTTGACAGGTCCAAAGATAACTCACCAAGTTATCTTCCTCCAGTTTTCTCTGTCCCTTGTTTCCTCCTTCAATACTTGATAGCTTCTGTGCCCATGATATCATCAAGCATCATTAATCGTTTCCTTCCTCTTGATCGCTTTCCTTCAATTTTCTCTTCTATCATTCTTTTCAATAAGCTGTCTTCTCTTAACACATGTCCTATCCAGTTATATTTTCTTTTTCTTATGGTCTTTAGAATATTCCTTTCTTCCTCAACTCTTTGCAACACTTCATCATTGGCAATTTTTTCAATCTCCTTTATTTTATAGCGTAGACATAAATGAGTAGATATTCCTTGCGTAATCCTTTCTTGAATTCAAATGAAATGTACCTCTTTTCATTTTCTTTCTTTCTTTCTTTCTTTTTTTCTTTGTAAGAACAAATAAACCGGAAGTTATTTTTAAAAAGTTATTTCCACTATGGTTTTATAGCCTCCCACTCTCTACTCAGCTATAAGACCCAAACCATCTTCTTTCACGTAGAAGCTTCTGAAAGATTTCCTCCTTCAACATGTGGTCCAGCAATGACAGTATCTTGCGATTTTCAAAGTATAATTAATCACATTGGAAAGCGTTATTGGTGAGATGCATGTGAAAACTGCTTGAGAATTTTGAATTATATTTCAAGAATATATCATAAATAAATCTATATTACTTCAAATTAACTAGAACTTTGTACTGTAATCATCTTAAAATTCCAATAAGTTATGTTTCGGGTGTTGTAATAAAATTTTCATTTTACCAAAGGTTGATTCCCGGAGTGTAAGTACTTGAGTAATCACAGTGGCTTTGTCGATGTTTTGTTTTGTTTCTTTCTTTTTACATATTGAGAATCCTTTGGTAGATACAAACGGAACATGAAACTTTAACGTACTTCGACAGTTAGTTACGCTGCACTTGCAGCCATGGATTTCTACATGTAGGCATGGCATGTCTCTCATCTGTGTCCCATTTTTCTATGTGTTTGACCCACTGAAGACCAAGAAGACGGAAGCGGCAAAAATCGTACAAAACCTAACCAGTTTTCTGATGGCTGAAGCACAATATTTGAGTGCTGTAACAACAAATTTATTGTTGCCACTTACAGGAAAGAGTTCTTCAAAACACGCTCAAGATTTATCTTGCATGTTCTTAAATGTTTAAAGAACTGAGCATTAATCTTCAGATGTAGAATAATGGTGCCAGGGCCACTGGCGTGAATCAATCCATTCCATCTAGACTTAAGAGAAGGTACCGGGACACCGGAGATGTTAATCGTCAACCTGTGGCAAGTCGTTCACGGATTACAACCGCTCAGAGTGAGAGGTATGTAGCACTAACAGCGAGACATAACAGGACGATGACGGCAAGAACGCTTGCTTGAGAACTGTCTGCGGCTGGCGGGCTAGCTGTTTCAAGGCACACAGTTTACAGACGGCTCAACGAACAAGGACTATACGCAAGGAGACCTGCAGTTTGCATCGCGCTCATTCCGTCAGCAAGAAATGCCAGGGTACAGTGGTACAAACAACATCGAGACTGGGACGAAAATCAATGAGCCAATGTCCTCTTTACGGCTCAACGGACAAGGACTATACGCGAGAAGACCTGCAGTTTGCATCCCACTCAATCCGTCAGCAAGAAATGCCAGGGTACTGTGGTGCAGACAACATCGAGACTGGGACGAAAATCAATGGGACAGTGCCCTGTTCTCCGATGAATCCAGGTTCAGTCTCGAAATTGACAGCTGTCGTGCCCTCATCTGGAGAGATTCTGTAAGAGTTATTCCCCCGCAAATATCCTAGAAATGCACCATTACGGAGGTGGTGATTTACTTGTCTATTATGGCATTATGTCCAACGGGCGCTCACAGCTTGATGTATATTCTGGTGAAACTTTAACAGGCCAGAGATACAGAGACGAAATTCTTTATCCCTAAGTGAGGCTTTTTCGGGGTGCTGTTGGCCTGGATTTCCTGTTCCTAATGTGAGATCTCATAGAGCTTCTATTGTTGATGATTGTCTGCAAAGAGAAGATATCCATCGTATGATATGGCCATCTCATTCCCACACCTCAACCGAATGGAGCATGTGTGGATGCATTAGGGAGACTCTTTGCAGGTCTTCTGTCAGAACTTTCGAAAAACTACTCTGATCTGCTCTTGTTTAGGAGTGGGGTTTGCTTTCACAGAGTTTTCTTTTTCCTCTTGTGAACAGCATGAGACATCGGTGTGACACTCGTATCCCTGTAAGAGATCATTATATACCTTACTAGGCCGTTGAACAAAATCAGAAATGCCTCCAGAATATTCCCGCTGTTTTCACCATTTTGGACTATTAGTACGTTTTCCTAGTTCATTTTTTCATGTGATTTGTACTGCGCACTTATGTAGTTCCTCACAAAGATATCTATGTATAGAAAACAGCCTATTTCTTTGTGTCTTCTTGTTTTTGTAATTTAACACTTTTTGTTGATTATGCTTAATTTTTCGACACCAGTGAATACATACCGCAGCAAATGTATCAGAAACAGAAATATTCACTTACTCTCCCCAGCAGAAAAAGTGTGTGTAAAAAAAAATGAAATTATATGCAAATTAGTTTTCCTTTTGTACTCTCACACACCCGAAAAAGAATTTTCAAATCGGATTTCTAGAAGTAGAGATATTGAGAAAAGTGCAATATTCTCTCTCTCGCTCGCTCGCTTCCTTGCGGAAGACCTGTGCATTATTTGAAGATGAAACCATGCAAAATGATGTTCATTACTCAAGAAACGCACATAGCGTATTAAATCCGTTTATTTTTATTATTATTTTTTGTATAATGTCAGCAACAACAAAATCACCTAGTAAGACAATGAAGTACGCAGGATCCATCTCATATATCCCAGGCTTTGCATATTGGTTAAAAAATTTGTTACGTAAATACAAAATATCAACAGCAATGAAGTCCCCGACCCCATTATCACATATAGTATCAAGCTGCAAGGAGAGACAGTGTGAAAAAGAAAAGGCGGGTGTGTACGCTATACCGTTGGTATGTCCTGACAACGCGGAAAAGATATACAGCATATCGGAATGACAAGGCGATCTTTGGACACCAGATGAAAAGAACACGTGCGAAGTGTCAACCAGGACATGCAAAACACAGCCCTCGCCAGAGAATTCATGCATTCATCGGCCGCTTCAGTATGGAATAATATTAGAAGAATTGCCCCTTACACGAACTTTAAAGAGACTGCCATCACGGAAACTGTCGAAATCCTCTCCAGCAAAGTAGCATGCAATTACATGATCTCTACTGAACTACCAATTGTTTGGCATGCGTTATTAAAAGACGGGAACACGTCGCGGCACGCCGTATGATTACGTGCTAAAACATTTCACGAAATATGCTCGTGGTGTTACCCACGTTATTTTCAAAAATCATCTTTGTTCCTTATGTGTTCCAATTCCCTGCATTTTTATGTCTACCATTGCCTTAAAAAAGCCTCCCAGTGGAGTGCGAAAGCTTGGCGAATCTTTGTGCTTATTACGCCATAAAAATAAACGCATTTAATACCCTATGTGCGTTTCTTAAGTATTCATATTGTAGTGTATTAAAAATAACGTTATGATGTTCATTGTAAAAAGTATTGAAGAAAAGAAAGAATATTGTTTCAGGCGGACACTTAGAAGCAATTATGTGCTATAAAATAAACTTTGAATTTGATAGTATCTGCATTTACGTCCTCTAGCGGTGAAGTTATGCATCAGAGTAGGACCAAAAGACTGCTATGTATCGAAGAAAGACCAAAAGAGCGTTATGTATCGGATCATCTTTCTCATAGTTCAGGATTGCATATGCAAAAGGAATTCTTCAAATTGTATTTATAGGTGCAGAGATAAGGTGACCACAGATCGACGGACGGACATAGTGATAGCTAACACAATACCTTTTTTAAAAAAAGAAAAAAGGTGCTGTGAAAAGGTATTTGGCAGAGTCCATCTAAAAAACAAGCAAAGAAGAACTGTTCACTCCTTATCCGTTGCCTTGTAAATTTTTAGCTGAGAACTTTTTTAAATATTTTTTCTTAGTAAAGTTAGAACGACAATCACAAATACAACGTTAATTGCTCTTGTTAATTTTGTTTATTTCGTTGCGGAAATTGCTGATTACGAAGTAGGCATACGTATGTTTCTTAGTGAATAACTTGCCTCGATCAACCGGTTGCTATAATTGGATTTTATTTATTGTTTACCCAACGTCTGGGAAAGGTTCTGCTCTATTGACACCATCTAGAGTGGTTACATTGCTTTAAGAAGACCTCTGGTAATCTGAAACACGTAAATATTTCCTACCGAAGTTCCCAATACAATGGAGGTCAAAAAAATCAGTTGACCGTTCAAAGAATGCTCATGATATTAAAAGGTTTAACAACACTTTTCGAAGTAACACTGACAAGACTTCTGAGTCATGATGTGGTAAGGATGTTTGCCTCATCGGTCCGAAATCTTGTTCGAGTCAAGAGGTAAGACATTTAGTGCTTGTTCTGTTGTTGTTAGACCCTTTTTTCGTGAAGCCTCGTAAATTATAAGAAAGAGAAGGAGTTAAGGATTCTTTGCAGCTCTAGATGGGCTCAAGGCATAGGAAAACCAAAAAAAACAAAAAAAAAACAGATAACCCTACAAACGGCACAGCATGTTTAACAGACGCAGAGTCATTCGTTTAAAGGCAACTAAAGCATAATACCGTTCACCTTCTAGAATAGTACCACTCTTCTTAATGAGCAGTTTTCCTTTGAGTATGCCTATTTTTAGATAACAGATAAGTAAAATTCCGTTTGATTTTTTTTTTTTTTATTGGAGGCTTAACGACCACCGTGAGCAACTCAATGGGCAGTCGCCCGTCCTTAATTTAAGGCCACTGGTTCCAGGGAAGGGAGAGAACCAGTGCCGTAAGACAAACACAACATGCATGCCTCAACGGGATTTTAACCCGGATCCCTTTCGGACGAATGATCAGAAGCCGTCGCTTAGACCACTGCGCCACCGGGGCGGCATTTGAAATTTGTAGATGTCAACGTCGCTAGTATTTCGAGTGCATTTCCCCCTTTTTCTGTTTTTTTTTCTGTTAGATAATATATATATATAAGGGCCGTTCCATAAAAACTGAGAGTAATTTTTTTTTGAGTTGGCAACAGTGCGAAGGGAAAAAATAACCACGCAGACGACTAACTGAATTAATGAAGTATCTATGGCAACAGTTATTGGCCGTGGCAGACGATTCTGGTTTTGTTATTACGCAGTTGTTTAAGGTACGTCTGTATTTCCCCATACAGCTATGGAGGTGAGTGATTCAGAGTTAAGAAGAGAAATGTGTTGTGCGATAAAATTTTGCTATCGTTTGGGTAAAACGGCTCCAGAAACAATTGATTTAATGGAAAAAGCTTACAAAGATAAATGTTTGGGTGAGTCAACGCCTTTTAGATGGCACCGTGATTTCAAAAAAGGGCGTTTGTCGGCAGAACTCGCTCCTAGGGCTGGTCGACCTGAAAGTGTTGTTACGGAGCGTATTGTTAACACTGTTTGGGCAATCCTGCAAAAAGATCGATGAATGACGTGTGAAGACATAGCGGCGTCAACTAATATTTCAAAAACGTCGGCAATCCGCATTCTACGCGGCAAATTACTGCTGCACCGTGTGTGTTCCAGATAGGGACCTCATCACCTGACGAGAGGACAATTGGTAGCCAGAGTTCAGGTGTGTCATGAGTGGAAACAAATGATTGCAAAGGATCCAAATTTTGTAAACACAATAATAACTGCCGATGAAACATGGATCCACTATTTCGATCTCCTCACGAAGCGTGCAACGAGTGTCTGGAAACACACAGGCTCGCCTCCTCCGAAAAAAGTCCGCCAAATCAAATCAGCTGGGAAGGTGATGATGATAATTTTCTTTGATCATATATAGGTGTAGTCTACCAGCGATGCTGAGTATTACATTTCAGTCTTGAAGCGTCTGCGACGACACATATCGATTAAACGACCGGAACAGGTGGGCAAAGTGGACCCTGGGCCATGATAACGTCCGCCCACGTGTGGCTGCTTGTGTATAACAGTTTCTTACGAAATGCAGTACTGAAATCGTACCTAGAGTCCTGACCTCGCCCCGTGCGATTTCTGGTTGTTTCCAGTAATGAAGGAGAAGTTCCGTGGCGCAACATTCAACACAGATGCTGACGTTATTCAAGCTGTACAGGGGTCGCTAAAGTAGCTTCCACAAAATGCCTTTGCCAAATACTTTGAAAAGTGGACTGAACAACGGGACCGTTGCATATCATCCGAGGGAAGATACTTTAATAAAGATAAGCATAAATTTTGCTGCACCTATACTTCTTCATTTTGCGTGATTTTACTCTCAGTTTTTATGAACGGCCGTTGTAGCTACCAGAATTTGAGTTCAAGAAGATGCATAGGAAATGTTCTTTTTGAATCATGTAGAGATAAGCATAGCCAGGGTGTTTCAACATTTCTGTAGCATAGAATTTTCTCTCGAAGAAGAAATGAGGGGAGAAATAATTACATAGAACAATTCCAAGGTAACGGAGATATCGTGCTGGTCATAGGCGTCGACTATATGGGACAAGATTCACCCCCCCCACCCCCCACCGAATTATTTTACTGGGGCAGTGCCCATCCAATATTTTTTGTCCTGTTTAATTAAACAAGTTTTTGTTTTTGTGTGTGCATATGATTTTGTAAAGGCGTGAGTTGAAATATTTCTATAGAGAAAAAACATTTTCCCATGATATTCAGGCTATATCGTGCTGTACTAATTGCAAAACAATGCATTTCTTTCCTTTATAGGAATGTATAATTCTTTAAAAGATGGACCAAGCTCCACCTACCTTATGAGGCCAAAGCGATTTATTTCCAAAAAATTAATAAATAATAAAATAAGTAAAAACTTTTTTCCCATGCTCAGCATTGCTCATTTGATAAGCAATTTGATTTCCAGCACCCTATTGAGTTTGATATGTTCTCGTCATATGTGGCAAATGCTTAAAACAATTATCAAAAATAAAATAAATAAATAAATAAAAATACAGAACCGTATAAACTCTAGCGCCTTTATTTATCTATCTATTTTTGTGCTTCTTGTTCTTTGTTTGAGTTATCGCGCTAATTTCTCATATTTTTATAAACGTTTGGAAATAAAATCTTTTGGATTGAATTTTATTTTATTTTTTAATTTATTTTTAAAATATCAATATTCAGCAAAAGAATATTTCTGTCTCCTTGTTTATAGTGTATATTGTTCCACTTTTTTTTTTTTTCTGCTGACAATGGAAGAGACGTGCCCATCCCACGTCTGGTTTCTTCACAACTGTAACCCAAACCCCTCAATAATTTGCTGAAGTCGGCGTTCCTTGTGTTCATGAACAAATAAGGCCATCTTAAAAATCCCACGAGAGTACGAGTCCAAGTACACGACACCATGTCTCCGTTTCTTTAGAATTGTCCTAAAAGGTCTCCGGGGTTTGCTGAACGTGCTAAATTACTGACTTTTCCAACAAAAATTTCTCGGAAGACGTGCTTTTCTGCGATATCTCTTCATCCACTAGTGTCAGGCTACTTATTCGCCGCCATTCCTCCACGAACACAGCATTAACCCTTCACCTGAGATATCACATATCTTTCCTGCTGGTATCTCTTACACTACAGCACATGGAATTCTGCATATAAAGCAGGGCAACGTCATCATCAGCCAATATGTTGAACTAAAGAAAACATAAAAGTATTGTTCGCTGGATAGAACCAATAGATTTCATTTCACCATTATGCAAGTATAATCATGTATGAGGGAAATTCTTATTTTTTTAATTTATTCGCCAGTGTTGCCAGACTGTGCAGAAGTCTCGTTTTCTCCCCCATAATTTTCTAGATTTTTCCGCTCACTTGATCCAGCTGATTTCATTCTTCCCACTTAAAATATATTGTTCCGTTGACATCACATAGATTATCCTGAAATGTCTTAAACAGGATATTAATTTGTTAAGTCGGCGGCGCTTACAGGTTGATGTATACTCTAGAAATGAAACGCCTTCATTTGAGTAAGAAATTATCGTATACGACTTGAGATATATACCTCTACTTTAACCTTCCTTTTGAGTACCTGCTTTTTTTATGCAACTAGTTTCTTCTTGTTCATTATTTTCTGACTTAAGGTGGACGTCAACTAATTTTGCTTCCTATACTTCCAATGGAAAAACTTTTGTACACATTTCCTTCACAATTATTGTGTTCCAAGGATGAAAATTTGAACATCCATTAAAATAACTTCATATTATAACTTGGAATACTTAATATTTTCTAAAACATAACCATAATTATATTAAAAATCAATAACTTTTCCTTTGGTGGTGTTGAAACCAGAAAAAAATGGCGCAGCTTGTACTTTGATGACGTCAGTAGACAAACAAATGTTGCATTGCATAATTACGGTTACGTTTTAGAAAATATTAAGTATTCCAAGTCATAAAATGAAGTTATTTTAATCGATGTTCCAATTTTCATCCTTGGGAACGCATTAATTGTGAAGAAAATGTGTACAGAAGTTTTTCCATTGGAAGTATAGGAAGCAAAATTACTTGACGTCCACCTAAACGCCGTAGAGTTCTCTCCGATGAATGTGATGTTGGCAATCCTGACAGCAGGTCAATTAGCTACGTAGTTAAAGACTCCAAAGATAAGAGCTCAGTGCGCAATACTAATTGCGCAGTATTCGAGTTAAGAGAGAGTTTCACGAACGATTTATATGCAGTATTCAATGGGATTTGAGCGAGTTGTATTCATGTAGAGAGTAGAGGGATATTCACTGTCACGAGCAATTCCTTATATATACTGTACAGAACGTTAGAGATACCTACCTAATAGCGTGCTGGTCCTCATGTAGTGCGAATAACAGCCTGTACACGCCAAGCCATCGACTCCACCAGATGCTGGAGGGTTTCCGGAGGTAATGCCAGCCATGCCTGTTGCAGCTTTGTCCACAACTCCTCCAGAGACGTCGGCTCAGGATCCATGGATCTGATGTTCCGTTCCACGGCATCATAGAGAGCTTCTACAGGGCTCAAATCCGGGGGCCTTGGGGGCCACTGGATTGTTCCATACTCAGACTAGTGTTCCTTGAGCCATGCCTGGGTGGTTGCTGCCAGGTGGAGGAGCGCATTGTGCTGGTGAAACATACCATCGGTCGCAGGATGCGCGAAGGCCATCAAAACATCTAGGTGGCCAGCCAGCACACGCTAGTAGCGCGCAGCGGTTAAGGACCTCTTCCGACACACAAAGAGATTTAATGTGTCCCATGAGAAGGCTCCCTAAACCATCACAGAGACACCACCATCTTGAACAGAGCCGATCAGGCACGACCGGGGCCATGACTTCATGCTGTCCGCTCCATACCCTTACCCTCCCGTGAGTTCCGTGCAGCTAAAAACGGAACTCATCTGACCACACGACGCGACGCCACTCTGCTGAGGTCCAGTTTTAATGTTCCCGGCACCAGGCGATGCGTAATTTCCGATGATGAGCGGTCAACAGTGGCACATGAGTAGGTCCTCGGCTTCCGTAACCCATGGTATGCATTGTGCGTCATACCGTTCACTCGCTGACGCTGCTTGGGCCTCCAACATTTACCCTGGACATGATTTGCGTCACCGTTGCCAAGAAGTCGGTCTGGATAGTATAGGTCGACCCCGATCATCAATGGAGTGTGGTCGGCCAACCGCTTGCTGTCTGGGCGTTGGTACGTCCGTCAACGGTATACTTGTGGTACGCCCTTGATATAGTTACCCTCGGTTGGGAACCGTAGGGTTCTTATCACTTGGGCTATCGAATGACCCATCCGTCTTGCGCCGACAAAGCGTCAACAATTTAAGTGGCTGAGATCACCACGTTAACCCATGTTTATCGATTGCAAGAAACTGTCGAGAAGCCCTGCTGTGCGCCTATTTATCTCCTGCGTTCAGTTTGGGGTTATTCCATTCTGCGCTGCGAGGGGGATGCCGATGTCAACTGCCCATCACCTCCGTCTCTAATATTTTGTTTTCTGGGTGCATATATCATCATCATTATCAACCACTATCAATCCACTGCTGCATGAAGATCTCCCCAAGTTTCTTTCACAATGGTCTGCCTTGAAACAGTCTCCTCCATGTCACTCCCGCATGCTTCCGAAATTAATCCACCCATCTCCCACATGGTCTTTTGAGTTTTTCCCTGTCCCTTGGAATCCAGTCCAAAAATTCAGTTGTCCATCGGTGGTCGCTTCTCCGGGCAATATGTCCAGCCCATTGCCATTTCAGTGATTTTACTGTGATCATGATGTCTTTGATCCTTGAGTCAATATATATATATATACACTCATTGTCATAAAACCCCGCGTACCGAGAAAAACCCGTGAGATTAACGCGGAACTCGGCGAATAGCTAAGGGGAGGGCAAACATGCAAATGATTCAAGTTTCGTGCGATTCCGCATACCCACGCGTTCCAGACCGGCGCTGCAATCACATTCCTTGGGGCTCATAAGGCTCCGCGCAGGGGACTCCTCATTCGTGCCGAAGTACGGTGAGAGTCAGGTAAGACTTCTGAACGATAGACATGCCGAGGAGCAGCCGTAGATGTGCGTACGGGCAACTCACGGAGTTTGAACGAAGCAACATCGTCGGGATGAGACGGGCAGCGTGGCCAGCGCGCGGAATCGGCCGCCATTTGGGCCGGTCGGACAGTACGGAGCGATCGTGTTGGAAGCAATGGACACGGTAAGGCACCCATACACGGCAGACTGGCTCTGGACGACCCAGAAACACCACCAGCAGAGAGGATCATGGGATCGTGAGAGCCGCACGCACAGATGCAACGACGTCCTTGTCCAAAATCCAGAGACATGTGGCTGTTGTACAAGGGACTCCTGTGTCCGCCAGAACCATTTCCAGGAGCATGGCGGAGGCGAATCTGCACTCTCGACAGCCCTTGCGTTTTCTGCCATTAACACCTGACCATCGTCGGCGTCGATTGCAGTGGTGTCAGCAGAGAGCAACGTCGAATGCTACAATCTGGCGACGTACAGTGTTTAGCGACGAATCCCGCTTCTGTGTGGAAACGGACGGCCACCGTGTCAGAGTGTGGAGGAACGCAGGTGAGCGTTACAATCCCAGCTTCACTGTACAGCGGCACACGTCCCAAACTGCCGGCGTAATGGTCTGGGGAGCCATCGCGTATGACATCCGGACTTCCCTTGCAGTGATCTGCGGAGCGTTGACAGCCCAGCGCTACGTACAGGAGATCCTGCGGCCCTATGTGCTGCCTTTCCTGGCGGGGCGGCGCGAAGCCATTTTCCAACAAGATAACGCCCTTCCGCACACGGCTCAGGTTTTCCAGGACTGTCTACGTCATGCTTCGACGCTTCCGTGGCCTGTTAGATTGCCTGAGCTCTCGCCCATCGAACATGTGTGGGACCAAGTGGGATGCCAGCTTTCTCCATGCCCCAGTGTTCGTGATTGAGAGCATCAGTTGCAAGAAACGTGAGTCAATCTGTCCCAGGATAACATACGGCTTCTCTTTGACTCCATACCGGACCGTATCACCGCATGTATCCGAGCACAAGGCGGTCTGACGCGGTACTAACGCTGACCGGAATGTGTAACGTATGAGTGCGGGAAATTGTCCTGCTGCTGTGATATTGTAATCACTTCTGTCCTTGGTATGTACCATCTCACTACTAAAATCTCATTTCAATCCGACGCCTGCTTCTTGGTGCGCGGACTTTTATGACAATGAGTGTATATATACAGGGCTTGAAAATTTTCGTGCTGATCCACCACTCATGGGAATATCTCTCTCGATTTCCCCGCATTGCTGCCGATTTTGTTTCTTTTTTTTTCTTTTTTTTTTTTTTTTGATTGGAGGTTTAATGACCACCCTGAGCAACTCAATGGGCTATAAGCAGTCGCCCGTCCCTAATTTAGGGTCACTGGTTCCAGGGAAGGGAGAGAGCCAGTGCCGTAAGACAAACACAACATCCATGCCTCACCGGGATGTGAACCCGGACCCCGTTCGGACGAATGATCAGAGGCCATCGCTTAGACCACTGCGCCACCGGGGCGGCGATTTTGTTTCAGCTCAGTAGTATAAAATCAGTTTGCAATCATTAAAGTAATTCTAAATTTAGTCAGAATGTGACTTTGGACATCTTCTAGTACTCATTTGTCACCGGTCAAACCTAGTAAAAAGTTCCGCTGCTTACATTAGAAAAAAAAAACAAAAAAAAAAAGCAGGAGGGCGCTAAATTCCAAAAACCCCAGTCTCTCCCAGTTCTGAGTATGAACCCACCTTTCGCAGGAAAACTGACGTTTCCTTGAGGAGAACTTAGTTTCCTTTTCAAACATTGCAACCACCGTTTCCGCATTTCCTGGTAGTGATGAGATAATGTCCGCTTCCGACCAAAGTTCGCTTCCCGTTTGTTGCTCTGAGAAGTGTCAACTACTGCAGGTAAAGAGAGAATGAAAAATTGGTAAATTTCACTAATCAGTAAAAGAGATTTTAAGAAATCATCCAGAATGAAGTACGCAGGCAAGGTAATTCCTCGGGCCAATGCAAAGATTGAGTTGGAGGTCCTTAATTGCATTTTTGAGTGAAAAACGACCATGGTTCTTAATCGTTATAAAATATCAACTTTAAATCATATTTGGTTAGCATATTTTTTTCGTCACTGACAGGAAACTAAAATCTTAAAAAATGCATATACGTTACTGAATACATGAAATTAAGGCTTATATGTACACTATCGGGATGTAAGGTCAGGTGATGCGTAACATCACAGCCTCTCCTTGACAAATGTCAACCCCGCCTTCTCGTGGTACATCCTGTTCACACTAAAGGGCTCTGACGACCGCCAATAGCGGTATAACTATACCATCGGGATTAGAGGAAATGCTATCCCACACTCACCAACCCGCTTGGCCAGCGTGGTGAGTTATGGCCAAACCCCTCCAAAATGACTCCACAACTTAAATCTTGGCCCTCAGTCTCCGGCAGCTGGAATGTACCTGGCCAAGGCAGCGGCCAGTGCGACATGAAGGCAGAGGGTGCTAAGAATCCCCGGAGGACCGGACTAGGCTGCCATCTGATGCTGACCTTGGCTACGTACAACGGACGCTCCCTATCTTCTGATTCAAGGCTTCTTGAATTGGAAGAGGAACTACAAAGGATCAAGTGGGACATCGTCGGGCTAAGTGAGGTAAGGAGAAAAGGAGAAGATCTCATTGAACTGAAAAGTGGACATCTCTTCTACTATCGTGGGACAGATACTGGCAGAACTAGTGGTGTTGGATTTATAATAAACAAGAAACTGAAGGATAAACATGTAGAAGTTGAAAGTTCCTCTGACAGAGCTGCACGACTCGTTATCCAACTCTCGAGAAGATACCAGGCTCAGATTATTCAAACTTATGCACCCACCACAAGTCATGCTGAAGAAGAAATTGAAGAATTTTATGAGGAAATTCGTGATCTAAATAATAAAGGTAAGCAGCACTTGGCCGCCCCGGTGGCGCAGTGGTCTAAGGCGTTGGCCTCTGATCATTCGTCCGTAAGGGGTCCGGGTTCGAATCCCGGTCAGGCATGGATGTTGTGTTTGTCTTACGGCACTGGCTCTCTCCCTTTCCTGGAACCAGTGACCCTAAATTAGGGACGGGCGACTGCTTATAGCCCATTGAGTTGCTCACGGTGGTCGTTAAACCTCCAATAAAAAAAAATAAAAAAAAAAAAAAAAAAAGCAGCACTTGAAGATAATTATGGGAGATTTCAATGCAAAAATAGGGCAACGGCAACAGAATGAAACTTCAGTAGGTAAATTCGGTCACGGCAACAGAAACCAGCGTGGAAATACTCTCGAAGAATTTGCAGAGGCAGAAGGGTTTTTCATCTTGAACTCCTTTTTCAAGAAAAAGCCACACAGAAAATGGACATGGAGACATCCAAATGGGACGACAAGTGAAATTGATTTTATTATGTGTAACAAAAAATTCGTCATAGTAGACTGCAGTGTGCTAAGCAAGTTGAACACAGGCAGTGACCATAGATTAGTGAGATGTAAGATGCACCTCAACACTAAACTCGAACGTAGCAAGCTCATAAGACAAACAAAATGTATTGACATAACCAACCTTAAAAAACACCATAATACCTTCAAACTGGAACTAAAGAACAGATTCTCTGCTTTAGAAGGCCTAACATCGGAAGAAGTGGATATTTCTGAAGTTAACAGAAAAGTAACCAAAGCTCTTATGGAAACAGCAACAAAATTAGCTGGGTCTAAGAACAAATTGCATGTGAACAAATTATCAGGAAAAACCAAAATGTTGATGCAAAAAAGAAGAGTGATGAGGACAACTAAAGAAGATGTGACTTCCAAAGTGGAATATATAGAGCTATGCAAGACAGTACGAAAAAGTATCACTGAAGACGTAAGGAAATTCAACTGTGAACTAGTAAGGAAAGCAATTGAAAACAACCAAAGCCTAAAGATAGCAAAGGGGCATCTCAGTAAGGGGAAAAAACAGATTATGACACTGAGAAAAGAAGATGGTTCTGTAACAAGAAATAAAGGCGAAATTTTGACAAGAGTGAAAGATTTCTACTCCAAATTATATGAAAGGGATGATACATGTACTCCGGACATCATGAAAGGTACCAGTACCAGAGTTCTTCCAGTCCTTCCATCAGAAGTTGCACATGCAATCAAGAACATGAAGCGGGGAAAAGCTCCAGGAGAAGATGGGATTACTATAGACATCATACAAGAAGCAAGTGGAGAAATCGAAACAGTACTCGCCCAAATTTTCACTCGATGCCTTAATGAAGGGAAAATTCCTGAGGATTGGAACAACGCTGCAATGATCTTGCTACATAAAAAAGGTGACATTGAGGATCTCAGGAACTACAGACCTATCAGCCTCCTATCAGTGGTTTATAAAATCTTCACTAAAGTTCTTTCACACCGCTTGAAGGTGACACTGGACATGGCTCAACCGAGAGAACAAGCTGGATTCAGGAGTGGCTACAGCACAATAGATCATATCCACGTACTGAGAGAACTAATTGAAAGAGCGAGGGAATATGAGCTTCCATTGTGCATGGCTTTTATCGATTATGAAAAAGCCTTTGATTCGGTGAAACCATCAGCAGTTGCAATGGCTCTGAAATCCTGCGGTATTGAAGATGCATACATTAATATTATTAATAACATGTATGAAAATGCAAGTGCAAAGATTCGGCTGTTTGAAAATACAACACACATAAAAATTGGAAAAGGAGTGAGACAAGGTGACACCATATCTCCGAAGCTCTTTAATGCCACATTGGAAAATGTCTTTCAATCACTGAACTGGGAAAACAAAGGGATAAAGATTAATGGAGATTATCTAACCCACCTTCGTTTTGCTGATGACATAGTCATTTTTGCAACTACCCCATCAGAGCTACAGAGTATGATCCAGGAACTTGCTGACAAGAGTAAAGAAGTGGGATTAAAAATGAACTTTCAAAAGACAAAAGTGATGTACAATGCTTTTACAAGAAATGAAGATTTATCGATTGATGGAGAAAAGCTGGAGATAACAGACACGTACGTTTATCTTGGACAGCAGATATCAAGTGAGGGTCACACTGGTGAAGAAGTTAATCGGCGTACAAAACTTGCCTGGAGAGCTTTTGGAAGAAACAGCATAATTTTCAAGAGCAATATGCCATTATGTCTTAAAAGAAAAGTGTTTGATCAATGCATCCTTCCAGTGCTTACGTATGGTGCAGAGACGTGGACCTTAGCTAAAAGAGAAATACAAAGGCTGCAGACAACTCAAACAGTATGGAGAGGTGCATGCTTGGTGTAACCAGGAGAGATAAGAAGAGGAACACGTGGATCCGAAAAATGACAAGAGTGGAAGACATCATGATCAGAGTTAAATCCCTGAAATGGCAATGGGCTGGACATACTGCCAGAAGAACCGACCATCGATGGACAGCCGAAATTTTAGATTGGATTCCAAGGGACAGGAAAAGACCCAGAAGAAGACCACATGGAAGATGGGTGGATGAAATTCGAAAGTATGCGGGAGTGACATGGAGGAGACTGGCACAAGACAGACCGTTGTGGAGGAAACTTGGGGAGACCTTCGTCCAGCAGTGGATTGATAATGGTTGACAATGATGATGATGATGATGATGATGTACACTATCTACCAACAAGTAAGTGGACACCCCTGCAATTGACGATATCTGCGGTCCTGATACACGTGACGGCAGCCGCCGTTAAATATCGTGTGGGAAGCAACAACGCAACCAGTCGCATGCAAGATGCCACGCAGTTCGGAGCTCTCTGACTTCGAGAAAGGAGTAATCGTCGGGTATCACAGAAATGGCCGATCCATACGTGACATATCCAGCGAGTTGAAGTACCCAAAATCAACAAAGGCCTACGTGATTGGCAAGTGGAAGATGAGAGGGGGCTGTCGGAATGTGCCACGACCCGACAGACCCACAAAACTGTGAGTTAGAGACCGACGGGTGCTGGCTAGAGAAATTCGGAAGAACCGCACCAAATCGATGGACCACAAACGCGAGAAGTTTCGACAGGCATCCGGGAGTGTTCTTTCGATGAATACCCTCCGTAAGGAAGCCCATCTGCTCGGTTATCATGGACGTGCTGCCGCCCACATGCCTTTGATCACCAAGTCCACTAGCGTTGCTCGGCTAACGTGGTGCAAAGAACGTCGACAGTAGATCGTTGAACAGTGCAAGCAGGTCCTCTGGAGCGACGAATCAAGGTTCACCCTCTACCGTTTGGATGGCAGGGTATGCGTTTGGCGTCTGCCTGGAGAACGCCTCCTGCCGGAATGTATTGTGCCAACTGTGAAGTTCGGCGGCGGTGGAATTATGCTATGGGGGTGTTTCTCCTGGTATGGCACGGGACCTTTGGTCGCAATTCCTGGTAGACTCAACGCCGAGACCTACTGCACCATTTGGATGACCATGCGCTTCCTACGTTGTGGCAGTTTTACGGGGTGGACCCATGTTACTTTCAGGATGACAATGCCACCTGTCATGTTGCGAGGTCCACCATGGCTTGGTATGGTAGCAATGGGGTTAATCGAATGGACTGGCCTGCGCAGAGCCCGGACCTTAACTCTATCGAGCACCTTTGGGACGAGTTGGAGCGCCGACTTAAGGAGTGCCCCCACCGTCCGAAATTGGTGAAGGAACTTCTCCAAGCCGAGTGGAAGAAAATACCGCTAGCCGTCGTACAACGCCTGGTTGAGAGTATGCCCCGGAGGGTCGCAGCTGTAATCGCCGCTCGTGGAGGCCCCACCAACTATTGAAGGTGAATAAACTTCGTTTTCCTTTGCTATCACAGGTGTCCAATTACTTGTTGGTAGATAGTGCATATACATGTAATCTGAACTTCTACCGTAGGATTATTTGTAAATGGCGTTGCACACTGCTCGACATAGAAAATGACAGACCATGAAGTATGAGTGCCGCAAATTGATGGTTATGTGTCGTCAGTCGGGTCATGTAAATGATTGCATTTGCGAAACAATCAGGTGATAGGTAAGGGCGATATCGGGTCCTCAGCTTGAATACTGCATCGGAGCGATCTCAGTGGCGAAAGTTCCTATAAGGAGTGAGAATTCCTGGGCGACGTCATAAGGGATCCTACCATCTCAAAGGCACCTTTACCAGACTTCATTATAGTACGGCTGGTTGATCCCTTAGTCTCATCGCGAAGGAAACGCATCGGGATGCAACAAAAATCGGCTGAATGTAGCCGCAGTGGTTGAAGGAAGGCAACATGCATCGCCGTAGTGGGACTGGTGCAATCTGGTGGATGTTCGAAAGCCTAGATCGCCGCATTCGACGGCAAGCCGTGGCAGACCCACAGTACACAGCGGACGACATTCGAAGAGGTGTCCAGGAAACTATCGACATCCCAGTATCCACACGGACTGTGAATCACAAATCGACCAATGCAAGTTTGAGTTCTCGCCAGCCATTGCGACAACTGCCGCCCACCACAACACATCGTCGATCAGGACAGGACATGGACAGTTGCCATACCGGACATGCGTATCGTGTCGAATGGAATTATGTTGTATTCAGCGACGAGTCTCACTTCTGTCTCAGTGCCGACGGTCACCAGGTTGATCTTGCTGCCGTCCGTGAGCGTCATACGGTTTCTCAGCTTGATATCATGGTTTGGGGTGCTATCGACTTCAACTTCCGTTCACCCCTCGCACGCATAGTGTGTACAATGACAGTGCGGCGACACGTCGATTAGATGCTGAGGCCCATTTTGCTGTCGTATCTCCGGGTATCACTCATGCCCAGTTATATGACGACTCCCTCTCCCCCGAAAAGTATTCACATATGCTATAATAACACCTTGTCTATACACCTGCGTAGTAAGTCTCCGTTTGAAATGTGCGAAGCCGCCCTGGTGGCCGAGTGGTTAGAGACGCAGGTTTCTGACTAGTAGCCCGACCTCGGTCTGCGTTCGAGTCTCGGATGAGGTATGGGTGGTGTGTATCTCTTACGGCGTTGGCTCACTCCTCTCTCGTATTAAAAGAAACCCGTCTTGTTGCACGATGATATTTATTCAGCTAAAAAATGAAATCTATATACAGTTTAAAAACACATGAGCACTTTCGGTGTCACATTGACACCTTCATCAGATGTAATTTCACCATGTGGCTACATGCTGGTCTTAAGTACGTGGAGTAGATGCATCATGGGAAAGGTAATGTCAATGTCACATGATATACCAGATAACAAGACAATCAAAAAAAGGCATAGTTAGCCAATGATCACTTAACAGAAGCAATTGCTATTGTGCTGTCCTTCCCAACAAGATTGCTCCAAGGTTCAGGTAAAACATAAGGATAATAGTCATTACAGCAACGTGTATTATAAGCCGAAATATAGAGGCTTTCTGCAAATAACAAGGAATAAACAGAGTTAGGTGTGTTTATGATCTTAGCGTTGTCCCAGTCTGGAATGGAATTTCCAGCACTTATGGTTCTTGCAAAAGAGGTGCTTTGGTGATTCATTTTTAGATCATATCTGTGTTCATTTAATCTCAAATCCAAATTTCTTTTGGTAGAACCCACATAATGATTGTTTAGTTCACCAGAGATAGTGTCGAGCATAGGAATAACATACACACCCCATTTTTTCCCTTTGTCAATTTTGTCACGATCGTTGCGGATAATGGTATATAGATTGTATGATCGTATTCCAAATTGTATTTTATGACGAGAACATATGTTGGTAAAGAGGTTTACAATATGTGGATTAAAATCAACAGATCCAACATACTTTTTAAGCACTTGTTCACTAATTAAAGCAGTTGACATAGAAAACCGTACTTTATTGCGCACCCCCGTAACAACGTTGTCCGGGTAACCATGGTTTTTAGCGAGGGATGATATCCATTGTAGTTCTTGAGCTCTGGCGAAATGGCTAGAAGAATGTGAATATGCTCTTCTAAATAGGAAGTGCAGAGCAGAAATTTTATGCTGAAAAATGTGAGCAGAATTGTACGGAATTAGAGTGGGTGTGGAAGTAGGTTTTCGATGAACGGCAAAAGACAGGGAATTGTCAGAAGGGGTACGAGTAATTTGAAAGTCAAGATAAGGTAAGACGAAATTATTTTCAAGTTCTATCGTGAGTTTGATGGAGGGGTATTGAGCAGACATAGCGTTGACAAACTGATGTAACTGATTTATGGTATATGGCCAAATTACCAAGATGTCATCAACGTAACGGATATAGAGACTAGGTTTTTGTGGGAATTCTTGTATGACTTTATTTTCAATATGCTGTAGAAGAATTTCTGCTAAGACTGCGGATAAAGGTGAACCCATGGCTGTCCCGTCGGTTTGTTGGTAAAAAAGTTCTGAAATTTGAAAAATGAACGCTTTTTAATGAGATGAAGAGCATTCATTATGAAAGCAATATCATACAGGAATGTCAGAATCAATGAGAAAAGCCTGAATCAACTGAAATGTAGCTTCCATAGGTACATTTGTGTATAACGAAACTACATCTAGGGACGCCAAAAAATAGGAATTTGGTAGTGGCTGAATTAACTTTAACCTATCAATAGCTTGTGTGGTGCTCTTTATTGAGTAGGAAGAATTCACAGTAAATTTGGTGAGATAACTTGCCAAAGCTTTTTCCAAAGGTCGGGTGGGGGCAATGTAACCTGATACAAGAGAGCGAACAGGGTACCCTTCCTTGTGTAGTTTTAATCTACCAAATAAATCAGGCACATGGCAGCCGGGGGTGGATTGAATACTAGTATTCATGCACGAATTATAGTGTCTACCGTCACTCCTCTCTCCTTGGAACTAGTGGCCCTAAATAAGGGGCTCACGACTGTTTATAACCCTCACAAATTCTCATCGTGGTCGTTTAAACCCGAAACAAAAAAAAAAACAAAAAGAAGCAGAAGGTTCAAAAAGGTACAACTACCTGTGCAGCCAACTTATAAACCACAGAAATCACAGGAGTCTAAGAGAACCGTGGACAAACAAAATTACATCCATCATAGCCCTCCGTGTCCGTAATGTCAGTGTAGTTGTGTGGTAATCCACTGTTTTTCCTGGTTAAACGCCGCCGGGTGACTATTTGCAGGCTGAGGCGTTTGTTTTGTTTGTTTTTGGTCTCGTTTTGTAGTTTAACGACCACCATAAGCAACTCTAAAGGCTATAAGCAGTCGTCCTTTCCTAATTTAGGGCCACTGGTTACAGGGAAGTGAGAAAGCCAGTGCCGTAAGACAATCACTCCACCATGGCTCAGCTGGGAATCGAGCCCAGTCACATTCGGGCGAACGGTCAGAAGTCAGGGATTAGATCACTACACCACCGGGACGACAAACGTAATTCTTCATGGCACAGACATGTGAACAGTTCTTTTCAAAATTCTGTAGGGAAAAAGACTTCACTTGATAATTCTCGCGCTGTGTAAACAATGCCAAAGAACGACAATCATCTTCAAGTCTGTCAGTTAATCTGAGCTCAAAAGGCGTGTTTCCAACATTTACTAAGTAGAATTTACTGCGGATGAGGTTGGCGGAACGCCGAAATCTTATGTGGTCCGCTTTTATGCATCATGAACGCCGCTGCTCTTAAAATAACCCATCTCGTGCGACATATAGCTCTAAGTGCTATTGAGTAATGCTATTTTATTCCACCTTCTCAACAAAACAATTTACCAGCAGTCGCGTATAATGAATATGCATGAACGACGTGGTGAAGGGAAATGTCTGTGCTCTTAAATACATGTTCATAAGTAACCGAACGCCTGAAAGGAGTCGAGCAACGACTTTTATATTTGCAGAATATGCTAATCAGGCAATATCGCAGAAATTATTAGTATTTCGGCGTCATAGGTGCATGCGTACCACGTCTAGGCAAATCTGATCGCTCAACGTCACAGCCCTGAAACCTGCCGTTTTTCTGTTATAAATGACGCGTGGCTCGGTCGGCATGTCAGTACTTGGTCAGCAGTGGGTAAGGATGCCTCGTCGTCGTGTAAGACAGCCGTACAGTCACATCAGCGAGTTCGACAGAGGGCGCATTATCGCCATGACAGACTCCAATGCTTCCCTCTGGGAGGTTGCGGGTCGTATGGGGCGTAGTTTGTCCGTCGTGGTAAGAGTGTATAGGGAATGTTACGATGAAGGGCGTGGGATATGAAGAGAAGGTTCTGGACGTCGTACACAGAAAACGCCGAAGGACAACTGTCATCTCATGAGGATGTCTTTGAGTGACTGTTCTGCATCATCAACGGCGTTGGCGCAGCAGTGGCCAACTGTGACGAACTGTGAGGCATTCTCCCATGTGAGCTGTAACAATACATTGCTACTACAGTTCGAACTGCAGACTCGTCGACCCTTCCTCAGGCTACTTTTGACACAGCAGCAACGAAATGCCAGGATGCATACTGCATCGAACGAAAGGAGTGGGTTGACGAATGCCCCAATATTGATTTTCTCGGATGAAAAGTGCTTCGGTTTAGGCAGAAATGATGACCGCATGTGTGTCCGCCGATGACAGGGGAAGAGTGCATTTGCTCCAGGAATACCGCACCAGAACGACTCATTATGGCCTGGGCTGCTATCGGGTACGAAAGCAGATCACCTCTCGAGAGAGTCCGTCCCACCTAAACGAGTGCCCGTTACGTCGATGACATTCTATGGCCGGTCGCACTTCTGTACCTGAAGGACGATCCCGGGGCCATATTTCAACAGGACAATGCCACACCGCATGTTGTAGCGTCAACACGTGCCTTCTTCAGGGATAACAACCTTCCACTTCTACCGTGGCCGGCTAAGTAGCGGGATTTTTCACCCATAGAAAACCTCTGGGACATGCTCAAACCACAGGTGGAGCGGAACGACCGTTCGCCAGCAACTCTTGATGAACTTTGGACGCTGGTCAGTACAGCCTGGATGGCTATTCCACAGGACACCATTCACACATTATCTGATTCGATGCCTCAGCTGTACGACCGTCCACCAGCAACTCTTGATGAACTTTGGACGCGGGTCAATACAGCCTGGATGACTATTCCACAAGACACCATTCACACATTATTTGATTCAATACCTCAGAGCGTACGACCGTCCGCCAGCAACTCTTGATGAACTTTGGCCGCGGGTCAATACAGCCTGGATGTCTTTTCCACAGGACACCATTCACACATTATTTGATTCGATGCCACAGAGCGTACGACTGTCCGCCAGCAACTCTTGATGAACTATGGACGCGGATCAATACAGCCTGGATGGCTATTCCACAGGTCACCATTCACACATTATTTGATTCGGTGCCACAGAGCGTACAACAGTACGACCGTCCGCCAGCAACTCTTGATGAATTTTGGACGCGGGTCAATACAGCCTGGATGGCTATTCCACAGGACACCATTCACACCTTATTTGATTTGATGTCTCAAATCAAATAAGGTGTGAATGGTGTCCTGTGAAAAGCAAGTGATACAAGCCAGATGTGGCCACACCGATTATAAGCTACATCAACGCCCCTGGTACGTATGATACTGAGATGCTAACCATTTGTTCTGTATTGCCTAATGAACATCTCCTGTAAAAATCAAAACCGTAACTTGACTCTTTACAGGTGTTCTGTTTCTATGAACATGAGTACATGATTTTCATCTATTGATGTTGTTTCACAGCGTGGACATTAGGTTTCACAATACATTATGCAATATGGCCTGCAACAGTTTTCCTTCAGTTTTCCTACAGCACATCTCTGAAGGGAAATGTCTGTGCTTGTTTGCATTTGATGGTAAAAACAAAGAATCAATGTTTTTCAACATGTACGACTTGCTACGACGCGGGATCAGTTTTTCTTTGTCATACAAACTTGTGAAGTTTTCGTTTCATTAGGGTTGTTAAACTTAATGGGTCGTTTAATTTTGACTAGATATTTATATTTCGCTGGAGTTGAATTGTACACTGCCGGAAAGTGAAAAAAGAACACCCAGAAAGAATGCCGGTAGAAATGTCATGTTACAATATGTTAATTGTTAAGGGCAGGAGAAACTGTGATTCAAGTTGGAATGTCATTGGATGAACATTCCAACTTGAATCACGGACGACAACATGCAAATGCACGCAGCGTGTATTTAAGGATTTGGGCATGCAGAACGAAGTCATTCGTCTGGTGTCGTATTGTTTAGTGCTCGATGAAGAAGCTACCATGCCTGGACGACGCAGGCGCGCAATATTTGTTCACTTATCGGATTTCGAGCAAGGCCGTATAGTGGGTCTTCGGGAAGAAGGTCGGTCCTTCCGTTAAATTGTGGACCGAGTGGGACGAGAGGTATCCGCCGTGGCAAGATGGGGGCGTCGGTGTTCAGAGGAGCATTCGCACGCTCGCAGACGTGGTTCACGGAAAGTTATGGACGCACGAGAGGATCAGCGGATCAGAAGGGCAGCGTTGGCAGAGCGGAAGGCTACGGCGTCACAAGTTGGATCCTCTTTTATACTAAGGGTGTCTACCAAAACGATACGGAATCGTTTGTTGAAAGCAGGACTACGGGCACGCGTACCGCTGGCACGATTACCACTGACCCCTAGTCACCATCGAGCACGTTTGCGGTGGTGTCAAGAACGAGTTCATTGGAGGGAAGAATGGCGGTTAGTGGTCTTCAGTGATGAAAGCCGAGTCCGCTTGGAAGCGTCTGACGGTCGTGTACGCGTCCGAAGGAGACAAGATGAGCGGCTTCTGCCATCGTGTATCCTCCAAAGACACACAGGCCCCACGCCGGGCATCATGATGTGGGGAGCGATTAGCTATAACTCTCGAACGAGTCTGGTGTTTGCACGAAGTACACTGAATAGCAGTACGTACGTTTGCGACATCGTGCAGCCGGTCGTCCTGCCATTTAGGAGTGCGATCCCCGATGCGATATTCCAGCAGGATAACGCCCGCCCATACTCCACCCGGGCAACTCAAAATGCTCTTCAGGCTGTGCATCAACTCCGCTCTCCGGACTTGTCTCCAATCGAGCATGTCTGGGACTGGATCGGACAAAGACTCTTCCGCGGGCCCCGGCAGGCAGCGACCATCTCTGAATTACGCGTTCAAGTTGAAAGCGCATGGAAGGCTATCTTATAACGAAGTAAATTTCTCCGTCATTTTTGGTCTACGCCGGGATTCGAACCCGAGTCCGCTTATTCCGGAACAAGTCACTCTACCAATTGAGCCACGCGGACGTTTATTCTGATTCCTATCTGCCTTTATGTCGTGTGCGTCCTTCTGGCAGGTACGTCACATCTCCTGGTACGTTACAATCCCCCAGCGGGATATCCAGCATTAGTGCGACCAATTATATGCCAGATTGGAAGCTTGTATTGCTGCTGAAGAAGGTGCAACAGTTATTAAAATGTGCCTTCCGTACACTGTAATACGCATTAAAAGGTAAAATAAACATTGAATCACTTCACGCGCCTGATCACTTTCCTTTCTTAACAAGTTGTTGCTAGGACATAAATCTCATAAATGCAGCTTCAATTTTTAATGGTGTCCTATTTTTCACTTTCCGGCAGTTTATGTGTAGCGCAATACACTCCGTCCGTAAGAAAAATTTGCCCCCTAAAATACCGCCAAAATCGTTTTGTCCAATTGTTTTCAAAACTATGTTTCGTTGCCTAAATTTTACTACAAGCACCCCCTTTCATAGAATTAAACGTTTGCCGAGCTTTACCTAGGAAGACTAAATCGAGAATTTCTTCTGCAGAGAGTAACATATCCTTAGTTTTTAGTAAACGAATTAAGCTGGCAGTTAGCAAAACTTTTCGATGTATTATTACGTTAGCAACATCTAATCATACCTCGCCAGACTCCTGATCTTAGGTAACGTCTTCTTTCAACCGCCAAAATGGCAACAGGACCATCGACCGACATTCGTGAAAATCCAAGTGGACAGTCCGTACGCCCTGAGTTGTGACTTTCATTTCCTACACGTTTCCATTCTCAATGCGGAGCGCAAATTTGCAGCGTTCAAATTTCATTTTTTCCACACAGTATGAGTAACTAGGTCCTCTTGCGTTTGATGTTAAATATTCGCCAAATTAGATTGAAGATTTGAATAAACGTTTGACCAGCGCCGAAGCATCCTACTTTGAATCTATTATCAGCAGTTGTAATTAGACTCATTAGTTCGCAGGTCAAGCTGCAGCCCTTAACTAAAGCAGCGAAGAAATATAGTTGATGCCAACGATAAAGCAATTAACCCAGTTTCTGAACAAAGGACAGGCAACGGCAGATGCTGCATGCGGTATTTACCCAATGAATCCCAAAATCTTTCATAAGAATGCATTTTTAAAATCATGTATCCACTTTAATGACTTTCTAAAAGCAATTTCTTATCAAATTACCTGTTTATTGGAACTACGCATTATTTGAACCAGCTAGTTTCTTAGTTTCCGGTATCTCAAGATTTAATGTAAATTATGCTGATGCACTTATTTTACTTTAAATGTTTTTTATATATTATGTTTTTCAGTTTTCGTACCACTTAATTTTTACCAACAAAATTGCAGTTCTAGTTATCGTTTGGCAGAAATAGTACTTCTCAGGAAGGTTTTTAGGATTTTTCTAATTTTTAATGTTACAATAGTCATTGGCGTTGTATAAAATAAGAAAAGCGAAGAAAAAATATCAGGAAAGACTGAATAAGAGAGAAGCCCTAAATAAAAAATTCTTTCAAAAATTCTATTAGAGGTTCCGATTTCCTCATTTCGAACCGAAGCATGCAAAATAAATAAACCGTTTTAGTAATAAACACCATTCATATGCAAAACAGCACAAAATGCCGTAGCCTCGTCATTAAAAATTCCCCCTGGCTCTCGGTTTTATCGATTATATCATGCACATACAGTATACACATACAGGATGAGTCAAAAGTCACAGGACGCCCTTATACACTATCTACCAATAAGTAATTGGACACCTGTGATAGCAAAGTAAAACGAAGTTTATTCACCTTCAATAGTTGGTGGGGCCTCCACGAGCGGCGATTACAGCTGCGACCCTCCGGGGCATATTCTCAACCAGGCGTTGTACGACGGCTAGTGGTATTTTCTTCCACTCGGCTTGGAGAAGACCGGTCAGTTCCTTCACCGATTTCGGACGGTGGGGGCACCCCCTTAAGTCAACGCTCCAACTCGTCCCAGAGGTGCTCGATAGGGTTAAGGTCCGGGCTCTGCGCAGGGCAGTCCATTCGATTAACCCCATTGTCACCATACCAAGCCATGGTGGACCTCGCAACATGACAGGTGGCATTGTCATCCTGAAAGTAACATGGGTCTACCCCGTAAAACTGCCACAACGTAGGAGGCGCATGGTCATCCAAAATGGTGCAGTAGGTCTCGGCGTTGAGTCTACCAGAAATTGCGACCAAGGGTCCCGTGCCATACCAGGAGAAACACCCCCATAGCATAATTCTACCGCCACCGAACTTCACAGTTGGCACAATACATTCCTGCAGGAGGCGTTCTCCAGGCAGATGCCAAACCCAGACCCTGCCATCCGAACGGTAGAGGGTGAACCTTGATTCGTCGCTCCAGAGAACCTGTTTCCACTGTTCAACAGTCCACTGTCGACGTTCTTTGCACCACGTTAGCCGAGCAACGCTATTGGACTTGGTGATTAAAGGCTTGTGCTCGGCAGCACGTCCATGATAACTGAGCAGATGGGCTTCCTTACAGATGGTATTCATCGAAAGAACACTCCCGGATGCCTGTTGAAATTCCTCGCGGATGTGGCCCATCGATTTGGGGCGGTTCTTCCGAATTTCTCTGGCCAGCACCCGTCGGTCTCTAACTCCCAGTTTTGTGGGTCTGCCGGGTCGGGGCACATTCCGACAGTACAATGAGATTCCACAAGTACAATGAGTTGCAGCATGTTCTCAGTATTAAAAGAACAGAAGCAAGCATTAAAGTAAAAAACCAAAGGCAATGCTTCGTTATGTTAAGCACTAATGGCATTAAAGTTAAAAAGCAATGGCGTTCAAACAAAGTTGGGTTTTTTAAGGATTTTGGAAGACCCTATTACATTACTATACAAATTTAAAATTTACAACAGTGTTGCATGTTAGAATGCAAGAAAACAGGGTACTACAACAAGTACAAATGTAAAACATTTGCATAATAATGAGGTTTTCAATGACTTGGATGCAATGAAACATTAGCCGACCGCCACTTTGGCCGAATGGTCAGAGTCATAGGTCTGCAGTTTATCGTCCGAGCTAGGCTCGAGTTCGAAAATGTGGCATCGGTTGCGCGTCTGTCCCACGGCGATGGCCCACCCTGGAACCAGTGGCCTCAATTTAGAGTCTGGCAACTTCCCATAGCACCTATACTCCAATTTACCCTAAACGTGTACTACTGAGAAAGGCGGGAGAGCCTTATCACATCTCGTCGTGGAACGCAAGAACGGTATCCATCCGCGCTAATGTGCTCATCTACTGTTTCCTTTCCGATCCCCCCACACATCTCACAAGCAGGGGGTATTGTGAGTGGGGGTCTGGTGGAGGCCGAACTGCTTCCTCTACTGCCTGTTTAAGTAACGCACCCTTCGAGTTTCCCCGATTGTCAATTTATTGTCTCTGTGTTGTTAATGTTGCGAGAGGTCTTCCACCCCTCCCCCTGTCCGAGTTGTATCCCAAGCAGGCAGAAATAGGCGAAAATGCGAAGCTCTTGGTTCAGCAACTTCTCAGAACAAATTAATTCCTAAAAGCGCTCTAACTTATAGAATTTTTTTTTTAGATGGCAATTTTGTTTGATAAACTGTTGGGCAAACAAAAATGGATTCTAAACAATAATTCTGATGCTTTTCGATCGAAACGCTAGGGACTATTTTTCGTAGCGGAGGTAGCTGTTTCGTACCCTTCATAGTGGTTTACTCTTAGGTTGACTCGGAGGGTATAAACAGTGTTTTGAACACAATCCACCAAACAGCATTTTATTTGCCACATATGTGGAACTTTCCTAAAGCACATCTAGAAAATTAACACGCCAAAAAAGGTTTGTGTTTTTACTCGTCATAATATTTGAGATATAAATAAACAAAAAGGTACACATGTTGAATTTATATTCGAGTGCAAGTGGTACGAACGTAGCGTATCGATTAAAATAATTTTAAGTTTTAAAAATTACATTGGCGTCTCACCTCAATGTTTTCATTATCTACCTGCGGGCGAGACTCAAATGTTGGTTGAGAAACACTGGGCTAAAATTCGCAGCAAACAGTGTCGAAAGACACTGTTCAGAGAAGGAACGTGGTTAAAAAACAAAACCGATAGCTTATGATGTGGGAAGGATAGCGACAATATTCTAAGAAAAGAATCTGCGCGAGAGGGAAGTGAAGAAGAAGGTGAATTAAACGAAACCAGAAGCTTCCTCGAGACTTTTTTTTAAATACACTGACGGAAAAAAAAATCCAAACACCAAGAAGGGGTTGTGTTAGATAAACGACAGTTGTTAGGCGGTGAGAGTACATCTGTAAGATGATATCTATGCAAATTTCGCGCTCGGCGCATACGTGTGGCGCTAGTAGCGCCTCTTGGAACATGCAAAGCAGGTTTGCTGTAAATACGCGCTGTCACGTTCGTGAGCGTTAGTTATCGTTGAGATTCGACGTAGTGTGTTGATGTCAGTCAAGAATGCCTTTAAGAAGACGAAGAAGCCATTATCAACAGCTCACGGAGTTTGAACGAGGTCGTGTAATAGGGCTACGAGAATGTGGATTTTCTTTCCGCAATAATGCAGAACGACTTGGCAGGAATGTAGCCACTGTGCATGATTTTTGGCAGCGGTGGTCAAGGGAAGGTACTGCCTCAAGAAGACCGGGTTCCGGCCGGCCACGTGGCACTACTGAGAGGGAAGACCACCGTGTACGGCGTATGGCCGTGGCGCATCGTACCGCGTCTGCGGCAGCAATTCGAGCTGCAGTTGCCACCGCAGTGACATAACGAACTGTTACAAATCGGTTACTTGAAGGACAGCTCCGAGCCAGACGCCCTGTAGCGTGCATTCCACTTACTCCAAACCACTGCCGTTTGCGACGTCAGTGGTGTCAAGCTAGAGCTCATTGGAGGACGGAGTAGAGATCTGTTGTGTTTTCCGATGAAAGCCGGTTCTGCCTGGGTGCCAGTGATGACCGTGTGTTGGTTAGAAGGAGGCCAGGTGAGCGCCTGCAACCAACCTGACTGCGGCCGAGACACACTGGACCTACACCTGGAGTTATGGTCTGGGGAGCAATTTCCTATGACAGCAGGAGCACTCTCGTGGTTATCCCACGCACCCTGACGGCACAGTTGTACGTCGGTCTGGTGATTCAACCTGTTGTGCTGCCATTCATGAACAGCGTTCCAGGGGGTGTTTTCCAACAGGATAACCTTCACCCGCATACCGCTGTTGTAACCCAATATGCTCTACAGAATGTCGACATGTTGCCGTGGCCTGCTAGATCACCAGATCTTTCTCCAATCGAGCACGTATGGGACATCATTGGACGACAACTCCAGCGTCACCCCCAACCAGCATTAACCGTCCCTGTATTGACCGACCAAGTGCAACAGGCATGGAACTCCATCCCACAAACTGACATCCAGCACCTGTACGACACAATGCATGAACGTTTGCATGCTTGCATTCAACATTTTGGCGGTTACACCGGTTATTAATGAATCAGCATTTCACATTTAAAATGGCTCTTCTCGCGCTTACAATAAGCTGTGATCTTGAAACCTTAATCGATTAAATATGTTACCTATACAAATGTATTGCCGCCATTTCATTCCTCTACAACTAATTTTTCGTGATGTTGGGATTTTTTCCGTCAGTGTATTTTACTGCAACGAAAAATTCAAGGAAAAACTTTGTTTTTTAAATCTGAGAGGAACAAATAGCAACTTTATGAATCAATCATATCCAAGGTGTTTCCAAAATGTCTAGTCAAACTTGATGAAAAAAGTTCCTATGAACTCTGGGCCAGAAAAGCTTCCCTTCCATGTTATTGCCCGTTTTGAGAGCGTAAGTTAAAAATACTATAAAGTCAATTAGTTTTTGTTTCAGTTATTACACCACTTTTCCCATTCTAACTCCAAACACTCTACTAGCCGAAAACTGATCATATGTAGAGGATTTTAGGAAGGGAGTGTCTCCCCAGGTCTTAAACAACCCTTAGAAATAGGAAGCTAGGCGATTTGGGCTACAGTGCCCGATAGGAAAGTGACACGGAAGCGAAGTAGAAAGGGGGAGGAAGACGCCCTTATTTATTACCGGGGGGACCGGTACCCGGGGTCCGACGGCTTAATGTGCCCATCCGACGCACTGCGGACATTTAGTGGATCGAGCGTTCGTACCTGCGTGGGATCGAACTTGAGGTCCTTTCCGTGGCAGTCACGAACGTTGCCCACTAGGCCACCCGCGGCCCGTCTACTAACCGAAAGCCGGTCCTCGGGTTGTATATATACTGATCTGTGAACTTCACCTGCGCCACCGTTCGGTCACCACGTGCGCTCATTTCTCTAGGTTGGGGGTGGTCATAATCTAACGGCTCACTAGTTGAAGTCTGCAGCAGAGCAAGTGTTCGAAACAGCCTATCCGGGACCGGGCCGGAGTAGACGCCCCACACAGTGTTTCTTTCAGGAATTTTGGACCGGGGGAGGGGACAAATCGAACCTTACAGGGGGCAAATTTTTCGTTTTATATATATATATATATATATAAATAAAATTTTAACTACTATATTTATATATAGAGAAGTAATTATTATACAGGGGCGCTGGGGGCCTTGCCCCCACCCGAAAGTGTTTTATTTTTTTTGTTTTTGGTTAAAATGCGACTTGCATCAGAAAACAAATGCCTTACTTCAATTAAAATGTATCAACTTACATTAGAAAAATGTGCTTCAATTTTTCTAGTATTTTTCATGAACTTTAATTTTGTTCTGGTGAATTCCCCCAAACTTCCATTTTTCGCCCCCCCCCCCCCCAAGAAAAATTTCATATACACCCTTGATATAGTAATTACTTCTTCAAACATTTCAAGAATAACAAACTTTTTTTCAGCTAAACGAGGGGGAGATTCGGCAGGCTGGAGATTTTTATCTACTAAAATGCATTTAACACACTCTTGGTCCTGAATCACGATTCCCAGGCAATTAGGTGTGATTAGTCTACTTATTATATTTTCAAGAACAGCATGCGTCGTAATATACTTTTTAGCAAAATAAACTATAATACTTGAACAAATATTAAAAACAATATTATTGGAGAAATATTTGTAACATAAAAAAGAAACGAAACTTTCTTTTTCATCATGGCCTGAATTTATTAACATTTGTTTGGCTCGGTAACCTAAAATGTATCCGAGGGAGGCGAATGGTCGTTTCCGGGAGGGTCTCCCCCCCCCCAATGTATGCCTGAAAGAAACACTGGCCCCACAGCGTCTTCTCGTCGATTGCCGAACACGTTTGAAATGTCCTGGAGTGTCCTAAATTCTTTGACTGCTATCCACAATCCAGTCGCGGCGGGCTTTTGTATTTAGAACTGGGGTAGAGTAAGCATCAGATTTAAGATGTTTCCATAAGAAGAAGTCCAGTGGATTCAAATCTGGAGAGCGTGCAGGCCATGCAGTTGGTGCAGCTCTACCAATCCAATGGAGAGGATACGTACGATTGAGATGTTCCCGGTCAATGAGGATAAAATGTGCTGAAGCCCCATCTTGTGTGAACCACATGCGACGGAGTTTTGATAATGGGAAGTCTTCCAGCAACGCAAGTAGTTCTTTCTCCAAGAAATGCGTGAATTACTGGTCATTTACAATTAGTAGCAAGAAAAATGGATCTATCAGGTAGTCATCAGCGATGCCAGCCCAAATATTCACCAACATCTGCAGATATCGAGATTGGGCTGTTGCATGAGGGTTTTTCCATGCCTAGTGGTGAACGGTGTGAAAATTCACAATGACATCTCCTGTGAGTTACATTTCATCGATAAAAATTACAATTCAAGAAGGAAGCCTGGTGCAATACACTGTGCAGAAGCCATCGGGAAAACACAACTCGTGAATGAAAATCAGTATGTGAATAGACAAAGTCATCGCTCTTTCCATGTTTTTCTTTAATTAACACACAGCAACCGAAAAATTGTATTTCGACACCGCTGGGATCGAACCCCAGATCTCATGATAACTAGCCGAGTGCGTTCGCTTTACGCTACGATGCCAACAATCCACGGCGCAATGTGTGTTTATCTGTCAGCATCTGACTTCACAAATCCGTAGGGATGGGCTCTGTAACTGAGCCTATCCCTGTGAACGGGCTTGTACTTGCTGTACGTGACATGCGTAGAATTGCTTCTGTATACGGTTGAATGTGAAAGATTTATACTCCAAGTCAACTTATGAGTATAATACTATTGAAGGTAGGATAGCCGGCTCACAGCGTCTCCGGGGTAACGCAAGGACGGTATCAGTCCGCATCAATTCCATTTCTGCTGTGTCCTTGTTGTCAAGTATTATTCCCACACTGACCGCCACCCCAAGTTACGTTTGTACTTCGAAGAAATGCTACCGCTGCCTAAGTGCACTGCACACACCCCGCGCATTTCCCTGATTGTCAATTTATTGTCTCTGTTTCGCGAATGTTGGGAGACGTCTTCTATCCCTTCCGCCCAGTCTCTTTTCCCTCAAAGTTACATTTCCCGGCTGGACAGTCAGGCGCCAAAAGTGTGAAACGCTTGACTGAGAAACTTCTGACATCAAATCTATTTCTAAAACTCCCTGCCATTTTTAAAAATTAGTTTTAAATAGTAATTTTGCCGGATAAACTGCTGAGCAAACAAAAATGATGATTCTGAGAAATAATTTTGTTCCGTATCTTCCACAATAGTACATTCTTAAGATGACTTGGAGTATATATCCGCAGTTGCTGTACTTGTGCTATTTCCGAGAACTTCCGCGATCATGTCCGGCATCTGTTCTTCTAGAACAGGTGTTCGGACTCGTCTGATTGGCCACCAACGGCAATAACAGTCGAAAAGGTTTTTTTTCGGTAACTTCCGAACAACTGGTTAGCAGAGCGCAATTGCTGATTCACATTATGTAACATTACCTCACTCAGGAGTGGTGGGCTGTTTTACAACATTTGCGTACATATACTGTGCCGTCGGACATGCAAATGATTCAAATTTACCTAGCAACGTACCTTTTGACCGGCTTCCTTACTTGTACTCTCAAAATGTGCTGTAACTTGGAAGGGAAGTGTCTCCGGCCAAATGTAGACTTTCTGAAACACCTTGTATAATAAATCTTTAGCATTTCCCGATTTTTGCATTTAGCGTTATTTCTCCTGTCTTAATTTTCCGTTCATTGAACTTATTTCAAAATTTCCCTCATTTTAATGTCCCCATAGCTCACGTTTTTTTTCCACATTCAGTATTTTAAAATAGCTGTCTCGGGAGTTATAAATACTTCCATGTAGCTTAGATTTTTAAAAGTTTATCTTACAGTCTTTTAATTGCAGCTGCTGACGAAAAAAGAAACTGAAAGATTTAAAGGCTGAATATAGCTTTGGATCTTTGGCGGATTCAAAACAATATGAAACACCTAAACTGAGATGCCAGTTTATTAGGTACACTTATGTAGTAGCATATTGAGCCGCCCTTGGCCTGCAGAACAGTCCGAATTTTTCGCGGAATGGAACATACCAGATTTTGGAAGTGTTGCACCATACAATAATGATTGAGTAGCACTGTTGTGAGCAAGTTGTGAGCAAAGGGCGTTATCTGCTGGACGTGTCAATCTCCTTGAGGATTGTAGCCGTGAAGGAATAATTTGGTCAGCAACGATGTTTACATGGGCGCCAGCAGAAATTTCTCCAGGGGGGTCAAAGAAAATTTCCAGCCCACAAGACCTCTCTTAGCTTCTAAGTCATTCAATGTAAGTGACAGGAATCCAGTGTCAGTCTCACTGTGTAAAAGGAAATATCTTTATTTCTGAAGACAAAGAGGGAAAAAATATTATTGAATACTTAAGGACAATTTAAGTAAAAAAAATGAAACAAATGTTGCGAAACCTATTTAGCTAGCAAAGAACAACATCTTGTGATAATTAAGCTAGATTGTGATTGCATTCCCCGTTGGAAAAAATAAAAATAGCAGTCTTCTATTGATTTGTTCGAATCGGTCGACAAATTTTCCTTACAAAATCTGCGTTTCGGTACACCCAATTTCGATGGGCACTCACTATAAACCGACCACCTAGTCTCTACTCGGTCATGGTTGATCTCATCCAAGCTTTCACCCTACACAGGGCATTGGAGAATATTTCAGTGGTACTACTTGTTGTTGCGGTGAGTGTGGTAGCGTCTTGTAGTGTCTTTGAAACTGCCGGATTTCTCTGCTTCTTGCATTCTTTCTGAAAGGTGAATTTTTTCTCTTTCCGCTACCAACTTGTCTTTCCAAAATCGGTGCCATGACAGTGATTTTGCGTCTCAGTTACCAAGACACACGCCGTACGTTACTGAACTGTCATTGACAGACAAATTAAATTTAACCTCATCAAGTTTGCTCATACTTTTGGAAAGTAAATTAAAAAGAAAAAATGAAGGTTCCTTCTCTTTCGAAAATATACTTTTCAGAGAAGTTATCAAAGAATCCAAATACGGAGTGTAGATCGATGGACGGGAACATTATTCCACCAATTTGATGGTATATTAAGATCTGTACACTTGTTTGACCACATGGGGTGGAAGAAAATGGGGTTCTGCGGTTGAGAGGTCCACTGGGACGACCGCGAGCGAGGACTACGGCGAGTCAGCTTAGCAAGCAAAGCTGCAGGTGCAGCCTCTAGTCTAAAATAATTGAATTCATCTCTTCCTTATCCTGCCTTTATTTTCGTTTAGTCTTAATTTTATTTTGGGGGGATTCCAATTTCCAGGGGATCACTTGACCCTCCATTACACTCGCTGCGAGCACCCATGTATGTTTAGATACGCCGTGGCGTTCAAATGACATTCAGTGGGTATCATGGAGCTTAATGCGTGGTAGGAAAACTTTCCCCAAACCAGCACACCCACCCCCACCACCAGCCTGAATTGTTGACATCTGACACCATAGCCCCACGGCCTTATGTTGTTTGCACCCAACTGGGATCCTGCATGATGGACACGAGACCTTGATTCGTCTATTCAATCCAGGTGACCTTTTCACAGTCCAAAACGGTTCGCTGTCGATGCTCTCGCGCCCACTGGAGGAGCGCTTTCGTGTTTTCTCCTGACAACATCGGCACTCGACGTGATCGTCGACTGTTGTAGCCTATTCTTGATATGATCGTTGACTGTTGTAGCCTATTCGTGACATGATCGTCGGCTGTTATAGCCTCTTCGCAACATGATCGTCGGCTGCTGTAGACTGTTCGCGACAGGGACGTCGGCTTTTGTAGCCTATACACGACATAGCCATCGGCTGTTGTTGCATATTCGCGGCATGGTCCGATACGTGGCGAGTTCGGAGATGACACTCGGCACACCAGTCTTGAATTCTGCAATGACTTGCCGGATTGTGGCCCATCTGTTCTCTTGCACGATTCTTACCAGTCTCCTTTGATCCCCCAACTGTTTTCGTCCATAGGATCGCCGATTGCTTGAAGTTTTTTCGTGTGGCACCATTAACGATAAACTCCCACTTAATACGGTTCTGCGCGAAAACCCAGAAGGACGGACGTTTCAGAGATGCACGAACCGGCACGCCTGCGGCCAACTATCGTGCCGCGTTCAAAGTCGCTCAGATCACTAGTTTTGCTCTTTCCGCTCCTCAGTCGAATGTTAACCGATGCTCGAAGAGCTGGTCTGCCTGGTTTTTGCCGCATACCGCGCTGGCGTGATGTCTTCGTGTTGGAGTGAGCCATTACGTGACGAGGGCAAGTATACCTAATAAATTCTGGTATCTCAGTGTAAATCCAAAAAAACTTTTAACTACATGAAGCACTAAAATTTTAAGGATTTAAAATAATATAAAACACCTAGACCCAAGGAATTTAAAATAGCATGAAACATCTAGGACTAAAGGCTTTGGATCAGTATGTTTTACATCATTTCATATCTTTCAATGTTCCTATGGAATATTCCTAGTCCAAAAAGCTGTTGTTAAGAAACCCAAGGAAAGTTTAATATCCTCAAGCGTTGAACTTAAGAACAACGCCATGGGTGTTTGTTACTGCATATACACTGGCATGCAAAAATTAAGGACGAGACGGTTTTTCGAATGTAACGTCGTGCAGAAGTGCTCCACATCGACTCAAATCATACCATAAGATCTCCAAGATGCAAGAATATCGGACAAGTGAGCAAAACCGTCCAAACAAGGAATCCAAAGGATACAAAGGCACTTTATTGAAAAGGTAGCTTCCAACACAACTGGACAGAAGACAGAAACGTCCATGTCACAGGCGGCTGCCAAGAAAAATCCAGTCTTTAGTAAGGTCTTTAGTAAGGGATATGATCACCACTGACTGCGTTGCAGGATTTACAACGTCTGTCCATGCTGAGGACGAGGTTGTCAAGGAGCTGTTGAGGCATCGCGGCCCATTCCTCTTGTAGCGCCAATCGCAGCTGCGGAATCGTCGCTGGCGGCTGGTGACGTGCTGCCAAGCGTCTCCCGAGAAGGTCCCACACGTGTTCGATTAGATTTAGGTCCGGGGACCTTGCGGGCGAATCCATGCGTTGAATATCTTCACTCTTCAACAGCTCTGCGACAACCACTGTACGATGAGGTGTAGCGTTGTCGTCCATGAAGAGGAACTCAGGACCCACAACACCTCCAAACAGACGCACGTGAGGCACGAAAACCTCAGTACAATAGCGGACACCACTGACTGAACCTCCTTGGAAGATGTGCAGGTCAGTACGGCTACCAAGCATGTTACCGCTCCAAACGAGAACGCTGTCACCTCCAAACCGGTCCCTTTCGATGACGTTGGAGGTGTGATTGCGCGTTCCCTGCTCTCTCCAGATGTGTATACGTCCAGAATCGCTCGTCAGACTAAATCGGCTCTCATTCGTAAAGAGAACTCTACCCCATTGCTGATTTGTCCAGTTCTTGTGTTCCTGGCACCACAGAAACCGCCGTCTCCGATGAGCAGGCGTTAATGGCACACACCGTACTGGTCGTCGAGCAAATAGACCACCTTTGTGCATCCTCCTGGCCACGGTAAAACGCGATAACGGACGTCCAGTTGTCTGTTGCATGTGCCTTGCGATTTCTCCCGCTGTCTGCCGTCTGTCTCTTCTCGCCTGTAGGAAAATATACCGGTCGTCCGCCGTCGTGGTTGCTCGTGGACGACCACTACTAAACTCTCGGACAGCTGTTCCTGTCATTTGAAATGCTCTCCAAGCTCGTGAAACGATGCTGTGGGCGATCCCGAACTCCTCGGCCACACTAGTCACACTTCGACCTTCTTCCAACTTCCCAATGACGCGAAATCGGGTAAAGTCATCCAGATGTCGTCTACTGGATTGCCTGTTGGCCATATCACACGGTGGCGGCAACTCGACGTCGTCCAAACGATGTACACCGTGCAATAATTTTCACCGAATTGCTGAGCATGATCATGATCATATGTAGAGGATTTTAGGAAGGGAGTGTCTGACCCCAGGTCTTAAACAACCCTTAGAAATAGAAAACTAGGAGATTTGGGCTAGAATGCCCGTTAGGAAAGTGACACGGAAGCGAAGTAGAAAGGGGGAGGAAGACGCCTTTATTTATTACCGAGGGGCCAGTACCCGGGGTCCGACGACTTAACGTGCCCATCCGACGCACGGCGGATATTTTGTGGATCGAGCGTTCGTACCTACCTGGGATCGAACCTGAGGCCCTTTCCGTGGCAGCCACGAACGTTGCCCACCAGGCCACCCGCGTCCAGAACTGCTGAGCGGACACCGCCCATGTGCTTTATATCCTTCCGACCCCCCCCCCTCTACGTCAGGCTGCATATATGCGCATGCCCTGCCGTACCGGACCCTAGCCTATCTCCTGAGTGGTCTTTTGAACCGTTCTGCCTGCTCGTTCCGCTGTTATGCTAATTTCTCCTCTTCGTCCTTAATTTTTGCACACCAGTGTACTATTTACGACTACTTTAAAAAATACTGGATTTTTCCAGCAGTAAATTCAAGTGAACCAAAACGAAGAAGTAAGATCAGAACGCAAAGTTTATTCTGCGTAGAATGAAAGCATTCCTGCTTTCTTTAATGACGAAAATCGCGTGACTTCTAGAACCTTTTCGCTCCCTAAATATCGCCAACAAAAATCTAGCTACTAATGAGGACACAGAAATGAATCTGAAAGGTAAGCGTCTAGCGTGGCAGCCTTCGCAGATAATAAATGCATTTAAAAAAACTCGCCATTTCTTCTAGTCTACAGAAGTTGTTAATTATCTAGCACTATATTTCTTTGCCACAGGAGGAAAATTTTCTCTGTTTTTTGGAATATACTTTAGAAAATGCAAACATATTGTTCTGATTTATCTGGTAAAATGGAAATTAAGAATTCCGTTTTGGAACGGGAGTGCATTTTGCAAAATATTGCAAATTATAAATAAAATGTTTCCATATTTTCCTTTTGGGTACCCTAATAATTACAGGCAAAGATATTCAGAAAATGATGAATAAAATAGATCGCTTTTGTCAGGCTGTTCGTAGATTTAAAGACTGAATAAACTCACGCTTCCTTTTGGAAATCAAAAGCCGTGGTTACATAAGCACAAACGGAAGGATACAAGACTTACTCGCATTCTACTTCCCTAACTAGAGATCCCTTACGAAACATACCGCATCCTCCCTCTTCCGTAATGAAAAAACAAAATAAGACTACAGAATTTTAAAATTCGTAGTTGTCACTTGAAATTGAATTGCGTTTTAAATTTAAAATAATTAAATAAATTAGTTAATTAATTTAATTTCACTTACAACCAATGTAACCCCGAGTTCTTTAATTTTAGTATAATAATTTTAGCACAACATTAATGTTATTTAAATGTTGATCTTTTCCACATCTTCGGTGCGCTTCTGAGAATAGGGAGAGGGCTGCAGTTGCTTTGCGGTAGTGAGGAGTATTGAGCAGTACCGTAGTGGACTCGACTTTCTTGTGTTTAGGAAGATTTCTTATTTGGGGCCTTCTATGGAAGCCAAACTTTTATTTTGATACCCCCACAATTTTAACAAGAGACAGAGTGAACAGTGACCCTATACGTTCTCTGCGGGCTGGCTGGGTGGTCTGGTTTATTGGGGAGGCGACATTATGGGGTACCAGGCTTCAGGAACAGAGCATTCTAAGTTTCGGGGGATTATGAGCAATAAAGACAGAGTCCTACGGTCTTGCCCTGTAACACCAATTCAACGCACAAGACACAAAATCTTTGAGCGTCCAATTGACTTCCACGTTCACCAGGTACATACAGTGTTGCCAACTGTGGGAAAAAACCTATGGTTAAAAAGTAAAAGAAATACATGTAAAAAAAAAACGAACGATCCTCAGGGTGTGTCCTTAAGCAAGAGGTGGTTCTTTACGTGTCCTTCGGTAGCATATAATGGTCAAATGTAAATTAGTCAGTGAATGAAATACGGCATTACACCATTGTACAATACAAATTTGGAAGATGTGAATCCGTTTATTGTTGTAAATATGACATGGATGTAAAGTCAGATAATATCCGAAAACTTGAAAATTTTGTTGTCCTGGAGCGGGAATCGAACCCGCGTCTCCCGGATACCGCTCGAGTATGCTAACCGCTACATCACCCAGAACGACCAAGTTTAGCATATTCGGGCTCTATCCGAGAGACGCGAATTCGATTTCCGCTCCAGGACGATAACATTTTCAAGTTTTCGGATATTATCTGATCCATGTCATATTTACACCAATAAACGGATTCACATCTTCCAAATTTGTATTGTAAATTAGTCATTAACTTTTTGTCTTCTTTATTCATTGTCTGATGATTGATCATGGATTTAAAGTAAAAAATAATCCGAACTTAGCAACGGTTCAAAAATTTGTATTTTAACTTAAACGAGAAACTCAAAATTATTGTAAGATACAAAAAGCATTTACTTTGAAATTTATAAAAAGTACTTGGTAACAGTACTTTTTATAAATTTCAAAGCAATGGTAAATATATCATGCATTAATATGCATGATACACTGAAGAGCAATTGAATTAGAGATACCTGTCTAGTAACGTGTAGCACCACCTTTCGTCCTGATGACGGCTGCGATTCGTCTCGGCATGGACTCGACAAGACACGGGAAGCGTTGGAAAGCCATGCGGATTCACGACCCCTGAACAAGCTCCCATAGTTCACGAAGATTTGATGGAGGGGGGGCAGAGCCTGGAACATCTCTCTCGATGGCATCCCAGATGTGCTCGATGGCATTGAAGTCAGATGACCTAGTTGGCCAAGGAAGCGAGGTCACGTCGGTGGAGTGTTCATCCAACCATTCGGATACAATTCGGGAGCTGCATTGTCTTGTTGCAGGATGAGGTCCCCAGTGGGATGTTGAAGACGCACAAACGGGAGCAAATGGTCGTCCAGGATATCCCGGTAACGTTGACCAGTGAGGGACGATGTCACACGTACCAGGGGTCCCATTTTAGTCCACGTAAACAGTCCCCAGACGAGAACGCCACCCCCACCAGCTTGAAGAGTACCCTGCTGGCAAGAAGGATCCATCGCTTCATGTGGTTTGCGCCGTACTCGTATCCTGCCATCCGCATGTACCAACGTGAATCTCGACTCATCAGTCCAGGCAACATTTTCCCACATGTCTAGGGTCCAGTGGCGATGTTCACGCGACCATGCTAATCTTTGCACCCTGTGATGTGCGGTCAGCAGCAGTACCCTCGTGGGACGATGGCTTCTGTACCCCATAGTGAGGAGATGGTTCTGGATGGTGTGGCTGCTTACACGTTTTTGTGCACCATCGTTAAATTGCCGAGTGATTTCTTGCACTGTGGCCCGTCTATCCGCTGTTACAATGCGAGCTAGCCAATGATGACCCCGCTCATCCACACGCTGTTGTCCACGGCAGTTGGCCCTTGCAGGGATGGTTTTACCGAATTCCATGTACTCACGGTGCACCCGTCACACAGTGGCTCGTAAAAATCCCAGTGCCTGCCCGACTTTCGAGATGGAGTGACCCATTCGTCGGGCCCCGACAATATGCCCACGATCAAATGAGCTTAGATTCTTCGTCTTACCCATACTGCGTCCGACTCTTACTGATTCCCGTCACATCACTCCTTATATTGTCGGATCGCTGCATACGAAATGTCGTTTTCGTTTACAGGGCCGCCCACAGCGCCACATTTGCATAACGCCAGCTGTCTCTAATTCAATTGCTCTTCAGTGTATATTTACCATTTGCTCCAAAACTAACTGATTAGTAAATTGTGGTTTCACTAAACTCCATTTCTGTATAATGTGATGGCAAACTTATGCTGAAATTGAGCATCATATACATATATACATAGATACAGAGGAGGAGCCAAGGGGGATCCTCGGGTCCAAACTCCTTCCCCCTTGAGGGGGATTAAGTACGAATTTAAAGCGATATGTACATTAGAAAAGTTATCTCTCAGTAATTGTTTTCATTTTATTTTTTCATTTTTTGACTTTTAAAGATATTGGGCTTATTCTTATTTCGAATATTTTTTTCCGGGAAGCTTTCACCGATGAAGAAAATCCATGGACCCCCTTCCTCTAAAAAATTTCTGGCTATGCCACTGGAGAGAGAGAGAGGATTTTGAAACCCCCTTTCTGAAATGAAATTCTGGCTATGTCACTTTTCATTAGGAATAGTAAGATTCGTAACATAACAGTTGTTTATGATGAAAAGTCAAATACATGCGTGTGAATAACTTTCGTACGGAATAAAAGCGGTTATGTGAGCTTTGATGTCAAAATGTGAAGTTAGTAAGTACGTAACGTGTGAAGCATGTGTTTTTATCGTGCTTCGGCGTATGAGCATAAAACTGTCCATGTTTTTTTGTTTTTTTGCCATGTCCTAATCCCATCTAAGTCAACGTACATAGCGTGATTGCAAGTTTTGACGTACTACCACGACTCGAAAGTATGCAACTAAAGTCAGAACACCTCTTCCTTTATTAGCCCGAATTCATGAGAGTCTATTATTTTGGAAAACTGCAAATGTCGCTATTACTTTAGTTCTACTATTGCCACACAAATTATACTGTTGCTCAGAAAGAAAATGCCCCCGTAAACTGCATTACGGAGCTAGCGCCATTGTTCTATTTGTAGCAGCGTGGTTGAGTAATCACCGATCCAGTCTTAAATTATGAAAACCCACATTTCCCACAGCTTGTTATTAGAAAGAGATAGAACTAAATTTGCACTCAACCCCAGGGCCAAATTGAAAACCCTTAGTTGAAACTGAAGGAGAGGAGAACACGGATCTTTTTTTGCTTTTGTGGACCTGGGCCGGAAGGCAAACTGGGCGAAGAAAACTCATGAGTAAACGGAATGGAAACTAGTTCCTCCTAAAGGGAGGGACGAAAAGAATTCGAATAGGGATTTCAGGAATTCGATCAGTGTCAGCCATCTTTGCGGGAGTGTGAGTTTTCAGAATAGGGGCCTCTGAATGACGTCAGCGTTGTTGTGTCTACGACTACAAAGTGGGTGAGGTGGGGAGGTCACGTGGCGGTTGCCCTGGCAACCGACGATGGCGCAGACAAAGGGGGACGTGGCGAATCATCTGGAGAGCACATCCCGCAAATCCAATATTTCTCTCTCTCATCTCTTTTCTGCTGGCTCACTGGGGTCAACGACACGGTTGCTTTAGCCTGCTTACAGGTTTACTAAACCGATGGCCAGTAAGTAGAACTAGCGAACGACAAGGATTCGCTTAACTTAAAAACCCTCCTCTGCTTAGAGATATCGCAATGCGCACGTTTTCCTGAGAGAATGAAGCAAGAAAACGTATTCACAACGCTTAAGTTAACTTCTCAATACGCCTGTAATAATAAAACATTCAATTCTCTTCCTTACCTAAATATATGAATTCTTTGCTGCGAACTTTGTGGGCATCCCGTTTTGGGTGCTCCTACACAAGTTCAGCTCGTTCGTCCGTTGTCTGCTAGCAGGAGCGTATATAAAAATATGGAAGTTTTTTTTAAATACAACGGGACAAAATAAAACATAGAAAAAAATAAAGCATTTTTTTCTAATGTAAGTTGATGCATTTTTATTAAATTAAAACATTTTTTTCTTCTAATGTAAGACTCATTTTAACAAAAAACGTACAAAAATTAAATATTTTCGGGGAAATACGCGCCTGTCTGGTAGTACGCAGATCCGAATAGTTAGTGTTCTTATTTCGTCTTACTATAAAACCTCAAAAACACTAAAGCAGGCCAAACCGTGCCAGACCAAACATTTGGCCTAAACGATAAAGTTCATAACGCACCACCTATCTGTTAACTTGTTGGTTAATAGCCACTAGGAACGGGTGGGGAGGCGCCCTCCCAGAATCGTCATGCCCGGGGTCTGAGGGGCGTAAAAAACAGAAATGCACAAGGTGTGAATAAATTTACTGAAAATTGTAAGTCAAAAAGGAAATTATACATTTCAGTGTTTTGTTTTTTCAAAATTTCTGTTAGCTATACACAGTATTTCGCGCAGCTAATCAGAGTACAGAGTAATCAACTCCAGAGGGGTAGCCAAAGGGGGTCCTCGGGTCCGGATTCCCCCCCTTGTGGACTGAGTACAAATTTAAAGTAATATATATATATATATATATACAGTATGTATATATGAGGCTTTCACCAATGAACCAAATTCATGGACCCCCCCCCCCCTCGCCTCTTAAGAAGTTTCTGGCAACGCCACTGATCTACTTTGTGATTGAGCCCTCACATGCACAAAAGGAATATCGAAACTGCGGAGAGAGGCATATAAAACAATATGCAGATATGCCTAAACTCCATGAGGTATCCGCATACGTCGTAGGGATAAATAACTAATTAGTCATGTGTGCTCTTGTCGTGGAAAGTTCCTCTGAGCGTTTAACCTTGAATGCAATTTTCCCAGGCCTATTATAAGCATCTTCCTATTGTTATGTTCACTATCTGATACTCATTCCTGCTATGCAGGGTTTTTTATTATTATTATTATTATTCTGCATTTCTGCGGCGTGCTGTGTGTGTGGGTGAGCGCGCGCGCGCGCTTGTCGGTGCCCACAAAATTTTTACTTTTTATTGATATTTACAACCGTTGGTTCTTGGGTATTCACTTAGTTTTCACATTTTTAGTAAACTTATGCGAAAAATCGGAAGTGTGATTTTGAACGAAAATGATACTCTCCTATAACGGGGGTATCAGAAAGATAAAAACTGTGTACAACATATTTGAGTGGAAGTGAGGAACTTTTGAACTTGAAAGGGCGTAATTTCAAGTCTTCGCCCCCCCCTCCCCTAAGAAAAGCTTCCTCCGGCCTTGTTTGACAGTAAGCTATACGTGACATAGGATCACAGGAGAGGAAGATTTAGTGAACGTACATAAACCGCATTGGCCCGAATATAACACCACCTTTCAAATTTTGATATGATCTTCTGAAAAACTGTGAAAATGAAAAATATTTTTAGTAAAGATTAATTTGTCATAAAATCTCACACATATTTACTTCCAGAAATTCGAGATAATATTATTAAACATGTTTCTTTTAATTGCTCTGTAGTTTTATTACAACATTTATGCTTACACCTATTTTTTGTTAGATATAAACAAGTGCGGACTGAGCATATAACTGTCTGCAGCAATCACCGGGCCGGGTTGAGTGAGAGACGGTAGAAGGCCGATTCCTGAATAATTATTTAAATAAAATAAATCGCTGGCAGCGATTATTATAATTATTTAATAAATAATAGTCGCTGCCAAATGTTCTTACATCTCTTAACAATATTACGTTATTCAAGAAATAATTAAAGGGTTATTTATTAGCTAATGCCACATAGTGTAATAATATTGTAGAAAATTGTTGTTACACTTTTATCCGCCCTTCAGTAGCATGCCAGCTTGACTTTTTGTTCTCTTAAGAGTACTCTTGTTATTTTGGGAGAAGAGGGTTAAATCAGGCCAATTTGGCCTTTTCCCTCCTCATTCCATGTTGTTACCACATTATATCACTTCAGAGACGTCGCTAAGGGGATGCACGGTTGGGCGGGAGCCCACCTTGAAATTTTACTAGCCCACCCTGCAGCCCACCCCAGTTCAGGGTGTGCCATTTTTCAATTTTTTTTAACATTAAAATATAATCAGTAATAGTGAGTTTGGCGTTTTTCGTCCTGTAGCCATACGAATTTTCCCCATTAAGTGCGTTGTTTACTTCTCCGTAGAAAGGTTATCAAACTAACAGGACCATGAAAATTCGGTTGTCCTCCACTCTTCCAAATCCTTAGTTTAAGCTTCTTTTCATGTTAGTATGGCCAGGGGTGGATATGAATTCACTGAGGAGGTCATTACTAACTGCTCTGCAGCTTGTTTTACTAAGTAGGGGATTTCAACACGGAAAGTGGAGCCTCCAAGTTATGCCAACGTTCTAAATTATGTCGCCGGGCAGTTAAGCAACCGGATGTGACTGACTGCTACTTTGAAGGAAAGGAGTGCATGGCAATGTCGCTGACTTGAAGGAAGGGAGTTAAGGACTAGGGATGTGTGTCTACGTGTCACGACGTTAAACTTTGATTTTGGAAAACAGTGTTTTTCTTATTTTTTTTTTTTTTTACTGGGGTTTAACGACCACCGTGAGCAACTCAGTGGGCTATAAGAAGCCGCCCCTAATTTAGGGTCACTGGTTCCAGGGTTCCAGGGAAGGGAGAGAGTCAGTGCCGTAAGACGAAGATCTATGGCTCACCGGCATTCGAACCCGGAGCCATCTCGGACGAATGATCAGAAGCCAGAGCTTAGACCACTGCGCCACCGGGGCGGCAAAAGAAATTGTTCAAATACAGTACTATTTTCATGAGAAAAAATGCAGAAAGCTCTCTGTTTGCTCACGGTGGTCGTTAAACCCCCAATAAAAAAATAAAAAAAGTTGAAGGCGACATTCTACCAACACTTATATCTCACACTACTAACCGCTGTCATGTTAATTTGTTCATTTACGAGTTGCGTAACTAGTCCGATCAAGGGTTGTGTGTACTCGTGGCTGGAATTGCGCCGAATACCTCTGTAGCCTGTAGAAAAAAGCATTAGATTTTTTGCTTTCTTTCAGTGTTTCGTAAATCAAGTTGCTATCCAACTTGCCCCAGCAAAAATAATACTTGCCCACCCGTCGCCCTCCCTGATTTCGAAGTCTAGCGACGTCCCTGTATCACTTGGTATATATATATATATTTTTTTTACCGGAGGTTTAACGACCACAGTGAGCAACTCAATGGGCTATAAGTAGTCGCCCGTCCCTAATTTAGGGTCACTGGTTCCAGGGAAGGGAGAGAGCCAGTGCCGTAAGACAAACACAACATCCATGCCTCACCGGGTTTGAACCCGGACCCCGTTCGAACGAATGATCAGAGGCCATCGCTTAGACCACTGCGCCACCGGGGGGCGGCCACTTGGTATATGTATCATGCTATTATGTATTATTACTGTAACAACTAAAATGAAATAAATGAAATGAAGTGAAAAGTAAATTAACATTCGTATGGTACAGTATATCTAATAAAATTTTTCAAAAAAGTTGGCTTTATAAAATGAAAGTCATGAGCTTACAAAATACAAATACGATTAACGCATATACACTGAAGAGCAATTGAATTAGAGACAGCTGGCGTTATGCAAATGTGGCGCTGTAGGCAGCCCTGTAAACGGAAAAGACATGACGTATGCAGCGATCCGACAATATAAGGAGTGATGCGACAGGAATCAGTAAGATGGAGCCGCGGATGGCTTAGTGGTTAGTGTTTCAGATTATCGATGCTGGGTCCCCAGGTTCTAGCCTGGGCTGATCTTTCAGAGATGGTGTGATTTACTAACAATCGCTGAATATCCGCCGTGCATCGGATGAGCACGTAAAGTGACGGCCCCCAGGCTGGACCCACTGGTTAAATGGGTATCCTTTCCTATGTCTTCCCTGAAATTCTCTCACCCATCTATGTGCAATATCGTACTTGTACGGTGGCGCCATCTACTGTACTCTAATCTCACTACAAACTGTTCTGTCAAAGTCGCTAGACTTGCTCTCATTCCTTCCGTTTCTGTGTCCTGCCCAAAAGGCGATCTCGCTGTAGGTGGCTGGGACCTAAACTCTACTCCCTGTGGACGGAAGTCCTACATGAAAATGACAAATGCTCTCAGAACTGACATGAATCAGTAAGACTCGGACGCAGTATGGGTAAGACGAAGGATATAAGCGCATTTGATCGTGGGCAAATTGTCGGGGCCCGACGAATGGGTCACTCCGGAAGTCGTGCAGGCACTGGGATTTTCACGAGCCACTGTGCCACGGGTGCACCGTGAGTAACATCGAATCCGGTAAAAAACCATCCCTGCAAGGGCCAACTGCCGTGGACAACAGCGTGTGGATGAGCGGGGTCATCATCAGCTAGCTCGCATTGTAACAGCGGATAGACGGGCCACAGTGCAAGAAATCACTGGGCAATTTAACGCTGGTGCACAAAAACGTGTAAGCAGTCACACCATCCAGAACCATCTCCTCGCTATAGGGTACAGAAGCCATCGTCCCACGAGGGTACCGCTGCTGACCACACATCACAGGGTGCAAAGATTAGCATGGGCACGGGAACATCGCCACTGGACCCTAGACATGTGGTAGATGCGGATAGCAGGATACGAGTACGACATGAAGCGATGGATCCTTTTTGCCAGCAGGGTAAAGCTGGTGGGGGTGGCGTTCTCGTCTGGGGACTGTTTACGTGGACTGAAGTGGGACCTCTGGTACGTGTGACATCGTCCCTCACAGCTCAACGTTACCGGGATATCCTGGACGACCATTTGCTCCTGTTTGTGCGTCTTCAACATCCCACTGAGGACCTCATCCTGCACAAGACAATGCACCGTGCCATCGCTCCCGAATTGTATCCGAATGGTTGGCTGAACACTCCACCGACGTGACCTCGCTTCCTTGGCCATCTAGGTCACCTGACCTCAATCCCATCGAGCACATCTGGGATGCCATCGAGAGAGATGTTCGAGGCTCTGACCTCCCTCCATCAAATCTTCGTGAACTGTGGGAGCTTGTTCAGGGGTCGTGGATCCGTATGGCTTCCCAACGCTTCCGGTGTCTTGTCGAGTCTATGCCGAGACGAATCGCCGCCGTCATCAGGGCAAAAGGTGGTGCTACACGTTACTAGACAGGTATCTCAAATTCAATTGCTCTTCAGTGTAAAAAGATCGTTGTCCCGCAGCTGATACCAAATTGTTAGGTGAATTTTTTGTTGACATCAATACTCTGCATTGATAATTTACACCTGATTACACGTAAGATTTCGGTTTCCATGGATCCGCATTCCTAGACACCGAATCGCAAGCACTCTAGTAATTAAACTAGAAAGTCAATACAGTACACATAACGCAAACAACTGAGGTGCAAAAATTTCAGCATAAATACCAGGGGAGAATGTTCGGGGTGTGCTAGGTGTGCGGCGCACACCCACACCGAGTAGCAATTTAACCTAGATTAACGATATTATTTTTTCCGATTGATTTTTTATAACACTCGCCAGAGTTTGTCCTAAGGCTTCGAGTAGTAGTTGAAATTAATTTTCACGTATAATGTTTTCATTAAGAGGAGAAGGTTCGTTCAGTAAGCACATCGCATTCGCGCTAAGCCGCGGGTGTGCGGTTTCGCGTCCGCAGTCCTCATCCAACCAAGTTCAAGCAATTGTGATACAAGCGCTCCTCAGATGGCGCTGTAGGTCACGTTCTTATTTCCCCGTGGTTTCAAACGTAACAGCGAACTCTCAGGGTGTGCTAGCCTAAATAAGCACCTATTGCAGTCCCACGGAGCAAGGCAATTCAACGTTTTGATATGAGTTGCTGTTAAACATGTTGTTTTGGGTTTGTTTTATGTATTTCTAATAAAACTCGCCGAAATTTGTTCTAAGGCTTTGCGTGTGTGGCTAAAAATAATTTGCTTGTGCAATATTTTCGTGAAGGGCAGAAGGTTTGTTGTTTCGTTCAGTACATTATAAGCGATATTTTCAACTGTAAGAGTGCTATTTTCACAGCGGACACCACAGGCCGTTAAAACAAGTGTAATACAAAGCTTTCCAGATGTTTTCATTTCCTTGTGATTTCAACGCAGTGTCTAAACCTTCCAGATTTCCTTGTGGTTTCAACGCAGTGGCTAAACTTTCCAGGGTGTGCGACCTTAAAAAAGCACTACTGGTCATACTTGGTTGCGTTTGGAATAGTGCGAAGTCATAAACACAACTCAGCGTTCTGCTACGCGTTACTCTGTTTCTGACCGGTCGCTCTGATACCGACCGGGTGAGAGTTCTTAGTGTGTGACTTGGTTGAGCAATACTGCACGGTAAAGCAGAACTGAAGATTTCAACCGCGAGACGGGTTACAACCCGATCTCGCGAAATTTTTTCTTTAATCAATTGGTGAAGTTCATGTTACCCACCAATTAGAGCAGTGACGGGACTTGGTAAAAACGCCCTTGTGAGGGCGAAGTTCCGTTCAGCCCGCATTGAGATCTCTGGTATCAGTTTTGGGTACGTCGACGCCGTTCTGGTCCCGCGGACGAAGGGGCCATTTCATCCCTCGCCCGCCCAAAGCCCAAGAGCCCGGCTTCTAAAGTTTGACTAGAGTGGGAGAACCTCTGGGTGCCCACTCAGTACTTAGAAGAAAATTTTGTGTTTTTCATCTCTCTCACAGAGATGTCAAGTACCCAGAAGGGTAGAGTGAAACCAAAGGGGTCCGTCCCCAAATCGTCCGGGACATCCCGGATGCAGAAGGTAGCGGCAGAAGCACTACCAAGCCCTGTCGGCAGGGCTAAAGGGGTTAGCCCTCTTCCGAGAACAGCCGGAAGGTAGAGCCCAATGCTAGGGGAAATCGTCAAAGACGCTTCCCCCAGCGAAGGGCTCTAAAGCCGCTACACCCACGAAGGGAGCCTCGACTGAGAAATCTCAGTCAGCGAGCGGTGTAAGCACCCCCTTGCCAGTTCCGCACATGGCAAGGAAGGGTAAAACACCACCCCAGCCCGAACCCTCTCTGGCTCCTGAGGGGTCGTCCGCGGGGTGCCCAGAGGTACCTTTGGTGGGAGGTACGCATCCCAGGACACCCCCGGTGCTTACACCTGAGGCGTTTGTGAGCCACATTTTCAACCTCACTTGGGAAGTTGAGTCCATTCTCTTGGACTCGCGGGTCACTTCCTCCGGGAGAGAAAAGGTGAAAGCTGCCCTGAGCAGTATTAACAAGGCTTGTTACGAGCAAGCAGCACGGGTAGCCTATGTTGAAGGCAGGCTGTCCGTGCGGGATGAGTCGGGCTGCGAAGCCGACGTGAAAGCGGCTTCCTACGCCGATGTGGCTAGGAAGGGGGCTAGCAAGGCGAAAGGGCCTTCGCCCGCCCCGATTGAGATTAAAAAGAAGGTAAAATCGGGAGACAGGAGACACGGGCTTTTAGTCTACCCGACAGTCGAAAGTGCGTCCTTAGAGGACACGAAGAGGACCCTAAAAACTGCAGTAAACCCAACAAAACTGCAAATAGGGGTCAAGAGCTTTCGGAGTATAAGGAAAGGAGGGGTCGCGGTGGAGTGTTCCCATGCCGGGGAGCTCGACCGCCTCGCCCAGGAGTTGAGAAGCAATCCGCTGACCAAGGATTGCACACCCCCCAAGGCTCCACGAAAGAGAAACCCCCTGTTGATAGTGTATGGTGTCGACGGGGATCTCTCAGGGAAAGAGTTCGGGCAGGCGGTTTGCGGGCAGAACCCAGAGCTCGAGAACGGTTTCAAAGCCTGTTTTCCCATCAAGGGCAAGGGAGGTAGAGTCCACTTGGTGGCAGACGTGGATCCCAAGGCCTTCAAGCACTTGGTGAGGCGGAAGACACTGAACTTCGGTTGGTCAGTGCTCCGTCTAAAGGAATTTTTGAGGGAGGTCAGGTGCTTTCGGTGTAATGGCTTCGGCCATTTACGAGGCAACTGCTCCGAGACAGATGCAAGGTGCGGCAATTTTGGTGAAGTTGGGCACCAGCACCACCAGTGTGCAGCCGCACCGAAATGCAGCAACTGCACCGCTGCGAATGCCAAGTTCCGCCTGAAACTGGACGTCTCACACTCCAGTTTCAGTAAGACATGCCCTAGTCTTATTAGGGAACTTGAGCAAAGGAAGAGTCGGGTCAACTATGGTTGACAGATGGAAGTACCTTCGGAGGTACGTCGCTCTCAGTATTGAGCTTTTGGGTCTATTGACCAAGGTGTTTTTGAGGACCCTGGCCCGGGGTCATCACCACAGCACTGGCCCTAGCGCTGTGGAAAATGTTGTTTTTGTGATGTGTTTTAAAATTTCTTAGTGTTTGAATATTGTGAGAGGGGTGCATGAGACCCTCATAGTGAAATGTGCATGTTTGTATTTTACTCAAGATACCTAATAAAGGACATTTGTCCCAAAAACTCGCGTTGGCGGGCGATCTCCCGGCCACGAGATGGGGTTTTCTTGAAAAGTTGCTTGCCCCAACTGCCCATAGCACGTCGCACACACGGGTTGTGACAGAAGTGTGTAAGGTCCCGGTCCCGTGGGGGAGGCAGATCCCCACCGGTCTCTAGACCGAATCTGTCCGAGTGGAAGACTGTGGTTTCCGGCGACTGACAGGCTAGCTGTCGGAACGCCGTCAGGGATCCTATCAATCCCAAACTATTCGAGAGAGTTCCGCATTTCCCTGCGAAGTCAGCACTTTGACGGTGCAGGTAAAGTCATCAGCTAGTGTTACTCTGTTTATGTCTTTTCGTCGCTGTGTGAATCGATTTGTTCATGAGCAAAAATTTAAGTACACAATTTCAATTTTGATATCCATTTAGGATGGCGAACAGTGTTGACGACGTACTAAGTGTACCATTTTCTGCCAGCGCTTTTGCAGATAGTGTAAATATACACTGGCGTGCAAAAATTAAGGATGGGACGGTTTTTCGAATGTAACGTCGTGCAGAAGTGCTCCACATTAACTCAAATCATACCATTAGATTCCCAAGCTGTAACAATATGGGACAAGTGAGAAAACCCGTCCAAAGAAGGAATCCAAAGGATACAAAGGCACTTTATTGAAAAGGTAGCTTCGAGCACAACTGGACAGAAGGCAGAAACGTCCATGTGACAAGCGGCTGCCAAGAAAAATCCTGTCTTTAGTAAGGGATATGATCACCACTGACTGCGTTGCAGGATTTACAACGTCTGTACATGCTGAGGACGAGGTTGTCAAGGAGCTGTTGAGGCATCGCGGCCCATTCCTCTTGTAGCGCCAATCGCAGCTGCGGAATCGTTGCTGGCGGCTGAGGACATGCTGCCAAGCGTCTCCCGAGAAGGTCCCACACGTGTTCGATTGGATTTAGGTCCGGGGACCTTGCGGGCCATTCCATGCGTTGAATATCTTCACTCTCCAACAGCTCTGCGACAGCCACTGTACGATGAGGTGTAGCGTTGTCGTCCATGAAGAGGAATTCAGGACCCACAGCACCTCTAAACAGACGCACGTGAGGCAGGAGAACATCAGTACAATAGCGGACACCAGTGACTGAAATTCCTTGGAAGATGTGGAGGTCACTACGGCTACCAAGCATGATACCGCCCCAAACGAGAACTCCGCCACCTTCAAACCGGTCCCTTTCGATGATGTTGAAGGTGTGGTTGCGTGTTCCCTGCTCTCTCCAGATGTGTATACGTCCAGAATCGCTCGTCCGACTAAATCGGCTCTCATCCGTAAAGAGAACTCGACCCCATTGCTGATGTGTCCAGTTCTTGTGTTACTGGCACCACAGAAACCGCCGTCTCCGATGAGCAGGCGTTAATGGCACACACTGTACTGGTCGTCGTGCAAATAGACCACCTTTGTGCAGCCTCCTGGCCACGGTAAAACGCGAAAACGGACGTCCAGTTGTCTGTTGCATGTGCCTTGCGATTTCTCCCGCTATCTGCCGTCTCTCTCTTCTCGCCTGTAGGACAATATACCGGTCGTCCGCCGCCATGGACGACCGTTATATTCCACTGCTAAACTCTCGACCACTGCTAAACTCTCGGTCAGCAATTCCTGTCGTTTGAAATGCTCTCCAAGCTCGTGAAACGATGCTGTGAGCGATCCCGAACTCCTCGGCCACACTAGTCACACTTCGACCTTCTTCCAATTTCCCAATGACGCGACCTCGGGTAAAGTCATCCAGATGTCGTCTACTGGATTGTCTGTTGGCCATATGACACGGTGGCAGCAACTCGACGTCGTTCAAACTGATGTACACCGTGCAATAGCTTACACCGAATTGCTGAGCGTACACCACCCGTGTGCTATATACCCTTCCGACATCCCCCCCCCCCATCCCCCTACGTCATGCTGCATATATGCGCATGCCTTACCGTACCGGACCCTAGTCTATCTCTTGAGTTGTCTTTCGGTCCGTTCTGCTTGCTTGTTCCGCTGTTATGTTAATTTCTCCTCTCTCTCTTCGTCCTTAATTTTTGCACACCAGTGTATATAATGAGCCAACAAGTTTGAGCCCCTCAAAATTTGTAATTGCCCCCCCCTCCCTTCCTGTCTGCATGCAACGCTGGACATAGAAAGTCGGAAAGTCTGGATATTTAATATAGCAATTTCTGGAGATGCCAAAGTCGATGAAAAATAACTGGAAAAAATGACCAAATATAGAGACCTTGCCATAGAAGTTACCCGATTATGGACTAAACACAGAGCTGGATTAAGGCCTTACTGGGCCGGTCGGCTAAGACATTTGAGTGGGCCCCTAGGCTAAGACATCTTAGTGGGCCCAAAAATACTTATGACGGGGAATCCGTTAAAACACGAAACTGTAGGAATATTTTTGTGTTAATTAATACGTAGTGCATTCTTCAAAGTTATAAATTGTCTGCAGGGTTTTCACAATAAGTCACTCTATTTCCCATTGTTCTCATAAGAACATGAGTTAAAAGCTTAAGATCCCTAGATTTTATCTTGTAGTTACTAATGATTTAGCATTGTATACTTTTCTGAGTGCATCTTTTTTTTAATTTTTTTATTCAGTGTGAAGCCACAGGGGACTCTGACAATTAACGGTTCTAAGTGCAAATCAGGAGGTGTGGGTGGATGGTAGTGAAGAAGCTGAAACCGTCTCTACTACCGGCCCCGCTCTGTACACAGCGACATGAAACCTTTACAGTTGGTGAGTACCTGCCTTGAAATCTGTTTGTCTTCCAGCCTCTGTTGCTGACTAAGTAGAAATCATACGAGACAAAAGTAAAACTATTTCATAAATCTCTCTCTATATCTATGTATCTATCTATTAATTGCCCAAGCATGCCTCCTGGGCCCTTCGTAATGGTGGACCCTTATAGCCCATATATACCCCCCCCCATAATCTGGCCCTGACTAAACACACAGCAGTAGTCTACGTTGTCATTGGGGAACTTGGAATAATTTCAAAAAATTTTATGAATCATATCAGAAAATTGGAGCTCTCTGATATACACTGTAAAAAAAAATTCTGAAATTCTCGAGCCACTTTCCGTAATTTATTTCGTGAATTAACGAAGCATACACTATATTGACAAAAGTCACCGGACACCTAGAAGAGAAACACAACATAGCATTTATTGACATACATTAGTATGGTGTCGGCCCACCTTTGGCCTACACGTGTCTTCACGAGCTCCGTGTTTGAGGGCTTCACGTACGTGTTTTGTGTGTCCCATCATTGTTCTTCTGTGTGCGTGCTAAAGTTAAAGGTCTGTGCTTTCGTTTAAGATCCCTCACGAGTGGTTGAGTGCTCATTTTGTTTCATTATCACTGTTTTAATTTACCAACTGAGCTGGTCGTTTTTCTTCGTTAACCCTTGCCATTGATTATGGCATCTGCCGATGAGGGCGCTGTTTCCGCCGGAATCACTGCAACTCCTCGCGTCGCCTGTTCAACGACAGACGCAGCCAATCAATCATCTTCGCTTGCTAGTGGAGAGCCTCTTAATTTTCCTCCTGTCATTTGCACGTCTTCTCCTGCTCAGGTCTCCGACTCTGCCATTGAGAACGTGGATGTGACGTCCTTGGCCTCTGCTGACGATGATGAATTCATGGAAGTCTCTGATGGCGTCGCTAATCTGCCCTCTACAGTTTCTCCTGCCTATGCTTCCAGTACATTGTCTCATGCTGCGTCAATGCCTTCCAGAGGAGACGCTTCTGCTCGCACGTATTCTGCGGCTGCCGCTGGTATTCCACCGGCTTCCTCCTCGTCTCGTCTGCCCCCCATGGATTCTTACGTTACTCTCAACGGTGACACCATCTTATTAGACATTCCCGAGGACTCCCCAGCTGGGCATCGTCTTCATTCGACCCTCGAGTTGGGGGTTTGTTTTGATGCGCTGCCCAACACTCCTTTGAAGCAGTACACCTTCGCTCTCAAGAAGATGCTTCCTTCTGGTGCCATCACCAACCTCACCCGCCGAAAGCTACGAACTGTGATTGTTTATTTTTCGAAGAAAGAATATGCCGAGCTTGTCTTGTCTCGGTGCCTATCAATTGGCGATTTTAGCCGAATCTATCGCCCAGCGTCCTGTTCTAGTCTCTCTACATCCGGTACCCTCGGAGATCTCTGATGATATGCTGTGTGCTGTACTTAGTCGATGCGGTGATAAACATATTTGTGGCTTCCACAAAACTGCTCGCATCATCTTCCCGTCGGAAGAGCATCTCATAAAGTTTCCGCGGTTCCTCGATGTTCGTTGCGGTAACGAGCGCCGCCAGATTGAGCTCCTCGCCTCTGCTCATTGCTCACGCTGCAAGGCTTACGGCCATCAGCAAGCTCAATGCCCCCATGCAAAGCCACTGACTCCTGCAGCTCTAAGGCAGCATTCAACCTCTTCCTCCGTTTCTGCTGCCATGCCTCCTCCTGCGTCTGCACCTCCTGGACCCAGTTCTGCCGAAAATCTGATTAAAGCCTTCGATCAACACGCGTCTTTCGATGTTGCTTTCTCCACTCTGTCGGATTTTCTTCCACTTGGCTCCTCCTTGCCTTACCGTGTTCTCTCTCCATCAGAGGTCTTTTGCTCCCGTCGATGAGGTGGACATTTCCTCTGATTTCACATCTTGTGTGTCATCGATCCACGGCAAACGTCGTTCTACTACCAGTACCGAGGCCCAGAGGAAAAAGGAGAAGTCACCTTCTCCGACTGGCCGCCCACATCGTTCCACCCGTCTAGCAGGCCCCAAGTCACCCCTGTCACGTTCTAGCTATTCCTCTTCGAAATCCAAGGTTCCTCTGCCAACGTTTGAAGATTTCTGGACTCTGCTTACCAATGCCTCTCTTCCTTCAGAACCTGTCTCCTTTGAAGATCTTTACGAGTTTCTCACTCATAAAACAAATCGGGAGGCTTCTCTCATCTTTTTACAGCAGTTTGAAGCAGTTCTTCCCGAGGTCTTCGACCAAGCAACCTCCATCCTCAAATTCCTCCGGCATAATGCCGAGCAACCCGACTATGTCTTGTGGTGTCGTGGTATCAATCGCCTCGAAACATTACAGAAAGCTACCATAGCTGCCCTTCATCCGACGTCGGACTTACCCATTCCAGGTCGCCACTCCAAATTATATGGGGTTTGCTAACCCCTCGCTAACGCTCTCGTTCTGGAAAATCTCTCGCCTCTTGGGGCCGACTTACTCCTTCTTCAAGAGACGAACTGCCACTCCTCGACACTTTTTCATAGATGGCGCACTTGGGACTTCACCTTTCCCCATGTTTTCCGTTACTCTGTACACGGTGGTACAGCAGGAGTATCAGTCTGCCATCTCCGCATGCCGTGAAAGCTCCTTCTATGCTACGTGGTCGCCAGTGACCCCGTGGTTCGCTGTTACACCAAGTCTGTTACATCTCACGGTGAGTTACGACTCTGCATTAACTTTTTGATGTTCTTTCGCACTGCGGTGCCCAACTTGTGATCATTTTGTTCTTCCTCAAGCATTGCTCTGTTTGCATCACGTTGTAAATTTGTCATTACTCATTCAATGTACATATCATCGCTTTTATCAGTTTGTATCATTCCTGTTCTTTTTTTTCTTTGAGACGATTTCATGTTGCTCGTCTCCTCTGTTTTGTTAAATTAAAGCGATTTTGAAACCACCTTTGGCCTTAATGCATGCACTGACGCTTCGAGACTGGCTTTCGACAAGGTTTTTGAACCCAGCGATAGGTATGCGCTTCCATTCAGTACGTAATGCTGCCGCTAACTGTTGCTCAGTAGTAGGCCTTAGTTCCAAACTTCCTATGCGGCCCTCTAATTCATCCCATCGGTGCTCTATGGGATATAGTCAGGGCTCTGTGCTGGCCAGTCCACACACCATACGGAATTATCGTCAAACCACGCCGTAACAGACCTTGCTTTATGGCTCGGTGCATTATCCGAATGATACCAACAAGGTTCGGTTCCACAGTATTGCCACAGAGTTGGTATGGCATAATTGTCCAGAATATCGAGGTAGATGTGCTAACCAATGGGCCCGGAGCACACAACGAAAAACAGCCCCACACGAGTACACTGCCAGCTCCAAACTTGATCGTAGGAACAGTACACTGTGATACATAGCGTTCCCCCAGCTGCAGCCATATCTACACACGACCATCAGACCGATGGATCGTGTATCTGGATTCATCAGTCCGTACGACCCGTTTCCATTGATCAACGGTCCACGATAAATGTTCTTTACACCATGCTAAACGACGAGTAGCATTCCGAGTGGAGATAAAAGGCTTATGACCAGACGCAGGACCACGGTAACCCATGGAATGAAGTTCTCTGCGAATGGTACGTGTACATATCGAGGTTCCAGCATTTTTACTCACCTATACACTGAGATCTCGTGCAGTACTCCGTCGATTAGCTGTAACGACTCTCCTGAGGCTTCGACGTCCTCTATCACTGATTTTCTTTGGTCTACCGGTACGTTTTGCTGCTTCAGGCACGCCATGTGTCTTCCACTTATTCAGTACATCCAAAACAGTTGACTTCTTTATGTTTATACGCCTCTCGGTTTCTCTTACGGACAAATCACTAATATAACACCCAACAATTTTTCCTTTCTCAAAGTCAGTTCAGCGACATTTTCACTCAATCTCACAGTGCAATATGATCGCGGTCAGCTGCAGGCTTGTTTTTATACCGTTTGCAGATGTACCGCGCATCTTAACAACGCAGCGGATTCGTTCATTAGCTTTTGAAGGGGTGTCTGATTCCCTTTGTCAATATAGTGTATTTCTGATAAAACTTTTTCCGTGAAATGACAGAAAAAATTCTGGATTTAACAGATTTTTCGTACGCCAGAAAAATTCTGAATTTTTAGAAACCTTTCCGCAGTTCCTTTCTTATATTAACGGAAAAACTCCGTTCTCACTCTTTCCGTATCCATGTGAGAAAACATTTCCGATAATAGGATAGATTCACGGGAATACTTGGGGGTTTGATTAACTGTTAAATTTCAGTAGTCTCTCAGAGTATTTGATTTTAAGGTTCTGTAGCGAGATTTGATATTGTGGATAGTATATCGCATGAAATTTGGTTAGTGTGGCACAGGATATTTCTTCTCTTCCCCATTTTGTGCACCAGCTATTATACTATATATTGTGCTACAGTAAGAAACCCGGTACTTAAATTATCGTATAGGTGATTGTACGATGTCTATGTATCAGTCTGTGGAGTCTTTAAGACAAAAAGCTGTATAGCTATCAAGAATAAATTTTGTATTTAGAAGTTTTGTGAAACAATATTGTAAAACAGTACATTGCACCTCCTCTTAAAAATAATTGAAAGTTATTACAAGTTAAAAAAAAGATCTAACTCCAAATCATTCTGTTGCTTCAAAAAATGACAATGAAAAAAATCCATAATTTGCAATAATACCTCCTGCAGAAAAAATAAAATGATAACAAACGTATTAAAAATAATAACAATAAGCTTCAATGCAAAATCATCATCATCATCATTGTCAACCATTATCAATCCACTGCTGGACGAAGGTCTCCCCAAGTTTCCTCCACAACGGTCTGTCTTGTGCCAGTCTCCTCCATGTCACTCCCGCATACTTTCGAATTTCATCCACCCATCTTCCATGTGGTCTTCTTCTGGGTCTTTTCCTGTCCCTTGGAATCCAATCTAAAATTTCGGCTGTCAATCGATGGTCTGTTCTTCTGGCAGTATGTCCAGCCCATTGCCATTTCAGGGATTTAACTCTGATCATGATGTCTTCCACTCTTGTCATTTTTCGGATCCACGTGTTCCTCTTCTTATCTCTCCTGGTTACACAAAGCATGCACCTCTCCATGCACCTTTGAGTTGTCTGCAGCCTTTGCATGTCTCTTTTAGCTAAGGTCCACGTCTCTGCACCATACGTAAGCACTGGAAGGATGCATTGATCAAACACTTTTCTTTTAAGACATAATGGCATATTGCTCTTGAAAATTATGCTGTTTCTTCCAAAAGCTCTCCAGGCAAGTTTTGTACGCCGATTAATTTCTTCACCAATGTGACCCTCACTTGATATCTGCTGTCCAAGATAAACGTACGTGTCTGTTATCTCCAGCTTTTCTTCATCAATCGATAAATCTTCATTTCTTGTAAAAGCATTGTACATCACTTTTGTCTTCTGAAAGTTCATTTTTAATCCCACTTGACTAAATAACTCGCGTTAAGAAAAATCATCATCGCCCAATTGCTTTTACCCTGGACGTGAATTTGATTCCTACGATTTTCTGGCTCAGTGGTTAAGACGCGTGTCCTCAACCCAAACTGCCTGGGCTCGATTCTCACCACCAGCGCAAAAGGATTCTCTCGCGTAAGAGCTCAAATATTCAGTATATTGGATTTCGCGAAATTTCTGTCTAAATACGGAAAAAATTGAAACGAACTTTTCTGAAATAAACTTCCTGACTACGGAAAATCTGTAAAAATATGAAAGTTAAAAAAAAGGACACTTTTAAAAACGGAAATTCCGTTAAAAGGCGGACACTTACCGGCAACTTTGCTGCTCGTTATTTTCAGAAATGTTCTGTGAATTCACACCACTTATTTTTTACAGTGTATCACCTACAGAACTGGAAAAAAGCACCTTAAGTTGGGGCATCATATACACTACATTGACAAAAGTCACCGGACACCTCGAAGACAAACACAACATAGCATTTATTGGCATATACTGTATTAGTACGGTGTTGGTCCACCTTTGGACTTAATGCATGCACTGATTCTTCGAGACATGCGTTCGACAAGGTTTTCGAACACAGCGATAGGTATGCGTTTCCATTCAGTACATAATGCTGCCGCTAACTGTAGCTTTGCAGTAGGCCTTGGTTCCAAACTTCTTATGCGGCCCTCTAATTCATCCCATAGGTGCTCTATGGGATTCAGGTCAGGGCTCTGTGCTGGCCAGTACACACACGATACGGAATTATCGTCAAACCATGCTGTAACAGTCCTTGCTTTATGGCTTGGTGCATTATCCTGCCGGTACCAACAAGGCTCCGTTCCATAGTATTGTCACAAAATTGGTAGGTCATAATTGTCCAGAATATTGAAGTGGACGTGCTGGTTAACAGTTTAATCCCACGATAACCAATGGGCCGAGACCATGCCACGAAAAATTCCGCCACACAAGTACACTGCCAGCTCCAAACTTGACCATAGGAACAGTAGACTGTAAAAAATAGCGTTCCCCCGGCTGCCGTCATACTCACACACGACCATCAGACTGATGGATCGTGTGTCTGGATTCATCAGCCCATAGGACCCGTTTCCATTGATCTACGGCCCACAATAAATGTTTTTTACACCATGCTAAATAACGTGCAGCATTCCGAATGGAGATGAAAGGCTTATGAGCAGCCGCACGACCACGGTAACCCATGGAATGAAGTTCCATGCGAATGGTACGTGTACATACCAAGGTTCCAGCATTTTTACTCACCTGTACACTGAGGTCTTGTGCAGTACTTCGTCAATTGGCTGTAACGACACTCCTGAGGCTTTGACGTCCTCTATCATTCATTTTCTTTGCTCTGACTGTACGTTTTGCTGCTTCAGGCAGACGATGTGTCCTCCACTTATTCAGTTCATCCAAAACAGTTGATTTGGGTACGTTTAAAAGCCTCTCGGTTTCTCTTATGGACAACCCACTAATACATTGGTGTATGCAAAAATTAAGAACGAAGGGGAGAAATTAGCATAATAGCGGAACGAGCATGCAGAACGGACCGAAAGACCACTCAGGAGATAGACTGGGGTCCGGTACGGTAGGGCATACGCATATATGCAGCATGACGTGGGGGTCGGAAGGGTATAAAGTACACGGGCGGTGTACGCTCAGCAATTCGGTGAAAGCTATTGCACGGTGTACATTGGTTTGAATGACGTCCAGTTGCTGCCACCGTGTGATATGGCCAACAGGCAATCCAGGAGACGACATCTGGATGACTTCACCCGAGGTTGCGTCATTGGGAAGTTGGAAGAAGGACGAAGTGTGACTAGTGTGGCTGTGGAGTTCGGGATCGCTCACAGCATCGTTTCACGAGCTTGGAGAGCATTTCAAGCGACAGGAACAGCTGTCCGAGAGTTTATCAGTGGTCGTCCACGAGCAACCACGGCGGCGGACGACCGGTATATTTTCCTACAGGCAAGAAGAGACAGACGGCAGACAGCGGGAGAAATCGCAAAGCACATGCAGCAGACAACTGGACGTCCGTTATCGCGTTTTACCGTAGCCAGGAGGCTGCACAAAGGTGGTCTATTTGCACGACGACCAGTACGGTGTGTGCTATTAACGCCTGCTCATCGGAGACGGCGGTTTCTGTGGTGCCAGGAACACGAGAACTGGACACATCAGCATTGGGGTCGAGTTCTACTTTTCAGATGAGAGCCAATTAAGTCTGACGAGCGATTCTGGGCGTATACACATCTGGAGAGAGCAGGGAACACGCAATCACACCTCCAACATCATCGAAAGTGACCGGTTTGGAGGTGGCGGAGTTCTCGTTTGGGGCGGTATTATGTTTGGTAGCCGTACTGACCTCATCATCTTCCAAGGAGGTTCAGTCACTGGTGTCCGGTATTGTACCAAGGTTCTCCTGCCTCACGTGCGTCTGTTTAGAGGTGCTGTGGGTCCTGAGTTCCTCTTCATAGACGACAACGCTACACCTCATCGTACAGTGGCTGTCGCAGAGCTGTTGGAGAGTGAAGATATTCAACGCATGGAATGGCCCGCAAGGTACCCGGACCTAAATCCAATCGAACATGTGTGGGACCTTCTCGGGAGACAATTGGCAGCACGTCACCAGCCGCCAGCAACGATTCCGCAGCTGCGATTGGCGCTACAAGAGGAATGGGCCGCGATGGCTCAACAGCTCCTTGACAACCTCGTTCTCAGCATGGACAGACGTTGTAAATCCTGCAACGCAGTCAGGAGTGATCATATCCCTTACTAAAGACTGGATTTTTCTTGGCAGTTGCCTGTCACATGGACGTTTCTGTCTTCTGTCCAGTTGTGGTCGAAGCTAAATTTTCAATAAAGTGCCTTTGTATCCTTTGGATTCCTTGTTTGGACGGTTTTGCTCACTTGCCCCATATTCTTACATCTTGGGGATCTTATGGTATGATTTGAGCCGATGTGGAGCACTTCTGCACTACGTTACATTCGAAAAACCGTCTCGTCCTTAATTTTTGCACGCCAGTGTATAACACCCAACAACCTTTCCTTTCTCAAAGTCAGTTCACTCCCGACGCAACATTTTCACTCAACCTCACAGTGCGATATGATCGCGGTCAGCTGCAGGCTTATTTTTATACCGTTTGCAGCTGTACCGCGCATCTTAACAACGCAGCGGATCCGGTCGTTTTCTTTTGGAGGGGTGTCCGCTGACTTTTGTCAATATAGTGTGTATTACGCCGATACTCTACTGATACCTAGGCTTGCTGTGGAAACACGTATAAGCTCAACAACACCAGTCAATGATAATTTTGTTGTTTATTTTTGTTTGTCATAGGCTGTGGTTTGTATGTTTCGAATAATAATAATAATCCGAACTTAGTGTTGATTTAGAATTATTTTTTTTAACTCAAACGAAATTCTTATTACAAGCTTCTAAGACTATTGTGTTTAATTAAAATATCCGGAGCATGAAGTTTACAGTGACCATACTGTACAATGGGACTACGCTTAAATCAGGAAGTGCTTAACAGTGAAGCAGTGTGGTACAATATAAGCAATTAAAGAATTCTTTCTCAACAATTTTAACAAACTTTTAACTGCTTTTTTATGAAGGCAGTTTCCTCAGTTCTTTCTGCTTTGCAGTTGATAACAAAGGAGTAGCCCATAAACAAAACGGCAGATAAAACTTTGTTGATTGAGTAAGAAGAACGCCTGAGATCTGCTCATTTAACAGGATTACAGTGATGTCATTTAACACTTGCCAGTGGCGAAAAAAACTCCCCCCCCCCTACCCACAAAAATATCTTCAAAGCCCTTTTGCGAAAATCTTTTAAATTTCAATTAGTGAATTTTTACTAAATAGATTTATAGGCGTTTTAAATATTAATTAGATTTATAGGCGTTTTAAATAATAACTAGGTTTATAGGCGTTTTAATAATTCAAATTCCTTGGAACCTGCAGGTATTTTTCGTAAATTCAAAATTACTGCACTTTATTGCGTGTAACAGAAATGTGCATTTTGTAGTTAAAATGCTTGCCCTAGTTTTATTCCAATGCAAAGTAGCTCAAAACACTTACGCCAAAGTTAATCATATCGTGCAAATTTTATTCTTTTATAGAACTATATAAGGCCAGCCTCCTCTTTGAAATGCCTCACGATCACATACACAAACAATGAAGCACGCAGTTGCCATGTGACAGTGTCTCATGACCTTTCCCGATTTAGATGAAAATACAGAACATAAGTAAGCAAATAGCAATTAAGAATTGTGGCACAAAAAAGACAAAACTGCTTAAATTATTTACTGCCGAATATAAAAAAACACACTTAACGTAATGACACAAATATTTTCTTTTGACTTTATTGTAAAAAAATGACACAAGTCTCAGTTTTTTCGTCCACGTAAAGAACACCTTTTACTCCATTATATTCTAAGAGATGCGTAGTATGTAAAGACAACTGAAATACATAACACCTTATCATCATTGGTATGAAAATTTCGTTTATTGAACTGGTATTTCTTTTACATTCCGTTATAAATATACATGCATATGGCTGTGGAAAAGAGCCCCAAGTCATCTTGAATAGCTGCTTTCCCGTCATTTAGTGTTTATAAGCTAAACAGCGAAAATTATTTTTAAATAGTTTATTTATTTACTGAAAGAAAAATACCAAAATCTGCTTTTATTTTTAATACTTCTTTCAATTTCCTGGCTATTTCTTTAACCAGTTTCATATGAAGTGTCAGCAAAAAAAAATTGTAAAATCGTTTAACTGAGGCTAAAGGCCCTCTTAGCCGTGAGCCCCCCCCCCCCTCAATTCGGGAGTTGCGGAGGGCTATCAGTACGTCCCTGGTAGGCCTACTCGTACTTCTGAATACAAGCTACAGCAGATTCCTCTATATATATTTAGAAAGTTAGATGAATTTCTTTTTAAACATAGTTTCTTTCATATCACCGAGGAAAAAAATAAGTTACTAGAATCGCATTGTAGATTTGTATTTTAATGGTAAAGAATCATGCACGTTTTTCAATCCAAAATACTGTCAGGGGCCGCCAAGTCAATCTTTGCCTAGGGTAGCCAAATATTTAAGACCTGGTCGGGTTATGATTTTAAACGCTCTCCTTTCCACTTGGCCATTCATCGAAGAATGTCTAGGGGAGCGTTTAGAGCCACTCTTCACAAATGAAATAATTCTTTTGATATGCACTTACTAAAAATGTCTTCAACTAGACAAATCCGCAAGTAATAGGAAACATGTACTCTGCTGGTATTGTACAATGTTTCAGAGGCAATGAATAGTTCCAGGAAGCCGCAGAGGCGTGGTTTCTAGCACACGAAGAAGGTTTTTATTACCAAGGGCTAACACAGCTGGAACAAAGATCTCCTAAGGGCATTGATGTTACCACGTTGAAAAGTCGTGATGCATTTTTCTCAGAAGGCAAGGCACAGGTATGTTGTGCTTGGAATTTATTAAATGCTCCTCCTTCATAAACACCACTAAACTACCCCAGCTTTCGATAAGGGACCAACGAAATCCATTCTTGATTTTTTTTTTTTAATCAAATTTGTCTCCTCTTTTCTACTTAAACATACGCCATGAGTTTAGAACTTCGCTTTTATTATTTTTTATTTTTTTTTTTTTTGCTTCATGCGGAAAAGAAATGAACGCAATGGGAAAGGAATAATGGAAGTTCACTGTTATCTGCTATATCAGAGAAAAGCCAGCTGATAATGGAAGGCAGTGATGATGAGATACAGGACATTAGGAGACGCCTATTCGATTGAGAAGACATTACTTAATTTGTCGCACTTTTGAAAGAACGATGCTGTCTTAAAATGACTGCAAGAAGCTCATGTATGGTAATGAACTTTATCTCGAGTTTCAGGGCTTAGCACTGAAGAACTACGTGAGGGTGTAAAGAATGAAAGGTGGTTCACTTGATGTTGAAAATTGACTACAACAGAATGAAGGAGATCCAAAGACTTAGAGATTAAGGGGGAAATAAGTTGCTGCTGATGCTTTGAAAGTGCGAAAAACTTAAGGCAACAACAACAAAAAAAAACTAAACTTTCCCAAGTTTGTTACAACATAAACTTAGAACTACTCAGTGGGGCGCCTAACGTGTGGGTCAAGTGAGCACATGCCCCCACAGATCAAAATCTCAGTGGGCATTGCCTCCATGCGTTCCGTAAGCCACAGGATCTTATAAGCATCTTGTTTGCATGTCTTTTTGTTTTGTTTTCTATTTCTAATACTCGCTCTAAACGGATCATCGATATACTTTATGAATTCTACTGATGTACCTCCCCCCCGTAGACGTTAGTCAGCTGTGAGACAGTGAGCCTATGACTTCAAGTTATCCTAAGAGTGTACTGTACTGTCGTTAAAGGCGGAGAGGCTTATTATCCCCTCTCCGTGAAAAGCAAGAACAGTTTCAATACGCGTTACAGTGCACTCCTGCTGTTTCCTTTCCGACAAGCAATTACTCTCGCACTGAACCCTCATTCACCGACGCATCACACAAGCAGTGTAGATTGTGAATGGGGGTGTCTTCTTCCCCTACTGCCTGTTTAAGTAACCTTTCCTTCGAGTTTCCCCGATTGTCGATTTATTGTGTCTGTGTAGTGAATGTTGGGAGACGTCTTCCACCCCATCTCCCCTCTCCAAGTTATTTCCAGCTGTGCAGAAGCAGACGAAAGTGCGAGGCTCCTGATTGAGTGACTTCTCATATCAAACTTCTTTCTAGCAAAGCACCGACTTTTGGAAATTTGATTTAGGTAGCAATTTTGTCCGACAAACTGCTGAGCAAACAAAAATGAATTCTGAGCAATAATTCTGCTGTTGTTTTTTTTTTTTGCTCTAGAGGCTAGGAACTATTTTTCGAAGCGGAAGTGGTTGTTCCGTACATTAAATGGTGCTGCACTCTTACGCTGACTCCGAGTATAGGCCCTAGAGCTTAAAGTAAAGACGCTGTCTCTCACGTATGTGTCATATCTACCAGAGTGTCATTTTCTATGCCCATAAATTAATTACCCGTTTCCTGCACTTTCGAAGACAACACAATAACAGAGGACATCTTACCGCGCCCTAAGGGAATGGTAAACGTTTCTCCCTCACAAAGAGTAGAGACATTCTTCTATCTCACTCTGTTACATTAAGATTAAAAAATTCGATCACCATAAAGTATCGTTAACTGTATAACATACGTTACGAAAAAGAGATTGCTTGTCGTGTGGTGGCTTTTTCTCTCTCTCTCTCTCTCTTTCTTTCTTGGGGGGAAGAGAAGGTTCCGAAGTCCCAACATTTCCCAAGGGGCAGGACATATTAGGATGGCCTTACCAATTTGATGGAGATTTTGCCAGTCACTCAAACTACTAAACATGAATGGAATGTACTTTGTTTATTTTGCGTTTCTTGTGTACACTTACCACGATCGAACTGATGAAATGAAAATGGACGATGTAACCAGGGCCTTTGTTTCACGAACTGTTCTTAGGAAAACTGACTTCGGAAAAATATATCTTGTTCATAACTTCCATTCGTTAAGTGCTACACAAGCCACCCCCTGCCACCGGGGCTGCGGAAAAAATTTCCTCCTCTTCTCATGTCTTGTAATAATTTGGCAAGGAGCGATGTACTGTCTGTCTATTCTTGGTCTGAATATATCTTCCAAATTATCTTGACAGTGCCACATACGTATCTTTCATACCTGAATCTGTTTAACAAGCGAAGCATTCCATGGGGCGCAGTAGTCTAAGCGCTGGCTTCTGACCATCTGTCCGAGATGGGTCGGTGTTCGAATCCCGGTGAAGCTTAGGTGTTATGTTCGTCTTACGCACTGGCTCTCTCTCCCTTCCCGGGAATAAATTACGAACGAGTGACTGCTTATAGCCCATCGAGTTGCTCTCTGCGGTCTGTAAACCCCTAAATAAAAAATAAAATAAAAAAACGTACAAAGAAAAACATTAGGATTTCTCTTCACAGGAAGATAGATATCGTTCTGAAGAACAATTAACACTGTATTCGTCTTAAGTTTGCACAGCCCTGGATGGTTAGCTTACTAGAATCAACCTTGAAACTTCTTGATGCTGTACAGTAGAAAGCAATTTGTGTAAAAAAACCCGGGACTCACTGATTCTCTTCAAGCTTTTTCCAACTGTCATGCATCGGCAGCTTTCTATCATGTACAGGTACTACCATGGACATCGCACTCAAGAATTTCAGTATTTATCTCATTTCTCGCTGTCTTTCTTCGCTCAACAGAAAACACACCTTCAGAGCAAGTATTCATGTTAAAATCACACTCAGCACTTTGCTCACTTATTTATTCTTGTGACATCAAATCTTTGGGATAACTTACGCATTTTCAATCAAAATCACAACGTAGAAAATAATCTACCTCTCAGCAGAATATACACTATATTGACAAGCGTCACCGGACACCTAGAAGAGAAACACAACATAGCATTTATTGACATACATTAATACGGTGTCGGTCCACTTTTGGCTGTAATGCATGCACTGACCCTTCGAAGCTCGAAGTGGTTGGGTTTTGAGCTCCGTGATTTTCGTTGCTATAAGGTGTTTATTGAGTGCTTTAGTTTCTGTGGTTGCGTGTATCTTCAAGTTGAAGTTCTACACTTTACGTTCGTGTATCTCCCAGGTTGGTGAGTGCCATATTTTTTCATTATTCACTGTTTTATTTTTCAAACAAGCTGGTCTTTTTTCGTTAAAGTCTCGCCATTGCTTCGATGGCGGAGGCAGACAAGGGTGACACCCACATCCTTATCTTGGCAGATCAGCCAGCTTCCTCTTCTTCTTCTACCGCGGTAGCTCCTGCTCAGCTTAATGAGGTGGCTCCCGAGCGTCATTGCGACGTCATGGACACCTCTTCTTCTCCAGCTATAACTCCCATCAAGTCTCCTATCTACATCTCAGCAGACGATGACGTCTCCGTTATCAGCAATACTGAGCTCATAGCTTCCACTTCTCATCAACTTTCTGATCCGCCCTCACTGCTAAGGGCCGCTCGATCGACTTCTCGACCCATGTCTGCCCAAGCGTCCTATGCTTCTGCAACTTCTGGGGTCCTCACACCCCCAGTTTCATCTGCTATGTCTTTTCCTAAATCCTATGTCACTGTCGTCGGTTCTACTGCCACAATTGACATACCAGAGGGATTCCCGAGCTGTTCACCTTTTTTCCTCCACTATGGAACGGGGCGTCTATTTTGATGCGCTTCCCGACACTAAGCTGTGGCAATATAGCCCAGCCCTCAAAACTATCTTACCAAAGGATGCTATAGACTTTGTAGCTCGAAAACCCAGATCTGTCTTGGTCTATTTTAAGGATAAAGCGCATGCTGACCAGGTACTTACGGAAGGTCTAACCATCAATGACGTGCATCTGTTAGCACAACCGGTTGCGCACCGCCCGGTGCAGGTGACCACCTACCCCGTACCACCAGAGGTATCCGACGCTGCACTCTGCACCTTGCTCAGCAGGTACGGCAGAGTTGTTGGCTCCATAACAACTCTCTCTGCGGCTCCCAGGGACCCTGAAGACAAATCGATTCGGGGTTTCCGCCGCACTGCTCCAGTTCTCTTTTCATCTGATGCTCAGCTAAAAGCGGTTCCGAATGTGTTGCACATCCGCTGTGGACAGCAACTCCGAAGAGTTGAGATAATCACTTCACAGTATTGCAGTATCTGTCAGAGAGAAAGTCCCATAAGGGCTCAGTGCCCACGTGCCTCCCTGCAAACAGCTCCACACACTACATCTCCTCCTACTTTGTCCACTAACGCTTCAGACTTCTTCCTATTCGAGGAAAGTCGCGGAATCAAGATCTTCCAAAAGTCAGCTTACTGCCATTGGTCAACGAAACGACTTTGATGCCTCCACCTCCTGCTGATCCTAAGAATTTTCCCAGGCTTTCAAAATCAACTCCCTCTAGTACTTTTACAACCACTGCTGATGTACATGTTGACCACTCCTCAGCTTTTACCGTTGGCTCCATGACACGAGTCACAAGTAACACTTCGGGTTCAGACTCTCCAGACGATCATGAAGCTTTAGTGGTTGCTGGAAAACGCAGTGGTGCTTCTCGCCCCAAGACAAAGAAGTCAAAAACTCTGGCGTCCCGAAGATCATCTCGCTCTTCTACCCGCTCATCCACTCGCTCCGTCAGCTCTCGACGACCGTTCTCCAGGTCGCCTCTACACACTTCCTCTGAGACAGCATGTGAGGGTGCCTTTCCCTCACTAGATGAATTCACAACTTTTCTTGCTGAAAATGCTTTCCCTGCTGAGCCTCTGCCATACGAAGACGTGCTGGATTGCCTTTTAGGGTCCTCTAGCCCTTCCTCCGCACGCATTTTCATTCAGCAGTATGAAGCAGCTTTACCACAAGTGCTGGTTCAATTACACTCACTTGAAAACACTCTTCGGCGCACTGCGGACGAGGTCCCGTGGAGTGCTTGTTTTCTCCGTCGACTCCACTCCATCACTACAGCCAGTCAATTCCTACTGCATCCCACAACTAACCTAGATATTCAGGGTGGTGTCACTTAATTGTCGCGGGTTTTGCGACACCTCTTGCGAATGCGCTGGTACGAGAGGATCTTGCTCCGCTGAATGCTGATATATTACTTCTGCAGGAAAACAAACTGTACTTCCACCACTCAATTTCATCAATGGCGTCAGTGGGATCATACTTTCCATCACGCCTACAGCCAACTGTCGCGTGGTGGCATGGCAGTTGGTGTTCACTCATGTTTTCGTTCAACTCTTTCCTCCTTCTCAGTGAAAAACTTATGTCGAGACTTATTGCAACGGGTCTCTTTCACCGTCGCAGCTGAAAAATTTCATGTATTCAACATTTATGTTCCTTGCACTCCTACTCACGTGCCGGAGCTGTTTGCAAAACTTCGACGGGCTCTGTCACGTATTCCCATCACCGACCGGGTACTTATCGGAGGTGACTGCAATTGCACTCTACATCCCCTAACTGATCGCTCTTCTGCTTCCAGAGAACACCGTACGGAAGTAGTACATCTTTTACAGTCTATCACTTCAGACTTCTCACTCGTAGATGTTCAACGCCATTTGTCACCAACCCAGACTACACATACATGGCGTGCACCAAGAGCCATTGATCCTCCTACAGCAAGATTGGATCGCTTTTATGCAACTTCTCTTCTTCTACCAGCAATATCAGATTCATGATGTACACCCACAGCTTCCTCGGACCATTGCGCCAATGCCATTACAGTTTTTGCTACTTCAACACAGCCACGTACAATCCGGCCTTGGACTTTTGACGACACTCTTTTAGATGACCCAGCCTTCTGCTCATCGGTGCGAGATTTTCTCGCGGATTGGCGTCCAACGCTTCATTCTGCACCGTGACCCCTCAACTTTTGGTTGGAAGTAAAACGCCACCTCATACTACTGGTACGAAACCTGTCATACTCGATCATGACCCAACGGAGGATGCGACTTGATCATACTAGGCAAATGCTTTCTTTGCTCAATCTTGCTGATCCCCTATTTCAAGTCTACCAGGCAGAATTGCATTCACTTTTGGTGCCGCTTGCAAAACAAGCCCTTCAACGTCTTAAACTACAACACCTGAAACCTGATGCTTGTTCGTACGAATTCCTTACGTCACTTGAGTCAACTCGCCGAGCCTCTTCTGTTCTACAGCACCTTCGTCTTCCAACTGGAGTGATATCATCCGAACCAGTTCAAATTTGTTCTATGGCACGGAACTACTACATTTCAAAATTTTGTGAAACTCCTCCTCCCTCCCCTACAGCTTCTGTTCTTCTGTTCTCTTCTTTGCCTCAGGTCCCTTCTCATCTTTCAGCCAGCCTCCTCCATCCTCCCACTTTAACTGAGCTCTCTGACACTTTCTCGTCCCTCAACCCCCGGGCTTCACCTGGCCCGGACGGTCTCCCTGTTTCTTTCTATAAGGCTTTTCTTCCTGTCCTCCTTCCGTTTCTCCTCTGTGCTTTTTCTACTGCCATGCATCTTGCATCTCTTCCGAGGAGTTTCACGCTCGCACATGTTGCACTTTTCCCCAAGAAGGGTGATCAGCTTGACTTGGGGAATTGGCGTCCCATCTCACTCTTAAATACTGATTATAAATTCTATACTAAATTTCTGTCCCGCCGGCTTAACCCCACACTCCCTAATATTCTCAACTAATCAAACCTATACTGTACCCGGCCGCCCCATCTCCCATAATATTCAGCTTCTTAATGATCTAATTCACCTCGCCCGCTCTCGCTCAGAACCCCTTGCTCTTCTTTCCCTCGATCAACGCTCAGCATTCGATAATATTTCTCATGATTACCTTCTTGCTACATTACTAAATTTCGGCTTTCCTCCTTCCTTTGCTTCTCTTCTCATCTCCCTCTACCGGGACGCAGTTTGCCACGTCAAGCTGCTCAACCTTCTCACAGCTCCTATACCCTTTCGTCGCGGGGTACGTCAGGGTTGCCCCTTATCGGGGCAGCTCTTCGCCCTCGCAATAGAACCTTTTTTACGCGCAGTCCATCGATCCTTCTTTGCTTCACTACCACCTGTGGTAGCCACACACGTCATCATGTTGCTATGTTGCCTACGCCGACGATGTTACATTCTGCATTCGGCAAGACTCACAATTTCACGATCTCCACAATCTCTACAATACCTACGCCTCATGTTCCGGCGCAGCGCTAAACACAACGAAAAACACAGGCTTATGGACCGGTTCGTGGTCTAACAGCACTGACTCTCCTTGGGGAGCAGAATGGTCCAACATCTCTCAACGATTCCTAGGAGTCCACCTTGGAAAACCAGCAACTGCTTCACTCGTCACCTGGACGACTCTCCGACCACGCCTACATCGCTCGGTCGCAATCTGGCGGCGCGCACAATTCTGCACCTCCGTCTTTCAAAGAGCACGTCTAACGCACACTTACCTGCTTTCAATGTGCACGTATTCCTGGTTGGCTTCGAAGCAACCAGCAATACGTCTTCTTGAACTCACCCGCTGTCAAACTCAGGTTATCTGGCCCGGCCATCACTGGGTCGGAGCACCTCAACTCAGCCTGTCTCCTTCAAACGGAGGCATTAGTCTACCCGACGTCAGGTCCTATTACAAGGCTTATCGTGTGTCTACGTTTTTACGATCACTTGCGGCACCTGCTCCCTCTGCAGTTGCTTCTCGTGATGTCATAGTTTTCCGCATAACCCACGCTTTACTCTCCTTTCGTTCTTACTCATGGACCACTGTCCCCTTCTCACACTTTTCCCTCCTGTCTACAAAGAGGCTATCTTCTTTCTTCGTTCCCTCTATCTTTTTCACTCTCTCCATGCCTCCACAAATGACCTACTTTCCGAACCTCTTTTTTTTTCTTCTCTGCTACACCCTCCCCATCTCCCATGTTTTGCTTTTCCTTCATGGCTCCGAGCTGGAGTCGTTACAGTCAGCGATCTTGTTAACACCGATCTTTCCTGGCTCCCCTTCTCTTTTCTACCCTCTGCTCTCCGTTTCAATGCCAACGCTCACTTTGTTCACAACTCTCTTATTTCTACTATAATCTCCCTGTTCCCTGAGCTTGCTACTCCCTTAGGTCTCATTTCTGTCCACTCTGCCTCTCTCCCTCTCCCATTTTTTCTTTCGTCCAATGGTCCACCTCTTCCTCTTGTCTCTTTCTCAACAGCTGATCTCTACCGTTTTCTCTCTCGCTCTTCCGCACCTCTTCCCATTTCTGGCATTCCACTCTCTTCTACCTCCACAGTGTGGTCCGCTGCTCTTTCCCCACTTTCAGCACCCCTTGAAGTCAATTCACATTGGCTTTTCTTACACAACCGCCTCCCTGTGCCGTCGATTTTACATCGCATGACCATTTTATCTTCACCCTCCTGTCCGTATTGTGGCGAGCAGGCTGACGTCCAGCATGTCTTCATGTATTGTACAGTATTATTGCCAATACTCCATCTCTCTTTCACGCTAGCACAACGATCCTGTGAGACCGTCCTCACCTTCAGCGCCTACCGAACACTACTTCTGAACTCTTCTCGCCCTATTCACCTTCCGACAGTCTGCTCCTACATTTTCGTGCTTGTAAAACACATAATTCATGTGTATCATCTCCAGCGTCCCCCCGAAGCTTCTACTGACATAAATAAAGTCAGTACTGCGTTACTTTGTCATTTTCGTAATTGCCTGCTCTCTCGACTTCGACTAGAACTTACCACTGCAGTTGCACGCTGCAGTGAACCACAGTTCCTATCAACTTGGTCACCAGCAACCACTTGGTTTGCAGGGTCGCCTACAACGCTTCACCTTACAGTCGGAACTTTTGTGTCACCTAACTCCTGATTGATACAATTTTTGCCATACTGTTTTGTTTTCAATCTCTGCTTCACCAGAGACTATTTTTTGTCTTTCCCGACAAATTATCATACATAAATTGTATTCTCTCATCACTGTATTGAGCTTTGTAAATAGGTCGTTGCGTCAGCTACAAGCACCTCTAAATCTTCTTTTCATATGTCATTTTGAGACGATTTTCCTATACACATTTCTTGTTTTTTTCTTGCTTCGCAACTGAGTGTAATCTTGTTCCTCAACATTCACTGTACTATATTATTTGTACTCTCTATTTTATCAGATTCTTTTTGTTTGTCTCACTATTGTACATCCCTTTTAGTAGATCAATTATTGTATAGAATCCTATGAATTGTTCGAAGCATGAGCTACTTATAATTGTCAATTTCTATTCACGCTTTTTTTAAGACTCAATTCTCATCCTCTTCACGTGTTTTTTTTTTTTTCGTGTATAACTCATGTGTAATTTTTTTTGTTTTTCATTGCTCATCTTGCTGAATTGTGTATTCTCTCTGCGATGTCAGAGACTATTTTTTTTACCACCTCTGACAAACCAATATATATAAATTGTAACTTCTCATTGTACAGAATCATGTAAATAGGTCGTATCACGAACCACAGACATCTGTAAAGTTTCTCTTCTTTGTCGTTTTTACAATATATTCTTATCTTCAATTCCAGATTCAACTGTGTAATTTTACTTATCAACTGTGTAAATTTGTGTTCTCCAATACTCACTGTGATGAGTTGTGTCTTCGCTCTATATTTTCAGAGATTATTTTTTTATTTTGTATTCTCAGGAAAATTATTGTATATAACTACTTTTCATATCACCGTTGAATGTAACATGTAGTACCGAGAGCCACATTCATCTGTAAATTTTTCATCATCTGTCTTTCGAACTTTTGATTTCATGTTTGTCTCCTTGATCATCTGCAACCTCCTGGTTTTCCAGGTCACCCACAACGTATCACCTTTCGGTCAGAACTTTTTTTTCATCAATATTATGTAAAATTTATACTCCATAGTGCTCATCATTCTGGACTGATTCTACTCTCTGTATTACCAGAGATTCATGTTGCCTCGCCAAATTTCTACTGCACTTAACTATTGCCTTGTCAACGTTGCACAGAATCCTGTAATTTACGTAGCGCAAGCTGCATACATCTGTTAATTTCTCATCACCTGTCTTTTGAATCTATGTCTGCAAGCTCAAATTCTGTATTATTCCTTGCATTAATACTGTGCAAAATTAATATTGTATGCTACACCAGACACTATAGTGTAACTAACGGTTTTTTAATATCATCAATGCACAGAACCGTGTAAATAGGCAGTAGCGTAAGCTACAAGCATCTGTAAATATTTTTTTTTGTCATACATCATTTGAGATGATTTATTCAAGCACATCTCCTGTATCTTTCTTCTAATAAATACTGTGTGAAAACTGACCCTTCGAGACATGCTTTCGACAAGGTTTTGAAACACAGCGATAGGTATGCGTTTCCATTCAGTACATAATACTGCCGCTAACTTTTGCTTAGTAGTAGGCCTTGTTTCCAAACTTCTTATGTGGCGCTCTAATTCATCCCATAGGTGCTCTATGGAATTAAGATCAGGCCTCTGTGTTGGCCAGTCCACACACGATACGGAATTATCGTCAAACCACGCCGTAACAGTCATTGCCTTATGGCTCGGTGCATTATCCTGCCGCTACCAACAAGGCTCAGTTCCACAATATTGCCACAGAGTTGGTAGGGTATAATTGTCCAGAATATCGAGATAGGCGTGCTGGTTAACAGGTTTCTCCACGATAACCAATGGGCTGGGACCATTCCACGAAAACCACCCCCACACGAATACACTGCCAGCTCCAAACTTGACCGTAGGAACAGTACACTATGATAAATAGCGTTCCCCGGCTTCCGCCATACCCACACACGGCCATCAGACTGATGGTACGTGTATCTGGATTCATCAGTCCGTACGACCCGTTTCCATTGATCAACGGTCCACGATAAATGTTCTTTACACCATGCTAAACGACGAGCAGCATTCCGAGTAGAGATGAATGGCTTATGAGCAGCAGCAGCACGACCACGGTAACACATGGAATGAAGTTCTCTGCAAATGGTACGTGTACATAGCGAGGTACCAGCATTTTTACTCACTTGTACACTAAGGTCTTGTGCAGTACTCCGTCGATTAGCTGTAACGATTCTCCTGAGGCTTCGACGTCCTCTATCACTGATTTTCTTTGGTCTGCCGGTACGTTTTACTTCTTAAGGCACGCCATGTGTCTTCCACTTATTCAGTACATCAAAATCAGTTCACTTGGGTATGTTTAAACGCCTCTCAGTTTCTCTTTTGGACAACCCACTAATATAACACCCAAAAAATCTTTCCTTTCTCAAAGTCAGTTCTCTCCCGCTGCGACATTTTCACTCAACCTCACAGTGCGATATGATCGCGGTCAGCTGCAAACTTGTTTTTATACCGTTTGCAGCTGTACCGCGCATCTTAACAACGCAGCGGGTCCGTTCATTTGTTTTTGGAGGAGTGTCCGGTGACTTTTGTCAATATAATGTATATGTATATATAAACAAGCTTTACCTTTCTCGTGACCTGTTCCTCATTAAAATAAAACAAATAAAAACACCTCGATTTTTCATGTTATATAAATAGACTCATAAAACTTCTAAGACTTTTCTATTTCAATTACTTGTGGTACCATATCTCCACGGTTCGGATCTGTGATGTTTTTCACGGCCATTTATTTTTCTTTTTTTTTCGAAATGTGTTGCATGTACGGCTTGCAATTTACACCTGTATTCGTCCTAAACCTACTAACTTGCCTCAGATTGTAAAAGAATGCCCTACACTGCCCTACCATTGATATCCAGACACCTGCAAGTCTACAAATGATTTTAGTTACAGAAAATTTAATATTGTATGCTGAAACCTTTGGCTTTTACGACGGCTTCTAGACTTTGTGGATTACTCACCATCAATTTTTGTAAATGCACCCAGCATGTTCCACCATTCGGCCTCCAAATTTGTTTATTGTAGGGGATCCCTTCTTCCACACACCGGGCAATCCAGTTCGTCCCAGAGATTCTCTATGGGATTCAGTTCAGGTCTCTAGGTTGGTCCTGGTCGTGCTTTCGGAGCACATGTCCTTAAATCGCTCTGAAACAACGTGAACTCTGTGACATGGTGTCAAAGGCATAGCTATACTCCGAGTCAACCTAAGAGTGAACCACTATGAAGAGTACCAAACAGCTACCTCCGCTAGGAAAAATAATCCCTAGCATTTAGAGCGAAAAGCATCAGAATAATTGCTTAGAATCCATTTTTGTTTGCTCAACAGTTTATCAGACAAAATTGCTATCTAAAAAAAAAAAAAATTCTAGAAGTTAGAGCACTTTTAGAAATAAATTTGTTCTGAGAAGTTGCTGAATCAAGAGCTTCGCACTTTCGACTATTTCTGCCCACTTGGGATACCACTCGGACAGGGGGAAGGGGTGAAAGACCTCTCCCAACATTAACAACACAGAGACAATAAATTGACAATCGGGGGAACTCGAAGGCAGTAGGGGAAGCAGTTCGGCCTCCACCAGACCCCACTGACAACCCCACTGCTTGTGAGATGTGTGGGGGGATCACAAAGTAAAGAGTAGAAGAGCATATTAACGCGGATGGATGCCGTTCTTGCGTCACCACGACGAGATGTGACAAGATTCTCCCGCCTTTCCCATTAGTACACTTTTAGGGTTAATAGGAGTATAGGTATTTCTGCGCCCGGGGCAAGCCACAAAATATTGCGCCCCCATCTATGCTGTTATCTTATATGTCTCTATACACACAGAAATATGAACTGCTCGACAAAACAAAGATAATGTCACACCCCACTGTTACCTATTAAGACTCTATGTGAGAGGGATAATCAAACTATGAATGCTTGTACGGCTTTTCACAACTTCTTCCGATTTCAGAACCGAAAAATGAACCGAATACAGTTGGGAGTTGTGGCTCACAGTTGTAGTAATGATAGCCCCCAGAGAATCTTCAACAATGTGAACGACATCCGTATTTTGCAACATTCATCCGACAAAGGAAAAACCGCAGGTCCCATTGTTGTTGACGGAGGCCATGGTTCTTTAGTTGGATGACTGCGTGTTCATTTCTGAATGTGAGCAACTTACATTTACTGAACAATTTGAGGAAGCAATGCGAATTTGCCAAAGCTACCGAAACTGGCGAAACATATTGAAAAAAATTCTGCAGACTGACAAATGACAAAGTCATCATCATCATCATCATTGTCAACCATTATCAATCCACTGCTGGACGAAGGTCTCCCCAAGTTTCCTCCACAACGGTCTGTCTTGTGCCAGTCTCCTCCATGTCACCCCTGCATACTTTCGAATTTCATCCACCCATCTCCCATGTGGTCTTCTTCTGGGTCTTTTCCTGTCCCTTGGGATCCAATCTAAAATTTCGGCTGTCCATCGATGATCTGTCCTTCTGGCAGTATGTCCAGCCCATTGCCATTTCAAGGATTTAACTCTGATCATGATGTCTTCCACTCTTGTCATTTTTCGGATCCACGAGTTCCTCTTCTTATCTCTCCTGGTTACACCAAGTATGCACCTCTCCATGCTTCTTTGAGTTGTCTGCAGCCTTTGTATGTCTCTTTTAGTTAAGGTCCACGTCTCTGCACCATACGTAAGCACTGGAAGGATGCATTGATCAAACACTTTTCTTTTAAGACATAATGGCATATTGCTCTTGAAAATTATGCTGTTTCTTCCAAAAGCTCTCCAGGCAAGTTTTGTACGCCGATTAATTTCTTCATCAATGTGACCCTCACTTGATATCTGCTGTCCAAGATAAACGTACGTATCTGTTATCTCAAGCTTTTCTCCATCAATCGATAAATCTTCATTTCTTGTAAAAGCATTGAACATCACTTTTGTCTTCTGAAAGTTCATTTTTAATCCCACTTCTTTACTCTTGTCAGCAAGTTCCTGGATCATACTCTGCAACTCTGATGGGCTAGTTGCAAAAATGACTACGTCATCAGCAAAACGAAGGTGGGTTAGATAATCTCCATTAATCTTTATCCCCTTGTTTTCCCAGCTCAGTGACTGAAAAACACTCTCCAATGTGGCATTAAAGAGCTTCGGAGATATGGTGTCACCTTGTCTCACTCCCTTTCCAATTTTTATGTGTGTTGTATTTTCAAACAGCCTAATCTTTGCACTTGCATTTTCATAGATGTTATTAATAATATTAATGTATGCATCTTCAATACCGCAGGTTTTCAGAGCCATTGTAACTGCTGATGGTTTCACCGAATCAAAGGCTTTTTCATAATCGATAAAAGCCATGCACAATGGAAGTTCATATTCCCTCGCTCTTTCAATTAGTTCTCTCAGCACATGGATATGATCTATTGTGCTGTAGCCACTCCTGAATCCAGCTTGTTCTCTCGGTTGAGCCATGTCCAGTGTTACTTTCAAGCGGTGTGAAAGAACTTTAGTGAAGATTTTATAAACTACTGATAGGAGGCTGATAGGTCTGTAGTTTCCGAGATCCTCAATGTCACCTTTCTTATGTAGCAGGATCATTGTAGCGGTGTTCCAATCCTCAGGAATCTTTCCTTCATTAAGGCATCGAGTGAAAATTTGGGCGAGTACTGTTTCGATTTCTCCACTTGCTTCTTGTATGATGTCTATAGTAATTCCATCTTCTCCTGGAGCTTTCCCCCGCTTCATGTTCTTGATTGCATGTGCAACTTCTGCTGGAAGGACTGGAGGAACTCTGGTACTGGTATCTTTCATGATGTCTGGAGTGCATGTATCATCCTTTTCATATAATTTGGAATAGAAATCTTTCACTCTTGTCAAAATTTCGCCTCTATTTCTTGTTACAGAACCATCTTCTTTTCTCAGTGCCATAATCTGTTTTCTTCCCTTACTGAGATGTCCCTTTGCTATCTTTAGGCTTTGGTTGTTTTCAATTGCTTTCCTCACTAGTTCACAGTTGAATTTTCTTACGTCTTCAGTGATACTTTTTCGTACTGTCTTGCATAGCTCTATATATTCCACTTTGGAAGTCGCATCTTCTTTAGTTGTCCTCATCTCTCTTCTTTTTTGCATCAACATTTTCGTTTTTCCTGATAATTTATTTACATGCAACTTGTTCTTAGACCCAGCTAATTTTGTTGCTGTTTCCATAAGAGCTTTGGTTACTTTTCTGTTAACTTCAGAAATATCCACTTCTTCCGATGTTAGGCCTTCTAAAGCAGAGAACCTGTTCTTCAGTTCCAACTTGAAGGTATTATGGTGTTTTTTAAGGTTGGTTATGTCAATAGATTTTGTTTGTCTTATGAGCTTGCCACGTTCAAGTTTAGTGTTGAGGTGCATCTTACATCTCACCAATCTATGGTCACTGCCTGTGTTGAACTTGTTTAGCACACTGCAGTCTTCTATGACGAATTTTTTGTTACACATAATAAAATCAATTTCACTTGTCGTCCCATTTGGATGTCTCCATGTCCATTTTCTGTGTGGCTTTTTCTTGAAAAAGGAGTTCAAGATGAAAAACCCTTCTGCCTCTGCAAACTCTACGAGAGTATTTCCACGCTGGTTTCTGTTGCCGTGACCGAATTTACCAACTGAAGTTTCATTCTGTTGCCGTTGCCCTATTTTTGCATTGAAATCTCCCATAATTATTTTCAAGTGCTGCTTACCTTTATTATTTAGATGACAAATTTCCTCATAAAATTCTTCAATTTCTTCTTCAGGATGACTTGTGGTGGGTGCATAAGTTTGAATAATCTGAGCCTGGTATCTTTTCGAGAGTTGGATAACAAGCCGTGCAGCTCTGTCAGAGGAACTTTCAACTTCTACAACTTTATCCTTCAGTTTCTTGTTTATTACAAATCCAACACCACTAGTTCTGCCAGTATCTGTCCCACGATAGTAGAAGAGATGTCCACTTTTCAGTTCGATGAGATCTTCTCCTTTTCTCCTTACCTCACTTAGCCCCACGATGTCCCACTTGATCCTTTGTAGTTCCTCTTCCAATTCAAGAAGCCTTGAATCAGAAGATAGGGAGCGTCCATTGTACGTTGCCAAGGTCAGCATCAGATGGCAGCCTAGTCCGGTCCTCCGGGGATTCTTAGCACCCTCTGCCTTCATGTCGCACTGGCCGCTGCCTTGGCCAGGTACATTCCAGCTGCCGGAGACTGAGGGCCAAGATTTAAGTTGTGGAGTCATTTTGGAGGGGTTTGGCCATAACTCACCACGCTGGCCAAGCGGGTTGGTGAGTGTGGGATAGAATTTCCTCTGATCCCGATGGTATAGTTATACCGCTATTGGCGGTCGTCAGAGCCCCTTTAGTGGGAACAGGATGCACCACGAGAAGGCGGGGTTGACATTTGTCAAGGAGAGGCTGTGATGTTACGCATCACCTGACCTGGGGCGAAAACTCTACCAGAAACTGGTGCAGAAGTTTGAATTCTAATTTTAATCAGATCGTAAGCGGGGATTTTTGTACCCTCTCTTGAGCTGCACCCCTAGTTACGCCTCTGTATGGTGTGTAGTTTTGCTGATAGAAACACAGGCCTTCCCCAAATTACTGACACAACGTTGGTAGTTCATAATTATCCAAGACGTCTAGGTAGAGTTCAAAATTCATGGTTTTGTCCAAAACGACTAATCAGCCCAAGTCGAACCACGAAAAAAACTTCCATACCATCATGCTGCCTCCATCATATTTCATTATTAGGACGATACCATTCGGTAAATGCCTTTCTCTCTCTTACACACAGGAACGACCATTAAAATTTTAGAGTGTGTACGGTGACTCGTCAGTTCAAAGCACCGCTTTCCACTGGTCTACAGTCCAAGATCTACGTTCCTTACAGAACGAACGCTAATCGGCATGTGACATTTGTCGAAGTGATTAGTGGCTTGTAGATAGCTGTTCACCGTAGTAAACAAAGTTTTGCAGCGTTCTGCGCACTCTACTGGTGCTAACATCAGTTCCAATGATCTCACACAGGGACTGCACGATTTGAGACGGTGTTGATTTGCGTTGTGATAGGACAATGCTTCTAGTAGAGCTCTCCTGTCTGGTTCTGTTAGCTTCGGAAGTTTACCGGGTCGTTTCTTGGCTGTTTCAGCCCCAGTCTGCTGCTATTTGCATATCACGTCACCTACCGTTGACCCAGGGATCTCCAGTACCACTGAAATGTCACGTATGGGGCGATTGCATATAAGGCCCCTTATTATCAATCGGCGCTGGAAATCCTTCATAACTCCTCCGATCGTGGCATCTTGCATTTACAGTGGTACTATTTTCTCATTACAGCCCAACGAGTATATTTATATTTTCCTCTGCTACTCGGTCAGTTCCGCCGCCACGGGACGTAAGGCTACGTTTCGATTTGAGAGGTTATCTCCATTTCAGAAAATCCCTGCAGAAATACTTTCTTGGTAGAATACTCTTCACTATGAAGAATATTGTTCGCCCATTCGCTTATTCAAATAACGAACAACTTTTCCACTAGGGGTGTAAAGTTACCTCCAACTTTCTTCTATAACTTTTCTTCTAATATTTTAATTTGAATAATTCCTTTTGTCTCGGATAACTTCCATTATGAGGAGCATTTTCTGTGTAATTGTGGGGTTTTGTAACGCATATTTCGACTGCTAGTGGGCGTAAGTACCTTCACTGGTGTTGAAAACTTAAGGACGAGCCAGGTTTTGACCTGTAGCGTCGCATAGGAGCAGCCTGGATATGCGAAATTCAAATCATAAGAACTCCATTACTTAACAGAATTATGACGGAAACAACACCAACACAAATGCAGATACTAAAGGATATAGTGGAACTTTATTCCGAATTGGCTGCCTAGCACTGGGTGCCATGATACAGATGCATCACTGCCAAAGACTGTACGAAGGGAAGAGGAGGTCCTCAGTACGGCATACGATCACCCCTAACGTCGATGCATAATTTGCACCGTCTGTCTATGCTTCGCATTAGGTTTTTGAGGAATTATTACGGTAACATCGCCCATTCTTTCGTCAGCACCGTCTTCAGCTGCTGGGCAGCTTCCGGTGTGTGTTGACGTACCGCAACGCGTCTCCCCAGCACGTGTTCTATGGGATTTAAGCCGGGAGAACGTACTGACAAAATCCATCCGCTGAATGGCTTCACTTTCCAATAGCTCGTCAACAGCCACCGTACGATAGATAAGGTGTGGCTTTATCGTCCATTAACACGAATTGTGGACCGATGGCATCTCGGAATAAACGTACATAGGAAGGATTACCTCATTATAGCAGCGCGCACGGGTTACAGTACCTCCTACCAATCTGGAGCTCCGTACGTCCATAAATCAGAATGTCTCCCCATAAGAGAACACCGCGGCAGCCATATCTATCCCTTTCATTGATGCTTTCTGGACGATAGCGAATGTCTACCTCAGTTCCCCAGGTTAGCAGAATCGCTAGAGACTAAATTTACTCTCATCAGTAGAGTACCGTACCCCACTGTTCTGCTGTTCAGTCCTTATGTTTTCTATACTGCTGTAAACGGTGCCTCTGCTGAGCAGTTGTTAATGGATCACAGCATACCAGTCGTCGGGCAAACAGTCCACCTTTGTGCAGTCGCCTGGCAACTGTAAACCTCAATTATGTGCATCTTGTGCTCATGTTCAGTTGTTTTGCAAGGTTACTTGCTGTCTGGTATCGATCTCTCTTGGCCTATAGGAGCAGATAGCGATCCTCACTGGGAGTGGCGTTTGGTGGATGACCACCACCGGTGTTTTGCACAAGTGTACCTGTAATCCTGAAGGCAGACCACACACGCTATACGATGCTTTGGGCGATACCGAACTCTTGGGCTACGGCCATCACAGTTCACCCCTCCTCGAGACTCCCAATTATTCGACTACGAGTAAAATCACCAAGATGTTCTTGTCTCTAGTTCACAACAAACACAACCGAACGTCTGTACGACTTATGCACACCGTCCGGTGCCTTGCGTTCAACTGATACTATTGGACTGCGTGAGAGCATTATGTTTTCACGTCACGCAAACCACACGCCATGCTCCATAATTACGCATGTGCTGTTGCTCCTGCTTCCAGAGTTAATTTGTGTTTGGGTGCTGCTACTATTTACAGCGTTATTCTACTTTTTGCGCTTCGTCCTCAATTAAGTTTTGTAAACCAGTGTATTTCGATCTGCAGATGCGTGTTTCCGATTTCAGTAATTGTATGGTTCTGTTCCCTATGGAAAACATTGTACACATTGTGAATTTTAAACAACACTCAGTTTTTCCGCTAGCGAGAAAAATGCATTCTATTTGTCTCTGATTTTTTTCTTTAACTAAAAATCCGCTTTGAAAAATTCTTTTTGTGTCGGAAAGGATTCAAAAGACGTGATATTTTATTGCTCGCGCACTTTACTTTGAACCAGGATAGATATTCTGTTGCTTACACATCTTTGAATGCATTTATTTTTTGGTAAAGCTCAAAGTTTTTTTGTAGAAAATTGGACCTTCCAGTGGCTTGAATTTTCCACCAGCCTACGAGAAGGCTTATCTTGAACATCCAGGTACGCACAGTACTGACATTCTACGTACCTACAAAAAAATAAATTACTTATGCCACTGACTAGTGGCGTAGAGAAAAAATACTTGGGCCGCCGCCCGAGAAACACCATTTAGGGCTCCTCCTACAACAAAAAATGGTTTTGCGTACTTTCGATGATTTCGTGTAGATCGTGATAAATGTTAATCACTCATAAGAACGCATGCCAGTATATTAAAAATGCATAATATTATATAAATCATCATTATCAATCTACTGCCAGATGAAGGCCTCCTTAAGTTTCTTCCATAACTTTGTCTTGAGCCCGTCTTCCCTGTCACCCCAGTACGCATTAGAATTTCATCCACCGATCTCCCACGTTCTTGTTTTCTGGATATTTTTCTGTCCCTTGGTATCCAGTCTAGTATTTCAGGTGGATTGGATCCAACGGTGGTCAATTATTTTTGAAATTTGCCCAGCCTATTGCCATTTCACGGATTTTACTTTCATTATGATGTCTTCCACTCTTGTGGTTTTCCTGATCTATGAGTTACTCTTTCTATCTTTCCGGGTGCACCAAGCATGCAACTCCCCATGCCTCTCTCAGTTGGCTGCAGCCTCTGAATGTCTTATTAGTTAAAGTCTATGTTTCTTGATCCATAAGTAAGAACTAGACGCATGCATTGATTAAACATTTTTCATTTGACGCACAATGGCAAACTGCTTTTGAAAATTTTACTGTTTCTCCCCAATGCTTTCCAATCAAGTTTTATACGGATATTAATTTCTTTTTCGATGAGCCCTGGTGGTTTTATGCACAGTCGTTATTGTGACCACCTCCTACTTTTGACGTCAACAGCGCGTAGCCAATGAAAGAAGGCACGTGTTGTGATCTGGCTTGAAGGGTATGTAAGGTGTGTTGTAGGCATTCTGAAAACATATCACTCGTTGCTGTCGTGGATAAAAAGAGCGATTTATCAGATTTGCAAAAAGGGATGATTTTCGGCTTTTGGGCCAAGGGTGGCAGTATTTCTGAAACAGCGCAGTTTGTGAATTGTTCCCGTGCTGCGGTGGATAAAGTGTATCGTGATTGGAGAAATGGCACCATTGTGAATAAGTGACGTACAAACTGCGGAGCACCACGTGCCATTGATGTGGGAGGTGAACGTCGGCTTCGAAGGTGCGTGAGGGCCGATCGACATGCTACATTGGAGTAACTCACTGGCCGAATGCACCAGGGGGCTACCGGAAGTGTGTCTAAAACGACAGTTCAGTGAACCCTGATGCGTATGGGGCTCCAATACAGACGGATGGTCACTGCACCTATGCTAACGAAGGTGCATCGACAGAAAAGGTTTACATTTGCACGGCAGTATCGAAATTGGACCTCCCGTGATTGGCAAAGGATTGCCTTCTCCGATGAGTCACGTTTTCTGCTTCATCGAACGGATGGACGTTGGCATATAAGGCGAGAAACATAAGAGAACAAGCACTCTTCAACCACTGCTGGAAGAACACAAGCTGGTGGGAGCAGAATTATGGTCTGGGGAAACGGTTTCGTGGCATTCCCTGGGTCCACACATACCTGTGGAAGGCACTATGGACCAAATTCGTTATGAATCCATCCTTGCAGACCACGTACACCCATACATGCTGATTGTCTTCCCTGGGGCGGGTGGGATCTTCCAGAACAACAATGCGACGTGTCACACAGCTACAAATGTCCGAGAGTGGTTGGAAGAGCACGATGAAGACTTCAAAGTACTTCCCTGGCTCTCTAATTCCCCAGACTTAAACCCAATTGAGCATCTATGGGACCACTTCGATCGTGTTGTTCGCTCTATGGATCCTCCAACACGCACCCTCCATTAGCTGTCAGATGAACTGCAGTCAGAATGGCTCCACATACCTGTGAACACCTTCCAGCATCTTATTGAGTTACTCCCAGCTCGTCTAGCTGCTGCCCGCGCTGCACACGGCGGTTACTCTGGATATTAGCTGGTGGTCATTATAATGTGATTCGACCGTGTATCTGTTGCCCAAGGTAAATGCAGGAATTGTCTACCTCTAAATTTATCCAATCAACCGCTGAATCTTCTGTTTTGTAAAAGCCTTGTATATAAATTTTGTTTTCCGTAAGTTATTTTTTAACCCCAATTCTTTACTCTTGGCAGCAAGTTCCAGGATCATATTCTGCAGCTCTGAGGGGTACGCTTGCAAATGTAACTATGACGGCATCAAAAGAAGGTGGGATAAACTATCTTTATTATTCATTAGACCTTTGTGTTCCGAGTTCAAAGATTGAAAGACATTCTGCAATGTGACATTGAAGATCTTGGGATTACACACACACAATGATAAAACGAATATTTTAAAAGGGAAGTTTAGAAACGTTGATGTAGCTCTAAATGTACACATACCGTGGCTCCCACCTAGAGGAAAAATACCGCATACGCGTGGAAAAACAGACAGTGTCAGGCTCGGATACAGAGTTGGGGCCCCGGGACCCAATCATTTTTATAATTTCTTTCTGTGTCCAAACCTATTTTAAGCAGAAAAGGGATATTGCTATTTAGGAGATAAACAAAAATTAAATAGCATTTTTGTTCCAGTATGTTTTCAATTACGATTTTCAAGAGATTCCTCCGTTCAGAAATAAAACCGTAATACGACTAAACATGAAGTTTAAAATTTATATCTGTTTAAAACTAAAATCCCTGATAATACTGCAGTCAGCATGGCTCCACATACCTGTGAACACTAAAATCCCTGATAATACGTGCAGTGGAAGCAAGCATATCCGGCGCGTAACTGGAAGACCCTGGGTTCGATTCCCGGTGGCGGCCGATGAGAAATTTTTCCGTGACTCACTTATAAACGTGGAAAGAGCGATGACTTCTATTTGATGACTAAAACCCCTGTTTGAACCTTTCTGCTTTAGTTTCTGAATAAAAGTTTGTGTGTATTGTTCTTAATCAAGATTTAATAAAGCGGATTTGCATTTTTCGGCATCCATGAAAATTGCCTTTTCCGTCACAAATAAAAAAAATATCGATAAAAAGTTTTTAATTTACTATGAACAAGACTGAGTTCGAAATTAATGGACGAGGTGTGTCCTGTACCATACATTCGCAAATAAAATTTCATTCTTATGCATTCATTCACGGTCAAATTTCATTCCTGTTCGTTCATTCACAATTAAAATTTAATTCTTCTCCGGAAATTCTCAAAAATGAATTACAAAGAAAAAAAAAGGAATTCACAAAAATCTTTCTTCAAAAATTGTGTTTCATCATTAATTCGAACTTAAAACCAATAATCTAATGAAGGGGAAAGTAATCGTTCCACACTGCTGTACACAGTAGGAGAAAAACTTTATGAGCCCCACCCCGTTTTATCTAACGTTTGGATCGATTCCGGTGCGGCTGTGCACATGTGTGAAGGTCAAGGGCGTATGCAGCGCTATGAGTCGGTGATTAAATAGTGGTTGCAATAGGTAAGGGACAGTAGTGGTGTAGAAGGGGTTTAGCGCGCCTTAGCGGCGCTAAGGCACTATTTTTCTAGGCTTAGCGCCGCTAAGATACTTTTCGTGGTTACATGGTAAGAGAATCTGGGCAAAGGAACTTTTCAAAATGTTCATGGATGTAAAAGTAGGAAAAACTGTGTTCTGTATCTCAAACATACTCGTATCTTAACCTAATGTCATATACAGAAATGACCCTCCGGTGGTACAATGGTCTGCTTCTGACCATTCTTCCGAGCTCAGACTAAGTCCCAACCCAGGATGAGTCATGGGATGGCCTGCATGGCCAAAGGTGCTGGATCTGTTTCTTCCCTGGAACAAGTGACCCGAAATTAGGGGGCCGGTGGCTGCTTATATCCATTCGAGTTGCCCATGGTAGTTACAAAACCCAGAAATAAACAAACAGCAAATACTGTGTAGATTGATCTACACAGTTGGATAACGCAGTAGGGTGTTTCACAAATCATAAGATTCTATCACAAAGAGAATGTGAACTAGAAGTTCTATTAGAGTTCTATTCTAGAGTTCTATAGCAGTCAAAATGAATTTGTAGGAGATGGCTACTCACTGGGGTTAAGATTGCATTGCTCAGAGAGAAAACGGTAATGATGGACATTCGTATTAAACAACTCGCCAGTGGTTGCAATAAAAGTACTATAGGCTGCAATAAAGGTACTATCAGCGGCAATAAAAGTAATCCCCTGAGCTCACTCTCTCTTTACGGGCAACGCAAAACTTTTCCACATGTACCATATAATCTTAATAAAAACGAGGCATTAGTCATATTGAATTGATGTTACTCTGTTAGTTCACAAATATTCCGAATGCATATTTAAAATCGTTTAGAACGACGCAGAGCCGAATTTAAATAAAAAATTTATAATCTTAGCTTATATCTCTCACTTTACTTTCTTCCTCTTATTTAAAATTGCTCAGAGTACGCAGTTTTATTAAAAATTGATATTGGTAATTAGTCACAAAAATTAAAAAATAATAATAAATAACAAAAACAACGAATCAGATTTTGAAAATTTGGAGGGTATTTTTTCCTAGTCCGTTCACTGCTAAGGAACTTTTTTATTTAGAGCTACATCACTGATAGACAGACTTTGACCCCTTTAGAAAAGGGTATGATCATCGATTACAGAGCAAAAGATGGCAGTATTCGGTAAATACAAACCTTTTCAGTCATACACAGGCTGCCGTAACTAAAGTGTATCTAGAGTCGATTGAAAAAGGAGAAGCGCATAACCGACGGGTTGGTGTTGGACGACCACGGCAGCTTAATGCTTCGGAAGGGAGGCGGCTCTGCCGTATTTTCCGGAATAACAGGCATGCCACCTTGGCACAGTTGACCATAGTCGGCAACCAGGGATCACAAAGGAGTGCATCCACACCTACACTGCAACGATCCCTCGGGCATAGGGGTCACGTGATCACAGCACCCCTTCACCCCAGCACTTCATCGGCGACAACGACTGGAGCAGGGATTTAAACAGTCCCCCAAATTTCTTCGAACAGGCCCCATAAAAAAATCTCAACATTCCTCCATTTGAAGGTGTGTAACATACAGACACACAAATACATAGCATTTTAACATGCCCAAGGTTTGTAAAAATATAATTATCTACTATTTCAGCAACCCATGTTAATGCTTCTTTGCTCTTACCACATTTAGGGATGCATTCAGGTATGAGATATAAAAAATAAAAACAGCACACAAGCAAATTAACCACATTTAGCTTTTGTGAAAGGGATTCTCGGTTAAAACCATTTTTAACTATAAACAAGAAAGATGACACCGAATTTTTGGGTATAATAAGCACGTCTTTTGAAACCGTTCTGACCGAAATTAAATTTATCAGAGCTATTCAAAGTCAACGGAACCGGTATGGAAAACAATAGTATCTGGAGGAAGAAAGAAGTGTTTCAATCGGGTTTTTAATCTCTCAGATATTGCTGTAAACGGAATCTTCAGCTTACGCCCTCTGGTTGCAGACTTGTGCTTTAATAAAAACATGAATTTATATGAGAAACATTTCGCACCGGAAACGCTCTCCAACACAGAAAGAATTTTTCAAATCTGACACTTAGAAACAGAGATATCGACAAAAATAAGATGTGACTTTACTTCCCCTGGTGGGAATACCATCCATTATTTTAGGAAGAAAGTATTCTCAAAAGGTTTTTCCATATGAGCGGTATCGGTCCAAGAAAAAAAAATTTGGTCGAGTTTCCAGGAGCCCAGATTTTGCTACAAATACATCAGAAGCAGAAATGAACACTTATGCCCCCTGGTGGCCAAATCATTCTTTACCAAACATTAGAAATTATGTGAAAAATATTTTCCATCAAGTCTTGTATGCGATACAGGAAAAAAATTTCAAATCGGAGTTTTAGAAGCAGAAATAATGCAGAAAACGCAATTTACCTTTGTGCCCCCTAGCGGAAAGTCTATGGTTTACTGGAAAATTTTGAATTTATAGGAAAAACATTTCGCATCGGAAACAGTATCCACCAAAGAAGGAAATTTTCAAATTGGACTCCTAGAAGTAGAGATATTGACAAAAATAAGATATACATCTACGCCCCTGGCGTTCAAGAAGAAAATGTTCCTAAAAGGTTTGTCGACATGAGTAGTATCGGTCAACAAACCACTTTTTTTTCAATCGAGATTTTAGAAGCTCATATTTTGCTGCAAATACATCAGAAGCGAAAATTACCACTTATGCCCCCTGGTGGCTAAAGTATTCTTTACCAAAAATTTGAAATTATGTGCAAAACATTTTCCATCAGGAGGTGTATCCGCTGAAGAAAAAGAAATTTCAAATCGGAATTTTAGAAGAAGAGTTATCGGGGAAAATGTAATTTACTTTTACTCCCCTAGCGGAAAACCTATCGGTAATTTGAAAAAGTAATTATATTTAAAATACTCTTCGTCATAAATGGAATCGAAAGATAAAAGAATTTTTTCAATCGGATGTTTAGCAGCAAATATGTGGACGTATTTTTGAATTCGACATCATCTGCATTTACGCCCCCTAGCGGCGAAATTGTACATCGTAAATAAAAAACGAAACGGAGGATCATCGTTCGCATATTTTAAGCTTCCCAATGCAAAAAATATTTTTTCAAATCGGACTAATAGTTGCAGAGATATCTTGGGTACAGACGGACGGACGGACGGACAAACCGGTAACATAATCACGATCTTTTTTTACAAAATACGTGCTAAAAATTCAGCAGCTCTCCATCTAAAATTTTCCCCATTTGTAATCCTAGGTTTAAAGGCTAAATATTTCATTAAAAGATTTCAGCCTTCGAAAAATTTCCTTAAACTCCCTCCACACACACTCAAATTTTTTCAACCTCCTCCCAAAAAGGTTTTTTGAAGCACCGTCTCAGTATGAAATTCCTGGAAAAACCCTGAACTGGAGTTTTCCATAAAACATCGGAAGTGGACCGTGGAAGATTGGGAGAAAGTCTCCTTCTCTGATGAATCACATTTCCTACTGCTTCGAGTAGCTGTCAGTTGATAGCGATGGATGGCCCTACACACGCCACCGCGTACCTGTCCATCATTGCAGACAAGTTCATAGGTTTATGCTGACAGCGTTTTCAGGTCGAGATGGGGTGTTCCAACTGGACAGTGCGCCGTGCCGTAAGACCTGTATTGTCCAGGACTGTACAGGTCTTACGGCAAAAAACCCTAGGATGAAAGGATGACTTTCATCCTAGGGTTTTGTCGAGAAACCCTAGGATGACTTTCATGTCCTCTCACGGCCTCCAATGTCTCCTGACATGAACCCAATCGAACATACACTATATTAACGAAAGTCACCAGACACCTAAAAGAGAAACACAACATATCATTCATTGACATACATTAGAACAGTGTCGGTCCACCTTTCACCTTAATGCATGCACTGACCCTTCGATGCTCGAAGTGGTTGGGTTTTGAGCTCCGTGATTTTCGTTGCTATAAGGTGTTTATTGAGTGCTTTAGTTTCTGTGGTTGCGTGTATCTTCAAGTTGAAGTTCTACACTTTACGTTCGTGTATCTCCCAGGTTGGTGAGTGCCATATTTTTTCATTATTCACTGTTTTATTTTTCAACCAAGCTGGTCTTTTTTCGTTAAAGTCTCGCCATTGCTTCGATGGCGGAGGCAGACAAGGGTGACGCCCACATCCTTATCTTGGCAGATCAGCCAGCTTCCTCTTCTTCTTCTACCGCGGTAGCTCCTGCTCAGCTTAATGAGGTGGCTCCCGAGCGTCATTGCAACGTCATGGACACCTCTTCTTCTCCAGCTATAACTCCCACCAAGTGCGGTGGTGCCAAGTCTCCTATCTACATCTCAGCAGATGATGACGTTTCCGTTATCAGCAATACTGAGCTCATAGCTTCCACTTCTCATCAACTTTCTGATCCGCCCTCACAGCTAAGGGCCGCTCGATCGACTTCTCGACCCATGTCTGCCCAAGCGTCCTATGCTTCTGCAACTTCTGGGGTCCTCACACCCCCAGTTTCATCTGCCATGCCTTTTCCTGAATCCTATGTCACTGTCGTCGGTTCTACTGCTACAATTGACATACCAGAGGATTCCCGAGCTGGTCACCTTTTTCCTCCACTATGGAACGGGGCGTCTATTTTGATGCACTTCCCGACACTAAGCTGTGGCAATATAGCCGAGCCCTCAAAACTATCTTACCAAAGGATGCAATAGACTTTGTAGCTCGAAAACATAGATCTGTCTTGGTCTATTTTTAAGGATAAAGCGCATGCTGACCAGGTCCTTACGGAAGGTCTAACCATCAATGACGTGCATCTGTTAGCACAACCGGTTGCGCACCGCTCGGTGCAGGTGACCTTCTACCCCGTACCACCAGAAGTATCCGACGCTGCACTCTGCGCCTTGCTCAGCAGGTACGGCAGAGTTATTGGCTCCATAACAACTCTCTCTCTGCGGCTCCCAGAGACCCTGAAGACAAATCGATTCGGGGTTTCCACCGCACTGCTCGAGTCCTCTTTTCATCTGATGCTCAGCTGAAAGCGGTTCCGAATGTTTTGCACATTCGCTGTGGACAGCAACGCCGAAGAGTTGAGATAATCGCTTCACAGTATTGCACTATCTGTCAGAGCGAAAGTCACATAAGGGCTCAGTGCCCACGTGCCTCCCTGCAAACAACTCCACACACTACATCTTCTTCTACTTTGTCCACCAACGCTTCACAGACTTCTTCCTATTCAAGGAAAGTCGCGGAATCAAGATCTTCCAAAAGTCAGCTTACTGCCATTGGTCAACAAACGACTTTGATGCCTCCACCTCCTGCTGATCCTAAGAATTTTCCCAGGCTTCCAAAATCGACTCCCCTAGTACTTTTACAACCACTGCTGATGTACATGTTGACCACTCCTCAGCTTTTACCGTTGGCTCCATGACACGAGTCACAGGTAACACTTCGGGTTCAGACTCTCCAGACGATCATGAAGCTTTAGTGGTTGCTGGAAAACGCAGTGGTGCTACTCGCCCCAAGACGAAGAAGTCAAAGACTCTGGCGTCCCGAAGATCATCTCGCTCTTCTACCCGCTCATCCACTCGCTCCGTCAGCTCCGACGACCGTTCTCCAGGTCGCCTCTACACACTTCCTCTGAGACAGCATATGAGGGTGCCTTTCCCTCACTAAGTGAATTCACAACTTTTCTTGCTGAAAATGCTTTCCCTGCTGAGCCTCTGCCATACGAGGACGTGCTGGATTGCCTTTTAGGGTCCTCTAGCACTTCCTCAGCACGCACTTCCATTCAGCAGTATGAAGCAGCTTTACCACAAGTGCTGGTTCAATTACACTCACTTGAAAACACTCTTCGGCGCACTGCGGACGAGGTCCCGTGGAGTGCTTGTTTTCTCCGTCGACTCCACTCCATCACTACAGCCAGTCAATTCCTACTGCATCCCACAACTAACCTAGACATTCAAGGTGGTGTGACTTAATTGTCGCGGTTTTGCGACACCTCTTGCGAATGCGCTGGTACGAGAGGATCTTGCTCCGCTGAATGCTGATATATTACTTCTGCAGGAAACAAACTGTACTTCCACCACTCAATTTCATCAATGGCGTCAGTGGGATCATACTTTCCATTACGCCTACAGCCAACTGTCGCGTGGTGGCATGGCAGTTGGTGTTCACTCATGTTTTCGTTCAACTCTTTCCTCCTTCTCAGTGAAAAACTTATGTCGAGACTTATTGCAACGGGTCTCTTTCACCGTCGCAGATGAAAAATTTCATGTATTCAACCTTTATGTTCCTTGCACTCCTACTCACGTGCCAGAGCTGTTTGTTAAACTTCGACGGGCTCTGTCACGTATTCCCATCACCGACCGGGTACTTATCGGAGGTGACTACAATTGCACTCTACATCCCCTAACTGATCGCTCTTCTGCTTCCAGAGAACACCGTACGGAAGTAGTACATCTTTTACAGTCTATCACTTCAGACTTCTCACTCGTAGATGTTCAACGCCATTTGTCACCAACCCAGACTACACATACATGGCGTGCACCAAGAGCCATTGATCCTCCTACAGCAAGATTGGATCGCTTTTATGCAACTTCTCTTCTTCTACCAGCAATATCAGATTCATGCTGTACACCCACAGCTTCCTCGGATCATTGCGCCATTGCCATAACAGTTTTTGCTACTTCAACACAGCCACGTAGAATCCGGCCTTGGACTTTTGACGACACTCTTTTAGATGACCCAGCCTTCTGCTCATCGGTGCGAGATTTTCTTGCGGATTGGCGTCCAAGGCTTAATTCTGCACCGTGCCCCTCAACTTTTGGTTGGAAGTAAAACGCCACCTCATACTACTGGTACGAAACCTGTCATACTCGATCATGACACAACGGAGGATGCGACTTGATCATACTAGGCAAATGCTTTCTTTGCTCAAGCTTGCTGATCCCCTATTTCAAGTCTACCAGGCAGAATTACATTCACTTTTGGTGCCGCTTGCAAAACAAGTCCTTCAACGCCTTAAACTACAACACCTGAAACCTGATGCTTGTTCGTACGAATTCCTTACGTCACTTGAGTCAACTCGCCGATCCTCTTCTGTTCTACAGCACCTTCGTCTTCCAACTGGAGTGGTATCATCCGAACCAGTTCCAATTTGTTCTATGGTACGTAATTACTACATTTCAAAATTTTGTGAAACTCCTCCTCCCTCCCCTACGGCTTCTGCTCTTCTGTTCTCTTCTTTGCCTTAGGTCGCTTCTCATCTTTCAGCCAGCCTCCTCCATCCTCCCACTTTAACTGAGCTCTCTGACACTTTCTCGTCCCTCAACCCCCGGGCTTCACCTGGCCCGGACGGTCTCCCTGTTTCTTTCTATAAGGCTTTTCTTCCTGCCCTCCTTCCATTTCTCCTCTGTGCTTTTTCTACTGCCATACATCTTATATCTCTTCCAAGGAGTTTCACGCTCGCACATGTTGTACTTTTCCCCAAGAAGGGTGATCCGCTTGACTTGGGAATTGGCGTCCCATCTCACTCTTAAATACTGATTACAAACTCTATACTAAATTTCTGTCCCGCCGGCTTAACCCCATACTCCCTCATATTCTCTCCACTAATCAAACCTATACTGTACCCGGGCGCTCCATCTCCCATAATATTCAGCTTCTTAATGATCTAATTCACCTCGCCCGCTCTCGCTCAGAACCCCTTGCTCTTCTTTCCCTCGATCAACGCTCAGCGTTCGATAATATTTCTCATGATTACCTTCTTGCTACATTACTAAATTTCGGCTTTCTTCCTTCCTTTGCTTCTCTTCTCATCTCCCTCTACCGGGACGCAGTTTTCCACGTCAAGCTGCTCAACCTTCTCACAGCTCCCATACCCTTTCGTCGCGGCGTGCGTCAGTGTTGCCCCTTATCCGGGCAGCTCTTCGCCCTCGCAATAGAACCTTTTTTACGCGCAGTCCATCGATCCTTCTTTGCTTCACTACCACCGGTGCCAGCACACGTCATCATGTTGCTACCTATGTTGCCTACGCCGACGATATTACATTCTGCATTCGGCAAGACTCACAATTTCACGATCTCCACAATCTCTACAATACCTACGCCTCATGTTCCGGAGCAGCGCTAAACACAACGAAAAGCACAGGCTTATGGACCGCACTGACTCTCCTTGGGGAGCAGAGTGGTCCAACACCTCTCAACGATTCCTAGGAGTCCACATTGGAAAACCAGCAACTGCTTCACTCGTCACCTGGACGGCTCTCCGGCCACGCCTACATCGCTCGGTCGCAATCTGGCGGCGCGCACAATTCTGCACCTCCGTCTTTCAAAGAGCACGTCTAACGCACACTTACCTGCTTTCAATGTGCACGTATTAATGGTTGGCTTCGAAGCAACCAGCACTACGTCTTCTTGAACTCACCCGCTGTCAAACTCAGGTTATCTGGCCCGGCCATCACTGGGTCGGAGCACCTCAACTCAGCCCTGTCTCCTTCCAACGGAGGCATTAGTCTACCCGACGTCAGATCCTATTACAAGGCTTATCGTGTGTCCACGTTTTTACGATCACTTGCGGCACCTGTTCCCTCTGCAGTTGCTGCTCGTGAAGTCATAGTCTCTCCGCATAACCCACGCTTTACTCTCCTTTCGTTCTTACTCATGGACCACTGTCCCCTTCTCACACTTTTCCCTCCTGTCTACAAAGAGGCTATCTCCTTTCTTCGTTCCCTCCCTCTTTCTCGCTCTCTCCTGCCTCCACAAATGACCTACTTTCCGAACCTCTTTTTTTTTCTTCTCTGCTACACCCTCCCCATCTCCCATGTTTTGCTTTTCCTTCATGGCTCCGAGCTGGAGTCGTTACAGTCAGCGATCTTGTTAACACCGATCTTTCCTGGCTCCCCTTCTCTTCTCTACCCTCTGCTCTCCGTTTCAATGCCAACGCTCACTTTGTTCACAATTCTCTTATTTCTACTATAATCTCCCTGTTCCCTGAGCTTGCTACTCCCTCAGGTCTCATTTCTGTCCACTCTGCCTCTCTCCCTCTCCCATTTTTTCTGTCGTCCAATGGTCCAACTCTTCCTCTTGTCTCTTTCTCAACAGCTGATCTCTACCGTTTTCTCTCTCGCTCTTCCGCACCTCTTCCCATTTCTGGCATTCCACTCTCTTCTACCTCCGCAGTGTGGTCCGCTGCTCTTTCCCCACTTTCAGCACCCCTTGAAGTCAATTCACATTGGCTTTTCTCACACAACCGCCTCCCTGTGGCGTCGATTTTACATCGCATGACCATTTTATCTTCACCCTCCTGTCCGTATTGTGGCGAGGAGGCTGACGTCCAGCATGTCTTCATGTATTGCACAGTATTATTGCCAATACTCCATCTCGCTTTCACGCTAGCGCAACGATCCTGTGAGACCGTCCTCACCTTCAGCGCCTACCGAACACTACTTCTGAACTCTTCTCGCCCTATTCACCTTCCGGCAGTCTGCTCCTACATCTTCGTGCTTGTAAAACATATAATTCACGTGTATCATCTTCAGCGTCCCCCTGAAGCTTCTACTGACATAAATAAAGTCAGTACTGCGTTACTTTGTCATTTTCGTAATCGCCTACTCTCCCGCCTTCGACTAGAACTTACCACTGCAGTTGCACGCTGCAGTGAACCACAGTTCCTATCAACTTGGTCACCAGTAACCACTTGGTTTGCAGGGTCGCCCACAAAGCTTCACCTTACAGTCGGAACTTTTGTTTCACCTACCTCCTGATAGATACAATTTTTGCCATGCTGATTTGTTTTCAATCTCTGCTTCACCAGAGACTATTTTTGTCTTTCCCGACAAATTATCATACATAAATTGTATTCTCTCATCACTGTATTGAGCTTTGTAAATAGGTCGTTGCGTCAGCTACAAGCACCTCTAAATCTTCTTTTCATATGTCATTTTGAGACGATTTTCCTATACACATATCCTGTTTTTTTTTTCTTGTTTCGCAACTGAGTGTAATCTTGTTCCTCAACATTCACTGTACTATATTATTTGTACTCTCTATTTTATCAGAATGTTTATGTTTGTCTCACTATTGTACATCACTTTTAGTAGATCAATTATTGTATAGAATCCTATGAATTGTCCGAAGCATGAGCTACTTATAATTGTCAATTTCTTTTCACACTTTTTTAAGACTCTGTTCTCATCCTCTTCACATGTATCATTTCATGTATAACTCATGTGTAAATTTTTTAGTTTTTCATTACTCATCTTGCTGAATTATGTATTCTCTCTGCGATGTCAGAGACTATTTCTTTTACCACCTCTGACAAATCAATATATATAAATTGTAACTTCTCATTGTACAGAATCATGTATATAGGTCGTTTCACGAACTACAGACATCTGTAAACTTTGTCGTTTTTACAGTATATTTTTATCTTCAATTCCTGATTCAACTGTGTAATTTTACTTTTCAACTGTGTAAATTTGTGTTCTCCAATACTCACTGTGATGAGTTGTGTCTTCTCTCTGTATTTTCAGAGATTATTTTTTTCTTTTGTATTCTCAGGAAAATTATTGTATATAACTATTTTTCATATCACCGTTGTATGTAACATGTAGTACCGCGAGCCACATTCATCTGTAAATTTTTCATCATCTGTCTTTCGAACTTTTGATTTCATGTTTGTCTCCTTGATCACCTGCAACCTCCTGGTTTTCCAGGTCACCCACAATGTATCACCTTTCGGTCAGAACTTTTTTTTCATCAATATTGTGTAAAATTTATACTCTATAGTGCTCATCATTCTGGATTGATTTTACTCTCTGTATTACCAGAGATTCATATTGCCTCGCCAGATTTCTACTGCACTTAACTGTTGTCATGCAAACGTTGCACCGAATCCTGTAATTAACGTAGCGCAAGCTGCACACATCTGTTAATTTCTCATCACCTGTCTTTTGAATCTATGTCTGCAAGCTCGAATTCTGTATTATTCCTTGCATCAATACTGTGCAAAATTAATATTGTATAACGCTCTTCAAGCTGAATTGTTCCTATTCTTTTGCTTTGTCAGAGACTTTTGTTGCCTCACCAGACACTCGAGTGTAATTAACTGTTTTTTACTATCATCAATGTGCAGAACCGTGTAAATAAGCAGTAGCGTAAGCTACAAGCATCTGTAAATATTTTTTTTTTGTCATACATCATTTGAGATGATTTATTCAAGCACATCTCTTGTATCTTTCTTCTAATAAATACTGTGTGAAAACTGACCCTTCGAGACATGCTTTCGACAAAGTTTCGGAACACAGCGATAGGTATGCGCTTCCATTCAGTACATAATGCTGCCGCTAATTGTTGCTTAGTAGTAGGCCTTGTTTCCAAACTTCTTATGTGACGCTCTAATTCATCCCATAGGTACTCTATGGGATTAAGATCATGCAAGCCAGTCCTCACACGATACGGAATTATCGTCAAACCACGCCGTAACAGTCCTTAACCTATGGCTCGGTGCATTATCCTGCTGGTACCAACAAGGCTCGGTTCCACAGTATTGCCACAAAGTAGGTAGGGCACAATTGTCCAGATTATCGAGATAGACCTGCTGGTTAACACGTTTGTCCGTGATAACCAATGGGCTGGGACCATTCCACGGAAAACACCCCCACACGAATGCACTGCCAGCTCCAAACTTGACAGTAGGAACAGTACCCTGGGGTAAATAGCGTTCCACCGGCTGCCGCTACACCCACACACGGCCATCAGACTGATAGATCGTGTATCTGGATTCATCAGCCCATAGGACCAGTTTCCATTGATCTACGGTCCACGATAAATATTGTTTACACCATGCTAAACGACGAGTAGCATTCCGAGTGGAGATGAAAGGCTTATGAACCGCCGCACGACCACGGTAGCCCATGGAACGAAGTTCTCTGAGAATGGTACGTGTACATACCGAGGTTCCAGCATTTTTACTCTCCTGCACACTCAGGTCTTGTGCAGTACTCCGTCGATTAATTATAATGACTTTCCTGAGGGTTCGACGTCCTCTATCACTAATTTTCTTTGGTCTGCAGGTACGTTTCGCTGCTTCAGGCACGCCATGCGTCTTCCACTTATTCAGTACATCCAAAACAGTTGACTTGGGTATGTTTATACGCCTCTCGGTTTCTTTTATGGACAACCCACTAACATAACACCCAACAATCTTTCCTTTCTCAAAGTCAATTCTCTCCCGCTGCAACATTTTCACCCAAAATGGCAGCAGGTGATCTTCAATGACGAATCCCGCTTTTGTCTTGGAGGAGACGGCCAACGAATCCGTGTATGGAGGCACCGTGGTCAGCGCCAAGATGAATGGTTTGTTGTCGAGCGTCACACGTCAAGAAGGACTGGTGTCATGGTGTAGGGTGAAATTGCCTACGATGCCAGATAACCTCTGATGTTCATTACAGGCACTTTGACCGCCCAACGTTACGTTAATGAGCTCCTGACACCAGTGGTCCTACCTTTTCTGAACTCTCACTCCTGTGCGATTTTCCAACAGGACAAAACGCTCGTCCGCATATTGCTGCTGTCTCGAGAGCTTGCCGTCAAGGCACTGACACTCTGCCATGGTCAGCCACATCGCCAGACCTATCGCCGATTGAAAATGTGTGGGATGCTATTGGACGCGCTATCCACACTCCACGCCTGCCGCATAACTTGCAGGAACTGTGTGAGAAGATTCCAGCTGCATGGGATGGCTTATCGTAGAACACCATTAGGAACCTATACAACACCATGCCGAGACGTCTGGCATGCTGTGTGAGCAAACATGGTGGCCCGATGCCATACTGAGAGACACTACTTATTGGAGTGTAGCTCAATAAATGTTGCTCATATCAGTCTCAATGTTTAATCATTTATTGTCCCTGGTAGCATTTACCTTTCTCCCGAATAGCATTGCACGTCCTTCTGGGTGCAACTATTTTTTTGACGATGTGTGTATTTGTATCAGTTTTTTTTTTATTCTTTCTCTTCCTATCTTTTTTTTTTTTGTATAATAAAATCTTTCGAAAACCTGGGACCCTCCTTCTTCAAAGGTCTTACATCCGCCTCTGGATAGTATATAAGTAGATGTAGATGTACAGAAGGTGTACAAAGCTTGCCGACTTTCAAAGATTTTTTCTACTGGTACTAGTAGAAGTTTAAATATCATTGAACTAAAAATCCAAACTCACATCAATCGGTAAAAACATTTTAGATCAAGAACAAAAAAACAAAAAATGTATATTAATACAATTTTGCAACTGTCGGATTTAAAAACAATTTTTCTAATGGGACATTTCGAAGAGGAATTATCGTGACAAATGCGAAGGTATAAATATATATTTGCACAACCTTGGAAGTAAATCTGTGCTTTGCTCAAAGCAAGAAAATCCCTATGACTTTAAATTCGGATAAGTACAGCCTGTAGTGCCGCCCCGGTGGTGCAGTGGTCTAAGGGAGAGAGCCAGTGCCGTAAGACAAACACAACATCCATGCCTGACCGGGATTCGAACCCGGACCCCTTACGGACGAATTTGATCTTACGAGGCCAACGCCTTAGACCACTGCGCCTAAATTAGGGGCGGCAAATATACATTTGCACAACCATTGAAGTAAATGCTCACGGTGCTTTGCCTCAATCAAGAAAATCCCTATGACTTTAAATTCGGATAAGTACAGCCTGTAGCGATAAGCGCTCGTTCTGCTCGTGTAAAATTTGAAGCTGTTGGCGTGTCTAGCTGAAATTTGCTACAATCTCATGATATTTGAAAAACTTGTCAGGAACTTTGATCAGATTTAAAGTAAATCTTAACACCAGGGAAACTAAAAGTAAACTGGTTTCCTCTGCCAGTTTTACTTTAAAACATTGTTGAAATCGTAGCAAGTTTTTAATATCAGTATTCGGACAAACAACCATGGGCACCCATACCTTAGTTCTCAGGAGGGGGCAAACAGAAAGTGTAACTGCGAATAACAATGCAAATTGGCACTGTGACTTCTTTTTTTTTTTTTTTTTTAATTGGGGGTTTAACGACCACCGCGAGCAACTCAGTGGGCTAAAAGCAGTCGCCCATCCCTAATTTAGGGTCACTGGTTTCAGGGAAGGGAGAGAGTCAGCGCCATAAGACGAACACAACATCCATGCCTCACTGGTTTCAAACCTAGACCCATCTCGGACGAATGGTCTGAAGCCAGTGCTTAGACTACTGTGCCACCGGGGTGGCACCTTCTTGTTATTTAACCGTTTTTAACACACACTCAGCACAAATTTATTTGACCAGAAGACAGAAAAACTTCATAAAATAAGATAGATACATGGGATTCAATAGGTTGTTGTTACAATAAGGAAAATTTCTTTGCTATTCTTTCGGCCACTTGTATCCCATGAACGACGAAATCCCTGCGATCATCCCTCAATTCGTCATCAAGAAGAAAAAGATACATGTAACACAAAGTTCTGGAAAAACTTCGAGAAAACTTTGTCCAGCAGTGAATGGCTGTTGCAGAAGAAGATACGTATATTTTTCATTTCTTCACCTTTTATACTTTTTCATACTGTACGTATGTACGATGTGCTCTGATACACAATGGAAAATTTCTTTATTACTTTCTTCCGTAAATTTCTGCATTTTCTACTGGAAATTCTTAATGTTTTTTTTTTCATTTTTACTGCGTACACGCCCATCCAGAAGTTCAACCGAGTAATTAGTAATCAAAATTAGTGTTATCACGAAAATATCTGTGGTACCTCGTACCTTCCCAAAACTGAAAGGACAGTGTCATATTCAGGAGCGTACTGGTAGCCCCGTAACCCCCGCATTGCAGGGGAGGCCTCACGGCTAAGAGGGTCTCTACGCTCAGCAAAAAGATTTTACAAAATCTTTTGTGGAAACTTCATGTGAAACTAGATAAAGAAACAGCCAGGAATTTTTGACGGTAGCTTCGAATGACGTCTTAAGACGAAAAGCATTTTTTTTTTCGCGGTTTTAGTGAATAAAAACTGGATGACGAAAAACAGCTATTCCAGAGGACTTGAGGGCTTTTTCACAGTCATAGCAATGGTTCCTGTACATGTATATTAACAAGAGAATGTGAAAGAAATATCAGTTTGAAATTTTTATACCAACGAGGATAAGGTGTTATGTATTACAGTCATTTGCACATAACTAGCCCCTCCCCCCCCTCGGTGGCGCAGTGGTCTAAGCCAGTGTTCCGCAACAGGTGTGACGCGAACTTTTACTATTATCCTATTGTAAGAAATTAATTGTCGAAATTTATGTTTTCATTTTTATCCCAGTTACCGTGTTTCATATGCTTGTTTTTCATTCTCTGCCGCTGCACTGATTAAATAAGATGATGCTTGTTTATTTTTTATTACATGCCGCGAATTTTTATGTATTCTAAGAAATTAAATGTAAATTTTTTACTCACAATTGTTGTTATATCGTAGTTTTGCTTATTCATATATTTGTATTTCTCACCTCTACCGCTCCGCTATGCGGCTTCTCTGTTACACTTGCCGCATGTTTTGTGTACGCTTTTCCCTAAAAGTGCTGAGATTAGCAAAACTTTCCCTGTCTTTTATTATTTGATTACGTTGTTTTGGTATTTGTCCCTGTTTGTTAGTATACTTCTTCAACTTTATTACTTTTTTCCTGTACCGATGCACCCATTGCTAGACTTTATTTTAAATAAGTCGGTATATGTGTCCCTTCTTCCTTTTGAAGAGTATAGGTCCGCGTCTTGCAATCATTTCACTTCTATCACAGCTGTGCTCTGAAGTAGTCCAAAAATTGCGATTGCTAGTCAGTCTTGCTATTTTCTATTACTATTAAACTATTTTATTTTTTCAAGATGGACAAGTTCCTTGTACCGAGTGTTCCGTCCATGAGTGCAAGTACTGAAAGCATTGAGCCCGAAAAAAAGAAACAAAAATTAGAGCACCGGCAATATAGTGATAATTATTTATCTTACGTTTTTTTTTTTTTTTTTTTTTTTTGTGTGGTGATAAAACATGCCCAATCCCTGAGTGTATCGTTTGTGGTGAAAATTCAGTAATGCTGCTATGGATCCCAGTAAATTGAAACGACATTTGTTAACTAAACATTCTTCTCTGTCAAGCAAAGATATTAATTATTTTCGTCAGTTGTTGGAACAAGGCAAAAAACAAGCAACGTTCATGACTGCGACAGTACGTGTTTCGGAAAAAGTACAGGAAGCTAGCTATAAGGTAGCCGAACTTATCGTATAGGCCAAAAAACCACACCCAATAGCTGAAACGTTGTTAATGCCTGCTTGTAAAGAGATGGTGAAAATAGTCTTGGGTTCAGGAAGCTGCTAGTGAAATTTCAAAAGTTCCTCTGTCTGCTGACACAATCGGTCGCCGAGTTAGGTACACGTCCAGTGATATTGAAGACATTGTGAAGGAGAAAATCAACAGCAGTCAGAAGTTCTCACTTCAGATCGACGAGTCCACTGATATTAGAGGTCACGCACAACTTCTTGCCTACATTCGGTACATGGATGAAGTTGTAATTACAGCTAATTTCTTTTTTTGGAAAAAACTTCCCGAGCGAGCCACCGGTGAAGAAACATTTCGTGTGACTAATGAATATGTGCTCCATAATGAATTAAAATGGAAGGATTGCGTTAGTGTTTGCACAGACGGGGTCGCTTCTATGACAGGCCGACTGAAAGGATTTGTGGCTAAAGTACGCGAAGTGAATCCTATTACGATGCTATCATAGTCTCATTAAAATTGATAACGAGGAACAGTACACCAATTATGTGGGAAATAGTAACACTATACTAGTGGTCCGATTTATTGGCGTAGGAAATAGACACATAGGCGTTTCCCAGCTTTCGCACATTAACCAGATGGCTTTGTCAAGGACGTTAGACAGAAACTGCAGTTTCTGTCTAATTTTCATACCACCGTACTCCTGCTACATACAGAAGTACGGTGGTTATCACGAGGAAAAGTGTTAACGCGAATATTTGAACTTAAAGAGGAGGTACATGCATTTTGGCCGCTGCCTTGGATATTTCTGAAGTTAACAGAAAAGTAACCAAAGCTCTTATGGAAACAGCAACAAAATTAGCTGGGTCTAAGAACAAATTGCATGTGAACAAATTATCAGGAAAAACCAAAATGTTGATGCAAAAAAGAAGAGAGATGAGGACAACTAAAGAAGATGTGACTTCCAAAGTGGAATATATAGAGCTATGCAAGACAGTACGAAAAAGTATCACTGAAGACGTAAGGAAATTCAACTGTGAACTGGTAAGGAAAGCACTTGAAAACAACCAAAGCCTAAAGATAGCAAAGGAACATCTCAGTAAGGGAAGAAAACAGATTATGGCACTGAGAAAAGAAGATGGTTCTGTAACAAGAAATAGAGGCGAAATTATGACAAGAGTGAAAGATTTCTACTCCAAATTATATGAAAGGGATGATACATGTACTCCAGACATCATGAAAGGTACCAGTACCAGAGTTCTTCCAGTCCTTCCAGCAGAAGTTGCACATGCAATCAAGAACATGAAGCGGGGAAAAGCTTCAGGAGAAGATGGAATTACTGTAGACATCATACAAGAAGCAAGTGGAGAAATCGAAACAGTACTCGCCCAAATTTTCACTCGATGCCTTAATGAAGGGAAAATTCCTGAGGATTGGAACAACGCTACAATGATCTTGCTACATAAAAAAGGTGACATTGAGGATCTCGTTAACTACAGACCTATCAGCCTCCTATCAGTGGTTTATAAAATCTTCACTAAAGTTCTTTCACACCGCTTTAAGGTGACACTGGACATGGCTCAACCGAGAGAACAAGCTGGATTCAGGAGTGGCTACAGCACAATAGATCATATCCACGTACTGAGAGAACTAATTGAAAGAGCGAGGGAATATGAACTTCCATTGTGCATGGCTTTTATCGATTATGAAAAAGCCTTTGATTCGGTGAAACCATCAGCAGTTGCAATGGCTCTGAAATCCTGCGGTATTGAAGATGCATACATTAATATTATTAATAACATCTATGAAAATGCAAGTGCAAAGATTCGGCTGTTTGAAAATACAACACACATAAAAATTGGAAAAGGAGTGAGACAAGGGGACACCATATCTCCGAAGCTCTTTAATGCCACATTGGAAAATGTCTTTCAATCACTGAACTGGGAAAACAAAGGGATAAAGATTAATGGAGATTATCTAACCCACCTTCGTTTTGCTGATGACATAGTCATTTTTGCAACTACCCCATCAGAGCTACAGAGTATGATCCAGGAACTTGCTGACAAGAGTAAAGAAGTGGGATTAAAAATGAACTTTCAGAAGACAAAAGTGATGTACAATGCTTTTACAAGAAATGAAGATTTATCAATTGATGGAGAAAAGCTGGAGATAACAGACACGTACGTTTATCTTGGACAGCAGATATCAAGTGAGGGTCACATTGGTGAAGAAATTAATCGGCGTACAAAACTTGCCTGGAGAGTTTTTGGAAGAAACAGCATAATTTTCAAGAGCAATATGCCATTATGTCTTAAAAGAAAAGTGTTTGATCAATGCATCCTTCCAGTGCTTACGTATGGTGCAGAGACGTGGACCTTAGCTAAAAGAGACATACAAAGGCTGCAGACAACTCAAAGCAGCATGGAGAGGTGCATGCTTGGTGTAACCAGGAGAGATAAGAAGAGGAACACGTGGATCCGAAAAATGACAAGAGTGGAAGACATCATGATCAGAGTTAAATCCCTGAAATGGCAATGGGCTGGACATACTGCCAGAAGGACAGACCATCGATGGACAGCCGAAATTTTAGATTGGATTCCAAGGGACAGGAAAAGACCCAGAAGAAGACCACATGGGAGATGGGTGGATGAAATTCGAAAGTATGCGGGAGTGACATGGAGGAGACTGGCACAAGACAGACCGTTGTGGAGGAAACTTGGGGAGACCTTCGTCCAGCAGTGGATTGATAATGGTTGATGATGATGATGATGATGATGACATGCATTTTGACTGTTGAGGGGTATGAGTACGCGGATTTATTTGCAGATGATGAATGGGTATAACTTTCCGATAAGAAAGACATATCTTTCCGATATTTTCGTACACTTGAATGAGCTGAACAGAAAAATGCAAGGTAGGAACGAAAATCTTTTGACTAGTTCCAGGATTTGTGAATAAGCTGGATTTGTGGATACAGGGAATTGAAAATAGGTGGTTTGAGATGTTTCCGACTGTATGGCCATTTGCTGACGGTAATAAAGCGATGATGGACTTAATTAAAAAATATTTAGAAATATTTCAGCAGAAGTTCAAGAAGTATCTTGGAGAGAGTGTTCAAGATTTCGACTGGGTTCGTGATTCATTCGTTGTGAATTCAAAACCTCTTCCGATTAATATACAAGAGGAACTCGCAGATTTAAAAGCAGACAGAACATTGAAATTAAAACTTCTGCAAGTGCCTTTGGACACATTTTGGTTGACAATAAGGAGTGAATACCCGGCTATCTCCGAAATGGCAGTTAATGTGTTTATTGCCATTTTCAACTACATATTTGTGTGAACTGGGCTTCTCGACGTTGACTGAAATTAAAACATCAACAAGTTAGTAAAATCATGCAATGCGTTGATTATAATACGCTTTCCAACATACCAGAAATCATTACTCAAGTTATTACTCAAGTTATGAGGATAATGGCTGTGGAATAAATCTCGCTCTTGTGCCCTGACCTTTGATCCCATTTCAATGACATTCAACAGAACCGGTCCAGTATACCTCCGAAATAACATGATAAAATTTTGTCGCAATCGAAGCATTTTTACGTAAGTTCTGATGCATAAGGGCTATGGAATAGATCCCGCTCCTGTGTCCTAAACTTTGACCCCATTTCGCCCATTTTCAAAAGGATTCGTCCCCAGGCAGGCCCCTACAACATACTAACATTTCACCCAAATCGAAGCATTTTTACGTAAGTTATGACGCACAATGGCGATGGAAGTGATTCCGCTCCTATGTCCTGACCTTTGACCCCATTTCACCAATTTTCAAAAGGATTTGTCCCCAGGTGGTCCCCTACCACATACTAAAATTTTATCGAAATCGAACCTTTTTTACGTTAGTTTTGACGCATAAGAGCAATGGAATGGATCCCGCTCCTATGTCCTGACATTTGACCCCATTTCGTTCACTTTCAATAGCGTTCTTTCCCAGGTGGTACCCTACCACATACTAAAATTTCATCGAAATCGAACGATTGTTACGCGAGTTATCGTGCGGACGGGCATACGCACACAACGCGTGACGTAATGAGGCAGATGGGAATCGCGACCATCTGCTCGAAAGAGTGTGACGTCAAAAAACTTTAATAGGATCCACACACAACGCGTGACGTAATGAGACAGATGACGTGACTGCGCGCCAACAATTCAATCGCGAGCTTGTGACGTCATAAGATTTCTAAGCATGGGTAACATTAATGGAACGACGCCATGACACTGAAAACGTTGTAATTCGGGGTGGTTATTTAACCCACTAAACGAATTTTCCTAAAGTCGAGATCAAGCTAAATCGATTTCTAGTACCAGAAAACGGTAGTTTAACGACTTTCATCAAAATCCTTAGAGCCGTTTTAAAAAAAAAATGTTCATATATACAAGAATTGCTTCTTTAAGGTGGACGTCAAGTAATTTTGCTTCCTATACTTCCAATGGAAAAACTTCTGTACACATTTTCTTCACAATTAATGCGTTCCCAAGGATGAAAATTTGAACATCGATTATAATAGCTTCATTTTATTACTTGGAATACTTAATATTTTCTAAAACATAACCATAATTATACAATACAACATTAATTTGTCTACTAACGTCATCAAAGTACAGGTCGCGCCATCTTTTTTCTGGTTTCAACACCACCAAAGGAAACGTTATTGTTTTTTAATATAATTATGATTATGTTTTAGAAAATGTTAAGTATTCCAAGTTATAATATGAAGTTATTTTATACGATGTTCAAATTTCCATCCTTGGGAACACACTAATTGTGAAGGAAATGTGTAGAAAAGTTTTTCCATTGGAAATATAGGAAGCAAAATTACTTGACGTCCACCTTAATGCTATGGGATAAGGGCGATGGAATGGATCCCGATCCTATGTCCTGACCTTTGACACCATTTGTCCCATTTTCGATAGGGTTCCTCTCCAGGTGGTCCCCTACCACATACTAAAATTTCATCGAAATCGAACCATTTTTACGCACGTAATGACGCATAAAGGCAATGGAATGCTTCCCGCTCCTAATGTCCTGATCTTTTAACCCCACTTCACCCATTTTCAATAGGGTTCGTCCCCAGGTGATCCCCTACCACATACTTAAATTTCATCGAAATCGAACCATTTTTACGTGAGTTATCGTGCCGACAGGCAGACGGACGAACGGAAAAAGTTGGAGCATATACGCTTCTTCAACCTACAGTTGGAAAGCGTAAAAAAGGAGACTCAAATCCGTCGATGAAGATATGAGACTTGCATTGTTAACGATTCCGCCACGGATCAGCCGCCTGTGTGCAGCTAAGCAGCCGCAAGTATCACATTGAAGGTATGAGTAGAATTATTTACTTTAAAAGTAATAGAAATGTGTATTTTCTTGTATTTTCTACAGTGAGTTAAAGTTCATAAATTGTTAATAAATGCACGAGCTGATTTCTGTTTAATAATACAATAATAATATAATATAATATAATAATAATAATAATAATAGGTTGATTACATTACGTATTTATATTAACAGTGTCATGTCATACGTTTTTGAGGGGATTAATATTTTGATGTGCCGTGTTGAGTCATGGATAATTTATGGTGTGCCGCGAGTAGAAAAAGGTTGCGGAACACTGGTCTAAGCGATGGCTTATGACCATTCGTCCGAGTTGGGTCCGGGTTCGAATCCCGGTGAGGCATGGATGTTGTGTTTGTCTTACGGCACTGCATGGCTCTCTCCCTTTCCTGGAGTCAGTGGCCCTACTAAATTAGGTACGGGCGACTGCTTATAGCCCACTGAGTTGTTCACGGTAATCGTTAAACCTGCAACGGAAAAAAAAAAAAAATCTGGCTTTAGTACTCTAAAAGAATAAAATTTGCATGATATGATTAACTTTGCCATAACTGATTTACAGCATTGCCTACTGGTATAAAACTAGGGCAATCGTCTTAATCATCACGTAATTTTGGTAATACCTGCAGGTTCCGAAGATCTGAATTATTAAAATGCCTGTAAAGGGTAGTGAATAATATGGAATTAAAAAAAAATCAGTAATTGAAAGCTAACACATTTCGCCAAAAGAGCCTCCAAGATTTTTTTTCTTTTTTGCGGGTGGGGAGGGGACCGAGCTGTTCTGGTAAGCCACTGGTCATATTTCCATGGGCGGGCATGCGCCCTCTCCTGCCCCCTCTATGGGCGTCCATGCAAACTACCTTTGTCTCTAACATTCCTCGAAATTAAGACCACATTCAACCATTTATAAATTACTACGCATCTCGTTTGAATGAGTTTGCTCTCACAAACTATGCGACTTACATGAAAAATTCACAAGTTGACGGTAACTTTTAGCAGGTAAATACGTATTTAAAAATTCCTTATAATGCATTGCAATCTCGTAAACCAATGAGCCTCAAACACTATTTTATTGCTGTGTTTTATTTCTGATATAGCGGTGTGGAGGCACTGGTGGGTTTACGTTAGAAGCTGCTCTTATGCGTTGCTGACTCTGAGAAGTCACATCTACTGGCAACCTCATAAACTGGTTCATGAGTTCCCGTGCGATTAATTTAAGCTGTGCATGACATCCCGCACCAAATTATGCAAACATACTCCGTCACTTAAGCCACGCTTTCCCTTTCCGCGAAATTTAACATTTGGTTACGGCCAAATGATGTTTTACGACACATTCTCCAGTAAAACCGCTAAAATAAAGGATGACATCTGCAGCGAGAGCTCGCTGATTCAAAGCACAAGTTTTCGGAATAAGGTAATGGAAAGTTTTCCGAGAACGCGCTGAAAAATTCGAAACCCACACAATTTTTTCTAGGAAGTAGTGGAGCTAGCTGCTGGCCCATTACCAAAAAGAACGACTGAATCACATGCCATCGTAGAGAAACGCTGCGGTGGGTTGTAGGAAAAGGGCATTACTGTACGTCATTATGACGCGAAACACCATTCTAGTCGGTTGCCAAGTGGCACACGCCACAAAGAATGACGTCATGGCCGGGAAGAGCCCTGAATCTGTTGAATGGGGACGACTCGACTCGCCTCACAAGCAGCCCACTTGTTGCAAAAAATACTTGGCACAAGCTGCGCAATTCCAAGGTTGCAAAACAGTTATGTAGATAAAATAGCTGCACGCCTCAACGCGCGATTAGTGGAAGTGAACCCACTAAACAAATCATTAAATTCCTGAGGACGTCAGAATCACAAATTTTAGTAGGTATTCACCAGGTGCGTTGTTAGAGAAAAAGCATTGGGGGAACTGAACAGGGCTTAATTTTTTTATTTTTTTTTTCACTGCCTTAGACTCCCCTCCTCCATAACACACGCACACACATACACAAAATCAAACTGCCGAATTTTAAAATTGATAGTTGTCGCTTTTAATTTAATTGCGTTTTTAAAATAATTAGATTAATTAATTTAATTTCACTTACAACCAATGAAATCCCGCGATTTTTTAAATAGTTTTAGGACTAATTTTAGCGTAGCATTAATGTAATTTAAATGTTGATCTTTTCCCCATCTTCGGTAGGTTTTTAAGGATATGGAGATCGTCTCCAGTTACTTTGCTACGGTGAAGAGTATTAAAGTGCTGCAGTGGAGTTAAGAGCAATTAAGAATAATAAAGAGAGAGAGAGAGAGGCCGCCCCGGTGGCGCAGTGGTCTAAGTGCTGGCTTATGATCATTCGTCCGTGAAGGGTCCGGGTTCGAATCCCGAAAGGCATGGATGTTGTGTTTCTCTTACGGCACTGGCTCCCTCCCTTCCCTGGAACCAGTGACCCTAAATTAGTGTCGGGCGACTGCTTATAGCCCATCGAGTTGCTCACGGTGGTCGTTAAACCTTCAATCAAAAAAAAAAAAAAGAAAGAAAGAGAGAGAGAGAACGGGGAAGAGCTTCCACAGAAAGCAAGAAAACTAGCCCTGTAACGCCGAATTCATCGTACAAAACCCAAAATCTGTTCGCCGCCCCGGTGTCGCAGTGGTTGTGACGTACCTGCCAGCAGGAAGCACATGACATAAAGGCAGATAGGATTCAGAATACATGTCTGCGTAGCTCAGTTGGTAGAGCGACTTGTTCCGGAATAAGCGTACTCGGGTTCGAATCCCGGCGTAGACCAAAAATGACGGAGAAATTTACTTCGTTATAATGGCGCCCGAACTACCCGGATGACCCGACCGTTCAAAATCTCGCAATGGTGTGATGTTCTTTCCACACCGCGAGATAGGAAAAATCAGAGAATCCCTTCTCCAGTGCTTCGAAAAATAAATGTGTGTGACGTTGCATTCCATACACCAGATTGACTGGGAGTTCTCAAGTGCACGTTCTACAGTGGTTGTCTGCCTGCAACGATTCATGGTCACGGCTGATCCGTGGGCCATGCCCCCGGCCCTCTTTCGGGGGGGGGGAGATGTGACGTACCTGCCAGCAGGACGCACATGACATAAAGGCAGATAGGATTCAGAATACATGTCTGCGTAGCTCAGTTGGTAGAGCGTCTTGTTCCGGAATAAGCGTACTCGGGTTCGAATCCCGGCGTAGACCAAAGATGACGGAGAAATTTACTTCGTTATATGGTCTAAGGCGCTGGCCTCTGATCATTCGTCCGTAAGGGGTCTGGGTTCGAATCCCGTCAGGCATGGATGTTGTGTTTGTCTTACGGCACTGGCTCTCTCCCTTCCCTGGAACCAGTGGCCCTAAATTAGGGACGGGCGACTGCTTATAGCCCATTGAGTTGCTCACGGTGGTCGTTAAACCTCCAATCAAAAAAAAAAAAAATCTGTTCACGTCCAATTGCTGTTCGCGTCCACCAGCCAGCCACACACAGTGTTGCCAACTCTTGAAAGGAATTTACGACGATCCGCGGGACTTGGAAGAGGCGGTTGCTTAGGCGTCCTTCGGTAGAATATACATATACTGGTCAAATGTAAATTTACCATTGGCGTTTTTGTCTTCTTTCTTAATTTTTTTACGCTTGATTATTGATTTAAAGTAATAATATTCCGAACTTAGTAAAGGTTTAGAAATTTATTTTTCTTAACTTCAACGAAAAACTTGTTTGGAAATATAAGATTATGGAAGGGGTCAGCCCCCAATGATCTAGCGACGTCCCTGGTATTCTTATTTTCGGTCTCCAAAGTGAAGTGCCAAAGAAAACTTTTTTAAAAATTGCCTTTCGTGGAATTTCTTTTGTTTAAATGTAAAGACGAAAGCAATCGCATCTATACTCCGGGTTAGGCCAGGCAGACGAACACAATTGTATTTAAATAATTCTGGGGAAGATTTTACAGCCGCCCCCGGTGGCGCAGTGGTCTAAGCGCTGGCTTATGATCATTTGTCCGTGAAGGGGTCCGGGTTCGAATCCCGGTGAGGCATGGATGTTGTGTTTGTCTTACGGTACTGGCTCTCTTCCTTCCGTGGAACCAGTGACCCTAAATTAGGGACGGGCGACTGCTTATAGCCCATTGAGTTGCTCACGGTGGTTATTAAACCTTCAATAAAAAAAAAAAAAAAAAAGATTTAGCAAACTTCGTCAGCATCTAAAGCTAGGTGTCGTTCGTACCCATTTTAGGGTCACTCACTCCAGAGAAGGAGGAAAGCTAATTTTCGGAAAAACGAACACAGCACTAAGACTTTCTCCTGATTCGAACCCAGGTTAGGCAGTACCTGGTGCCAGGTTTTCGCTCTCTGTTCCGCCTGATCACCAAGAGGTACTTGATTCCAAAATTTTCGTAAGACAAGAGTACAAATATGTGAACACTAGCAGAAGCTTGTGCGTGCGGGCGTGTGCATGCGTGTTGCTATTTTCTTATTGAACTCTGGACATTGAAGGCTAGGAGGAATAGCAAGTTTTTTGTGCAGGGCTACTGACGCTAGGGCAGGAAGATAACAAAAACAGGGGAAGAAGCATATATCACTAAGAATTTAACCACAAACTATCCCGCTCAGGAACGTCGGAACTATTTTTTGACAACGGGGGCGAGATATCAGGATATGTATTTTTTGGTCAGACCATAAAGTTTATTCTGCTTTTGTAAAACAGGATGTGGTGACGTCATTTTTTGCACACTACCGATAAAACAATTATATCGGCAAAATCTTAAATGATATAAACTTTGAATTTGATATCTAAATTACAGGGTTTTTCGTTATAAAACGTTTTATTCACATTTTAACGACATTAAACTGTATTGATTTGAAAACCTCAACGTTAGTAGGAATTAAAAAAAAAAAAAAAAAAACAGTAGCCCTTACGTTATACATCCAACGACATAAGTACAAAAATATATCTTATTCCTTTTTTCCTTCCACTTCCTTTTTTACGCTTTCCAACCGTATGTTGAAGAAGCGTATATGCTCCAGCCTTGCCCGTCTGTCCGCACGATAACTGGCGTAAAAATGGTTAGATTTCGTATGTGGTAGGGGACCACCTGGGACCAACCCTATTGAAAATGGGACAAATGGGGTCAAAGGTCACGACATAGGAGCGGGATCCATTCCATTCACTCATGCATCATAACGTGCGTAAAAAATGTTCGATTTCGATGAAATTTCAGTATGTGGTAGGGGACCACCTGGGGACGAACTCTATTGAAAATGGACGAAATGGGGTCAAAGGTCAGGACATAGGATTGCGATCCATTCCATTGCCCTTATCCCATATTATTAAGGTAGACGTCAAGTAATTTTACTTCCTATACTTCCAATGGAAAAACTTTTGTACCCATTTCCTTCACAATTATGTGTTCCCAAGGATGAAAATTTCAACATCGATTAAAATAACTTCATATTATAACTTGGAATACTTAATATTTTCTAAAACATAACCGTAATTATATTAAAAATCAATAACTTTTCCTTTGGTGGTGTTGAAACCAGAAAAAGGATGGCGCGACCTGTCCTTTAATGACGTTAGTAGACAAACAAATGTTGGATTGCATAATTATGCTTATGTTTTAGAAAATATTAGGTATTCCAAGTTATAAAATGAAACTATTTTAATCGATATTCAAATTTTCATCCTTGTGAACGCATTAATTGTCTAGAAAAAAGATGGCGCGACCTATATTTTCATGACGTCAGTAGACAAACAAATGTTAGATTGCATAATTATGGTTATGTTTTAGAAAATATTAAGTATCGCAAGTTATAAAATGAAGATGTTTTAATCGATGTTCAAATTTTCATCCTTTGGAACGCATTAATTGGGAAGAAAATGTGTACAAAAATTTTTCAATTCGAAGTACAGGAAGCAAAATTACTTGGCGTTCACCTTAAAGGAGCAATTCTTGTACGTATGGAAATCTTATTTTGAAAACGGCTCTAAGGATTTTGATGAAAGTCGTTAACCTACCGTTTTCTGGTACTAGAAATCGATTTAGCTTGATCTCGACTTTAGGAAAATTCGTTTAGTGGGTTAAGTAACCACTCCGAATTACCACGTTTTTAGTGTAGTGTCATGGCGTCGTGCCATTAGATGTTGGCGCGAGGTCACGCCATCTGTCTCATTGCGTCACACGTTGTGTGTGGATCCTATTAAAGTTTTACGACGTCACACTCTTGCGAGCAGATAGTCGCGATTCCCATCTGCTTCATTACGTCACACGTTGTGTGCGTATGAAGGTCCGCACGATAACTCGCGTAAAAATTGTTCGATTTCGATGAAATTTTAGTATGTGGTAGGAGAACACCTGGGAAGGAACCCTATTGAAAGTGAACGAAATGGGGTCAAAAGTCAGGACATACGAGTGGGATCCGTTCCACTGCTCTTATGCGTCATAACTAACGTAAAAGAGGTTCGATTTCGATTAAATTTTAGTATGTGGTAGGGGACTACCTGGGGGCAAACCCTATTGAAAATTGGTGAAATGGGGGTCAAAGGTCAGGACATAGGAGTGGAATCACTTCCATCGCCATTGTGCGTCATAACTTACGTAAAAATGTTTCGATTTGGATGAAATGCTGGTATGTTGTATGGACCTGCCTGGGGATGAATTCTATTGAAAATGGGCAAAATGGGGTCAAAGGTTAGGACACAGAAGCGGGATCTATTACATAGCCCTTATGCATCATAACTTACGTAAAAATGCTTCTATTGCGACAAAACTTTATCATGTTATTTCAGAGGTATACTGAACGAGTTCTGTTGAATATCATCGAAATGGGATCAAAGGTCAGGACACAGGAGCGAAATTTATTCCACAGCCATTTTCATCATAACTTGAGTAATGATTTCTGGTATGTTGGAAAGCGTATCATAATCAATGAATTGCATGATTTTACTAACTTGTTTTAAAAACGACTGATTTTATTATACTTAAATAAAATAGAAAACATTCCTGCTCTTTTTATGAAAACACAATACTTTCTAGGAATTTTAGGAAAACCGATTTTTAATAAAGCTGGTGACGGTTTCTCTCTCACACTTATATCTATAAAGTTGGTACTTCGGAAAAAAAATTTTTTTCGTACTGGACCTGCGTCTCAGTAATGGCAATAAAAAAAATCAAAGTTCTAGATAGCTAATAATTAAAATAAAAAATAATATTTTGTTTTAACACAAGAAGTTTTAAATGGCAGAAAATAAGAAATCTAAATATTAATAAGATTTGCTATTAAGGACATAATTGAAAATGAAGAAAAGTGAAGGGGCAAATGTGATGTTTTGCCCCTGCACGCAAATGAGAACGGGGACAGCTGCCCTCTCTGCCCCCGCAGTTCAGACGCCACTAGTCCCGCTAGAATTTGGCTTCAAAATTTTTGGCCACCGGACTAAAGCAAAGAATTTTGAATGTTTAACATAGTTCTAGGCAATAGCGTACATTGCAGAGGTGACTGGCGCCCAGTAACGAGATACACCGATGCGCCATTACAGTATGGCCACCCCCACCCTAGAGAAAGGAGCGCGCCTGGAGACCAAACGGTGGCGCACGTGACGTTCACAGAACAGTATATATACAACACGAGGACCGGCTTTCGGTTAGTAGAGTGTTTGGAGTCAAAATGGGAACTAAGATCTCGGAAACGGCGCGGCTTGTGGGTTGTTCACGTGCCGCTGTAGTCAGTGCGTATCAAAAGTGGTGCACAGACGGCCAAACTACGAATCGTCGTCCAATCGTATGTCGTCCTCAACTCATTGATACCAGAGGGGAACGGAGACTGTAGCACATTATTCACAGCGACCGCAGGGCCACAGTGCGACAAATCACCCGCAGCTACAACGGTCATTAGGGTAATGTGTCCCAGCGCACAGTTTATCGCAGCCTTCTGCGCATGGGCCGGCGTAGCCGTAGACCCAGCCGGGTCCCCATGCTCACTGTACATCATCGCCAACAACGCATCAAATGGGTCCAAGATGATCGACATTGAACCGTGGATGATTGGAAGAAAGTGGCCTGGTCTAACGAATGAAGATTCCTGGTACATCACGTAGACGGCCGAGCGCGGATACGCCGATTATCAACGGAGGCGATGGCACCTGGATGCACTGTTGGGCGGAAACAGGCCGGCGGCGGTGGTGTTACGCTGTGGGGGATGTTTTCTTTGGACACTTTAGGCCCCATTATCCCAATAGCATAATCCCTGAGAGCTGTAAGGTATCTGAACATCGTTGCGGACCACGTTCACCCATTCACGGCAACTGTGTTCCCTGTTGGTGATGGCCATTACCAACAGCATAATGCGCCATGCCATACTGCCAGAATCGTCAAGGAGTGTTTCGAGGAACAGGCTAGTGACTTTTTGTTAATGCCCTGTCCTCCAAATTCACCTGACATGAACCCAATCGAGCATTTGTGGTTCGAGTTGGAAAGCGGGTTAGCGTTAAATCATCACCACCCCGAAATGTACAGGAACTGGGGGACCTGCTGTTGACATTATGGTACCAGATACCCCACGATACCTATTGCCATCTCATCGAATCGATGCCTCGCAGAGTAGCCGCTGTTTTGCGGACTAAAGGGGGTCCAAAGTGAAAATCCTCCAAATACGTGGCGTCAGGGAATATACAAAAACATCGCTCTTTCCACGTTTTAGCAACACACAGCAACCGAAAAAGTTGTTATTCGGTCACCGCTGGGGAAACGAGTCCCTGATCTCTCGATATCTAGCCGAGCGCGTTAGCCTTACACCACGGTGGCCAACAATCCACGGCGCTACATGTGTTTTTATGTCAGCTTCTGAAATCATAAATCCATAAGATTGGATTAGCAACTAAGACGTCTCCATCTGGTGGGCATTAACAACACTGGCTATATATGAATTATAGCAGTTAAATCCACAGGGCGAGATCCAAAGTGAAATTCCTCCAAATACGTAGCGTCGGTGAATAAACAAAGACATCGCTTTTTTTACGTTTTAGCAAGACGCTGCAACCGAAAAATTGTTATTCGGTCACCGCTTGGGAAACGAACCCCCTATGGATTTAACTGCAATAATTAATGTATAGCCAGTGCCGTTAATGCCACCAGATGGAGACGTCTTAATTGCTGAGCCCATCTTATGGATTTATGATGTCAGAAGTTGACAGAAAAACACACATAGCGCCGTGGATTGTTGGCCACCGTGGTGTAAGGCTAACACGCTCGGCTAGATATCGAGAGATCTGGGATTCGTTTCCCCAGCGGTGACCGAATTACAATTTTTCGGTTGCTGCGTGTTGCTAAAACGTGGATTTAAAGGGGGTCCTACAGCTTATTAGGTAGGTGGTCATAATGTAATGGCTCATCGGTTATAGTATACATTGCGCTCCTTGGAAAACAACAACACACATGATTGAGAAAGTAGTTTAAGGAAGTGACTTGAGCATTAGTAAACACGTACCCAAGAAAATTATGTTTTATTTCCGTACTGAATAAATTCTGAGAGTTCATTCCAAGGAAATTTAATTTCATATCATATTACGCTTAAAAGCATTGCATCTCTCCTAGATTAGACAGCCAATAAAGAGCAAATGTTTTGAATCGGTGCCCGCCCGAATCAAGGGATACTAAATGTGTGTAGCGCCTAACAAAGTGGCAAATTAAAAACAAAAAACAGAAAATTTAACTTTATAAGAATCCAGTTTCCCATGCTGATGCGGTTAAAAAAAATTCGCACGCAATATTGAGCGTATGCTGCAGAAAAACGATGCATGGGAAAGCTCGCAAAGTTTGATTCAAATTAGCGCTCTGAGAGCAAGCGATAGCCGACCACACGCCATTGATAAACGGTTTCGACGTAGACTATCCAGGATCGTACAGACCGACCGCTTTGCAACTGCGGTGCAAATCACATCCGGGTTAAATGTCGGAGGCCCAAGCAGCCTCAGCAAGCCAACGATACGGTGCAAGTTGCATACCCTGGGCTACGGAAGCCGACGCGATATGCTTGTGCTACTGTTGAGTGCTGTCATCGTAAATTACGCCTCACTTGGTGCCAAGAACATTAGAACTGAACCTCTGCAGAGTGACGCCGCTTCGTGTGGTCAAATGAATCCCGTTTCCAGCTGACACGAGGATGTAGGTGAGGTCATAGCCCCGTCGTGCTAGGTCAGCTCTGTTCAAGGCGGTGGTGGGGAGCCTTCTCATGGAACACATTATGCGCCTTAGTGTGTCTGGAGAGATCTTTAACAGCTACGCGCTACCAGCATGTGCTGGCTGATCACCTACACGATTTCATGGCTTTCGCGCATCCTTCGACCAATGGTTTGTTTTAGCAGGACAATGGGCACCACCAGCGGGCCGCAATCACCCAGACGTGGCTCAAGAAACATTTATCGGAGTTTGGAATCATCCAGTGGCCCTTAAAGTCCCTGGATTTAAACTCTGTGGAAGATCTGTAGGATGCCGTGAAGCGGAACATCAAATCCATGCATCCTGGACCGACGTCTCGGGTGGAGTTGTGGACAATGCGGCAACATGCATAGTTAGCATTACCTCCGGAAACCTCCCGACATCTGGTGGAGTCGATGACTCGGCCTGTACAGGCTCTTATTCACGCTAGCTCTAATATTTTGTCCATGTATATATATATATATATATATATATATATATATATATACTTAAGAGCAAAACTGAAGACTAAGGAAAAAATTTTAGAATTTAACACGAAGGGTGCAAAATAACCTGAAAATCAAAACGCGCAACGCAGCAGTTTTGAAAATTCAGAATTCACATTCTATAAAGAAGATACCTAAGCAAAAAAATACATATATAATTTTGACTCACACCTAGTACAACATAGAAAAGGTTATGTATCTACCTGTGTGGGTAAAAGGAGAAAAGATAAAAAAATAAAATAAAACAACTGAATGTAGAAGGTGTCGAGAATACTGAGCCTTGGCTTTATCAAGGACCAGCAAAAACTCTGCATTTTCTCACTTCTACAAAGACCTAGTTGGAAATGGGTTTCTGCAAGGCCATAGATGCAAGTAACATTCCCACCTAAAATAGTTTAAAAATATATATATATAAGTCATGTCCTCCGTAGAGTAGCATGACCTAGCACTAGTTAACAATTTCGCTTGCATCCATTAACCTTCATGGCCCGACCCATGCTCTTCATCTGTTACTATTAAACAGAGAGAAGAAGATTAAAGAGAACTCAAGCTGTGAGAGTGACATAATAAATAGAAATGATTTTCAGCTATAACGAAATTCCAAGTTCGTTTGAGAGAGAATTTAAACCTGAAAAACAATGCAAAAGAAATCCAAATTTTACATTGCAATTAAAAAAGGAAATGTTAATTTATAACGAAAAGATTTTTGAAAGAAAACTTGAGTCTAAAACCCCCTACTCTACAACTTATGACAGCACGAAAACGAGAATAAGTTAAAGATAATAATTAACTAAAGAAAACTTTGTGAAAGTTATATACCTTAAACAGTTAGTTGCAATATGTACAAAGTATTTCAGCAGTGCTTTAAGTGCATAATTAATTAGTTATTAAGAACTTTACTACTTTGAAAAAACAGCGCATAGACAGCGCATAGAAAAGGAACAAGCTTAGCCATCTTCTGTTCCTAGGTACCCCAAAAGACGCTCAAAGTTACAAAGAAAAGTAAGAGTTAAAACCCGCATAAATGTTAACAGACAAACCAATGCTTAAAAGCTGAAAAGCTAAAAAACGACAGAGAAAAGGTACATAAAGTACAAACATTGAACTTATAAAACCTAGAACCCAAAAACAAGGAAGAGAGCTTACCTCTTGTGTGACAAAAACTTTTCTCCTCACAAGAGGAGAACATGGCTGACCTCTTCCGCCACTCCCTAGACGCTGGGGGGCAGTGAGGGTGGGGCTGATGGCCTCCTCATACAGCAAGAAACCAACGCGCGGAGATTTTAACCAGAGAAAAAAATATATAAACTTAAGACTGTGGATCTGTATGATCAGAATGAGCAGAATTAACTCTCCAGAATACATGAGAAATATTATAAAATACACGAGCAGTTTATTTAATAATCTTTGCATGTATTAAATCACCTTAGTGAGCTTCTATAGATTAATCAGAATCTTATTAATTTTAATGTTGGTTTTACTATTTTTAGTATAGCTATCCTAGTGATGAATAACTAGTTTTCTTTTTTATTTGTTTTTATTTTCTTTTATAAACAGATTTTTAAGCTTTTTTTGTGATTTTGTTTATATTATTTAATTTTTTGTTTTAATAGGACCGTCATATCCATAGCACTAAGGTTCCTTTAGGTAGTTAATAGGCATCCTCTAGCCAACTTCCTTACGGCTTTGATTGGTCAGAATCATATTATTAACTGTAGAAAATTAAAGCAGATCTGCCAACCTTACTCTATTATTCAGAATAATTTTTCTTAAAGTTCTTTTGATGAAAGAAGAAGGAATTTCGTTCTCTAGAAAACTTTCTAATAGTATATTAATGTGGTAATTGAAATCCAAATTGTTGCTGCAAATTCTTGAAATTCTTAGGACCTGAGAAATTAGTACATTCTCAATTACTTTGGTTGAAATGTTATTATTCCAGTGTAGATATTTAATTACTTTGAAAGGAAAATTAACTCTTTTATCAAAGAGGCTAATAGATGGGTTACCTCTGTTGAGCTTAATGCTTAAGTCTAGGAACTCAAGTTCCTGATTACTGTGGTTGGTTTTACATAAGTTAAGAGAGCTAGGATAGATATTATCAAAATCACTCTCTATAACTTCTGAATTATTGATACACAGCAGATCATCAATATATCTAAAAGTGTAAAGGTAGTTATCTGAGCAGGTGGGGTGATTTTTAATGAATTTATATTCCTTAAAGAACAGGAATAGATTAGCGATATTTGTGGACGTTAATGTTCCCATTGGAATACCGTTCACTTGCTGGAATAATAACATTTCAACCAAAGTAATTGAGAAATGTACTAATTTCTCAGGTCCTAAGAATTTCAAGAATTTGCAGCAACAATTTGGATTTCAATTACCACATTAATATACTATTAGAAAGTTTTCTAGAGAACGAAATTCCTTCTTCTTTCATCAAAAGAACTTTAAGAAAAATTATTCTGAATAATAGAGTAAGGTTGGCAGATCTGCTTTAATTTTCTACAGTTAATAATATGATTCTGACCAATCAAAGCCGTAAGGAAGTTGGCTAGAGGATGCCTATTAACTACCTAAAGGAACCTTAGTGCTATGGATATGACGGTCCTATTAAAACAAAAAATTAAATAATATAAACAAAATCACAAAAAAAGCTTAAAAATCTGTTTATAAAAGAAAATAAAAACAAATAAAAGAAAACTAGTTATTCATCACTAGGATAGCTATACTAAAAATAGTAAAACCAACATTAAAATTAATAAGATTCTGATTAATCTATAGAAGCTCACTAAGGTGATTTAATACATGCAAAGATTATTAAAATAAACTGCTCGTGTATTTTATAATATTTCTCATGTATTCTGGAGAGTTAATTCTGCTCATTCTGATCATACAGATCCACAGTCTTAAGTTTATATATTTTTTTCTCTGGTTAAAATCTCCGCGCGTTGGTTTCTTGCTGTATGAGGAGGCCATCAGCCCCACCCTCACTGCCCCCCAGCGTCTAGGGAGTGGCGGAAGAGGTCAGCCATGTTCTCCTCTTGTGAGGAGAAAAGTTTTTGTCACACAAGAGGTAAGCTCTCTTCCTTGTTTTTGGGTTCTAGGTTTTATAAGTTCAATGTTTGTACTTTATGTACCTTTTCTCTGTCGTTTTTTAGCTTTTCAGCTTTTAAGCATTGGTTTGTCTGTTAACATTTATGCGGGTTTTAACTCTTACTTTTCTTTGTAACTTTGAGCGTCTTTTGGGGTACCTAGGAACAGAAGATGGCTAAACTTGTTCCTTTTCTATGCGCTGTCTATGCGCTGTTTTTTCAAAGTAGTAAAGTTCTTAATAACTAATTAATTATGCACTTAAAGCACTGCTGAAATACTTTGTACATATTGCAACTAACTGTTTAAGGTATATAACTTTCACAAAGTTTTCTTTAGTTAATTATTATCTTTAACTTATTCTCGTTTTCATGCTGTCATAAGTTGTAGAGTAGGGGGTTTTAGACTCAAGTTTTCTTTCAAAAAATCTTTTCGTTATAAATTAACATTTCCTTTTTAATTGCAATGTAAAATTTGGATTTCTTTTGCATTGTTTTTCAGGTTTAAATTCTCTCTCAAATGAACTTGGAATTTCGTTATAGCTGAAAATCATTTCTATTTATTATGTCACTCTCACAGCTTGAGTTCTCTTAATCTTCTTCTCTCTGTTTAATAGTAACAGATGAAGAGCATGGGTTACGCCATGAAGGTTAATGGATGCAAGCGAAATTATTAACTAGTGCTAGGTCATGCTACTCTACGGAGGATGACTTATATATATTTTTTAAACTATTTTAGGTGGGAATGTTACTTGCATCTATGGCCTTGCAGAAACCCATTTCCAACTAGGTCTTTGTAGAAGTGAGAAAATGCAGAGTTTTTGCTGGTCCTTGATAAAGCCAAGGCTCAGTATTCTCGACACCTTCTACATTCAGTTGTTTTATTTTATTTTTTTATCTTTTCTCCTTTTACTCACACAGGTAGATACATAACCTTTTCTATGTTGTACTAGGTGTGAGTCAAAATTATATATGTATTTTTTTTGCTTAGGTATCTTCTTTATAGAATATATATATATATATATATATACTCGTATATAGGGCAAAACAAAGCAAAATTTTGAACAAGAGAAATAAAAATAATAGAAGGACCATCAGTCACCAAATACACCTTCTGAACCAGGTTTGCTTCAAACTATGCAAAGCACCGAATAAAAGAATGCAGGGAAGCATATTAATGACTGACCTCTTGTCGGCTTCGTCAAGGGCAAGCAAAAGAAAACACTCACTAATCTACTAAGACTAGAGAATTGTGGGTTTCTGCCATTTTAGTTTGCTAAAAGGACCAATTAAATTTAGGGGAATTGTTTTGCCCTGTTGTTATTTGATCTTTCTCTTATGCAGCCTCTGGCGCTAATGAATTTCAAATCTATTAGCTGGTTTTTGTTGTTTCACATCATTTGCTTTTGATATACTCGTATATATGCATATTATCATCATCATTGTCAACCATTATCAATCCACTGCTGGACGAAGGTCTCCCCAAGTTTCCTCCACAACGGTCTGTCTTGTGCCAGTCTCCTACATGTCACTCCTGCATACTTTCGAATTTCATCCACCCATCTCCCATGTGGTCTTCTTCTGGGTCTTTTCCTGTCCCTTGGGAATCCAATCTAAAATTTCGGCTGTCCATCGATGATCTGTCCTTCTGGCAGTATGTCCAGCCCATTGCCATTTCAGGGATTTAACTCTGATCATGATGTCTTCCACTCTTGTCATTTTTCGGATCCACGAGTTCCTCTTCTTATCTCTCCTGGTTATACCAAGCATGCACCTCTCCATGCTTTTTTGAGTTGTCTGCAGCCTTTGTATGTCTCTTTTAGTTAAGGTCCACGTCTCTGCATCATACGTAAGCACTGGGAGGATGCATTGATCAAACACTTTTCTTTTAAGACATAATGGCATATTGCTCTTGAAAATTATGCTGTTTCTTCCAAAAGCACTCCAGGCAAGTTTTGTACGCCGATTAATTTCTTCATCAATGTAACCCTCACTTGATATCTGCTGTCCAAGATAAACTTACGTGCCTGTTATCTCCAGCTTTTCTCCGTCAATCGATAAATCTTCATTTCTTGTAAAAGCATTGAACATCACTTTTGTCTTCTGAAAGTTCATTTTTAATCCCACTTCTTTACTCTTGTCAGCAAGTTCCTGGATCACACTCTGCAGCTCTGATGGGGTAGTTGCAAAAATGACTACGTCATCAGCAAAACGAAGGTGGGTTAGATAATCTCCATTAATCTTTATCCCCTTGTTTTCCCAGCTCAGCGACTGAAAGAGACCCTCCAATGTGGCATTAAAGAGCTTTGGAGATATGGTGTCACCTTGTCTCACTCCCTTTCCAATTTTTATGCGTGTTGTATTTTCAAACAGCCGAATCTTTGCACTTGCATTTTCATAGATGTTATTAATAATATTAATGTATGCATCTTCAATACCGCAGGATTTCAGAGCCATTGTAACTGCTGATGGTTTCACCGAATCAAAGGCTTTTTCACAATCGATAAAAGCCATGCCCAATAGAAGTTCATATTCCCTCGCTCTTTCAATTAGTTCTCTCAGTACGTGGATATGATCTATTGTGCTGTAGCCACTCCTGAATCCAGCTTGTTCTCTCGGTTGAGCCATGTCCAGTGTTACCTTCAAGCGGTGTGAAAGAACTTTAGTGAAGATTTTATAAACCACTGATAGTAGGCTGATATGTCTGTAGTTCCCGAGATCCTCAATGTCACCTTTTTTATGTAGCAGGATCATTGTAGCAGTGTTCCAATTCTCGGGAATCTTTCCTTCATTAAGGCATTGAGGGAAAATTTGGGCGAGTACTGTTTCGATTTCCCCACTTGCTTCTTGTATGATGTCTACAGTAATTCCATCTTCTCCTGAAGCTTTTCCCCGCTTCATGTTCTTGATTGTATGTGCAACTTCTGCTGGAAGGACTGGAGGAACTCTGGTACTGGTACCTTTCATGATGTCCGGAGTACACGTATCATCCCTTTCATATAATTTGGAGTAGAAATCTTTCACTCTTTTCAAAATTTCGCCTCTATTTCTTGTCACAGAACCATCTTTTCTCAGTGCCATATTCTGTTTTCTTCCCTTACTGAGATGTCCCTTTGCTATCTTTAGGCTTTGGTTGTTTTCAATTGCTTTCCTCACTAGTTCACAGTTGAATTTTCTTACGTCTTCAGTGATACTTTTTCTTACTGTCTTGCATAGCTCTATATATTCCAATTTGGAAGTCACATCTTCTTTAGTTGTCCTCATCTCTCTTCTTTTTTGCATCAACATTTTGGTTTTTCCTGATAATTTGTTCACATGCAACTTGTTCTTAGACCCAGCTAATGTTGTTGCTGTTTCCATAAGAGCTTTGGTTACTTTTCTGTTAACTTCAGAAATGTCCACTTCTTCCGATGTTAGGCGTTCTAAAGCAGAGAATCTGTTCTTCAGTTCCAACTTGAAGGTATTATGATGTTTTTTAAGGTTGGTTATGTCAATACATTTTGTTTGTCTTATGAGCTTGCCACGTTCAAGTTTAGTGTTGAGGTGCATCTTACATCTCACCAATCTATGGTCACTGCCTGTGTTGAACTTGTTTAGCACACTGCAGTCTTCTATGACGAATTTTTTGTTACCCATAATAAAATCAATTTCACTTGTCGTCCCATTTGGATGTCTCTATGTCCATTTCCTGTGTGGCTTTTTCTTGAAAAAGGAGTTCAAGATGAAAAACCCTTCTGCCTCTGCAAATTCAACGAGAGTATTTCCACGCTGGTTTCTGTTGCCGTGACCGAATTTACCTACTAAAGTTTCATTCTGTTGCCATTGCCCTATTTTTGCATTGAAATCTCCCATAATTATCTTCAAGTGCTGCTTACCTTTATTATTTAGATGACGAATTTCCTCATAAAATTCTTCAATTTCTTCTTCAGGATGACTTGTGGTGGGTGCATAAGTTTGAATAATCTGAGCCTGGTATCTTTTCGAGAGTTGGATAACGAGTCATGCAACTCTGTCAGAGGAACTTTCATCTTCTACAACTTTATTCCTTCAGTTTCTTGTTTATTATAAATCCAACACCACTAGTTCTGCCAGTATCTGTTCCACGATAGTAGAAGAGATGTCCACTTTTCAGTTCAATGAGATCTTCTCCTTTTCTCCTTACCTCACTTAGCCCGACGATGTCCCACTTGATCCTTTGTAGTTCCTCTTCCAATTCAAGAAGCCATGAATCAGAAGATAGGGAGCGTCCATTATACGTAGCCAAGGTCAGCATCAGATGGCAGCCTTGTCCGGTCTGCCGGGGATTCTTAGCACCCTCTGTCTTCATGTCGTACTGGCTGCTGACTTGGCAGGTACATTCCAGCTGCCGGAGACTGAGGGCCAAGATTTAAGTTGTGGAATCATTTTGGAGGGGTTTGGCCATAACTCACTACGCTGGCCAAGCGGGCTGGTGAGTGTGGGATAGCATTTCCTCTAATCCCGATGGTACAGTTATACCGCTATTGGCGTGTCGTCAGAGCCCCTTTAGTGGGAACAGGATGCACCACGAGAAGGCGGGGTTGACATTTGTCAAGGAGAGGCTGTGATGTTACGCATCACCTGACCTTACATCCCATATATGCATATATACTCGTATATATACAGGGTGTTCCAAAATTATCTTTAGAACTTTGACCCTCAGTAAAACAGAAACGAAATATGTGATCAAAAATCGGTTTATTGCATGTTGGACAGCACGTTCCAAAGTTTGTTGGGATGCTATTAAAGCTCTATATGCGCACCACTGGGTGCACAAAAAACGTCGAAACAGTATTCGACCTCCTGCCATGTTCTCCCGAGCATGTCCGCAGGAATTGTTGTAATAGCAGCTGTAATCCTATGCTTCAGCTCATCCACATCCGGAACCTTTGTGTAGTACACAATATCGTTCACATAGCACCACTGAAAAAAGTCTGGAGGGGTGAGATCCGGTGATTGTGAAGGCCAACGAACTTGACCATCCTGTCCAATCCATCGCTCCGGAAAGGTTTCATCAAGAAACTCACGAACACGAAGTGCCCAGTGCGGGGATGCACTGTCTGCTGGAAGATAATAACCGGTTGCAGGCCCACCGATTAGGGGTAACAAACTCTCTCAGCATGTCCAAATATACATTGGATGTGACTGTGTTTTCGGCGAAAAAGGATGGGCTGATGATTCGGTTGTGCAGGAGACCGCACCAGACGTTAACTTTAGGGCTGTCACGTTCAATCTCACGGACGGCATGTGGTTTTTCAGACCCCCAAATTCTGCAGTTATGCCTGTTGATAACACCACAGACGTGAAACGTTGCCTCATCTCTGAATAAAACACGTTTTAAGAAGCCTTCCTCATTATCAATCCTGTGGAGCATATCAACCACAAAATCGAAACGTTTCGGTTTATCTCAGGGGTGCAGTGCCTGTGTGAAATGCACTTTGTAGACAGTCAGGTGGAAGCGCTTGTGCAGCACTCTATGTATCGTTGAAGGTGGTAACCCCAACTGCCTGGAGGCCGTACGAATGGGCTTCTCTGGACTTCGTAGGAAACTCTGTCGAACACGTTCCGTATCCTCTTCACTTGTGCTTGGCCCGCCAGCTCCATAAACTTCTTGTGCCACTCGTATATTGAGGATCTGGATGGTGGATTACGTCGGTATTTGGTATGGAAATTTCTTTGTACTTGTGTATCTGACTTCGTCTCTATGAACCATATCAGACACTGGGATTTTTCATCACAAGTTCAGAGTCGTACCTGAGAGCAAACACAAACCTTTTGCGTGCCAATAAAACTTTACATGTTGCTGTTACATATGCAAAAAACAGAACTTCGCCATCTTATTTTGTTTAGGTTTTATTGAGGGTGAAATTTGTAAAGATAATTTTGGAACACTCTGTACATATGATACAGGAGGGTGCCCCAGCTAAAAGTAACACACGTCACCCGTAAATTAATGCAAACGTTAGAAACGTTGTTTCTGCAGGTGTATTTAGTGTAAACATTTGTAATTAATGTAAACGTTTGTTTTGCAGGTTTTGTAGCTGAGATTCGTGTTGTTGTTGTTTGAGTGGCATTTGAGCTATTCAGAATGCCACTGAGTCTACAAGAAAGGTTGCGTGCGGTGGAGTGCTACTTTTCGTCGAAATCCTTCAAGGCCACTCGAGAGTCATTTGCTGAGAAATTCCCAACATCAGTACCGGCGGTAAGGACTTTTCAACAGATGGTCAAAAAATTTCGGGAGACAGGAAGTGTGCTAAATCGGACAAATGTGAGACACCGCTCTGTGCGCACACTTGAAGAAGTGGACGATATTGCCAGAAGAATACGTGTGAGTCCACTGAAGTCTATACACCGGCTGTCGCAACAATAGGTCGAGCTAGTCTTGTCGTAGTGTAGTTCGTACGCTGCAGCTGAAACCGTACAAAGTAATTAGCGTTCAAGAGTTACTCCCAGCAGATACCGCTAAACGACTAGGATACTGTCAGTGGATACACAATGAAATTGCACAAGACCTTATGGATCCTCACCTGTATTTCATTTCAAACGAGGCTTGGTTCCAGCTATCCGGTTATGTGAATAGCCAAAACCCACGATATTAGTCCTCCATGAAATGAATCCCAGAGAAATGTTACAAACTCCATTGTATCATGAAAAGATTGGCGGTATGGTGCGCACTGTCCGCAAGCAGAACCATTGGACCGATATTCTTCACCAACTACATTAACTCAGAGCGGTACATAAACGACATATTCAACACGTTCGTTGAGCAGTTCACAGAAGAGGAGAAACTGTACGAATACTTTCAATTAGATTAAGCCACAGCGCATACTGCTCGAACATCTTTGCATCAAGTGCATCCAGTATTCAGAGGTGAGCGAACAGTGTCCAAAGGACGGTGGTCTCCTCGTTCGCCTGACCTCAGTACGTGTGGCTTTTATTTGTGGGGGTACCTTAAAGGCAAAATGTATGAAACTAATCCACACACGCTATAGATGAATTGAAGACCAATATCACAAAATTAATCAACATCATCGCGGTAGATGAGTTGCGCGATGTCTTCCACAATATACTCAGGAGAACCATACTGTGCAGTAACCAGGCGGGAGAACATATTTAGCACTTATTGTGACGACATGACAAAACTATTGTAAACATACTGTTGACATTCCTTGCAATATACGAACAGCAATGTTTCGTATATTGCATAAGTTCTAGGCGAGGCTGCTGGCAATGTAGGGGAGTCTAGAAAAAAATTCGTATATGCACTAAATTGACAAAAGTCACCGGACACTCCTTCAAAAGCAAAGGAACGGATCCGCTGCGTTGTTAAGATGCGCGGTTGCAAACGGTATAAAAACAGGGCAGCAGCTGACCGCGATCATATCGCACTGTGAGGTTGAGTGAAAATGTCGCGGCAGGAGAGAACTGGGTTTGAGAAAGGAAAGATTGTTGGGTGTTATATTAGTGGGTTGTCCATAAGAGAAACCGAGAGGCGTTTAAACATACCCAAGTCATCTGTTTTGGATGTACTGAATAAGTGGAAGACACATCGCGTGCGTGACGCAGCAAACCGTACCGGCAGATCAAAGAAAATCAGTGATAGAGGACGTCAAAGCCTCAGCTAATCGACGGAGTACTGCACAAGACCTCAATGTGCAGGTGAGTACAAATGCAGGAACTTTGGTATGTACACGTATCATACCGAAGTTCCTTTTTACCATTCGCAGAGAACTTCATTCCATGGGTTACCTTGGTCGTGCTGCTGCTCAAAAGCCTTTCATCTCCACTCGGAATGCTACTCGTTGTTTAGCATGGTGTAAAGAAAATTTGTCGTGGACCGCAGATCAATGGAAACGGGTCCTATGGACTGATGAATCCAGATACACGATCCATCAGTTTGATGGCCGTGTGTAGGTATGGAGGAAGCCGGTGGAACGCTATTTACCAGAGTGTACTGTTCTTTCGTGGTATGGTCCCGGCCCATTGGCTATCGTGGACAAACCTGTTAACCAGCACGTCTACCTCGATATTCTGGGCAATTATGCCCTACCAACTCTGTGGCAATACCATGGAACCGAGCCTTGTTGGTACCAGCAGGATAATGCATCGAGCCATAAAGTAAGGTTTCAAAATCGCTTTATTATTATTCATCATAAGAAAACATAAGAGGGAGACGTACAGTGTTGGGCGTCTCACTGGGAAATAATACAAACTGTTAAAACATGATGGTGTATACACTGCAATGACAATGGTAATGAATAACAAATGCTGCAAGCAAAGCTTATTGCATAACAATTGCAGGAGATGTGACAGAGAGAAACACATCGTGTCACATGACATTGGCTGGGTATGATTTACAGGATAACACAGGCGAAACAATAGTACACAATTAGAAAAAGAACAGCACAAACACCGCCGTGAAGGTAAAACATTACATACATGAGATAAAAAACACAGCTTGCACAATTGTGCAAGTTATTTAACGAGGGCAACAAAGCAACATAATACAGGCGGGGTGAAGGTAATTAATGTACACGAGTAAGCATGAAAATATACTGAGATGACATTAGCATTCACAATTCAACGGTAGCGTGGATTGCACGAAAAAAATGCAGAAGGAACAGTAAGATGACAGAGCAAAACTAGGAATGCACACTGGGATGACAAGAGGAATTAACGCAAAATGAAAGCACTGTACGACGCAATAGATGTAACTGGTACATTAACAAGACATGATGAACCATATTATACACAGGGATGACCAAATAAAGTACACAATGTGAAGACACGATACAGCGCAAGAAATGTTACAAGTACAGTAAAAAGCACACGATAAACCATGAGTGCCCTCAGGGATGTTATGAGTATGTGCATAAAGTGAAAGCACAGGACAAGCCATGGGTTCTGACAGATGACAGAATGTATCATAAATTTGTACGTGCATGATCAAAGCATTAACACAATGTGAAAGCACGAAAATAGTATGTACACAATGTGGAAGTATAGAACTGTACAAAAATCAAACAGGTGCAAGGAAATGGCTAAACACTAAGAAGGTGTGTGAGTGCGGCAAATATAACAAATGAGAGATAGAGACGTACACCACATGACATCTCAAAGTAAAACACACTACAGGAACACGGTGTAATACACTAGGTGCATAGACAGAAAGCACTTAAGGTGACCAGGGTACAGCCCCAAGTACATAAAAGTGACGGGAGGTCACGGAATCAGAAGGGCACACTGATAACAATGTAAATATGGTAACGCATAGTATGACACGAAGAACAACAATTCAAATGACAAGATCACAATGATATGCGCACTGAAAACGAGAAAACAAAAACTTGGGTATTACAGCACAGGCTGTAGCTCGATCACATAATATACATGGAGACGAGTCGTATAGTGGAGGAGGGGTACCAGGGTGCCAAAGAACTCAGCAAAGGAGGTGTAGAATGTCCTAGGGTACTGATAGGTGTAGCTGTCCAGAATCAACCGCAAACCATGGAGCGACCGGCGCCCAGGTAGCATAGAAGGTGGCTTCTCGACGACTGGAAGAAGCCGACTGGTACTCCAGGCGGAGTCGAGAAAGCAATCGATCTTGAAAATGGCACAAAAGTGCTGCGCTGGCTTGGTGTAAAGAGACCGGCGAGGAAACGCTGCGGAGTTGTTTAAGGTATACGCAAATAATGTGTTTAACCAGCACGAAAAGATTGGCACATACTGACGGAAGAGGCGTAGGTGGATGAGCCCACAGATGAAGATGTCTGTAGGCAGTGAACGGAAGATCTTGAGAACAAGAGCGACTGGCAATCCGGAAAGCCTGGTGAAGGAGAGGCATCAGGATGGGACAGTAAAGGTAGACGTGAGAAACGTCTGCCTCCTGTGCGCAGAAGGAGCAGAGAGGGGAGGAGAGAAGGGACATGCGAAAGAGAAAATACGGAACAGGGAGGCGATTATGCAAAAAGAGCCAGTGGGTATTAATTTCAAGAGGGGCGGATAAGGGTGAGCGGGCAGGGGCCCAGACAAGAGGAAGAGAAGCAGGGGGAACCTCGAGAATAGAAAGCGGTGAAGGGATGGCAAGGTGCACTAGAAAACGATAAAGAGATTTAGAGTGGAGAGAGGAAGAACCGAGTCTGAGAGTCGGAGGAAAAACGGCAGCGGAAGAGGGGCAGAAAAGACAGAGACGAGGCCGGTGGGGGAGACAAGATCAAGGGAAAAGCGAAAGAAGTGCAGTTAGCAGAGAGTCATAGACCAAATGGGCGGATGGGGACCAGAGAATAGCAGGGGAGAGGCCAGAGAAAGGGCGCCAGGATAGATCCGAGTTAGTGAGGTCTTGTACGGTTACTACACCTGCTCGGAGCCAAGAGGGGAATGAAAAGCAGGGGAGATGGGGGGATGAATAAGGGAGTTGAAGAAGAGGGGTTCAGAAAGAAGGCTCTAGAGTTGAAGAGGGAGGGGAGCGAATGAGGGGGAGAGAGCGAAGGTGAGTGAGGGCTTCAGAATATGCAGGTGGGAGTTTGGAAGTTTGGAGGGGGGGAAGGACAGCAATCCATGAGAACTAAAGAAAGAAAGGGAAAAATGTGGGTTACGCAAGGAGGCAAGAACGTCACGTACCTGAACTGCGGAAGCCACTGGAGCCGTGAAAAGGTGAATGAAGTTGATCACTCGGCTTGCTTTGTAGCACAGCGGGACATCAGGTAGGCCAGAACCACCATAGAAGGGAGGAGCACAGAGCTTGTGGACGTTAATCCAGTGATAACCCGCCCACATTACTCGAGTAAGGCAGCGTGTAACCTCCTGGAGACAGAAAAGCGGGGTCGTAGATGCAATCCAAGAATGCTTGCAGATGGACAGAAGGTATGTCCTGGTGAGATTTGCACGCTAGTAGTAGGACGTACAGAACTGCGCACGACACCAGAACGCAGCTGTGCGGAGGAGGCGAGGATGGAGTTCCATGCGAGTTGCACTGGATGTAGCTTGTGGTGCGCCTAAGTGCACACCCAGGAAGCGTTGGGTAGTGGATGACCATGTGGCCCCCCATGGAGCATCCATGCGATTGGACCACGACCCGCACCACAATCCAGTGCTCTTAGACGTATTCAGTTCAGCTGCAGAACATGAAGCATATGCGGAGAACTAACGACGAAGCAGTTGGAACTGTGAGTCGCTACGAATGCAGACGGTAATGTCATCTGCATAGGCAGAGTAAATGACTGAGTGATGCCGTGAGCTGGCAACTGGTGGTGGAAGTTGTGCTAGGAGGGATGTTTGCAGAGAGCGTAGAAAGGGCTCGACGGCAATCGCAAACAGTTGACCAGAAAGCGGGCAGCCCTGACGAACTCCCCGCTTGAAGGGAACATGTGCTGTGAGAAAAGATGCCGTTTTGACATGGAAAATGGCGTCCCGGTAGAGGGAGAGAAGAACAGAGACAAATTGTGGAGGAAAGCCAAAGTGTAGCAGGGTTTGTGTTAAATAGGCGTGTGAGATATTATCGAAAGCGGAACGGAGGTCTAAGGAAAAGATAGCAAGAGGTTCTGAATGAGTCTTGGCAAGATGAATGAGATCGCGAAGAAGTTGAACATTTGGAGGAAAGAGAACGGCCAGGAACAGTATAGGTTTGAGAGTCATCAAGGATGTGAGGAAGGACAGAGTTTAGTCGACGGGAAAGAAGCTTAGTATAGAGTTTATAATCTTGATTGAGAAGAGAAATGGGGCGCCAATTTCCCAAGTCAAGAGGGTCACCCTTCTTGGGAAATAGGACCACATGTGCGTCCGTGAAACTCCTCGGGAGGGGGAGCAGTTAAATGCAGCAGAAAAAGCGGAGAGGAGAAAAGGCAACAGAAGAGGCAAGAACGCACGATAAAAAGGAAAAGAGAGGCCGTCCGGACCCGGAGCCGCATGGGGGTTAAGGGACGAGAAGGTGTCGGACACCTCCGTTGATGTGGGTGAGAGAGACAGGGTGTGAGCAAGATGAGACGGAACTTGAGGCAGGTTATTGAGAATATGGGGGAGAGCAGAGGGAGAAGGGGGAGGAGTTTCACTGAACTTGGTGATATAGAACTGACGAACGTGAGAGCAAATCGCTGCCGAATCGAATGTGATTTCGCCAGAGGGGAGGCGAAGATGACGAAACGAGGTAGAAGACTTACGTGCAGATTCCATTGATGGTAGAAAATCATAGGTGCATTCCTCCGGATTGAGATGTTTAATACGCAGGCGTAAAAGTGCTTGCTGCGCAAGAGGTTTCAGCAAAGCTTGGAGCTCCGCCTGATATACTGGAAACAGCGGATCTGACAACCCAATCAGTGCGAGCATCTGCCTGGCGTGATCGAGGCGCATCTGACTAGAAGTCGTCATGGTGAAGGAAAGTTGCTTGATATGTAAGAGGAGCTGATGCTTGACATGAAGCCAATACGTCAAGGTACAGGGTGCGGAATGCAACCTTGCGCGACGAGCAGCGAGGAAAGAACGGACAGAGACACAAAAGTCAGGATCAGTGAAGAGATTGGAGTCAAACGTCCACGGACGTACAGTCCGAGGGAGTGACGCCGCAACAAACACTGTGAGGGTGACTGTGCAGTGGTCTGAGGAAGCAGTAGGTTGATGTCGCAACTCGGTAATAGACGCAAGAAGCGGTGTGGAAACGTAAACCCGATCCAAGCGTGCAATCGATGGAAGCTGACTCCCAGACGAGCGCCACGTGTGTGAAGTCTCTTGTGGATGTAGGCGCCTATAAGGTAGACACTATAATTCGTGCATGAATACTAGTATTAAAAGAAAAAATCCGTCTTGTTGCACGATGATATTTATTGAGCTAAAAAACGAAATCTATATACAGTTTAAAAACACATGAGCACTTTCGGTGTCACATTGACACCTTCATCAGATGTGATTTCACCATGTGGTTACATGCTGGTCTTAAGTACGTGGAATAGATGCATCATGGGAAAGGTAATGTCAATGTCACATGATATACCAGATAACAAGACAACCAAAAAAAGGCATAATTAGCCAATGAAGATCACTTAACAGAAGCAATTGCTATTGTGCTGTTCTTCCCAACAAGTTGCTCCAAGGTTCAGGTAAAACATGTGCTTTTAAATCAAAGTGATTATATTCAAAAAATGCTCAATGCCATTTCTAGTGTCCCTCATGTAATAGTGGAACGAGACCCCACCAGGGCTACTGTTAGTGCTTTAAGCCGCCTTAAGAACTCTTCACCTCCTCCGGACTCCTTTTCAAAAGCCTTCAATCCACCTCCGGCTGCCATGTGCCTGATTTATTTGGTAGATTAAAACTACACAAGGAAGGGTACCCTATTCACCCTCTTGTATCAGGTTACATTGCCCCCACCCGACCTTTGGAAAAAGCTTTGGCAAGTTATCTCACCAAATTTACTGTGAATTCTTCCTACTCAATAAAGAGCACCACACAAGCTATTGATAGGTTAAAGTTAATTCAGCCATTACCAAATTCCTATTTTTTGGCGTCCCTAGATGTAGTTTCGTTATACACGAATGTACCTATGGAAGCTACATTTCAGTTGATTCAGGCTTTTCTCATTGATTCTGACATTCCTGCCAATGATATTGCTTTCATAATGAATGCTCTTCATCTCATTAAAAAGCGTTCATTTTTCAAATTTCAGAACTTTTTTACCAACAAACCGACGGGACAGCCATGGGTTCACCTTTATCCGCAGTCTTAGCAGAAATTCTTCTACAGCATATTGAAAATAAAGTCATACAAGAATTCCCACAAAAACCTAGTCTCTATATCCGTTACGTTGATGACATCTTGGTAATTTGGCCATATACCATAAATCAGTTACATCAGTTTGTCAACGCTATGTCTGCTCAATACCCCTCCATCAAACTCACGATAGAACTTGAAAATAATTTCGTCTTACCTTATCTTGACTTTCAAATTACTCGTAGGCCGCCCCGGTGGCGCAGTGGTCTAAGGCGTTGGCCTCTGATCATTCGTCCGTAAGGGGTCCGGGTTCGAATCCCGGTCAGGCATGGATGTTGTGTTTGTCTTACGGCACTGGCTCTCTCCCTTCCCTGGAACCAGTGACCCTAAATTAGGGACGGGCGACTGCTTTTAGCCCATTGAGTTGCTCACGGTGGTCGTTAAACCTTCAATCAAAAAAAAAAAAAAAATTACTCGTAACCCTTCTGACAATTCCCTGTCTTTTGCCGTTTATCGAAAACCTACTTCCACACCCACTCTAATTCCGTACAATTCTGCTCACATTTTTCAGCATAAAATTTCTGCTCTGCACTTCCTATTTAGAAGAGCATATTCACATTCTTCTAGCCATTTCGCCAGAGCTCAAGAACTACAATGGATATCATCCCTCGCTAAGAACTATGGTTACCCGGACAACGTTGTTAAGGGGGTGCGCAATAAAGTACGGTTTTCTATGTCAACTGCTTTAATTAGTGAACAAGTGCCTAAAAAGTATGTTGGATCTGTTGATTTTAATCCACATATTGTAAACCTCCTTACCAACATATGTTCTCGTCATAAAATACAATTTGGAATACGATCATGCAATCTATATACCATTATCCGCAACAATCGTGACAAAATTGACAAAGGGAAAAAATGGGGTGTGTATGTTATTCCTATGCTCGACACTATCTCTGGTGAACTAAACAATCATTATGTATGTTCTACCAAAAGAAATTTGGATTTGAGATTAAATGAACACAGATATGATCTAAAAATGAATCACCAAAGCACCTCTTTTGCAAAAACCATAAGTGCTGGAAATTCCATCCCAGACTGGGACAACGCTAAGATCATAAACACACCTAACTCTGTTTATTCCTTGTTATTTGCAGAAAGCCTCTTAATTTCGGCTTATAATACATGTTGCTGTAATAACTATTATCCTTATGTTTTACCTGAACCTTGGAGCAATCTTGTTGGGAAGAACAGCACAATAGCAATTGCTTCTGTTAAGTGATCTTCATTGGCTAATTATGCCGTTTTTTGATTGTCTTGTTATCTGGTATATCATGTGACATTGACATTACCTTTCCCATGATGCATCTACTCCACGTACTTAAGACCAGCATGTAACCACATGGTGAAATCACATCTGATGAAGGTGTCAATGTGACACCGAAAGTGCTCATGTGTTTTTAAACTGTATATAGATTTCGTTTTTTAGCTGAATAAATATCATCGTGCAACAAGACGGGTTTTTTCTTTTAATACTGGCGCCTATAAGCATCGGTGAAGGAGAAATCAGCAACAAGGTCACGGAGTAGTGCGACGAGATCCGTCCGACGCTCTCGAGACGAAGGAGAGCGATCCAGTGCCGGGTCAAGAGCACACGATCCGAAGGCGAGACTTTCGAGAGAGCTTGACGGAGTTTGGTGAACAAGATGGATAAATGAATAGAGGTGCACGGAATATACACATTAAAGATGTGAAATCGAGCTCCGCCAACTGTGAAGGAGGCTTGCTGGAGTAAATCCCGGCATAAGTTATGCACTAAGAGTGCAGTGAGGGTGGATCGGAACTGCTGATTTATTCCGATAGCAAGCCCACCATGAGATGAATAGCGAAATGCATGATGGAATACATAATCGCTAGCACGCCAGCGAGTAAACAGAGTGGAGAAATGGCAGTTTGTTTCTTGCAGTAGTAACAGATCGGCCCCGAGGGGCGAGAGGTCTTCCATTACAAGAGCATTCGCTAGGGGGCTAGCGAACCCTCTGCAATTAAGGGTCGTGACCTTGAATGGACTGGTCAGTCGTTGATTGGAGGAGTCGCGGAGCAACTTTCAGGAGTTGTTGTAATCGGTTTACGCAGCCAAGGGTCCATGAGTGGTGCAGGGGTCATGTACAAACCCACGAAGGTATTTAGCAATGCATCCGGCTTGCAGGAGCAGCGCGGGAAGAATGTCTTCGCGCTCTCGGAGGTAGTCATACGTCGACTCCAGGTTCGTGGTGTGGGTGCAAAACTGATAGTAATCTCCAAGATTGAGAGGTTCTGAAGGAGCACCACATTTGGAGAGTACACTTGAAAAGACCTCAAACGAAGGTGGAGACCCATCATCACCAGTGTCCCTTTCAATTTCTGTTGGCGCAGGAGAGGGAGAAAAATCTCCTGAAGATTTGGTAGCACGGAACGGTTGCCCATCCGCAAAGGAAGATTTCTTCTTCTTCTTCTTACGTCGGGTACCAGTACGAGTGCCAGAAATGCATTTTCCAGGGAGCGACGATGCTCGGGAAGCAGACGCAGAGTCAGAGGAGTTATAGGCGCCGCCGTCACACTCGGATACACCAACAGTGAAGACTGGTGGGAAACAAGCGGCGAGGTCTCCCGATGTTGCCACGTGATCAGGAGTAATAGGTGAGGCGAGCACTGGAAAGTGAAGGTGGGAGGTGAGGTCAGCATCAAAAGACGCTCGTTGACAAGAGGCTTTAGATATATTTTTTGTGTAACTCGGCCCAGGGGCAGTTGGCACACTAGAAGACGGTGCAGGTCGAGAGCGAGATGTAGCAGGAGGCTGCTTAGAGGCGGGAGGCACTGTAGAAGCCGTGGGAGCTGGATACTCGTTGTTGGGACATCGAGCACGCTGATGCCCAAGTTCTTTGCAATTAGCACAGTGTTCTGATGTTAGCATGTCGATTCTGTAGGAGAGCTGCCCACATCGGACGTTTAGGATCCGTGGGAACTTACGGAGATGCTCCTCTGATGGAAAGATGAGTCGAACACTCCGGCGAAAACTACGAACATTCTTATTTGCAGGATCCTTGGGCGCAGCTGAATGTGTGATAACAGGACCAACAATCTTACCACACTTACTAAGTGCAGTACATATCATCGCATCCGAGATTTCGGGGGGCACCGGATGCAAGGAGACCTGAACAGGGCGCCTGGCGATCGGTTCAGCTTCAAGGTGGTGGTCTCCCAGGTCAAGACCAAAGTTTAGAAGCGTGTCCGCATGCTCTTTGGATGTGAAATAAACAATCACCGTCCGCGGCCGGTGGGTGAGGTGAGTAATGGCTCCGACTGGAAGAAAAGCAAGGAGCGTATCACAATAGACCTTCAACGGTGTATTCGGAAGAGCATCTAGGCACACTCCCAACTCGTGGGTAGAGTGAAGTTCCTGCGCAGCCGGTGAGAAGTGCGGAACGTCCAATTGAAGTGAGTCACCATGTATCTGGACATGGGCATCCGCAAGAGGAAGGCGAGTCGCTTGCGTCGGTAGGGACGCACCTGAGGTAACGCTAGAATAAGAGCGGGAAGGCAAACCTCCACTGGAAGTCAGAGGTGCAGCGCTGGATGAAGGAGCTGACACAGTGCTGGGCAAGGCTACTGAGGGCAGAGAAGCAACGCCCTCAGAGATATCCATTGCGTCATCGGCAGCATCAGAAACGAACGACGTAGCCTCACCACCAGGAGGGGTGGTGGTGTCAGAGAGTCGAAGCGTAGAAGAAGAAGAGCAATAGGCATCAGAAGGAGGACGATATTCCTCATCATCAAGGACGGACGCTGATTGGTTTGCTCCGTCAGAGATAAGGATCGACGTAGTAGGAGAAGCTGTGACGAGAGCGGGAACACTGCTCTTGTCAGCAGTCGCCATCGCCGATGGCGAGGCCTAATTTAGTAAAAACGACCAACTGGTCGAGAAAATAAAGTGCTGATAGCTAACTGAAAATAGTACTCACCAACTCGGGAGATGTCTTAAATGAAAGATACAACCTTCGTCTTGAAGGCACGCACAAAGGTTAAACGACAGAGCACACAAAACACACTCAGTAGACGGCGAAACACGGAGCTCAAAACAGACACGACTTACGTCCCATAAAGGAAGGACTGTTACGACGATAATTTCGTATCGTGTGTGGACTGGCCATCACAGAGCTCCTGATCTTAATCCCATAGAGCACCAATGGGATGAATTAGAGCGCCGCATAAGAAGTTTGTAACCAAGGCCACCTACGAAACAACAGTTAGAGGCAGCATTATGTACTGAATGAAAGCGCATACCTATCGCTGTGTTCCGAAACTTTGTCGACAGCATGTGTCGAATGGTCAGCGCATGTATTTAGGCCAAAGGTGGACTGACACTGTACTAATGTATGTCAATAAATGCTATGTTGTATTTCTCTTCTAGGTGTCCGGGGACTTTTGTCAATATAGTGTATACATATACGTATATATATGTGTGTGTGTGTGTGTGTGTGTGTAATATACAGTATATAATATCAAAGGCAATTTGCAAAACAAACAGTTTTGAAATTCTAAAGCGCCAGAGGCTGCATCAAAGAAAAATCAAAAACAAATACTGAAATCACCTTAATACTGATTATCCGTGCCTGGCCCTTGACAAAGCCACAGATAACAGCTTTCCATAGTTTTATATGCCTATATTTTTTTCTCCCTGTGGTTATTAATGTTTTTATCTTTACAATTCAGGCATTACATTTTTTCAGTATTAGGGATTTCAGTATAATATACAGTATGTATATATATTTATATATATACGAATATGGGATGTACGGTCAGGTGATGCGTAACATCACAGCCTCTCCTTGACAAATGTCAACCCCGCCTTCTCGTAGTGCATCCTGTTCCCACTAAAGGGGCTCTGACGACCACCAATAGCGGTATAACTATACCATCGAGATTAGAGGAAATGCTATCCCAAACTCACCAACCCGCTTGGCCAGCGTGGTGAGTTATGGCCAAACCCTCCAAAATGACTCCACAACTTAAATCTTGACCCTCAGTCTCCGGCAGCTGGAATGTACCTGGCCAAGGCAGCGGCGAGTGCGACATGAAGGCAGAGGGTGCTAAGAATCCCCGGAGAACCGGACTAGGCTGCCATCTGATGCTGACCTTGGCTACGTATAATGGACGCTCCCTATCTTCTGATTCATGGCTTCTTGAATTGGAAGAGGAACTACAAAGGATCAAGTGGGACATGGTCATGCTAAGTGAGGTAAGGAGAAAAGGAGAAGATCTCTTTGAACTGAAAAGTGGACATCTCTTCTACTATCGTTGGACAGATACTGGCAGAACTAGTGGTGTTGGATTTATAATAAACAAGAAACTAAAGGATAAAGTTGTAGAAGTTGAAAGTTCCTCTGACAGAGCTGCACGACTCGTTATCCAACTCTCGAGAAGATACCAGGCTCAGATTATTCAAACTTATGCACCCACCACAAGTCATCCTGAAGAAGAAATTGAAGAATTTTATGAGGAAACTCGTCATCTAAATAATAAAGGTAAGCAGCACTTGAAGATAATTATGGGAGATTTCAATGCAAAAATAGGGCAACGGCAACAGAATGAAACTTCAGTAGGTAAATTCGGTCACGGCAACAGAAATCAGCGGGGAAATACTCTCGTTGAGTTTGCAGAAGCAGAAGGGTTTTTCATCTTGAACTCCTTTTTCAACAAAAAGCTACACAGGAAATGGACGTGGAGACATCCAAATGGGACGACAAGTGAAATTGATTTTATTCTGTGTAACAAAAAATTTGTCATAGAAGACTGCAGTGTGCTAAACAAGTTCAACACAGGTAGTGACCATAGATTGGTGAGATGTAAGATGCACCTCAACACTAAACTCGAATGTGGCAAGCTCATAAGACAAACAAAATGTATTGACATAACCAACCTTAAAAAACACCATAATACCTTCAAGTTGGAACTGAAGAACAGATTCTCTGCTTTATAAGGCCTAACATCGGAAGAAGTGGATATTTCTGAAGTTAACAGAAAAGTAACCAAAGCTCTTATGGAAACAGCAACAAAATTATCTGGGTCTAAGAACAAGTTGCATGTGAACAAATTATCAGGAAAAACCAAAATGTTGATGAAAAAAAGAAAATAGATGAGGACAACTAAAGAAGATGTGACTTCCAAAGTGGAATATATAGAGCTATGCAAGACAGTACGAAAAAGTATCACTGAAGACGTAAGGAAATTCAACTGTGAACTAGTGAGGAAAGCAATTGAAAACAACCAAAGCCTAAAGATAGCAAAGGGACATCTCAATAAGGGAAGAAAACAGATTATGGCTCTGAGAAAATAAGATGGTTCTGTAACAAGAAATAGAGGCGAAATTTTGACAAGACTGAAAGATTTCTACTCCAAATTATATGAAAGGGATGATACATGTACTCCAGACATCATGAAAGGTACCAGTACCAAAGTTCTTCCAGTCCTTCCAACAGGCGTTGCACATGCAATCAAGAACATGAAGCGGGGAAAAGCTCCAAGAAAAGATGGAATTACTGTAGACATCATACAAGAAGCAAGTGTAGAAATCGAAACAGTACTGGCCCAAATTTTCACTCAATGCCTTAATGAAGAGAAGATTCCTGAAGATTGGAACAACGCTACAATGATCCTGCTACATAAAAAAGGTGACATTCAGGAACTACAGACCTATCGGCCTCCTATCAGTGGTTTATAAAATCTTCACTAAAGTTCTTTCACACCGTTTGAAGGTAACTCTGGACATGGCTCAACCGAGAGAACAAGCTGGACTCAGGAGTGGCTACAGCACAATAGATCACATCCACGTACTGAGAGAACTAATTGAAAGAGCGAGGTAATATGAACTTCCATTGTGCATGGCTCTTATCGATTATGAAAAAGCCTTTGATTCGGTGAAACCATCAGCAGTTACAACGGCTCTCAAATCCTGTGGTATTGAAGATGCATACATTAATATTATTAATAACATCTACTAAAATGCAAGTGCAAAGATTCGGCTGTTTGAAAATACAACACACATAAAAATTGGAAAGGGAGTGAGACAAGGTGACACCATATCTCCGAAGCTCTTTAATGCCACATTGGAGGGTGTTTTTCAGTCGCTGAGCTGGGAAAACAAAGGGATAAAGATTAATGGAGATTATCTAACCCACCTTCGTTTTGCTGATGACGTAGTCATTTTTGCAACTACCCCATCAGAGCTGCAGAGTATGATCCAGGAACTTGCTGACAAGAGTAAAGAAGTGGGATTAAAAATGAACTTTCAGAAGACAAAAGTGATGTTCAATGCTTTTACAAGAAATGAAGATTTATCGATTGAGGGGGAAAAGCTGGAGATAACAGACACGTACGTTTATCTTGGACAGCAGATACCAAATGAGGGTCGCATTGATGAAGAAATTAATCGGCGTACAAAACTTGCCTGAAGAGCTTTTGGAAGAAACAGCATAATTTTCAAGAGCAATATGCCATTATGTCTTAAAAGAAAAGTGTTTGATCAATGCATCCTTCCAGTGCTTACGTATGGTGCAGAGACGTGGACCTTAACTAAAAGAGACATACAAAGGCTGCAGACAACTCAAACAGTATGGAGAGGTGCATGCTTGGTGTAACCAGAAGAGATAAGAAGAGGAACTCGTGGATCAGAAAAATGACGAAACTGGAAGACATCATGATCAGAGTTAAATCCCTGAAATGGCAATGGGCTGGACATACTGCCAGAAGGACATACCATCGATGGACAGTCGAAATTTTAGATTGGATTCCAAGGGACCAGAAAAGACCCAGAAGAAGACCACATGGAAGATGGGTGGATGAAATTCGAAAGTATGCGGGAGTGACATGGAGGAGACTGGCACAAGAGAGACCGTTGTGGAGGAAACTTGGGGAGACCTTCATCCAGCAGTGGATTGATAATGGTTGACAATGATGATGATGATGATGGTGATATACGAATATATAAAGACTTGTTTTTCTAGACTCCCCTACATTGCTATCAGCCTCCCCTAGAATTTATCACTAGCTACGGCCTTGATAAAACACTCTTCTTGCAGTGCGACATGAGTTCCAATTTCCGGTTGACAATGGTGTATTTGTTCTTCGATTCTGGTTCATTCTTCTTCCTAGAATTACTGGCGTAAAAACCTCCGGTAACTGTAGACTAACTAAAAACTCTCTCTAACTAGTTAGTTAGACAACTGGTAGATTAACTAGTTAGTTAGAGAGAGAGAGAGAGAGAGAGAGAGAGAGAGAGAGAGGAATACAAATAACACGCAATTTCAGCACATCCTTTCCAGTAATTAAAATATCCCTAAAATCATGTGTAAATTCACATATTCCCATGTGGCTGTTGATGAGTATTAGATTAGTTTTAAAACCACGTATTTCTTGATGTAGTTTAAATGACAACGGAAGTTTTGTTTTGCTATTTGCATATTTGTATCTTTAGATAGCGTGTAGCCTAGGAAGTCGAAAAAAGCTGATTTTATAGTGAAAATTTATTTAAAATCACCTCGTACGAAAATGCGAAAGAGCAACAACTTTTTAAGAGGAACATAAAGGAAAGGAGTCGGTTCAAAAACAGATTTGTTTTTTTTTTTTTAAAAAAAAAGAGCGGATTTTTTCCCCCGAAGGCTTGGCAATCTTGTTTGATCATATTTACTCTTATAAAAACCGGATTTTCTTTTAAAGTCTTGCACTTATTTGTTTATAGATTTTTTTTCATAGGTGCACAGAATAACTACCTGTAGATATATAACTAGTAGATCAACAAAATACGTTTCTACACTGTCATGAATCATACAGAGTTCGAAGATGCACAATATTACTGTCTAGTTAGGCTGCTTAAAATGTAAATCACACTTTCATGACAACGCACGTCCATATAAGCACTTATCTTTTTAGGAAATTTTTCCTAAATGTCGCTGGTTCTTGAAAGTGCCTGACCTTTTAAAATTATTAATCTTAGCCACGTAAAATCCAAAGTTGCACTGTAGCGTTGCTGCAGTGGCGGCCAGAATTCGAAAAGTCGCAAGTGTGTATTAATAAAATAAACGAAAATACTTTTCGTGAATTTTATTCATTACGCATTAAAATTACCGAAAACTTTGAACCTGCTTTGTAAGGAGGAAGATGAAAAAAAAAATCAACAGAAAAATTGCCCTGAAAATTGTTATTCATTTTTTTTTCAATTTGTGGTCCTCAATTTTCCATTTATTTTGTAAGTGTGTTCCAGGAACATTAAAAGGTTAGAAGTTCATAACAGAAAGGAGGGGGGGGGGATAGACGGAGCACTTGCCCTTTCCTAGAAATCTAAGTATTTCATTATATTTCTTGAGGTCATTTTGACTATAAGTCCCTCACCCCCCAGTCTTGGGACTTATAGTCCAAATCACCCTAAAAGTGTGATGTTGTTAAAGGTGGGGGAGCCTTATCACGACTCTCCGTGGAACGCAAGAAAGGTATCCACCCGCGTTACAGTGCACTCCTGATGTTTCATTTCTGTCAAGCCATACGTATTACTCTCTCGCTGACTCCTCCCATACACACACATCACAAAGCAGTGAGGTTTGTGAATGGGGGTGTGGTGTGGTTTGAACTTCTTCCCCTACTACCTGTTTAAGCAGTCTTCCCCTCGAGTTTCCCCGATTGTCAATTTATTATCTCTGTGTTGTGAATGTTGGGAGAGGTCTTCCACCCCTCTCCCACCTCCAAGTTATTCTCAGCTGGACAGAAGCAGCCGAAAGTGCGAGGCTCTTGATTGAGTAACTTCTCATATCAGACTTATTTCCAAAAAAGGCTCTGACTTTCGGAAAATTTGTTTTCGGTAGCTTTTTTTTCCGACAGACTGCTCAGCAAACATATATGGATTTTGAGCAATAATTCTGCTGTTTTTCGCTCTAAACGCTAGGAAACATTTTTCAAAGAAAAAGTAGCTGTTCCATACCTTAATAGTGAAACACTCGAAGTATAACTACGGCTGTGTGCCTGATGTTGAATTATTTATCTTTCGTCCTTTCTACCCTTCAATCACGTTAAGATTTTTTAATTGCCGGTACGAACAGTCTGATGTGTCGAACAAAACTTTCTTCAGTAGCATCATATGACGGCCCCTATGTTACAGTGTATAAGTGCTAAAGCGTCAGATCGCTTGTTGCATTAAACTTTACTAAAGAAAACGAGGGCAGGAACTCAGGTATGTGTACATGCACAACCATGATGGGAATAGCCAATTTTTCTGATGGCAGTCGAGACAAAAACGGAGTAAAAATGCCTAAACTGTCTAGATTCTCAAGTCCGAAACCAGCCTACAACCATTTGTAACAGGGACGTCGCCAAGGGGATGTAAGGGTGGGCATGAGCCCACCCTGAAATTTGTCTTGCCCAGCCTTCCGCCCATTCAATTCAAAATGATCCATTTTTCAGTATATTTTACTTTAAAATATAATCTATACTTGTATTTTATTTCATGTAGCCATACGTATTTTCCACTAGGAAGTGCGTTGTTTACTTCTCCGTAGAAAGGTTATCAAAACAGCATCCGTAGGGTCATGAAAATTCAATTGTCCTCCACTCTTCCAATTCCTTAGTTTAAGCCCCTTTTTCAAGTTTGTATGGTTAGGGGGCTAATGAGGAGGGTGGATAGGAATTCGCTGAGGGGGTCTCTAATTGCTCTGCTGGGGTCTCTAATTTTTTATTTTTTTTTTTATTGGAGGTTTAACGACCACCGTGAGCAACTCAATGGGCTATAAGCAGTCGCCCGTCCCTAATTTAGGGTCACTGGTTCCAGGGAAGGGAGAGAGCCAGTGCCGTAAGACAAACACAACATCCATGCCTGACCGGGATTCGAACCCGGACCCCTTACGGACGAATGATCAGAGGCCAGTGCCTTAGACCACTGCGCCACCGGGGCGGCATCTCTAATTGCTCTGCTAGGGTCTGTAATTGCGCTGCTGTTTGTTTTCTTTACAAAATAGGGGATGATTTCAACACGGAAAATGGAGTCTAAACATACAGTAGCGCTCTTAAGACTGCCCTTTGACAGTGAAAGTGCAGAAAGTGGCTAACGACTGTTTTGTAAGAGAGGAGTGTAAGGCAAAGTCGCTGGCTTGAAGGAAGGGATTGTTAAGGAGGGGGAGAGGAGGCATTGTGTCTGCGTGGCACGAATTAAAATTTAATTTAAATAGTCAAAATCGACGTATTCCTTTAAATTGTTTAAGTACAGAACTGTTTTTTTCGTAAGCAAAAATGCAAAATTTTGAAAAGCAATTTAAGACAATGCATTCAGAGCAAGCAAAAAGTTGAAGGCGGCATTCTAGCAACACTTGTATCTTACACTAGTGGCGTAACTAGTCAGGCCCGCGTATGTACGTGTGTGTCCAGCTGGAGGGGAGGGGGGGGGCACGAATTCCTTTGTAGCCGGTAGTGAAAAGCATTAAAAATTAGTTCTTTCAATGCTTCGTACCGGTGGCGCAGTGGTCTAAGCGCTGGCTTCTGATCATTCGTCCGAGATGGGTCCGGGCTCTAGTCCCGGTGAGGCATGGATGTATTTGTCTTATGGCACTGGCTCTCTCCCTTCCCTGGTGTCAGTGGCCCTAAATTACGGACGGGCAACTGCTTATGGCCCATTGAGTTACTCACGGTGGTCGTTAAACCCCCAATAAAAAAAATGCTTCGTAAAATAAAAATGCTATCAAGCTTGCCCCACCGAAAAAAATGCTCGCCCAACCTGATTTCAAAGCCTAGCGACGTCCCCAATTAGTAACCGAACACTTTATAATACCGGCTATCTTCGTACAATCTATCCCCGATTATGGGGAGGAATTTGTCTGCATTCCTGTCTCACACACATTACATGAAAAGTAATACTGTTTTTTACCCAAACGAGGGCATAGTGATTTTCTTGATAGCATATCTTCAGCCTTGTTACCCCCATGATGGAAAATTTGAAGAAATCACAGAATTAAAAAAATACCGTATAAATTTCTCGTATATGCATTTCACATTTGTTTCCTAAAAGAAAAATGAGTACTGAGTGTTTTCTTTTTACGATTGCCGGTAATTATGTGGGCCATTCAGATCCTCGTATTCATAACAGGTAGTAGCAACTGATACAACTACCCGCTCGCTCATCATGGTGACGGGGATTATGTAGATGTTCTTAAATAAATCGAGGCTACGCCCTACTTTCCAGACCTACGCCAAGTAATGGCCATAAACGCGTGTGATTGGCTGACGGCGAAAGAAAAGCCGTTATGGTTCTTCCTTCGCTCCCGTGGAAGCACCGGCAAGTCAGACGCTGATATGAGTATTAGGTGAAGCCGCCAGCTATTATTTCTATATCCCAAGTATGCGAACAAGTAAAACAGAAAGAACTGGGAAAGGAAAAGAATAAGAAGTACGAAAGAAGTGGTAAAGGAAGCGAGTCAAGAAAAAACAATATTACAAGGCACTTTTTTTATTCAATGGCTCTTTTCTTCAGCAACTAACCGTTAACCGCTGATCATTGAAGTCCATCAAAACTATTGAGCATGAGCTACATCGCAATTTCGAAGATTCCATTCTTGTTTTCTTTATCCCTCTCCCCCCCCTTTTTTTTTCTTCAGGTTCCCTTGTCCATGACAACCTTCCATTCTATTGTCTTATTCCGAGGCAGAATGTTTCTGGAACTTCATACTTCTTCAGAACGAGAAACAAGATTCCACTAAAAGGCGGGAAGAATGACCTGTTATTTTTTAAACTTGAACTTGGAATTACGTTAAAAAGACGCAAGCAGCACGTAATCGTTAAAGAAATGCATTTTCATTGAGCAGAACGGGAAATAAGAAATTCATGTAGGCTTTGTTGTGGAAAAAGATGATACGTTGTTGAATTTCCGTAAATGTGGAAGTTCCTTTCTTTTAACATTTAAACTAAGAGACCGATCCAAATAAACTATAATGTCTGCACGTTGTGGCTTTAGAGTTCATCGAATTGGGAGATTTTTTTATCCAGAGGCGTACCGGAAAACTCGGCCCCGCGCGGGAAAAATACCGCCGCCCAGGTGGCGCAGTGATCTAAGCGCTGGGTTATGACCATTCGTCCGAGAAGGGTCCGGGGTCGAATCCCTGTGAGGTATGGATGTTGTGTTCGTCTTACGGCACTGGCTTTCTCCCTTCCCTGGAGTCAGTGGCCCTAAATTAGTAATGGGCGACTGCTTATAGCCCATTGAGTTGGTCACAGTGGTCGTTAAACCTCCAATCAAAAAAAAAAAAAAAAATACCTTCGAGGTCCTTTTGCAAAAAATCTATTAACGTTCAATTACTGAAATTTTTAAATTTCATAGTATTAACTGGGTTTTATGGGCATTTTAATAATTCAGATTTTTTTGGAACCTACAGGTATTTTTCGTAAAACCAAAATGAATTCACTTTATCGCGTGTAACACAAATGTGCACGTCGTAATTAAAATGATTGCCCTAGTTTTATATCAATACAAAGTACTGCAAATTACTTACACCAAAGTTAATCATATGCATCTTTTTTCTTTTAGGGAACTAAGGCAATCTATCCTCTTTGAAATGCCTCGCGATCACACACACAGAACATGTAACTGTTATGTAAAGGCCTTTTCCAGCGTCTAAGGACCTTTACCGATTTATACCAAAAAACAGAACATAAGTGAGCAAACAAGTAAGCAACAATTAAGAATTGTGGCACAAAAAAAGCAAAACTTCTTAAATTATTTTTTTAATATAAAAACACATTTAATAACATCATGCCACAATATTTTGGACGTAGTAAACAGTCCCCTCGAAGAGCATCTTTTAGTTCATTATATTCTAAATGCTGCGTAGTTATGTGCAAACGACTGTAATACATAACTCCTTATCTTCATTGGTATACAATTTTAATTCACTGAACTGATGTTTCTTCCACATAATCTTGTTAATATGCATGTATGAGAACTATTGCTATGGAGGTAGGCTTGTGGAGGCAGCATACATGTTCCTTTAGTGCCATGTGACATGCTGGCCACCACTTTACGGTGTTTCGTCTACACCTGTAGTGTTTTTAGCTCAATTGCAGCATCTTCTTATCATTAACATTTCTCATTGTAGTATATATTTCTTCGTTGCATAAGTCATTCTATGTTTTTCTATCGCCGTCGTTTCGCTTCTACGTATGCCTGCGCTATGGAATGTTACCTATGTATATAATTATCATTCTATTTCATTTTTGTTTTTGCTCAACCTGTGCCTACTTTATTATGCGTTTTAAGTTTTCAATACAGTGTACCTGGAAATATGTTCCTTCAGTGTCATGTGACACGTTGACCAACTTATGGTGTTTTTCCCTACACCTGCTGTGTATTTAGCTCAATTGCAGCATATCAGTATCAACATTTCTCATTGCAGTGTAAATATCATTGATTTTATCAGTTTGAATTTTGTTTGTAAGACGCTTCATGCTGAACGTCTATTTTATTTCGTTATACCAATAAAGCGATTTTGAAAAGCTGGTTGGTTGATGGGTTTTATTGGCGCAAGGGCCAAGTATGGCCAAAGAGCGCCTTGAAAAGCTGGAAGATGCTGAAGTCTCTGAAGGGTTCGAGTCTCTAGGGGAAGAGGCTGTCAGGGTTGGAGCGTTGGAGGAATATTAGCTTGTTAACTGGACGAGCAAGGATCCTCGTTGTCACTGGACTTCGATGTCGAAGGGCCTTTCTCGTCTATTTTGGAGTCATCTGTGAAGATTTCGTGTCTAGTACCTGTTGGGAGAGACTTGTTCCAGTTGAAGCAAGAGATCTCTGCTGGGTGAGTTTCCCAGTCTAGTATTTCTTGTTCTACTTCATGGTAAGGAAAGATTTCTCTTTGAAAGCAGGCGCCTTGGTTGTTCTTAATGTTGTAGATCGCCACCTCGCGCTCCACCAGTAGGCAGAAGGGTTCACATCCTGCCAAGCGCTGCAAGGATAAGGTTAGGTAGGTTCTGAAGCTTTTGGTTATACCTGGTCCCTGGATCTGTGCATGTTTGTTTCTCATTCTGGTGGTCCCTGTCCACCAGGCCCCGCAGGCATAAGTGATAAGACTGTCTATGGCTTTTTATAAATTTGCTTTTTGACTTTGCCACTTAGACCAAAGCTATTTATTCTGTTCAGAATGTAGGAGTTATTCTCCTTAGTTCTTTGGAGATGGGTAATTCCACTGAGCTTTCTGTTGAGGACTACTCCTAGGTAGACAAGCTTCTTACACGCCTTTATGGGCATCCCCCGCGCAGAGTGGAACAGACCTAAACCAAACGAAGGCAATAAATAGGCGGACAGCAGAGTTTTCTCAACAGTGTATCGCCATCGACGAACATGAGTAAACGTGGTGATCTGAGCGACTTTGGTCGTGGATTCATTGTCGGCGCAAGACAGATGGGTCATTCTATCGCACAAATAGTAAGAACCTTAAGGTTCCCGAAGGCAACCAACCAATTTCTACGGTAAGCAGTTGCCTTCTTTGTCTGGGAATGTGTTGGTGATTTTTGAATATTCACATGTAAATATAACCTTTCTAAATACAAATACAGACTGAGCCTGTAATATGCATTTCCCCCTTTTGTTTGGGGTTTTTGCGATCACCGGAAACCACTCAATGGATTTTAAGCAGTACCCTGTCCGTAATTAGGGTCACTGGTTCCAGGGAAGGGAGAGAGCCAGTGAAGCCAAATACACCATTTATGCCTCACCTAGGATTCGGGCACGGACCCACCTCAGCGCCTCGTACTACGCAGCCACCGGGGAGGCATTTATATTTGGATTGCTCAGTTTAATAAAAACCTTTCCAGCTTGAATTATACTTAAGCAGTAAAACATGGCAAACGTTCGTTTATACTTATGCAAGGCATCATTACAACTTATTCCGACAGATACTCCTTCTAGTAGAAGTTCAGTCTATACATACATATATTTGAACACTAAATTGCGTGGGAGATAGGCAATGTATATTAGGACAAAGTCCTCTATAGTACTGTTACACACGTAGTATATGAGTTTCGAAAAGACAAGTTGACTTCAATGATAATGGAATATTTATAGTTGAACTTAAAATATTTCTTTATGTACAGAATATATACATTTAAATGTTGAAACCTCACATTGGTTATATCCAGTGAGACATAAAAAACAGCAATGAATCATATGGAGCAACACATATTCCGCTCACCTTACTCCTGTTTCAGTCCCTCTGACTTGCAATCAATCATGCTTCTTGTCCAGTGTTGCACCACATCATTAAAGGTATTCCACGTTCAAAGTTCAACACAAACATCTCCTTCGTTTCGTAATTATTTCTCTTCTTGAAGTCACTACTATTCATTGGTTTACTGACAATTTTATCTGATATGTTTATGAAAGTATCGTACTCAATACTTCAATCTGCTAGCATAGAATTAGCAAAATGCTGAAACATCTTATTTTGGTTTAACTAACGCTGACTACAGGAGGTGCGTTCATTCGTTCGACGTTCATAAACAAGTGTACTATACATGTGAGAGAGAAAACTCTACAATCCCAATGGAAAATTTACTATCAGCTTAGCATCGGAATGTTAAGAGAGATGTGGAAATCTTGAATACGATGGAATTTTGTTATACAATATGTAATTATTTGTACCATAATCATTTCAATCTGTTGAATTAGAACAAATACATTCCTTTTGGTTAGCACAACACTGGATTTTTTTTCTCACCAAACAGAGCGAGAGAGAGAGATCAGGCTTTCTGTTGAACAACATATATATCACTCAAAGTTAAAAACGTCAGAAACATACACACTGCTAAAAATGTATTTATTTCGAAAAACACATGCAATTTTTTTATTTTTTTCTCATCGCATTTTGCTGAAATTAGATCAGCAGAATATTTTGTTTACAGATCCTCAGCAAAGTTCATCTGTAGCAAAAATTTTGATGAAAATTTGAAAACAAAATAAATGAATGCAAAGTTGATTATTTAGGATCTTGGCTACCTTAAACAAAAACTCTGTGCGGTGAGATCTCTCCAATTCCCTGTGGATTCGCCACTGCACTGAATAAAGGTTTCTGTTCTCTTTTAAATGTTACAAGAATTCAGCATGTCGTATTGGAAAAGTACACTGCATAGTACGTCTCCTGTCCGTCTAAAATGCATTATTGTTTAGAAAATCTCTCTCTCTCTTTTTGATATGGATGCACGTAGACATGAGTTAATTAATAAGATAGATGCCTCCCAAAAACTAGGGTGTAATTAGCACATCTTTTGACATACAGTAAGATTCCAATTTGACACTGACCATGGGGAAATACAAATAATATCGTTATTTTTATACTGCTATACAGGGGAGGATTGGGTCGACGTAACCAGGCCGTGAATTTTAGTCTTGTGGCTCACTACAGAAACGCATGCACTCACCGGTGAACACCTCATAAAATTCCCTCATGAAAAAATTTTGTTAAACACCTGGATGAAAGAGAACTGTTGAAATATGCATTGTAAGACTAATTCAATAGGGAACAAATTTTAATAGCAATTTAAGGATGAAAGCATTTAAAAAATCCACTCATGATTGAACGTAACATAACAAACCATATTCGAAACGGGGTCTTGTACCAGGTTATTATATGTATTTGATTACTGATCGTATGCTGCGCAACGGTATTTGTACCACCTTCTTCAATAGAAGCCTTTTTTGTTTGACCATGGTTTTGACTCATGAACTACCATTTTGATCCGTGAACCAGCATTTGGTAAATTGTTGTTTTTTTAAAAGATAAATGTAGGTAGGATAGTGATTTCGGAACATCTCTGCCAGAGAATCGCTTTATGCTCTAGGTCTGTACGTGGATGGGGGTGATGGACCGTCAAAAGTGTTACTAGTGCTTCCTTCAAGTTTACAAAAGGAGGTTAGGGTCTACCAATGTTCCTTTTGCTCCATGTTCAACAACCGACGTTAAACGTAGTTAGCTTAATTTATTTATAACTAGCTTTACTACCCGGCTTTGCCTGGGATTTAGGCTTATTAATTTCATATTCCCTTATATGTCACTGAAAAAATCAGGGAAATAATTGATGCTTGCAAGAGAGAAAAAAGCTGATTTCACAAATTCGGTCATTCAAATTATTTATTCATAGTGTGATTATTTCAGCACTTGGCCGTACACAACATTTTTGGTTTCTCCTTCATCGGCGACAATATACAATTTTGTTGGATCTTTTGCTCTTGACATTCCAACATACAGCTGTCTGTAGAATCAAACGGACCAAAAGCGTTACGAATAATTTAACACGCGTCCAGGAGACACAGCATTGGAACACTGACTGAACAAAATTCGTTAACAATTTGTTATCGAAGATCAAATGCATCACGTGCTTTCAATTTCAGACGACTTTGAGGGGCGAATCTCTGGGATAAGAAAGTTAAAAACGTATATTTGAGAATATTTTATGAAACTGGCTGAAATTTTAATGAACACCATAAATCGTTAATAGGAACATGACCTCCAAATCTCGCCTGAATCGATTTATAACTTTTTAAATTAGCCGTCAAAATTTTATTAACCGTTTCTGCGTATATATTTCTGTTCACCGATGAATTAAAAATTCCATGCCTATTTTAAAAAGTTTCACCGGATTCCGGTAAAATTTTGAGGGACTCCTTTTATTACTAGGGCTGTCGACCGATCAATATTTTTAATCGGTTAATATTTCACCATTAATCGATTAATCGACCGATTAATCGGTAATTTGATCGAGTGAAAAAAATACTGTCACAAAAAATATACGACTGTAAATTACATTATGCATTATTCTATTATTATATGGATACTAAATACGTTGTCTGAAATATTAGAGTGTTGAATGCATCATAGCCTGTTAATCTAGTAGTATTCATTGCTTTACTTTATCAAAAAATCAGAAATACAAATTAATAATAATTACCTTGAATTTGGTTTGCAGTCATTGCTTTAGCCAAAATTTTAGGCACAAGAGCTTGTCAACATTGGATGGTTTAAGCGAAGTACGAAGTTTGTTGACAACAATACCAGCGGCACTGAACACTCTTTCACTTGGCACAGACGTTGCTGGAATGCACAGCAACCGTTTCGCTAAAGTAGCGAGCAACGGAAACTGTAATGAATGAGTTTTCCACCCCTGAAGAGGATCTGTAAAATCGTCGTCGAGTTCAGGCAAGCTCTGATAAACTTGAAGCTCTAATTCTATCTGCGTGCTGACATTTGTGTATGCCTTTATTTCTGTTTCTGGAATCGACGAATTGTCAAAACATAGTTTTCTTCGTTTCTGTTGCACATTACTTTGTTTTTGGTGTAAGGGCAGCTGTTGATTTGTGCTACTGGATGAAATTCTGTTCCACACTAGATCTCGGTTTTTTCTGGTATACAGCGAAGTGTCTTGAATCGAGGGTCAAGGGCAGTAGCTTCTTCGTACTTGTCGTATAAAGGGCATTAACTGAGTCTTTCCGTCAGATCATCGAGCAACATAACATAGCTTTAAATCTGCAAATATATGCTGGGTCGGTATCGGACAATCTCATTGCGCTTTTGAGATGTGTAAAAGCAGGAATTACAACACTGGCAGTTACGTACTTGTGACCTCCGAGTATTTCAGTGATTTCCAAGCAAGGTTTCAATACGCTGATTAGCTTCTCAAGCACTTCCCACTCAACTGTTGTCAGAACAGGGGTATTCGATGCGTTGGCTACCAGAATGGTGTCTACTGCGGTTTTAGCTTTCACCAGACTTTCCACCATGATGTAGGTACTATTCCAGCGAGTCACTATGTCCTGTTGCAGCTTAGTATCAGGAAGGTCAAGTTCTTTTTGCTTAGACGAGAGTGTAGCCTCTAAATGTGAGCTGTGTTTAAAATGTCCTACAATTTTTCGGCATTTAGCTAGAACCTTTTCTATCGATGCGACTTTAAGAGCTTTATTTATACTTAATTGTAAAGTATGTGCTGAACATCTTACACTGTCAAACATTGATCTGTTAACTCCAAGAACAATATTTCTGGCATTATCAGTGCAGATGGCAACAAGATTGTCCGTTAGTTTCCATTTTTCAACGGGTTCCTCAAATTCAATTGTACACTGATTTGCAGTATGCTTCTCAATCACCTGTTTCACTTGAAGAGTTGCATCACAATAATACCACTCACTGTCAATCCAGTGTACTGTTATTGCTAAGTAGCTGTCGTTGGCGAGTGATATCCAAAAATCACCAGTTAAACTCACTTAGGAAGCTCTCTTTAATTCATTAAACACTCTTGACTTCTGAATGTCGTAAATTAGGACAATTTTGTTCATAATGGTACGTCTGGCAGGTAAATTGTAACACTTAGAATTCAGAGCCGTTTGCAACAACACTTTCAGGCCAGGATCTTCAACAATACTGACAGGTCTCGAACTAGATGCAATCCACAACGCTAATTTATTTGTTAATTCCTGTTCTTTTAATGCAGAAACAGGCTTTTCGAGGAAGGAATTTATACCCATTTGCTTCATAGCGGTGGCATTTGAACTAGGCTGATCCCGTGGCGTATTTGATACAATTTCCATGCATGGATGTTGCGATTGTAAATGATAACGTAAGCTAATCACACTTCCAATGTACTTAAACTTTTTCTCACATTTTAAACAATAAGCATGTCCGCGATCAAAAACTTCCCCACTGTCTTCTAATTTATATCCAAAACAAGAAGATAATTTCCCTTTTAATCCCTGAAACTTCATTTTTGGAGCTCAAATAAACGTGACAGCAAGAGATGAATCAGCGTTCAAACTAACTTTCTGATCATCCCAGTTGGCTCCGCTACCAATAAAGGAACACTATGTGCTTTTTCAATGAGGAGAGAGGGGTAAAAATTTGCCCCAGACTTTTGCTTTTGCACTGGAAATTCTCCCTGTTGACGGATACAATACTTCGGCAACAGTACGCAACTTGGTCCCTGGGTAATTAAGACTAATTGCATACCCCCATTGATTCCAAGAAACACTTGTATTAATCCCCCATCTTTCCTATTGAAAGCTGAATCTCAATGTGAGGACCAGCGGCGTATTTTCATCTGCATCGATGTAATAAAACCTCGGGGACCACTATTCAAGCTCGAAAGATGCCGGCCGTCTGTTGTATCGACCTTACGTATTGAAACAACTGACTTTTCCCAGAAGATTCATCTGAGGCAGGAGTAGAAGAGGTGTGGCACCACGTAATGGCTGACGGGGCTGCATTTTCCCTGAATAGCTACGCTGCTCTACAGTCAACAAGGGGATAGCAGGGAGGGGAAGCACAGACAGACCACCATATGAGAAGCGAGCGTAGCGCACAGCAATAAAAGAACGGGGGAACCGCGAGGTCGAGAAGCTCTTAACGAAATGCTGGCAGGACAAGGACAGTGTTAAAGGCGGAAGTTCGGAATTGACGTTGTATAACGAAGTAAATTTCTCCGTCATTTTTATCCGCGCCAGGATTCGAACCCGGGTCCCCTCATTCCGGAATAAGTTGCTCTACCAATTGAGCTACGCGGACATTTTATTCTGATTCCTATCTGCCTTTATGTCGTGTGCGTCCTTCTGGCAGGTACGTCACATCTCCTGGTACGTTACATCATCTCCCCCCCCCCTTTTTTTTCGAAGTGCTGGAGAAGGGATTCTCTTATTTTTCCTATCTCGCGGTGTGGAAATAACATCACACCATTACGAGATTTTGAACGGTTGGGTCATCCGGATAGTTCGGGCGCCATTATAACGAAGTAAATTTCTCCGTCATTTTTATCCGCGCCAGGATTCGAACCCGGATCCCCTCATTCCGGAATAAGTTGCTCTACCAATTGAGCTACGCGGACGTTTTATTCTGATTCCTACCTGCCTTTATGTCGTGTGCGTCCTTCTGGCAGGTACGTCACATCTCCTGGTACGTTACAGTTGGACTTTGAAGACTAGCATACTGACACACAATGAACGATGGAATCCCTGCTGATAGTGGTGACTGCTAGATTTAAACTCCCATCGCCATGGAAAGGCTATTTTCCAAAAAGTGAAGACACAAGCACAAATGTTGTATTCAACAAATTCAAAAATATATGCAGTTTTTTGGAAGTTCCTAAAGAATTTTATTTTTGTACTAATTCTTTAAGTAACCGATTAATCGGAAGAAGAAAATAATCGGCGATTAAAAAATAGAAGAAAATAATCGGCAACTAAAAAAATTGATCGATTAATCGGTAGATTAATCGATCAAATCCGACAGCCCTACTTATTACCAATTCATGGCGTTGATAAAAATTTCAGCCCGTTTCGTTAAGATTTCGCAAAGTTCGTATTTGCATTTTTTATGCACAGTTCTCAAAGAATAGAAACACCTGTGGATGTGCCGCGGCGATGAATGCAGTCACGTGCTTTCAGATTTGGAACAGATAACGATGACGTTGCAAACGACGCTGACTTTATTGATTAGCTTATTTATTAATTCATAACTCGCGAACAGAACAACGTAGAGATCTTAAAATAGTTGCGTTGACCTAGAAATTCCAGTATTAATAAGATATGCAAATTTCACGATGCCACAGTTCGGCGTTCGAGAGTTTTTGCTGTTTAGACAAACAGACGTTTTGTGTTTTATATTTATAATAGTGCGCTTGGTCCGGCGGCAAAATCTTCACGATAGTAGAGAGAATATCGCTTTGTCATTTTAGAGTAAACGCCTAAAACATAAAGATAGGAGGAAACGCCATTGTTTAAACACAATAACATTTTAGACAGATAACATAAAGCTCAAATACAGTTAACGATTTTTGTTCATAAGTATCAAAATAATTATTCATTCTTTCCAAACAATCCACATGAAGAGGATACCAGAAAGTGAGCCATTTCTCGAGTGGTCCTCCGGAAAATATCCCGGTTTTCCGATGGGCCAATGCACCCCTGCTACACATACGGTGCAACCACCTAGAAAAGAAAATTTTACGAAAAACTGGAAAACTGTAGTTGCACTTACCTTTGTCGAATCCAAAAGGAATTCTTTTATTCTGTCTTTAAAAAACTGGTATTATTACAAATAAATATTTTCAATTTTATATCTTCTAGTTTAAAAAAATGAGAATATATGAAATATTCTTGTGGCATGCTTCTCTGTTTCTAATAGAAAATAGATTTTTAAACTGTCTGCCAGAAGGTTCAAATGCGATGACGAAGTGCCAACAGGCAATCGCAAGAATGAAAGGGCCGCCACGGTGGCGCAGTAGTCTAAGGCGCTGGCCTCTGATCATTCGTCCGTGAGGGGTCCGGGTTCGAATCCCGGTCAGGCATGGATGTTGTGTTTGTCTTACGGCACTGGCTCTCTCCCCTCTCTGGAACCAGTGACCCTAAAATTAGGGACGGGCGACTGCTTATAGCCCATTGAGTTGCTCACGGTGGTCGTTAAACCTCCAATCAAAAAAAAATAAAAAAAAAGAATGAAAGGAGAGACAAAGCGATTGTTGTAAATAGGTTTGTGTACTATTATCAAATTATTACGTTCTTTCCCTTTGTTTTGCTTTTGTTTGCTTTGTGTTTGTTGGTGTACAACGTGAAAGAGTTAACTAGTGTATTACTGTGGCATGTGTAAACCCTGTAGTTTACATTTCTGTTAACATCTGCTCTCATCGAGAAACATCCCGTCGACAAATAGGCACACAAAAAGAATATGGTAAAGAAAGCATGTGTTAGTGTGTCATACCAGTTCAAGTCGTTTTGTATTTGTAGCAGTTCGACAAGTGTTTTGTATTTGTAACAGAACAAGCAGAAAGTAAAGTTTCTATTTTGAATAGCAGACCCAGCGAGAAGAGGGGGGAGGCTGCGACTGCGGCGATCACCCCTAAAGCACGGTTTTCCTTTTTAAATGGCCAATATCTAAATAAATAATGTATTTATTTTTGTAAAACTATAGTAATACGTCCACAGTGTTTCGTGAAGTTTTCATAACGGCCAAAATTTGCTGTAAATTTGGAGATAAAATGTTCTGTTCTAGCTGCAGCATAAAAAAAAAAAAAAAAACACCAGATGTTCAGAAACAGTGAATGATGAGTGCGGAAGGGAAAAGAGATTTTGACTGATCATGAAAATCAATCGGTGAATTTTGTTGTGTTTTTTTTAGTATTGTCTGGCATCATTAGTAACTGGGAGCCGGAGAAGTCACAGTGTGGGGCAGGGCCGGATTAAGACCTTAGTGGGCTCCTAGGCTAACACATTTGAGTGAGCCCTAAGGCTAAGACATCTGAGTGGGCCCCCAAAGAACTTATAAAGAGGAATTATTCTGAAGTCCGTTAAAGCATGAAACTGTAACTACTAAATTATCTACAGAGTTTTCATAATAAGTCACTGTATTTTCCATGTTCTTATAAGAACATGAGTTAAAAGCTTAAGATTCCTAGATTTTGGCTTGGATTTTCTTATGATTTAGCATGGTATGCTTTTCTTAGTGCATCTTTTTTGTCATGCGAAATGAAGCCACATGGGACTTTAACCATTAACTGTTCCAAGTGCAAATTGGGAGCTGTGGGTGGATGGTAGCGAAAAAGCTGAAACTGTCTCACTGACCCCGCTGTATACAGCGGCATGAAGCCTTTACCCTTGCCACTGTCTTGAAATCTGTTTGTCTTCTAGCCTTAGTATCTGACCCTGCGGAAATACCACAAGACAAAAATTAAACTATTTTATAAATCTCTCTCTCTCTCTATCTATCTATCTATCTATCTATCTATCTATCTATCTACCTATTGTACACTGGCGTGCAAAAATTAAGGACGAGACGGTTTTTCGAATGTAACGTCGTGCAAAAGTGCTCCACATAGATTCAAATCATACCATAAGATCCCCAAGATGTAAGAATATGGGACAAGTGAGCAAAACCGTCCAAACAAGGAATCCAAAGGATACAAAGGCACTTTATTGAAAAGGTAGCTTCGAACACAACTGGACAGAAGACAGAAACGTCCATGTGACAGGCGGCTGCCAAGAAAAATCCAGTCCTTAGTATAGAGGATATGATCGCCCCTGACTGCGTTGCAGGATTTACAACGTCTGTCCATGCTGAGGACGAAGTTGTCAAGGAGCTGTTGAGGCATCGCAGCACATTCCTCTTGTAGCGCCAATCGCAGCTGGGGAATCGTTGCTGGCGGCTGGTGACGTACTGCCAAGCGTCTCCCGAGAAGGTCCCACACGTGTTCGATTCATTTAGGTCCGGGGAGCTTGCGGGCCAATCTATGCGTTGAATATCTTCACCCTCCAAAAGCTCTGCGACAGCCACTGTACGATTAGGTGTAGCGTTGTCGTCCATGAAGAGGAACTCAGGACCCACAGCAAATCTAAACAGACGCACGTGAGGCAGGAAAACCTCGGTACAATAGCGGACACCAGTGACTGAACCTCCTTGGAAGATGTGGAGGTCAGTACGGCTACCAAGCATGATACCGCCCCAAACGAGAACTCCGCCACCTCCAAACCGGTCCCTTTCGATGATGTTGGAGGTGTGATTGCGTGTTCCCTGCTCTCTCTAGATGTGTATACGTCCAGAATCGCTCGTCAGACTAAATCGGCTCTCATCCGTAAAGAGAACTCATCCCCATTGCTGATGTGTCCAGTTCTTGTGTTCCTGGCACCACAGAAACCGCCGTCTCCTATGAGCAGGCGTTAATGGCACACGCCGTGCTGGTCGTCGTGCAAATAGACCACCTTCGTGCAGCTTCCTGGCCACGGTAAAACGCGATAACAGACGTCCAGTTGTGTGTTGCATGTGCCTTGCTATTTCTCCCGCTGTCTGCTGTCTGTCTCTTCTCGCCTGTAGGACAATATACCGGTCGTCCGCCGCCGTGGTTGCTCGTGGACGACCACTGCTAAACTCTCGGAAAGCTGTTCCTGTCGTTTGAAATTGAAATGCTTTCCAAGCTCGTAAAACGATGCTGTGAGTGATCCCGAACTCCTCGGCCACACTATTCACACTTCGACCTTCTTCCAACTTCCCAATGACGCGACCTCGGGTAAAGTCATCCAGATGTCGTCTACTGGATTGCCTGTTGGCCATATCACACGGTGGCAGCAACTCGACGTCGTTCAAACCGATGTACACCGTGCAATAGCTTTCACCGAATTGCTGAGCGTACACCGCCCGTGTGCTTTATACCCTTCCGACACTCCCACCCCCTCCCCCTCCTACGCCATGCTGCATATATGCGCATGCCTTACCGAACCGGACCCTAGTCTATCTCCTGAATGATCTTTCGGTCCGTTCTGCCGGGCCGCGGGTGGCCTAGTGGGTAACGTTCGTGACTGCCACGGAAAAGACCTCAGGTTCGATCCCAGGCAGGTAGGAACGCTCGATCCACTAAATACCCGCCGTGCGTCGGATGGGCACGTTAAGCCGTCGGACCCCGGGTACTGGCCCCCGGTAATAAATAAGGGCGTCTTCCTCCCCCTTTCTACTTCGCTTCCGTGTCACTTTCCTAGCGGGCACTCTAGCCCAAATCTACTAGCTTCCTATTTCTAAGGGTTGTTTAAGACCTGGGGTCAGACACTCCCTTTCTGAAATCCTCTACAATCAATCAATCAATCAATGGTTCGTTCTGCCTGATTGTTCCGCTGTTATGCTAATTTCTTCTCTTCATCCTTAATTTTTCCACACCAGTGTATTATTTGTTCAGTCATGCCTCCTGGACCCTTGGTCATGGTGGGCCCCAAGGCTATAGCCCCTATAGACCCCACCTTAAACCGGCCCTGATGTAGGGTACACTTTGAAGTGTGTTTGAGATAGTGTGGGCGACAAAGCGAATTTCCAAGCTGGAAGTTTTTCTATTAAACTAACCCATCTGAATAGAAGGGATCAAACTTTATTTTGAAGGATTTTATCTAGGCGTGAGATTTAAAATCCATCAAGTTGGTTTACTCGAAAAGTCGGCAATTGAACGCCATGAAAATAGTGCTGATTTTTCAATTCTCGTTCGTAGTTTGAGATTTAAAAAATTAGAACAATTTTTCAATGGAAAATTTTAAAAAGCGTTGCGATGCCAGAAAATTTTACAGTGTGTGTGTGCCCTCCACGAGACTTGTATATCTTTGTGAGACCAGAGAACTCCCCCTCCCTCCCTTTCTAAGATGAGCTTATAGATCCCCTACTGCCTCATGTTTTTTTTTCTTTTTTGCACTTTTACCTATAGTTCCTACCGCTGCGCCACCGGGGCGGCAGAGTTTTGTTTTTAGATCCTGTTTTTATATATACATCTACCGCTTTTCTTCCAGTATCGGTTATCAGTTACCACCCAACAGATTTCACATTTACTTGCGTGCCCTTCCTTTGACGCAGTCTGAGACGCTTTGCTCACTCACACGTACAACTCAGAAGTTACATCAGTTCGAGTTAAATGACTAGCACTTTATGAAATATTTACTGTCTACAGGTACAATTTTAAAAATGTGTTTGTAATACTTTAGAATAATACAATCAAGATGCAAGAACAGTCGCTAAGTGTTAGTTCTTAATCCGGTAAAATGAACAAGCGCTGGTTTAAAGAAAAGCAGGAAAGGATATCCTTTAAAAGCAATAGAAATACGATGCAAATGTATGACGAAACTTCAAAAGCATTTCGTTAAATGTGACGGTTGAACTTGGCCAGCAAAAATAAAGAAAAACATATCTAAATGCGGAAACACAAAAGACAGACGTTCTTGACATAATGAGCCAGAGAACAGGATATCTGGAGTGCTGCGCAACGTGTTTTCAAAGACATATCCAAAATCAGCTACTTCTTTCCAAAGGTCGTATCAGCAGTTGTGTACTTGTAAGGACCCACGAGAATCAGCAGTCACGTGCGACCCATTGACATAGACGAACGGCATTGGGTTCTTACCACAGCGGTCAAGGGTGGCGCACTGGCAATCTTCATCCTTTCTCCACTCCGTTTCCTTAATCGGAAATAACATGATGCGATGCGGTCAGTCAGCGCAATAGTTTGCATCACAGTGAAGTGTATCTACCAAACTAAAAATGGGACTACACACTCATCGGAGTTGTGGGTATCTACTCTATCTGGATTTAAGTTACGATTTTTTCAAGAAATAATATTGCCCTCATCTGTTAGCTGGCCTACCACGCGAAGGATGACATGCACTGTAAAACATTTTCTGAAATTCACGAGCCACTTTCCCGTAGCATACTTTTGATACAATCTTTTCCGTGAAATGACGGAAAGAAACTTGAATTTCGCGGATTTTCCGTACGCCAGGAAATCCTGAATTTTTAGGAACCCTTTCGCAATTCCTTTCTTATACTGACGGTAAATTGCCGTTTTTAAGCTGTCTTAACGGAAAATTCCGAATTTGCAGACACCTGTCCGCAATTCCTTTCGTATGTTAACGGAAAAACCACGTTCTCACTTTTTTCCGTGTCCATATGACAAGAAATTTCAGGTAATAGGAGCGATTCGTGGGAATACTTGAGGTTTGATTAACTGTTAAATTTCAATCGTCTGTCAAAGGATCTGATTTTGGAGTTCTGAAGCGAGATCGGATGTTGTGGATAGCATATGACATGCTTTTTGGTTACTCTCCCCCATTTTGTGCACCAGCTATTATATTGTGTTACTGTAAGAAACTGAGTACTTAAATTATTGTACTGTACAGGTGATTGTAGGATGTCTATGTATTAGTCTGTGGAGTCCTTAAGACAAAAGCTATTATAGATATCAAGAGTAAATTTTATAGTTAGGAATTTTTGTGAAATAATACTATAAAGTATTACATTTCTCCTTTTCTTAAAGATACTTGAAAGTCATCATCGCTTCAAAAAAATATCAAGTTCCAACGCATTTTATTGCAGTCATTTGCAAAAGTTTAAGACCACTTGTAAATTTATTGAAAATTAAGATGTTCAAAGAAACAAATAATTACTAGTCAGAAATATCTGAAAAAATGACATCACAGGTAAATACTTACATTCTTTAGAACACAAAAAGACCGACATCAGTACTTTGTGTGGCCACCTTTATTTTTATAACGGACAGATTACGATGTAGCATACTCTTAATAAGGGATTTGCAGTAGTCACTTGAAATGTCTTTGCACCACACGTACTTTATCGCGTCATCAAAGCTTGCGAATTTGATGGCTGTGTTTTTGCTACCTTGTCTTTTAAAATGGTCCACAAATTTTCGATTAGGTTAAGCTCGGGGCTATTATCGGGCCCGTCAAGCACGGTTATGTTTTTCCTCTGCAGGTAGTCCTTTACTGTCTTTGATCTGTGACATGGAGCACCATCATGCATGAAGATTGTGCATCTGTGCACTTACATATGAGTTAACAGCTTCTAACGTAACATTTCCCCGTAAAAAGGACCAGTCATGGTAGTGGCTGTCGGCAAAAATGATAAGGAAGCAGTACCAGATGCTGAGACAGCACCCCATATCATCTGACTAGGCGGATGTCCCACGGTGCTAACGGTGTATTTTTCATCAAACCTTTTGCCTTTTGGTCGTCGAACATGTGCTTCACGTGATTCAAATTGACGCGCAGTTGATTCTTCCGAAAAAAGAACTTGGCTCCAATTTTCAGCAGTCCACGATTGATGACATTTCGCAAACTGGAGTCTCTTCATTTTCATTACAGAGGTTAGTCTAGGTTTATGTGCGGGTTTATAAGACTTTAATCCAAAATCTTTGCTAAGACATCGGGAAACAGTGCTGATAGTGCAGACAATTTTTAATGTAGAAAGGCCTTGATTTTGTTGCACGATCTCCTCGGAGAACGCATAACTATTCGCCTTATGGTATTGTCATCACGAGGTGCTGTTTTCCTTGGACGTCCACTTCTCTTTCGGTCGCTAAATTTACCTGTATCTCGATATTTCATGATCGTATTGTGAATAGCAGACTTGCCCACATTCACTGTTCTGCTTACGTCACGTTCGGAGTATCCTTCATGATATAAAGTCACTATTTGTGCTCTCTGAGTAACCGTAATGACGCTTTTTTGCTCATTTGTTACTATACAAAACCTCTTAGCATGAAAACCAGAAGCAAACTGACTCTCGCATACTTCCCCCAACTCTATGAACAGCTGCTGCTGTAGGATGATGCAACACCGACAGGAAGTTGAGTAATAGAGACAGTAGCTGACGCAATCGGCAGAAATCTCCTAATACCAACAGGTGGTCTTAAACTTTTGCAAATGACTGTACTTCGAAAAATCACGGTGAAAAAATACTTAATTTGTGATAAATCCTCCAACAGAAAAAATAAACTTGTTACAGACCTATTCAAAAAATAATAAGCTCCAACAGAAAATAACATGACTAAATCACTCGCATTAATGACTACAAAAAAAAAAGCATCATTGCGCAATTAGTTTCACTATGAACGTGATTCAGATTTCAGTCTTTTTAGTTCAGTGGCTAAGACGCGCGTTCTCCATTTAACCAACACAAACGGCGTCGGTTCGATCCCCACTGCTGTGAAAGGATTGTCTCGTGTAAGGGTTGAAAAATTCAGCGTCTTCGATTTTGCGAAATCTATATACATATATAAAAGTGAAAGTTTGTATATTTGTTTGTTTGTTTGTCACCTATACAAATTTACAGTTTTCAACTTAAGAACCACCAAATTTGGTATGCTATCTCATGGTACTCTAACTTAGACCGTAGAAGGGTTTTGTAAGGGATCGGAGCCCGGAGGAATCAAGGGGGCCCCATACAAAATTTTCGTTATTTTAGTTAAAATTTCTACAATTTTCAATTTAGAACCACCAAATTTGGTATACTACCTCATGGTACTCTGACTTAGACCGTAGACGGTTTTGGGAAGGGGTCGGAGCCCGGGGGTCAAGGGGCTCCCACACAAAATTTTCGTATAATGTTTTACAGTTTTCAATTTAGAACCACCAAATTTGGTATACTAGCTCATGGTACTCTGATTTAGACCGTAGACAGTTTTTGGAAGGGGTCGGAGCCGGGGGTCAAGGGGCCCCCCATACAAAATGTTCGTGAAAAGTTCTACAGTTTTCAATTTAGAACAACCAAATTTGATATATTATCTCATGGTACTCTAACTTAGACCGTACACGGTTTTTAGAAGGGGTCGGAGCCCGGGAAGGTCAAGGAGACACAATTAAAAATTTTCGAGAAAATTTCTACAGTTTTCAATTTAGAACCACCAAATTTGGTGTACTATTTCATGGTACTCTAACTTATACCGTAGACGGTTTTTAGAAGGGTTCGGAGCCCGGGGTCAAGGGGTCCACACACAAAATTTTCGTAAAATCTGCAGTTTTCATTTTAGAACCACCAAATTTGGTATACTATGTCATGGTACTTTGACCGTAGACGGTTTTCGGAAGGGGTCGGAGCCCGGGGTCAAGGGGCCCTCATACAAAATTTTCATAAAAAGTTCCATTTTTTAGTTTTACGCTAGCTTTCACCACCAACAGGCTGCTCCATCAGGCAGAAATATAATGTTATGTAAATAGAGAGTTCCAGATATTCAAAACCATAAACAAAAGGATGATCAATGGCAATGTCAAGTCGCATGCACGCGACATGACATAAGTACTTTTATTGCAAAGTTCAAAAAGCTCTATTAACTATTGAACGAAAAATATACGTGGTATGTTAATTATTGTATTTACTACATATAATGTGTAGCAGGAAATTGTTGTTACTCACGTTTTTATTACAAGCGTAGTGGTTGTTGGATGAGGACGCGTTTAGGGATATGCCATTGTTGTATTTGATAAGAAGTTCTGACTTACCTATACGGCCTTGGAAGCTCGGAATTTCCTGGGTAGGTTACGAATAGCGTTCATATCGTTGTTTTGACTTCACTATTTAAGTCTTCTTTTTAAAAATATCTCGTAGTAGACGAAATTGTGTACAATAAAAGCATTTAGGCTTGGGACGTATTGACTGCCGGGAATGTAACATAATGTTAGCAACATTCAAAGTCTTGTTAAAAGGAATGAAATTTTCAATGAAAGATATGTAAAATCAATGAAGGATAAAACCAAATTAAAACCTCAATCCTAAAAGAACCAACAAACGAAATCCTCCTCCAACATCACCACCATAATCCAAACATGTTTCGACATTAGGCTATGTCTTCTTCAACGGAGTACTTTGACGTTCGAAATATGTGATCTTAACAGCTCAAAAAGATCGTGTGATATTACGTAACCGTCGTTCGCCGGGGGCCTCCGTCAAATAGCGTTTTTTTTTGTTTGTTTTTTTATTGGAGGTTTAACGACCACCGTGAGCAACTCAATGGGCTATAAGCAGTCGCCCGTCCCCAATTTAGGGTCACTGGTTACAGGGAAGGGAGAGAGCCAGTGCCGTAAGACAAACACAACATCCATGCCTCACCGGGATTCGAACCCGGACCCCGTTCAGACGAATGATCAGAGGCCATCGCTTAGACCACTGCGCCACCGGGGCGGCAAAATAAATAGCGTTTTGACTGCCCAAGATACCAGGGAGGATCAAAAAGTTAGTTACACTGTTGAATAAAAAAACAAAACAATAAAAGAGATATACTCGGGGGATGTATATTAGTTTAAAGGTACAACATTTATTCATTTTTCGACATAGTCGCCTTAGGACTGTAAACATTTATCGGAACGTGTGATTAAATTTTCCATGATTTTACCGAACAATTGGTAGTCGCACGGGGACAAGTTGGGGCTGTACGATGGATGTTGCCACACCTCCCATTTGAATGATTGCGGCAATTCTGCTGGATACTGATGTGCCTTCGCGGTATTCTTCCATCAAATTTGTACGACCCTTTTCAAATTGTTGGCACCAGTTTACAATGGCCGGGCGAGGCATAGCATTTCCCCCGTATACATCACAGATTTCACAATGAATGTCAGTGCAATTTAGGCGCTTAGCCCACGAAAATCGAATGGTTCCTCGCACTTTCCATTTGGAGTAAGAATCCAGTTGACATACCATCATGAACGGCCGCCTGCACACGCCTTACGCTGTTACTGAACTAAAAAATCTCCAGTCGGCAGCTCTGACGTACTGTCTACTTTGCTCCCAAGTACACACGGCCTGCCTGCAGTGTTTCTTTCAGGACTTTTTGGCCGGGGGGTGGGGGGGAATGGAACCCTAGAGGGGGCAAGCTTTCCATTTGATATATATATATATATATATATATATTTATATATATTCTATAAAGAAGATACCTAAGCAAAAAAATACATATATAATTTTGACTCACACCGCGTACAACATAGAAAAGGTTATGTATCTACCTGTGTGAGTAAAAGGAGAAAAGATAAAAAAATAAAATAAAACAACTGAATGTAGAAGGTGTCGAGAATACTGAGCCTTGGCTTTATCAAGGACCAGCAAAAACTCTGCATTTTCTCACTTCCACAAAGACCTAGTTGGAAATGGGTTTCTGCAAGGCCATAGATGCAAGTAACATTCCCACCTAAAATAGTTTAAAAAATATATATATAAGTCATGTCCTCCGTAGAGTAGCATGACCTAGCACTAGTTAACAATTTCGCTTGCATCCATTAACCTTCATGGCCCGACCCATGCTCTTCATCTGTTACTATTAAACAGAGAAGAAGATTAAAGAGAACTCAAGCTGTGAGAGTGACATAATAAATAGAAATGATTTTCAGCTATAACGAAATTTCAAGTTCGTTTGAGAGAGAATTTAAACCTGAAAAACAATGCAAAAGAAAACCAAATTTTACATTGCAATTGAAAAAGGAAATGTTAATTTATAACGAACAGATTTTTGAAAGAAAACTTGAGTCTAAAACCCCCTACTCTACAACTTATGACAGCACGAAAACGAGAATAAGTTAAAGATAATAATTAACTAAAGAAAACTTTGTGAAAGTTATATACCTTAAACAGTTAGTTGCAATATGTACAAAGTATTTCAGCAGTGCTTTAAGTGCATAATTAATTAGTTATTAAGAACTTAACTACTTTGAAAAAACAGCGCATAGACAGCGCATAGAAAAGGAACAAGCTTAGCCTTCTTCTGTTCCTAGGTACCCCAAAAGACGCTCAAAGTTACAAAGAAAAATAAGAGTTAAAACCCGCATAAATGTTAACAGACAAACCAATGCTTAAAAGCTGAAAAGCTAAAAAACGACAGAGAAAAGGTACATAAAGTACAAACATTGAACTTATAAAACCTAGAACCCGAAAACAAGGAAGAGAGCTTACCTCTTGTGTGACAAAAACTTTTCTCCTCACAAGAGGAGAACATGGCTGACCCCTTCCGCCACTCCCTAGACGCTGGGGGGCAGTGAGGTTGGGGCTGATGGCCTCCTCATACAGCAAGAAACCAACGCGCGGAGATTTTAACCAGAGAAAAAATATATAAACTTAAGACTGTGGATCTGTATGATCAGAATGAGCAGAATTAACTCTCCAGAATACATGAGAAATATTATAAAATACACGAGCAGTTTATTTAATAATCTTTGCATGTATTAAATCACCTTAGTGAGCTTCTATAGATTAATCAGAATCTTATTAATTTTAATGTTGGTTTTACTATTTTTAGTATAGCTATCCTAGTGATGAATAACTAGTTTTCTTTTTTATTTGTTTTTATTTTCTTTTATAAACAGATTTTTAAGCTTTTTTTGTGATTTTGTTTATATTATTTAATTTTTTGTTTTAATAGGACCGTCATATCCATAGCACTAAGGTTCCTTTAGGTAGTTAATAGGCATCCTCTAGCCAACTTCCTTACGGCTTTGATTGGTCAGAATCATATTATTAACTGTGTAGAAAATTAAAGCAGATCTGCCAACCTTACTCCATTATTCAGAATAATTTTTCTTAAAGTTCTTTTGATGAAAGAAGAAGGAATTTCGTTCTCTAGAAAACTTCCTAATAGTATATTAATGTGGTAATTGAAATCCAAATTGTTGCTGCAAATTCTTGAAATTCTTAGGACCTGAGAAATTAGTACATTCTCAATTACTTTGGTTGAAATGTTATTATTCCAGTGTAGATATTTAATTACTTTGAAAGGAAAAATTAACTCTTTTATCAAAGAGGCTAATAGATGGGTTACCTCTGTTGAGCTTAATGCTTAAGTCTAGGAACTCAAGTTCCTGATTACTGTGGTTGGTTTTACATAAGTTAAGAGAGCTAGGATAGATATTATCAAAATCACTCTCTATAACTTCTGAATTATTGATACACAGCAGATCATCAATATATCTAAAAGTGTAAAGGTAGTTATCTGAGCAGGTGGGGTGATTTTTAATGAATTTATATTCCTTAAAGAACAGGAATAGATTAGCGATATTTGTGGACGTTGATGTTCCCATTGGAATACCGTTCACTTGCTTATAGAGAGTATTATTATATAAGATATGGTTATTTTTTATGCAGCAATTGAGATAAGAGTTCCAAGTTCCTACATCAACAAATTGGTTAAGTTTAAATTCTGCATACAGCTCTTTAAAGGTAGTGATTATATCTGATAGAGGCAGATTAGTATACAGGTTTTCAAAATCATAACTATTAATATCTAGGGGACAAACTTTGAGTATAGTAGAAATTACTTCTGCATTATTATTAATTATCCAAAAATCTCTGTACATCAAGTTAGAACAGTTTCTAATGTGTTTCAAAACCTTCTTTAAGACATCTTCAAAAGCAAGATCTATTTTCTTTTTATGACTCCTTACTCCACTAGCTATGAACCTGAACTTCACAGGATCCTTATGAAACTTAACCGTTGCAAAAAGAAATAGAAATTCAGGCCCATATCTTCTAGTTTGTGGAATTTTAAGTTTCTTGAAGAATGCCTTAAACCGATTTTCTAACTGCTTGGTAGAATAACTTACGGGCTCGTATGTTACTCTATTATTGAGTTCCATAGTTAACAATTCAAAATAGAACTTCTTACAGATAATTGCAAAATTATTGCTAGCTTTATCCGTAGTGGTAAAAATAAATTGGTCTTGTAGTTTGGAGAGTGACCTTTTAGCTTCTCCAGAGAAAAAGAGATTTCTGTCGAAACAAAAGTCCAGACCTGCCAACTCACCGGTGAAGCTATTGATTATATTATATTTCCATTCTGCGAAGGCCTCAATAGGCTGATTGTACGTTAAACTGGTTTTTACGATGTACTTATTTACATCTTGAGTGAAGCTCTCAAGAATCCTTTCTTTGGAAATTGTGAAGGAAGGTCTGAATTTAGAGCCATACTCTAATAAATTCCTAAGCTTTTCATTTTCAACATAACTCAAGTTTCCGGTGATAATATGGTTGTAATTCTTATCATAGTGAACTGTTTCTTTATGTTCATCACAAGAACAAGTAGTAATTACAGGAATGTAGCTCGAAGAGTTAAGTTTGTAGTTTTTAACTATTGACCCTAAGGTCTTAACATATTTAAAACTTACAATAGACTGGTGCCTGTGGATGGGAAAAAAAATTGATATATATATATATATCATCATCATCATCATTGTCAACCATTATCATTCCACTGCTGGACGAAGGTCTCCCCAAGTTTCCTCCACAACGGTCTGTCTTGTGCCAGTCTCCTCCATGTCACCCCTGCATACTTTCGAATTTCATCCACCCATCTCCCATGTGGTCTTCTTCTGGGTCTTTTCCTGTCCCTTGGATTATATGTATATATAAATATAATATATATATTTATATATATATATAATTTTAACTACTATATTTATATATATAGAAGTAATTACTATATATCTAGCACAGGGGCACATTTAGAGTGCCCAACCCAACCCCCCCCCGGAAAATGTGTCTTTTTTTTGGTTAAAATGCGACTTACATTAGAAAAAAATACCTTAATTTAATAAAAATGTTTCGACTTACATTAGAAAAAATACTTTAATTTTTCTTGAATTTTTCATCAACTTTGATTTTGTTCCATATGGTGGATTTCAAAAACTTCCTATTATCGCCCCCCCCCAAGAAAAATTCTGTATACATCTCTGATATAGTTATTACTTCTTCAAACATTTCAGGAATAACAAACTGTTTTCAGCTAAAGGAGGGAAGGGGAGGTTCTGCAGGCTTGAAATTTTTATCTATTAAAATGCATTCAACACACTCTTGATCCTGAATCACGATTCCCAGACAATTAGGTATGATTAGTCTACTTATTATACTTTGAAGAATACCATGCGTCGTAATACACTTTTTAATACTAAAATAAACTATAACTAGTACCATTTGAACAAATATTAAAAAAAATATAATTGGAGAAATATTTGTAGCATAAAAAGAAACGAAACTTGCTTTTTCATCATAGCCTGAATTTATTAAAATTTGGTTCGGTAACGTAAAATGTGTCCGGGGGGGGGATGGTCATTTCCCGGAGGGCTTCGCCCCCTGGATGTATGCCTGAAAGAAACACTCCCTGACTGCAATCCCACTCCAGTTGGCGCTAAGTGTAACTTACTTACTTTTTGATTCATCTATGTGTTTACGCCATTTTCCTACTCCGACTCACACTGAAAAGGCGTGTTTTCTATTTCTCTTTTAAGATTTGCCAAATCTTGAAGAGGGGGAGAGAAAGGAGATACGGAAAGGGAAAAAAACACTTGTAGTTTAAAGCAAATTTAAACAGAGTGCTTGGTTTTTTTTGTAGGCCTACTGAGGATCTCATTCCCATAAAAAATAAAAAATATGCAAGCTTATTGCATATTTCCCCATGGGCGGTTGTGGAAAATGAGAAAACTCGCATGGGATCAGCTGGAGATTGAGGGATGGCGTTCCCATGGCACTAGCTAACCCTGTAACTGTTTCTTGGCTGTACCTGGCGCGAACAAAAACAGTAAGTTTGAAGCCATTCTTGCACCATACATTATTTTCCTCCTCAAAAGCTCGTGGCTTTAGTCTTGGTCACTAAACAATTCATACCACCGATGTGCCACATACTTCAAGGCATTCATATGCTTTTGTTGAGAACAGTTTTTTTTTCAATATATTTTTAGAAATTTATTTATTCATTTTATTTATTTACAATAAGTAATTATATTGATTATTTTATTGTGGATCTACCGTAAATCTGAAAAATGCTCCAATACTTAGAATTTCACTCGACTTTGATATAAACCACGTTCTTCTACTTAACGTTCACTGTTTCAAGGTCCGGAAATATTGTCGCATAATTATTTCTCTTTTCCCGTCTTATTTGTACGACAGACTTTTTACGTAAACGTAATAGTATATATAAATTACATATAGAAATGTATTGCCAAAAATACACTGCAAGAAATTCTTATTGTACTTCCTTGAAATGAAAAGGAAATGATATACCTAGCAATATTCTTAGTTTTTAGACGATAAAATGGAATTATGTGCGTGTGTGCTCCCGGGGGACGGGAGGGAGGGGGCGTCGTGCCACGAAGCGCCAGAGGCCTCAGAAGTTCTTAAAGCGTCCCTGTTCATAAGGGCTAAAGGTTTCAGCGCACAGTATCAAATTTTCTGTAAATAATGATTACTGTTTGTAGACATACAGGTTCCCGGATATAAATGATAGGGAAATGTGTATATATACATATGTCACGATATCTCTGCTTTTAGGGGGGGAAAATGAAAAACAAGATATCGATAAGCATCACCAAAATATTTTAGTTCATATTGTCTATCTGTGTGCTGAGAGGTTATCTCCGACAGTGGAAAGACTCCGAGTGGAAAAAGTCCTTTTGCATAGGAAAATCGTTTTATATCTCGTTTCCAACTATTTTAGCTCCAGATTTTCAAAAATGTTGGGGTCTCCCGCACCTGATCGCTATAAGTTTTAAACTACTGAGCAGGCGCGGCCCGTGGAGGGGTCTAGGGCGTGTGGCTGCGATTTGTAGAGCTCTTGAAACTGCCGGGGAAAATTTCTCCACGTTTTGCATACTTTCTGAAACGGCAATCTTTTTCTGTTTCGGCTACTGATTTCCCTTTCCAAAAGTGGTACGACCTTGATTCTACGTTTAAATTATCAAGCTACACGCCGTACATTGCTAGAATGTCTTTGACTGACAAATTAAATTTATCCTCATCAAGAGTACCAATGTTTTGGGGAAGTAAATACGGTAATATTCTTCCACTAAATTTGATGGTTTGTTTGGCTACTTTGGGGGGGGGGGGGAGAAAATGGGCTTTGACGGTTGACAGGCCCACTGGCGAGCGTGGTTTCCCGTAGTAAGCGTAGCGAGCAAGACTGGAGGTCCAGTCTTGCTCGCTACGCTTACTAAAAATAATCTAAATTCATCCCTTCAGTAGCCTGACTTTATTTTATTTAATTACAATTTTATTTTTGGGAGATTACAATTTCCAGGCGGGTCTGTTAACTCTCGTTGCGGGCGGCCATGTATGGGCCTTCCTCCTTATCCCTCTCACACAAATCTACAGAACGCTCAGAAGGTCCCTCCGAAGTGAGTACGAACGCCTCACGCCCTACCGAAATAAGCTTCCTCACACCGCTCTTCTTACTTCCCAAGCACGCGTGATGGTATGTAGAAAGCTGGCGTCTGCGCAGGTTGTTTTGAGTACTCCATCACCAGTGTTTGTCGGGCGTCTTTCAGGCCCGTGACCAGGGGTACCGCCCGACTTGCGAGTTTTTTGTTTTTCTTTTGTTTTTATTATTTGCCCGTCGTAGCGACTCACACTACAGTCCAGTGCCCGACCTCATTCACATTACTTGCTCGAATTGAGTCACAACCGCCCCTTCCAACTTCTTTATCTGGCTACTGGCCCATCAGTAAATTTCAGTGTACTGGTTTGGCGGCAGATGCAGCAAGAAGTGGCGACCCAGTGTTTTGTCCGAAATCCATATTTTTTTTTTTTCATTGTTTTTAACATAAAAGAATTTTACAAAGAGGGAAAGAGAGAGAGATGCACAAGTGGAAGTGTATTTGAGCATACGGATGAAACACAGTTCGTCACTTAGTAGATGACTATGTGATTATGAAATGCTAAGCTTCTGTTTAAAAAGTTCCAGGTGGTCAACTGCCTACAAATTGTTGATGTTGGAGTAGTTTAGTTAAATGTATCTTTCTATGCGATATAAAACAGTGCTAAAGAGATATCTTTGTGCAAGACACAGAGAGAGAGAGAGCTTTCAGCTTCGTACGGCTCATTGTTTTGTGGTCAGCAGGAGTGGTTTTGCGGTGCATGTGTGGGAGAAGGGCTTATCGGCGGGAATCTGAGGGTTTTTTTATTTTTGAGTGAAAAATGGAGGTTTGGCTGTTGACCACGGTAAGAAGAGTCTACCTCCAAGCACCAGCAAAGAAGAATGCTCGATTAAAGATGGAGAAAAAACAGCCAAGATTGCCATCGATAACCCCTCGATGCCATGGCAAGCATCAACGAAGGAGAACCAGATTAGTAAACTAAAAAAACATTTTTTTTCATGCTAGTTAGGAGTTATCTTTCCTCATGCGATAATGACCCTGCAAGTTTGACACTGTCAAACATATTCTGATAATGCGATTTACATTTGGTATTTAACAAGAGTCCAGTTTTCTTCACACGCAAAACTTGCATCTGTATTTTTGAATGAATATAATTTGTCGTTGAACACAGAGCCACCCCCGAATAGTCTTCAGCCCCCCCCCTCCTGGTTCTAAAACCTAGCTACGGCCCTATGTAACATTTTACTCAGACGCGGCTTGGTTCCACTTATCAGGATACATTAAACCCCAAAACACTCGTTTATGGAGCTCAGAAAACCCACACGAAATTCATGAAAAACCATTGCACGACCAGAAAATCTATGTTTGGGTGCCCAGCAAAAACAGTATTGCTGGGCCAGCACTCACGTCAGCACTGGCAGTCAGCAGTGGCCCAGCGCTATGTTGCCACTGCCCAACAGTCAATAAAATGTCCCGGCAGCCACCACATGGGCCAGCAGTTCAGGCCAGCAGCTAGCCAACGGTTGGTACCCTCATCAGATGTCATATGCCAGAACAGGGCCAGCAGTTCAGGCCAGCAGCTAGCCAATGGTTGGCAGCCTCATCAGATGTCATATGCCAGAACAGGACCATCAGTTATCCATCACTGCCAGTGGCTGTCACAAGCGGCCCTGCAAGCACGTGCCATAAATGATGGTTAGCCTAATGCGGTCCGCCAGTTTCCCGGCAGTGGCAGCCGGCAATCACATGACGTAACTAATAGCTTGCCGAATCTTGTCCGCCAATTTCCCAGTAGTAGTAAAAAAATACATATATATATATATCCACAATTCCCCAAAATCACAACTCCTCTTCCTTTCCCAACGAAACTTACCTGCATGACATCACGGAGCAGAGGAAATTTCCTCACCAAGTCCGGAAAAACGCCCTGTGGACCAGGCTGGTATCGAACCAACAACTCCTTGTTTGCGAAGCGGATGCTTTAGCGACTACACTAGTTTACCACGTGCGTACCATTGGTTGAAGGTGAGCCTCTTTCCTGCGCGATCTGAAACGAAGGGTTCTATTTTTAAATTTACAGTATTGCGAGTTAGTTTTCATAAATGTCCGTTTCATATAATTCATAAATTTATTTTTTCAACGTAACGATTGTTTTTATTTACCTTACGGGAACTTCACTCATTTTCAACGAGTGTACCACCTTAAAGACGTTTTCCAAAGTTTTGTGCTGTCCTTGTAGTCTTGAAAGGCGATTGTTTAATTAATATATTTACCCTGTTCATGTCACATTCTGTAATATTTTTAACGTTGTATCTTTTTTACCACGATCCGAAGCAACATTTGTTCTAAATAGGAAAGATATTTTATTTTACTTCCGGTTATTTTTAGCAGCGAATTCCTCCAATCTCTTGTGTATTCAACTCATGGTAGTACAATATATTAACATAACGTTGCTTGTTTTGTTTTGTTTTTTATCAAATACTTGATCATTTTGCAATGAAAATACCCATTTTGTACCAGTATAATTCTTATTTCTTTCCAACATAACGATTTTTCAATGTCTTTCCGGGATTTCTGTTTGAAGTCCGGAATTTCTTGTTATTGATAGGAATGGAGTGGGTGTGTTTCATGGCTGCTTATATTCTCGATTCTTCGTGTGTTAGTGCAGAAATTTTGCTATGAAATCGGTTTCTATAAATACATGAGAGTAATTCACTATTTCTTACAGTTCATTAGTTATTTATATAATTTTCCTCCGACGGTAATCTTCGCCGACGCAGCATTTCATTAGGAAATTAATTCGTCCCTCTGCATATGGCTTTTTTTTTCTTAATATCCACTAAAATAACACGTTGGGGATGGCGTCGTCTTCAACTAACTGGTACCACGAGAAACTGTGCACGTGTTGCTTCTGCACATGCGTTGTCTTGCTGCTTCCCCCTCGTGTTGGGGTTGCTTTAGTTGCCAGCTACGAGCCACTAGCGGCGCTTGCTTGGAGACCCGTAAATCACGGCGATGCTGCAGGGCCATCAACGACTGCCAACTGATGGCGCTGCCAACAACGGACAGCTACCTTACCGAGAGCGGCAGATTTCATCCAGCAGTGACCCATCACTGCCAGCTGGTGGCCAGCAGTTTCCTAACGCTTGTGTTTTTGCTGGGTAGCAATTTCAAGACGACGATTTGCGGGCCCCATTTCCTTCGTGGACACGATAAACGGAGAGCCATATTGTTCAGGCGTTCCGTGTCCATTCATTTCACAGCTCCATGAAAATGACATACTGAATGATTACTTTCAATAAGATGATACCATCGTGCAATTGCTCGCTCTTCGATGACGCTGATTAAGATGTCTTTAGGGATCGGATAATTTCAAGGGAATTTTGGCTTGCATGATTACCGGACCTTTCACCGCCCGACTTTCACTTCTGAAGAGCAGTGAAAGGAGTTATGTGCAGGAACCGCCCGAAAACAATTGAGCAATTGAAAACAGCAATATTCACGTACACTGCTTCCATTACACAGAATATTTTAAAAGACGTGTTCAAAAACAACTGTAGACCAGTTGCATTATTTCTTCAAATTCTTCATTATTTCTTCACTTTCAACACTTGATGTGAAGTCAAGGGTAAGAACGAATATGCTTTAAAATGTAATGCAGTCAAAATATAAAGTTCTATAAAAATGAATTTATGGGTGTTTTCTATTAAATATAATCTAGCACGTTCACTACGGTGGGTCCTTCTGAACACGATGATTTTTGTTTTCCGGTTCTTTTCTGTTGCATAACTTCGCCGCTGGAAGGCGTGAATGCAGATGCTATCAGATTCAAACTGCATTTTATTCCATATTATTGCTTCTAATTATCCAATTGGAAAAATTCTATCTTTCCTTCGAAATCATTTATAACGAACACCATTTTGGATAGCTTCTTTTTCAGTGAATACCTAGTTTTTCAGCTAGGGGCATAAAAGCACGTTGCGATTTCTCGCATATCTCTGCTTCTAAAAGCCCTATTTGAAAACTTCCTTTTTTCGTCAGATGCAATTTCTGATGGGAAATGTTTATAAAGAACTGTTTGCCGCTAGAGGGAGTATAAGTCTATATTTCTATTTCCGATGTATTTGCGACAATACCTGCGCTTCTGGAAACTCGATTGAAAAAACCCCTTTAAACTCAATTACCGCTTACCACGGAAAGCCTTTTGTGCATATTTTCTGTCTGAAATAATGCCCAGTTTTTCCGCCAGGCGGCGTAGATATGTACCGATATCTCTGCTTCTAACAGCCCGATTTGAAAAATTCCTTGTATGACAGCGTTTCTGGTGCAAGATGCTTTCCATGTAACTTAAAATAATTTTTTTCGTAACACACAAGTTTTCCACTAGAGGGCATAAGTGACGTTTCAGTTTACAGTATATTTGCTGCAACATTTACGCATGCAAAAACCCGACTGAAAAAATTATTTTTCGGACAGATACTACTGATTATGGAAACATTTTATGCGTATTTTCTACTCAAAAAATATACGCAATTTAGCGACTAGGGAAGCAATATTTGCTCTGGTTTTCTCGATATCTCTGCTTCTAAAAGTCCGATTTAAAAATTTATTTTAACACAACTTCTCAATTTCTCTTTTTTAACATATTCCATGTGAGATATTATTCATGGGATTTTTGTAGCTCACAGTGCGCTAAGGGCTGTTAATGTGAATTTTTGTTTGCAATTGTATCTCAGCTTCAAAAAATCCTATTGAAAAATGTCTCTTTTCTTACTGTATGCCATTTAAATGCCGGAAAATGTCTCTTTTCTTACTGTGTACTCTATTAAAGATTGGGAACATGGTCATCTTTAAATAATGCACAGATTTCCCTCTAGGGAGCTTAAATGATTTTGTTTGCTTTTTTGTGAGTTTAACGACCGCGGTGAGCAACTCAATGGGCTATAAGCAGTCACCTATTCCTAATTTAGGGCTACTGGTTCTAAGGAAAGGAGAGAGTCTGTGTCGTAAGACGAGCACACCACCCATGCCTTATCCGGGACTCGAACCCGTGCTCATTCCAAGGAACGGAAGAAGCCAGCTCTTTGACCACTGCGACACTGGGCGTCAGAGACGTAAATGTGAAAGCTTTTTTTCTCGCTATCGCTGTTTCCAGAAGACTTATTTGAAAAATTATTTTTCCTTAGCATCGATTTTGCTATGAAGAATACTTTTAGGATATTTTATAATTTTCCTGTGTTCAAAACTCTTCCGCCAGTCGGCGTCAGCGTATATTTCTATTTGAAAGAGTTTATTGGGTTCTAAATATCTGTTAAAAAATTCTTTTACGTAGAATACTCTTCATTATACACTGACGGAAAAAAATCCCAACACCAAGAAGGGGTTGTGTTAGATAAACGACAGTTGTTAGGCGGTGAGAGTACATCTGTAAGATGACGTCTATGCAAAGTTCGCGCTCGGCGCATACGTGTGGCGCTAGTAGCGCCCCTCGGAACATGCAAAGCAGGTTTGCTGTAAATACGCGCTGTAACGTTCGTGAGCGTTAGTTATCGTTGAGATTCGACGTAGTGTGTTGATGTTAGTCAAGAATGCCTTTAAGAAGATGAAGAAGCCATTATCAACAGCTCACGGAGTTTGAACGAGGTCGTGTAATAGGGCTACGAGAAGGTGGATTTTTGTTCCGCAATATTGCAGAACGACTTGGCAGGAATGTAGCCACTGTGCATGATTGTTGGCAGCAGTGGTCAAGAAAAGGTACTGCCTCAAGAAGAACGGGTTCCGGCCGGCCACGTGGCACTACTGAGAGGGAAGACCGCCGTGTACGGCGTATGGCCGTGGCGCATCGTACCGCGTCTGCGGCAGCAATTCGAGCTGCAGTTGCCACCACAGTGACACAACGAACTGTTACAAATCGGTTACTTGAAGGACAGCTCCGAGCCAGACGCCCTGTAGCGTGCATTCCACTTACTCCAAACCACCGCCGTTTGCGACGTCAGTGGTGTCAAGCTAGAGCTCATTGGAGGACGGAGTGGAGATCTGTTGTGTTTTATGATGAAAGCCGGTTCTGCCTGGGTGCCGGTGATGGCCGTGTGTTGGTTAGAAGGAGGCCAGGTGAGCGCCTGCAACTAACCTGTCTGCGGCCGAGACACACTGGACCTACACCTGGAGTTATGGTCTGGGGAGCAATTTCCTATTACAGCAGGAGCACTTTCGCGGCTATCCCACGCACCCTGACGGCACAGTTGTACGTCGGTCTGGTGATTCAACCTGTTGTGCTGCCATTCATGAACAGCATTCCAGGGGGTGTTTTCCAACAGGATAACCCTCACCCGCATACCGTTGTTGTAACCCAACATGCTCTACAGAGTGTCGACATGTTGCCGTGGCCTGCTAGATCACCAGATCTTTCACCAATCGAACACATATAGGACATCATTGGACGACAACTCCAGCGTCACCCCCAGCCAGCATTAACCGTCCCTGTATTGACCGACCAAGTGCAACAGGCATGGAACTCCATCCCACAAACTGACATCCAGCACCTGTACGACACAATGCATGAACGTTTGCGTGCTTGCATTCAACATTCTGGCGGTTACACCGGTTATTAATGTACCAGCATTTCACATTTAAAATGGCTCTTCTCGTGCTTACATTAAGCTGTGATCTTGAAACCTTAATCGATTAAATATGTTACCTATATAAATGTATTGCCGCCATTTCATTCCTCTACAACTATTTTTTCGTGATGTTGGGATTTTTTTTTCCGTCAGTGTATATCAATTGTATGGGGTTGGTGCGAATGAAATGTCCGGCAAAGGACCAGCACACGTGGACGGCGAGAACGGAAAAATAGGACAACTTACCTAGGCAAAATAATCCCCCTCGGCATCGACACATAGTTGCCATGTGTCCGGCAAAGCCATGATCTCGGAACAAAAAAAGTCTTGTGGCTGGGACCCGAAGAAGTCACTAACTGCACGTTGAACCTCGTTGTCTGCCGTGAACTGTTTCCCCGACAGGAAGTGATCCAGGCGACAAAACAGATGATAGTGTGTCGGAGACAAGTCCGGGAATAGGCAGAACGAGGCCGTGCTTCATAGCCCAAGGCACTTAGTGTCAGCATCGTTCGTTGTGCAACATGAGGGCGAGCGTTGTCCTGGAGCAGAAGAACACCATGTCTGTTGACCAAAGCCGGTGGTTTCTGTAGCAATGTCCGGTGCATCTGGTGTTAGTCAGCACAATAACGTTCTGCATTGATGATTTGGCCTGTTGCCAAGAAACTCCGATGAATTATCCCGGCTGTGGACCACCAGACAAGGAGCATCATCTTCTTGGTGTATAGGGGTGGTTTAGGATGCCGTCCAGTAGGCCGTACTTCGCTTAACCATTGTGCAGATCGTTTCCGATTATCATAAAGGACCCACTTTTCGTCGCAGGTGACGATTCGATGCAGTACAGGTTCCTGTTTATTCCTGGCAAGCAGCGACGTGCAGACTTCCAAAGCCTAGTCTTGTTGGTAGTTGTCAACTCATGCGACAGCCACATGTCCAGCTTTTTGACCTTACCCAGCGCATCCAGAAGCCGAACAACTGTCCTGTGGTGGACACCTACCTCTGCCGCTATCTCACGACGCGTTTTTCGGGGGTCCTCTTCAACCACACATAACAGAACATCGTCAGAAACAGCAAGAGGTCTGTGACCACGTGGTTCGTTTTGCAGGTCCGGATCTCCGCTTCGAAACTTCACAAACCATCGCCGAATAGTTCGTTCGTTGGCTGTATTCTCCCCAAATACTTTGTTAACGTTTCGAGCGGCAATTCCTGCAGAACGGCTGTTTAAATTCATACAGGAAGACGACTCTCAAATCCGGCGTCTGCATGTTACCTTTGCAAGCCACGTTACGTCCAAACAAACCACGCCTGAACCTTGTTGTTCTTCAGATCAGATCGTATGTAGAGGATTTCAGGAAGGGAGTGTCTGACCCCAGGTCTTAAACAACCCTTAGAAATAGGAAGCTAGGAGGTTTGGGCTAGAGTGCCCGATAGGAAAGTCACACGGAAGCGAGGTAGAAAGGGGGAGGAATACTCCCTTATTTATTACCGGGGGCAAGTTCTCGGGGTCGGACGGCTTAACGTGCCCATCCGATTCAGGGCGGCTATTTATTTAGTGTTTCGAGTGTTCGTACCTGCCCGGTATCGAACCTGAGGTTCCTCCGTGGCAGTCGCGAACGTTGACCACTAGGCCACCCGCCGCCCAAGTTCTTCACACACGTGCTAGGTATTTATAGTAACTCTGTGACGTAATACCCGCAAACCTGTGGGTGGCTCCATTCCGCTGTGGTGGGGGCCTGTCTCCACTGCTCGTTCGCGCCGGACATTTCATTCGCACCAACCCAATAGAAATCCGGTTGATTTTTTTAACCTATTCCGTTCACTGTGAACTACCCCTCTCACAATGCGTATTTTGAATTACGCGTCGTTTTTCATAAGGTGGTGCAAGTGTATTATCATCTTTAAATAATTCTTTTCTGAATTTTTAGATTTTTCTAAAAATTTCCTTTGAAATATTTCTTTCGTGTCGGAAAGAATTCAAAAGACGTGCTTATTACAACCGAAAATTCAGTGTCATCTTTTTCGTTTTTACATATGATTGTTATATGTCTAGATATATATTTCACATACGGCTTATGTAACTGTTGAAAGAACACTGTAATTAGTATTCAATAAAAAAGAAAATTCTCGCAAAAATTTCACGCAGAAAGAAGGATATCAAATTGTAGTTGAAGCAGATTCAAATATAAAAAATTAAAATCAGAAATCCATTTTCTGTTGTCCATGAACAGAGCTTATACAGGAGCCCACGTTCTTTGCGTTTAATTATTTTTGTGAATTGCTTGTGTATTATTAAATGTGTATTTTTTTACTTCTCTTTTTTTTCACATACATAGAAATTTCTGCATGAATATTTTCATAGCGAGAAATTTTATTGAAAAAGTATTTAAAGAACTGCTAGTGTGAAAACGCTAGTTCTAATAATAAATTCATTCTTGAGGCTTCGAAAGCCCGGGTTTCGGGCAGCGTTCCGGTGATCAGGCCCTGCGTGGGCCTGCTTCCTTCCTCCTTCGAGACTTCTGCATTGTTAAAAAAATTTATTTCTCTCTTTGCCACTGCTATTTCTTGATTTTTTTAGATTGTCGATATTACCGAATGAGAAACTGGATTTCTCTCCGGATTTCATACGGATAATTGGAGTTCTACTGTACTTGAAACTACATCACACTATGCAATAGGATACCAATATATGCAAAAGATATAAAAATTATACATATTATTCCATGCAACAAGGAGAATCTACGTGTCTCAAAAATATAGACCCAAAAAGAAAAAAATATGTCGTTATTAGACATGAATGGTATTTGTAGATACCTGTATCAGTTCAAATAGGCCTACACGTTTCTCGGTGGAATAAATTAAATTCTGTAGTTTCCGGTTAATACAATTTTTAATTAATTGTTTATTAACTATTCTTCGCGTAAAAATTAGTTAGTATTTTGCCTTCGGTCAGCTTTGAAGCATTTTCCCTTGAAGTTATCAAAAACATTTCGTTCGTTTTTTGTTTTGTTTTTCAATCGCCTAGCCTAGAGGAAACAACCAACGGTATGGCATTACATAAACGATACGTTTGTCCAATTTCAACCAAATCGACTATAAACGTTTTTTTAAATAAAGCTTGGAAATATCAAATTTTGTCTTGATCGGTTGAACAGTTCTTGAGTAATTACATTTTCAAAAAAAATAAAATAAAAAAACAGCATCCCGAGGGTACCTTTTCTTTCTTTTGGTGTCCTTAATGGCACAAAAAGAGGAGGTGCTACAGGGATATGTATGTATCTACATATAAAACTAAAAATTTTCTATCATCCCCATCATCATCATCATCATTGTCAACCATTATCAATCCACTGCTGGACGAAGGTCTCCCCAAGTTTCCTCCACAACGGTCTGTCTTGTGCCAGTCTCCTCCATGTCACCCCTGCATACTTTCGAATTTCATCCACCCATCTCCCATGTGGTCTTCTTCTGGGTCTTTTCCTGTCCCTTGGAATCCAATCTAAAATTTCGGCTGTCCATCGATGATCTGTCCTTCTGGCAGTATGTCCAGCCCATTGCCATTTCAGGGATTTAACTCTGATCATGATGTCTTCCACTCTTGTCATTTTTCGGATCCACGAGTTCCTCTTCTTATCTCTCCTGGTTACACCAAGCATGCACCTCTCCATGCTGCTTTGAGTTGTCTGCAGCCTTTGTATGTCTCTTTTAGTTAAGGTCCACGTCTCTGCACCATACGTAAGCACTGGAAGGATGCATTGATCAAACACTTTTCTTTTAAGACATAATGGCATATTGCTCTTGAAAATTATGCTGTTTCTTCCAAAAGCTCTCCAGGCAAGTTTTGTACGCCGATTAATTTCTTCATCAATGTGACCCTCACTTGATATCTGCTGTCCAAGATAAACGTACGTGTCTGTTATCTCCAGCTTTTCTCCATCAATCGATAAATCTTCATTTCTTGTAAAAGCATTGAACATCACTTTTGCCTTCTGAAAGTTCATTTTTTAATCCCACTTCTTTACTCTTGTCAGCAAGTTCCTGGATCATACTCTGCAGCTCTGATGGGGTAGTTGCAAAAATGACTACGTCATCAGCAAAACGAAGGTGGGTTAGATAATCTCCATTAATCTTTATCCCCTTGTTTTCCCAGCTCAGCGACTGAAAAACACCCTCCAATGTGGCATTAAAGAGCTTCGGAGATATGGTGTCACCTTGTCTCCCTCCCTTTCCAATTTTTACGTGTGTTGTATTTTCAAACAGCCTAATCTTTGCACTTGCATTTTCATAGATGTTATTAATAATATTAATGTATGCATCTTCAACACCGCAGGTTTTCAGAGCCATTGTAACTGCTGATGGTTTCACCGAATCAAAGGCTTTTTCATAATCGATAAAAGCCATGCACAGTGGAAGTTCATATTCCCTCGCTCTTTCAATTAGTTCTCTCAGCACGTGGATATGATCTATTGTGCTGTAGCCACTCCTGAATCCATCTTGTTCTCTCGGTTGAGCCATGTCCAGTGTTACCTTCAAGCGGTGTGAAAGAACTTTAGTGAAGATTTTATAAACTACTGATAGGAGGCTGATAGGTCTGTAGTTTCCGAGATCCTCAATGTCACCTTTCTTATGTAGCAGGATCATTGTAGCGGTGTTCCAATCCTCAGGAATCTTTCCTTCATTAAGGCATAGAGTGAAAATTTGGGCGAGTACAGTTTCGATTTCTCCACTTGCTTCTTGTATGATGTCTACAGTAATTCCATCTTCTCCTGGAGCTTTTCCCCGCTTCATGTTCTTGATTGCATGTGCAACTTCTGCTGGAAGGACTGGAGGAACTCTGGTACTGGTATCTTTCATGATGTCTGGAGTGCATATATCATCCCTTTCATATAATTTGGAGTAGAAATCTTTCACTCTTGTCAAAATTTCGCCTCTATTTCTTGTTACAGAACCATCTTCTTTTCTCAGTGCCATAATCTGTTTTCTTCCCTTACTGAGATGTCCCTTTGCTATCTTTAGGCTTTGGTTGTTTTCAATTGCTTTCCTCACTAGTTCACAGTTGAATTTCCTTACGTCTTCAGTGATACTTTTTCTTACTGTCTTGCATAGCTCTATATATTCCACTTTGGAAGTCACATCTTCTTTAGTTGTCCTCATCTCTCTTCTTTTTTGCATCAACATTTTGGTTTTTCCTGATAATTTGTTCACATGCAACTTGTTCTTAGACCCAGCAAATTTTGTTGCTGTTTCCATAAGAGCTTTGGTTACTTTTCTGTTAACTTCAGAGATGTCCACTTCTTCCGATGTTAGGCCTTCTAAAGCAGAGAACCTGTTCTTCAGTTCTAACTTGAAGGTATTATGGTGTTTTTTAAGGTTGGTTATGTCAATAGATTTTGTTTGTCTTATGAGCTTGCCACGTTCAAGTTTAGTGTTGAGGTGCATCTTACATCTCACCAATCTATGGTCACTACCTGTGTTGAACTTGTTTAGCACACTGCAGTCTTCTATGACGAATTTTTTGTTACACATAATAAAATCAATTTCACTTGTCGTCCCATTTGGATGTCTCCATGTCCATTTCCTGTGTGGCTTTTTCTTGAAGAAGGAGTTCAAGATGAAAAACCCTTCTGCCTCTGCAAACTCAACGAGAGTATTTCCACGCTGGTTTCTGTTGCCGTGACCGAATTTACCTACTGAAGTTTCATTCTGTTGCCGTTGCCCTATTTTGGCATTGAAATCTCCCATAATTATTTTCAAGTGCTGCTTACCTTTATTATTTAGATGACAAATTTCCTCATAAAATTCTTCAATTTCTTCTTCAGGATGACTTGTGGTGGGTGCATAAGTTTGAATAATCTGAGCCTGTTATCTTTTCGCGATCATATCGGATAACAAGTCGTGCAGCTCTGTCAGAGGAACTTTCAACTTCTACAACTTTATCCTTCAGTTTCTTGTTTATTATAAATCCAACACCACTAGTTCTGCCAGTATCTGTCCCACGATAGTAGAAGAGATGTCCACTTTTCAGTTCGATGAGATCTTCTCCTTTTCTCCTTACCTCACTTAGCCCCGCGATGTCCCACTTGATCCTTTGTAGTTCCTCTTCCAATTCAAGAAGCCTTGAATCAGAAGATAGGGAGCGTCCATTGTAAGTAGCCAAGGTCAGCATCAGATGGCAGCCTAGTCCGGTCCTCCGGGGATTCTTAGCACCCTCTGCCTTCATGTCGCACTGGCAGCTGCCTTGGCCAGGTACATTCCAGCTGCCGGAGACTGAGGGCCAAGATTTAAGTTGTGGAATCATTTTGGAGGGGTTTGGCCATAACTCACCACGCTGGCCAAGCGGGTTGGTGAGTGAGGGATAGAATTTCCTCTAATCCCGATGGTATAGTTATACCGCTATGGGCGGTCGTCAGAGCCCCTTTAGTGGGAACAGGATGCACCACGAGAAGGCGGGGTTGACATTTGTCAAGGAGAGGCTGTGATGTTACGCATCACCTGACCTTTCATCCCCATAAATATATATATATAAACTATACTGACAAATATCACCAGACACCCCTTCAAAAGCAAATGAACGGATCCGCTGCGTTGTTAAGATGCGCGGTACAGCTGCAAAGGTATAAAAACAAGCCTACAGCTGACCGCGATCATATCGCACTGTGAGGTTGAGTGAAAATGTTGCGGCGGGAGAGAACTGACTTTGAGAAAGGAAAGATTGTTGGGTGTTATATTAGTGGGATGTCCATAAGAGAAACCGAGAGGCAATTAAACATACCCAAATCAACTGTTTTGGATGTACTGAATAAGTGGAAGACACATGGGGTGCCTAAAGCAGCAAAACGTACCAGCAGACCAAAGAAAATCAGTGACAGAAGACGTCGGAGCCTCAGGAGAGTCGTTACAGTTAATCGACGGAGTACTGCACGAGACCTCAAAGTACATTTGAGTAAAAATGCTGGAACCTCTGTATGTACACGAACCGTTCGCAGAGAACTTCATTCCATGGGTTACCGTGGTGGTGCGGCTGCTCATAAGCATTTCATCTCTCCGTGGAATGCTACTCGTAGTTTGGCATGGTGTAAAGAACATTTATCGTGGACCGTAGATCAATGGAAAAGGGCCCCATGGGCTGATGAATCCAGATACACGATCCATCATTCTGATGGCCGTGGGTGGGTATGGCGACAGCCGGGGGAACGCTATTTACCGCAGTGTACTGTTCCTACGATCACGTTTGGAGCTGCCAGTGTACTTGTGTGGGGGTGTTTTTCGTGGTAAGGTCCCTGCCCATTGGTTGTCGTGGACCAACCTGTTAACCAGCACGTTTACCTCAATATTCTGGACAATTATGCCCTACCAACTCTGTGACAATACTATGGAACCGAGCCCTGTTGGTACCAGCAGAATAATGCACCGATCCATAAAGCAAGGACTGTTACGGCGTGGTTTGACGATAATTCCGCATTGTGTGTGGACTGGCCAGCACAGAGCCCTGATCTTAATCCCATAGAGCACCTATGGGATGAATTAGAGCGCCGAATAAGAAGTTTGGAACCAAGGCCTACTACTAAGCAACAGTTAGCGGCAGCATTATGTACTGAATGGAAGCGCATGCCTAACGCTGTGTTCGAAAACCTTGTCGAAAGCATGTCTCGAAGGGTCAGTGCATGCATTAAGGCCAAAGGTGGACCGACACCGTACTAATGTATGTCAATAAATGCTATGTTGTGTTTTTCTTCTAGGTGTCCGGTGACTTGTTTTTCTCCTACAGCGTACTAATGTATGTCAATAAATGCTATGTTGTGCTTTTCTTCTAGGTGTCCGGTGACCAAACATTACTAATAGCCTCCTCTAGAATTTACCACTAGCTACGGCCCTGTCAGCGGGCCCTAACTCCATCTATTCTTACCTCCTTGTATGACACAAATCCGCAACAAATGTAATTAAATAAGCCTTACAAATTAACAGTCCTCGTTTATTTATTTACGTGATTTTACTCTTACCGTGAGAAATGTATAGTGATCATTTACCATTTAAGTAGCTTCTCTCTCTCTCCCTCTCTCTCTCTCTCTCTCCATGTAGCTTTCTTTGTTTCTTATTTATTGTTTATGCCCTACGTGAGCGTCTTTTACTTTCTTTGCTTTTTATTTCATGTAGTGTTGTTAATGGCCACTCGTGAGTTTTGATAAAGAGGAGGAACTGACCGCGCTTAGTTTGGATTTTTTTTATGGGAGATTTAACGACCAACGTGAGCAACTCAATGGGTTATAAGCAGTCGCCCGTCCGTAATTTAGGGCCACTGGTTCCAGAGAAAGAAGAGAGCCAGCGCTGTAAGACAAACACAACATCCCTGCCTCACTGGGATTCGCACCCGGACTCATCTCGGACGAAAGACAGAAGCCATCGCTTAGACCACCACGCCACTGGGCGGCCTTTATTTAGATTTTCTGTATTTCAAGGGATATGAAAAAACCCACTGTAGTCAACGGCGGCTGGTCTATATGAGCACATGGGCATTTGTTCTATCCACCATTTTTCAGGAAATGTTATCAAATTAATAGAAAACATTACAATTAAAAAACTTTCTGTGCATGAAAAGATTATTGCACAGAAAATATATTGAAATTATATGTTATTATATATTTGAAAAATTTACGGCAGTAAAAACATTTTCCGTTTCCTTGCAGTTCCATCCGTAGCTCATGAACAACCTTGAATTCTGTCTCCCATGAACACAATCTCCTGCGGCTCCACTCAAGGGTTTTTGAACATGTGCAGTTAAGCACTCTGCTGGAAGCTAGCCTGCACTTTGTAGACAAGAATCAGAACGCATTTCCACATTGCCCATTCTCCTTTCGGTACCGGAAAGGGGGGTGGGGGGTACGTAATCGCTCGCTTCTGTGTCTTGAGTTTGTTACTGGAACATATATTATTTTAATTCCATTCTTCCCTTTAATCGGTGGAACAGTGACAGTGATAGTTAAATATCCTTAAATAAATAATGAAGTATGAGAAGCTAATGTTTGTCTTCTTAATCACGAATCCTACTGCTTATTTTCTGAAACATACGTTCTCCTCGCATGCGTATGAACAGAAATTGGAAATTAAAAGGCTGGGTAGACCTACGCCAGATCTTGAATTACAGCAAAAATTTAAAGATTAAAAATACTGAGCTAATCAGGAACTTCACTTCCGAATCATATAATGAAAATGAATGGATAAAAAGTGCTGTCGTCATTATCATCATCATTGTCAACCATTATCAAACCACTGCTGGACGAAGGTCTCCCCAAGTTTCTTCCACAACGGTCTGTCTTTTGCCAGTTTCCTCCAGGTTACTCCCGCATACTTTCGAATTTTATCCACCCATCTGTCATGTGGTTTTCTTCTGGGTATTTTTCTGTCCCTTGGAATCCAGTCTAAAATTTCGGTTGTTCATCGATGTTCTGGCATTATCTCCAGCCCATTGCCATTTCAGGGATTTAACTCTGATCATGATGTCTTCCACTCTTGTCATTTTTCTGATCCACGAGTTCCTCTTTTTATCTCTCCTGGTTACACCAAGCATGCATCTCTCTATGGTTCTTTGAGTTGTCTGCAGTCTTTGTATGTCTCTTTTAGTTAAGACCCACGTCTCTGCATCTCTCTATGGTTCTTTGAGTTGTCTGCAGTCTTTGTATGTCTCTTTTAGTTAAGACCCACGTCTCTGCATCTCTCTATGGTTCTTTGAGTTGTCTGCAGTCTTTGTATGTCTCTTTTAGTTAAGACCCACGTCTCTGCATCTCTCTATGGTTCTTTGAGTTGTCTGCAGTCTTTGTATGTATCTTTTAGTTAAGACCCACGTCTCTGCACCATACGTAAGCACTGGAAGTATGCATTGATCAAACACTTTTCTTTTAAGACATAATGGCATATTGCTCTTGAAAATTATACTGTTTCTTCCAAAAGCTCTCCAGGCAAGTTTTAAACGCCGATTAATTTCTTCATGTGTTCTGATAGGTAAATATCTGTCTTAATATATCTGTCTTCTTACGTTTATTGTTTGCAGGTGAAATTTCATGGTCTACAACTGGCGTGAAAGATTTTTGATATTTTGCAGACAAAATTCAGATGCCTGACATTCCCTCTGCACACAAGAACAATGTACTGATTTTGAGTAAACTTTGTGGGCAAACATAAGATCGTAACTAGATTCTAGTTATAGGTGGAAAATTCAATACTAAAATGAAAAAATAAAAAACAATCAACATACACCAAGTGATCACTGAATTTTGGCCACTTCTATCAAAAGTGGATGCGGCCCGTTGACCACATGATTTCCGAAAGGGTGCGAATAGTCGACGACGTAGCATACGTATATGGTGTGAGTGGAGCAGCAGGTAGTAAAATTCGGAGAGTGATGGATAAATGGAAGGATTGTTGGAGCTCGGAGAGCAGGTGCCTCGGTATCTGAAATGCCTGAACTGGTGGGTTGTTCACGCGGCGCCGTAGTTAAAGTGTATCGGAACTGGCGTGAGAATGGTAAAACAACGACCCAGAGACAAAACTACACAAAACAGCGAAAGGCTGATGTGAGAAGAGAGCGTCTGGTCCGATGACTCGTACCAGAGCCGTAACTAGGGCGGGGCAGACGGGGCGGCGCTCAAGAGAGAGCGCAGAAATCACTGTTTGGAATGCGATTACAATTGGAACTGAAACTTTTTCACAAGTTTTTTGGCACAATTAAAATTAGAATTTCCTCCTCAAAATGTTCAGGAATTGTTAGTTGCTCACATTCAGTAATGAAGGTGTGGTTGTATAGTCCGTCTAACTGAAGAAGAACCGTGGCCCTCTTTTTACAACAATGGGCCCCTAGTACTTGTTTAGTTGGATGGACTTATACGTGCGTTGCAAGATAAGGATGTTTACATTTTTGAAGATTCTCTAGAGGCTATTCAGTCTTTATTGTGGCTGCATGCCACGACTGTCAGCTACATTCGGTCCGCTTGATGCGGTGCTGAAGGTCCGAACTCCGAAGCAGTTGCAAAAAACTGTAAAAACAGTCACATTTTGATGGTGCCTTCTTTACGCCTAGTTTTATTAGAACTTAGAAATGCATTTTTACGCCTAGTTTCATTAGGAAGTCTTTGTAGTACTGTAATATTTCTGAAATTGTATCTGCTTTTTGCTGTCTTTAATTTAAAGCTATTTTTCTTAAAAATTCTTCTCTATAGCTTGTGCTCGCTTAGATTTTCAATGCTGTATTTTGTTCTTTTAGTGTGTGTGTGTGTGTGAGAGAGAGAGAGAGAGAGAGAGAGAGAGAGAGAGAGAGACAGAGAGAGAGAGAGACAGAGAGACAGAGAGAGAGACAGAGAGAGAGAGAGAGAGAGAGAGAGAGAGAGAGAGTGAATGAAAGAGATAGATACAGAGAGGGGGCGAGGGAGTGAAACAGAAAGAGATAGATAGAGTGAGAGTGAGGGGGAAAGAGAGAGAGAGAGAGAGAGAGAGAGAAACAGAGATAGAGACAGTGAAAGAGAGAGAAAGAGTGAAAGGAAAAGAGAGATAGTGAGAGACTGAAAGAGAGAGAAAGAGTGAAAGGAAAAGAGAGAGTGAAAGAGAGAGATAGAAAAAGAGAGATTAAGGCGCCATATTTTGCGGTTTGCCTCGGGTGCAGAAATGTCTAGTTACGCCCCTGCTCGTAAAGGTCAAAAGACGCAGTACTGTTCAACGGTTAACTCCCCATTACAACAGAGGTCAACCCGGAATAGTATCTGTCCTGACCATACGTCGCACGCTCGCACGTATGGGCTATAACAGCACAAGACCCCGACGCCGACGACATCCTCTCCTAACCACAGTTAATCGGCGCAAACGACTCGCCTGGTGCAAAGATCATGCAAGTTAGACGTCTGATGAGTGGGAAAAAGTGTGCTGGTCTGAGAAGTCGAGTTTTTACTCCACTCTGTGGATGGTCGTGTACGTATTTGGCCCCAACAACATGAGACACTCGATCCATTCTGCATGGTCTCCACAGTACAAGTAGGTGGAGGCGGTTGTATGGTGTGGAGCATGTATACTTAACAGGAACTTGGACTCCTGGTGCATGTGTAACAACGTATGATTGCTGCCCACTATCGCGTTTTGCTTGCTGACTCTATACACTCAACAATATTGAACTTTATCTTGAATGGCGACGGTATTTTCCAAGATGACAATGGGCCGAGCCACAGGTCCAGTGTTGTGCAGGAATGGTTTTGAAGAACACATGTCAGACTTCAAGCATGTCGATTGGCCTCCGAACTCCCCCGACATCAATCCCACAGAGCACTTGTGGGACACTATGGAACAGCACGTCAGGTGTCTGGATACATTAATCACCTCCATGCCTGCACTGAAATCCCCATTACAGACAACTTGGTTGGCAATACCTCCCAACTTCTTCCGGCATCTTATTGAATCGATGCCATGTCGGATAGCTGCTGTACTGAGGGAGAAAGGAGGACTTACGAAGTATTAGGTAGGTGGTCATAATTCCGTGATCACTAGGTGTATGTTGAATCGATGCCACGTCGGATAGCTGCTGTACTGAGGGCGAAAGGAGGACCTACGAAGTCTTAAGTAGGTGGTCATAATTCAGTGATCACTCAGTGTATGTTGAAACGATGCCATGTCGGATAGATGCTGTACTGAGGGCGAAAGGAGGACCTACGAAGTATTAGGCAGGTGGTCATAACGCAGTGATCGCTCAGTGTATAATGCCGCATCTTACGAACTATATTCGTTCTTGTGGCTCATTTGAACTTGCTCTGCCAGGAAATTAGGAATCGGACTCCAGTTCAGTTCCAGATTTATTTATTTTATTTATTTATTTATTTTTGGCGTCTTATTTCTTGAGATACTTTTAATAGTACTGTGAAGCATATAAAAATATTAATACATCAGTCCTTGTTACGTGTACTCTACCTGCTTGCTAAACCACGAGCTGCCACTGACTAAAGTACAAACACAACACTGATATCCAATCGTACCACAGCATTTATCCAATTTCACAGCTCTAGCCAGTGTCGTGACCACTCAACCATCGAACCATCGAAGTGTTCAGCCGGAGTTGGAGGTGTCTGAATGAAACAGATAATCATGAATACTCGTAATTTGAACAATATTTTCCATATAAGCAACACTCATTATTTCTGTTTCAGGTATCTCACACTATTGGGTGTGTGCATAAGTTCTACCCGTTTTCGTAGGCTACGAAGAAAGGAGAACACAAGAAATAACGTGCCTAGCTAGGATTTCACATAATTGCCATCATTCTGTATGACCTCTTGCCATCTGTCTATGAGTAGCTGAATCCTACGCCGAAAAAACTCTTGTGGTTTAGAGTAAAAAAAAAGTCAGGTAATGCCGTTTTCACATCGTCCACATCATCGAAGGTTCGGAGAGCGAAGGCGTTCTGTAACGATCGAAAAAAGTGGTAGTCCGTAGGTGCCAGGTCAGGGGAATACGCCGGGTGAGGTAACACTTCCCAACCAAAGTCCAGTAATTTTTGCCGAGTGATTAAAGCAGCATGAGGTCTGGCGTTATCGTGATGAAGAATCACACCTTTGCGATTGACGAGTGCTGGCCGCTTCGATGTCAGTTGTTCTCGCAATATGTCCAACTGTTGGTAGTAGAGGTCAGCATTTATCTTTCGGTTAGGTGCCAACACCTCCCAGTGGATTATTCCCTGGACATCCCACCAAACACTCAACAAAACCTCTTTGGGATGCAGTCCACCTTTTGAAGTCGATGAAGCAGGCTCCGCACCTTGTCACACAGTCCGTCGAAGCTTTACATTACGGTACTGTACCCACTTCTCATCACCCATTACAATTTGTCCCAAAAACGGTTCATTTCTGTGACAAGAAAGCAAAGAAACACAGGTACGGATTCTCTCCTCTCGTTGCTTTGCAGAAAGCTGGTGCGGAACCCAGTTATCGAACTTGGTGATGAACCCAAGCGCATGCATCCGTCTTTTGACTGTTGTTCTGTGTACCGACAACGTTTCCACTAATTCCTGAACGGTTGGGTGTGGGTCATTTGTTATGGCTTGGTCCACATTCTCGTCAGAAACCACGAATGGACATCCAGGACGTGGTTGATCTTTACAACTTCTGTCTCCGTCCCGGAATTTTCGAAACCAACAATCATCAACTGCATCCTCCCCATACACTTGACAGATGTCGCGGCAAGCCGCGGCTGCAGTACTGCCTTTTTCGAGCTCGTACAGTTTTTAGAGCTCGTACATTAGACATTAAACAATGTCTAATGTGCTCCTTATCGCATGCCATGTTACACCATCCGTGATTTCCGTTACGAATGACTTACTCGAACAAACCTAGTGTCTCTATATGCTCTACTGCTCCACGCTTTATTGGCCGAAAATTCGGCATCGCAGAGTCATCTGTGACGTAACTACTCCGATCGCAACTTGCATCCTTTACAGAAACGGGTAGAACTTTTGCATACACCCAATGCATACAGAAGAAAAGACAGTTCAGTATAATATAGACGTGGTTTGCTGTTCTTTTCATAATTTCGGCTTGTCGCCTGTTGCTACTAACCATGGAAGTCAAGCCCACATGCATCAAACACGAGTGTTACATGAGGCATATTTTCAAAATCTAGATTTTGTCGGCTGACATCCGAGAGGATGTTTTTAACGAGCCATAATTCTCGGGGTACAGATCACGACTTTTGGCAAACAAAAAGTCTGAAAGTTGGCATTAAAAAGGTAATTCCAAAGTTTTTTCTATGCGTTGGTTCTGTAGTTTTATTTGTTTGTCTGGGTTTAAGGGACCAACTCAACAGACTATAACAGTTGCCGGTCTCTAATTTGTGGCCACTGGTTCCAGGGAAGGGACAGAGCCATAAGACAAACACACCATCAATGCCTCACTCGAATTATATTAGAGGTCAACGCTTCGTACTCCTCGGCTGCCGGGGATGTTTTATAACAAAAGCAGTTCGCACAACCGACTCAGGAAATTTCTAAATCACAAAAACCGCAAAATGGTATGGAAAAATGAGTAATCAGAAGCTGAGGAACGCATACAAAATCAGCAACGGACGCAAAATAAAAAAAAAAAAAAAATCAGGTAGGGCCTCTTTAGGTGCGCAAACATAGTTCCGAATGCAAATATACTGCCTTGCCTCCTAGCAAATAAATAGCGCATCTGGAAAATCAGTTACTACGTGGATTTTGCTGAGCGTAGCTTATAGCTAGCTGATGTCAAACGAATTTTTCTACAGTTAGTTTTAAAATAAACTTAGTTCAGTAAGATACGAAAATTATATACAGTGTTCTCATAGTTCTGGCTATCGAATGCAAAAAGAATTTTTTGAATGAAACCAGTAGATGTGCAGATATTGTGTAAAAAAAAAATCGCTTTTCCACCCAGAAGTAAAGCAGAAATCCCTAATGGGCAAATCAGTATACTCATAGCGCTGTGCGACATGAAAACAAAATGAATTGCAGACGAGACATCGTTTCCACAGACGACGGGTAACAGACAGACGGGCGGACAGAGTAAAAACTTCAAGCATTCCTTTTTTTTTTTTCTTATTATTATTATTATTCGAAAGACTGGCTGAAATCGAAAAGTGTATTAGTGGTAAATACGCGCTGAAATCGAAAAGTGTATTAGTGGTAATTTCGCGATGAAATCGAAAAGTGTATTAGTGATAATTTCGCGCTGAAATCAAAGCCCGTCAGGTAGTGACTATTTTCCGGAAGTGGGTGTCTCCCAGCCTTTCGGATGGCACAGACTGACGCGCCGTAAACGGTGATGTCATAAGTGACCTTTGACTTCGCCGTCGTCAAGTGCGATAAGTGCTGGAGCATGCAAGTAGGCGAGAATCCTGGAGCGGAAGTAAAGGGGTGACGACATTTCATCCGCTGATGAAACGTGATTTCTGTTAGATACGGAGATCAAGATTCCGAGGAACGTGACCCACGTTCTCGTTTTAGACTCACGGGAACACTCGGATTTCAAACGTGCGGCAGTGAGCAATATACTCTTTCGTTTCTTGCCACTCCCACAAACAAATGTGCAAATATTGAACCAGCAACTTCCTGAAACTATCAGCCATATTGCTGTAATTTTTAACGAAGACTTCGACCGCCCCCATACCGTTAATGAAGCACAGGGTAACAGACAGACGGGCGAACAGAGTGAGATAATTAGTAAATTGTTTTCATGTTGTTTACCTCAAACAAATTCCCATCTCGTTAACAGTGTACAAAATAATTTCATCGGAAAGTAGTATTTTGCGATGGATTGAACTAAACATCTCACTTTCTGACGTAGGACTACGTCTAACTCCGCTGATAGTATGGGGCGACTTACGGCCGACCCCTGTGACAAAAATAGGTCCCAACTGAAATCATTACAGCGTTTAAAATACGGGCCGCACACTAATCGTGTTAGCATATTCGTAAACAGCATGGAGTCCAATTCGCGTACTGCGCGATACATCTTGCTCTGTGCGCGAGGGAGATGACGCAATATTTCTGGGTGTGCCCCGCATTTGACTCAGTCTATATGAGCGTAACACGACTGTGCATGGTATCGTTCTAAAGCTCTCGACGAGATCTATTCAAATATACGAAGAACATTTCGCAGTGGTTTGAACTGAACATCTTAAAAATTGTTTTCGTGTGAACGGATTAACATTTTCGACAAGGCCGCGGAATTCGCAGAATGAACGCAAGCGAAAATGGAGAAAATCAAAACGAGAGGCAAGAGCAAGTAATGAGGAATGTAAAGAGCCCAAGAAGACAGAGCACTACGTTGGGTAATTCGTGTATTGATCTGCTTTGTGTTCGCAATGTATCCAGCATTATTTGTAAAAATTATTTAAGCTACTTTTCATATCATATACCTGTGTTGGCTATAGCAAATTAAACAAACGCTGTGAATACTCGTCTAGCTAATTTGAACTCTCCGATATGCAAGCCGTGGCCCTACGTTACAAAGTGACGGCTCAATCAGAACTGAGACTACCTGTATTTTTTTTATTCGAGTATGGAACAGTACAAGTGAATAAATTCGTGGTTCACAAACGCGAATCCCTGGAGGCCCTCCCGGTGGCGCAATGGGCTATTCGTCCGAGATAGGTCCGGGTTCGAATCCCGTTGAGGCATGGATGCTGTGGTTGTTTTACGGCCCTGGTTCTCCCTTTCCTGGAACTAATGGCCCTAAATCAGGGACGGGCACTGCTGATAGCCCACCGAGGTGGTCGTTACCCCCCCCCCCCCCCAACCAAAAACAAACACATTTGAGACACAGGAAAATTTTCCTGGAATATTCTTTAAACAGTGAAAAGTATTTAATGATATCTCTAATTGATTAAAAACTGGAGGCGATATAAGAATTTTACGGCAAATTATCTGTTTTTATTAAAATCTTGATCTGTGTATTATGAAATTATACTGGTAATGCTAGTTATGAAATCATAACTGGTAATATTAGAAAACCTTTCCATATTGAATTGAAAGAGTGGTTGTCAAACGTCTTCTTTCTTTCCGATATGTCCTCCTGTTTGACGTCCGACGAACATTCTGGGATGAATGCCTAATATTTCAAGAATGCCCAAAATTTCAGCTATTAAAAGTTAAAATTCTCCCAGTTTCTCCAATTGGAAAATTGTGGGTATTCAGTTATGGATTTCTAAGCACAAAACGCATGATCAGTAACATTAACAGGACCCTTGGGGATGGGGCCATAATAGTCCTCGTGAGTTTACAACTAAGGCTAAGTCGTTCGTTTCGAATTTCTAGGGCCACTGTAAACAGTGCCGTAAGGACAAACATAAGAGCCAGGATCGTAGCAAGCTTTCCTCATCTGGGAGGGCGAGACTTGAAATTACGCCCCTTCGATTTCAAAATTACGCCCCTTCGAGTTCCACTCAAATAATACGTGGTTTTACTTTCTCACACACTGCCGTTATAGGAAAGCATTATGATCGTTCAAAAATCGCATTTCAGTATTTTTGACATAATTTTTTAAAAAATGTAAAAACTAGATAAATACCCAAGAACCACAGGTTGTTGTAAATACCAAGTAAAGCGTAAACGTTATGGGAACGCCAACAACACAACACTCCACAGAAATGCAGAACGAATGGGCATCGGGTAGGGAACGTAACAATAGGAAAATCTTTAGGGCCTTGGAAAAATTTCGTTCAAGGTTAAACGCTCAGAGAAATTTCTGCGACAGAGCAGAAAAGTAACTCTTCATCCCAATGACATGTTCGGAAAGGTCATAGAGGTTAGGCATATCAGCATATTGCTTTCTATGCCTCCATTCACTGTTTTGGAAAATTCCCCTCATGAATATTAGATATTCACGCCTCATAGGTATGTTACGCTGTACTCCTGGTTAGCTGCATGGAATAATCTATGAGACTAACTAAAGTCTTTAAAAAGAAAATACTGAACGGTGTGACTTTCTTTTTTAGTTACAATTTCTATTTCTAACGTCCCCCAGAGCATGAATTTACGCCCCTGGAATGATCATTCTGGGAGGGAAACCGCCCACCCTGCCCTCCCGGCAGCTACGGCCTTGATAAGAACTACCTTTGTCTTATCGGGATTCAAAACCAAGTTCAGCAGAACGAGGAGTTCGGTCCCAAGAGCACTAGGCAACCGGACGCCAGACATATAACCCGCTGAATCAGCGCTGCTGGTTCAGTGGATTTCCCTTGTTCGCTGAGTATCAATCACAGTGTGCGGTTGAGAATGTCTTACTCGCTGTCAGAACGTCAGGGCGGTCACTTCGTTTCAGTATTCCGCAACTGTAGAGCTACTCCACCCAGCCCTGCACTTAATATTATATTAATGGGGGAAAAAAAAAAAGAAGAAAAAGCCTGTTTTTCTCAGTGGAAAGTAGGCATTTACTTTTTTTTTTTTTTTTACTGGGGGTTTAACGACCACCGTGCGCGTCTCGATGGGCTATATAAGCAGTCGCTTGTCCCTAATTTAGGGCCACTGGTTCTAGGGAAGAGAGAGAGCCAGTACCGTAAGACAAATACAATAATCATGCCTCACGGGATTCGATCCACTACCCAACTCGGACGAATGGTCAGAAGCCAGCTCATAGACCACTGCACCTCCAGGGCGGCAGGAATTTACGAGTTACGTGTTTTGTACAGATTAAACAAGTTAGTAAAATCACGCAATGCATTGATTATGATACGCTTTCCAACATACTAGAAATCATAAAATGGCTGTGGAATAAATCTCACTCCTACGCCCTGACCTTTGATCCCATTTCGATGATATTCAACAGAACTGGTTCAGTAAACCTCCGAAATAACATGATAAATTTTTGTCGCAATCGAAGCAATTTTACGTAAGTTATGATGCATAAGGGCTATGGAATAGACCCCGCTTCTGTGTCCTAACCTTTGATCCCATTTCGCCCATTTTCAATAGGATTCGTCCCCAGGCGCAGGCTCCTACAACATACTAACATTTCATCCAAATCGAAACATTTTTACGTAAGTTATGATGCATAATGGCGATGGAAGTGATTCCGCTCCTATGTCCTGACCTTTGACCCTCATTTCGCCATTTTTCAATAGGGTTTGTCTCCAGGTGATCCCCTACCACATACTAATATTTAATCGAAATCGAACCTTCTTTACGTTAGTTATGACGCATAAGAACAGTGGAATGGATCCCGCTCCTATGTCCTCACCTTTGACCCCATTTCGTTCACTTTCAATAGGGTTCCTTCCCAGGTGATTCCCTTCCACATACTAAAATTTCATCGAAATCGAACGATTTTTACGCGAGTCATCGTGCAGACGAACATACGCACACAACGCGTGACGTAATGAGGCAGACAGAAATCGCGGCCATCTGCTAGCAAAAGTGTGACGTCATAAAACTTTAATAGGATCCGCACATTTGTTTGACTGCTGACGTCATGAAAATACAGGTCGCGCCATCTTTTTCTTCCCAATTAATGCGTTCCCAAGGATGAAAATTTGAACATCGATTTAAATAGCTTCATTTTATAACTTGGAACACCTAATATTTTCTAAAACATAACCATAATTATGCAATCCTACATTTGTTTGTCTACTGACGTCATCAAAGTACAGGTCGTGCCATTCTTTTTCTGGTTTCAACACCACCAAAGGAAAAGTCATTGATTTTTAATATAATTATGGTTATGTTTTAGAAAATATTAAGTGCTCCAAGTTATTTTAAGAAGTTATTTTAATCGATGTTCAAATTTTCATCCTTGGGAACACATTAATTGTGAAGGAAATGGGTACAAAAGTTTTTCCATTGGAAGTATAGGAAGCAAAATTACTTGACGTCTACCTTAATAATATGGGGTAAGAGCGATGGAATGGATCACAATCTTATGTCCTGACCTTTGACCCCATTTCGTCCATTTTCAATAGGGTTCGTCCCCAGGTGGTCCCCTACCACATACTGAAATTTCATCGAAATCGAACCATTTTTACGCACGTTATGGCGCATAAACGCAATGGAATGCATCCCGCTCTTATGTCCTGACCTTTGACCCCAATTCACCCATTTTGAATAGGGTTCGTCTCCAGGTGGTCCCCTACCACAGTGTAAAATTTCATTGAAATCGAACCATATTTACGCAAGTTATGACGTATAAGTGCAATGGAATGGATCCCGCTCCTACGTCGTGACCTTTGACCCTATTTGTCCCATTTTCAATAGGGTTCGTCCCCAGGTGGTCCCCTACCACATACTAAAATTTCATCGAAATCGAACCATTCTTACGCCAGTTATCGTGCGGACGGACGGACGGACGGACAAAGCTGGAGCATATACGCTTCTTCAACCTACGGTTGGAAAGCGTAAAAAAACAGTTTACAAGTGCAACAATGCAAAATTATTTCAAGAATCAATAAAGAACGCAAATCCGACTACAGCATCCATAAAAATTAGGCTGTTATTAGATTTTTCTAACAGACGGAATTATATACGCATATCCTAATAAAGCCAAGTTAACCTGCTTTGACATGCTAATACCATCTGCTCGACTGCTCGCAGTACAATGACGTAGCTACAGAAAAACAGATTCATTAACTTCTGTTGCGTAAAACATCTGCGCTGCGTCGTGGGTGAAACATCTGCTGGTCTTAAGGTGGACGTCAAATAATTTTGCTTCCTATACTTCCAATGAAAAAACATCTGTACACATTATCTTCACAATTAATGTTCCCAAGGATAAAAATTTGAACATCGATTAAAATTGCTTCATTTTATAACTTGGAATACTTAATGTTTTCTAAAACATAACCATAGTTATGCAATCCAACATTTGTTTGTCTACTGACGTCATCAAAGTAGATAGAGGTCGCGCCATCTTTTTTCTGGTTTCAACACCACCAAAGAAAAAGTTATTGATTTTTAATATAATTATGGTTATGTTTTAGAAAATATTAAGTATTCCAAGTTATAACATGAAGTTATTTTAATCGATGTTCAAATTTTTGTCCTTGGGAACACACTAATTGTGAAGGAAATGTGTACAAAAGTTTTTTCATTGGAAGCATAGAAAGCAAAATTACTTGACCTCCACCTTTAGGTGGTTCCACCTAAAATCTCTGCCTTATGTTTCCAATGGTAAAATTTCTTTACATATTTTCTTCGCAATTAATGTATTCCTAAGGCTGAAAATTTGCACGTCGGTAAAACTAACTTTAAGTTTTAGCATGGGGTACTTAATACTTGCTAAAACATAACCATCATTATATTAAAAATCAATCATTTTTTCTTTAACTAATGTTACACCTACTAATAGATGGCACGACCTGTACATTGATGACGTCAGTAGACAAACAAATGTTGAATTGCTTAATTATGGTTATGTGGTTATGTTTTAGCAAGTATTAAGTATCCCGTGCTATAACTTAAAGTTAGTTTTATCGATTTGCAAATTTTCATCCTTGGGAATACATTAATTACGAAGAAAATATGTAAAGAAATTTTATCATTGGAAACATAAGGCAGAGATTTTAGGTAGAACCACCTCAACGCTTTAAAAAAATGTAATGCTTCTCGTATATGTTGAGTAATGTAAGACAGTTTTCAGCCATTTTAAGTGAGAATAGTTCCAGAATATACCCAAACACCACAAATTGTCAGCGTAAAAATCGAATTATTTTAAGTGACAATGCAAGAGGACAAAAGTATCTGATTCGTCCTTAAAAAAATATAAACCTTCAAAAAATATATTGTATTGACTAATGATTCGATTTTGACAGTTTCTTTGCACTTCCCTGCGCGTGTTTCCCCCAGTTCGCCCATTTTCAATAGGCTTCGTCCTTATGTGGTCCCTTACCACATACTTAAATTTCACTGAAATCGAACCATATTTACGCAAGTTATGACGCATAAGGGGGACGGAATGGATCCCGTTCCTATGTCGTGACCTTTTACCCCAGTTCGCCCATCTTCAATAGGGTTTGTCCTTATGTGGTCTCTTACCACATACTTAAATTTCACTGAAATCGAACCATATTTACGCAAGTTATGACGCATAAGAGCAATGGAATGAATACCGTTCCTATGTAGTGACCTTTGACCCCAGTTCGCCCATTTTCAACAGGGTTCGTCCTGATGTGATCCCTTACCACATACTTAAATTTCACTGAAATCGAACCATATTTACGCAAGTTATGACGCATAAGGGCAATGGATTGAATCCCGTTCCTATGTCGTGACCTTTGACCCCAGTTCGCCCATTTTCAATAGGGTTCGTTCTTATGGTCCATATATATTCTTATAATCCCTTACCACATACTAAAATTTGAGTGAAATCGAACCATATTTACGCAAGTTATGACGCATAAGGGCAACGGAATGGATCCCGCTCCTATGTCGTGACCTTTGACCCCATTTAGTTCGCCCATCTTCAATAGGGTTCGTCCTGATGTGATCCCTTACCACATACTTCAATTTCATTGAAATCGAACCATATTTACGCAAGTTATGGCGCATAAGGGCAATGGAATGGATCCCGCTCCTATACCATGACCTTTGACCCCAGATTGCCCATCTTCAATAGGGTTCGTCCGGATGTGATCCCTTACCACATACTTCAAGTTCATTAAAATCGAACCATATTTACGCAAGTTATGACGCATAAGGGAATGGAATGGACCCCGCTCCTATGTCGTGACCTTTGCCCCCATTAACCCCATTTTCAATAGGGTTCGTCCCCAGGTGGTCCCCTACCACATACTAAAATTTCATCGAAATCGAATGATTTTTACGCGAGTTATCGTGCGGACGGACGGACGGACGGACAAAGCTGGAGCATATACGCTTCTTCAACCTACGGTTGGAAAGCGTAAATAAAACCATTCGGCTAACGGGGCTCACTTTTAAAATAAAACACTGAACATGGTTGTAATTGTATTTTATTTTATGAATGATAATGTTGTGGTACTGATATGCAGAAAATCATTAATAACCTAACAAAGGCAATAACGAAAGTTTGCAAAGTGCATTTCACACTCTATGGCCGCTACAATTTAAATCTTAATCTGGGAGATGTGGAGTATGTGTGAACGAGCAGAGTTTCTTTCAGGCATACATCCAGGGGCGAAGCCCTCCCGGAAACGACCATCGACACCCCCGAGACATTTTAGGTTACCGAGCCAAATTTTAATACATTCAGGCTATGATGAAAACGGAAGTTTCGTTTCTTTTTATGATACATTTCTTCAATTTTATTTTTTTAAATATTTGTTCAAATGGTACTAGTTATAGTTTATTTTATTGAAAAGTGTATTACGACGCATGGTATTCTTCAAAATATAATATGTAGACTAATCATACCTAATTATCTGGGAATCGTCAATCAGAAAAAACAGCGTGTTGAATGCATTTTAACAGATAAAAATTTCAATCCTGCGGAACCTCCCCTTCCTTCCTTTAGCTGAAAACAATTTGTTATTCCTGAAATGTTTGAAGAAGTAATTACTATATCAGGTATGTTTATAGAATTTTTCTTCGGGGGGGGGGAGTTTTGAAATCCACCATCTGGAACAAAATTAAAGTTAATGAAAAATTGAAGAAAAAATTAAAGCATTTATATTCTAATGTATTTTGATACATTTTTATTAAATTAAGGCATTTTTTCCAATGCAAGTCGCATTTTAACCAAAAACAAAAAATGCAGTATTTTCCGGGGAGATAGGCCCTAAATGCGCCCCTGTGCTAGATATATAGTAATTACTTCTATATATGTATATAAATATAGTAGTTAAAATTATATCATCATCGTTGTCAACCATTATCAATCCACTACTGGATGAAGGCCTCCCCAAGTTTCTTCCACAACGGTCTGTCTTGTGCCAGTCTGCTCCATGTTACTCCCGCATACTTTCGAATTTCATCCACCCATCTCCCATGTGGTCTTCTGGGTCTTTTCCTGTCCCTTGGAATCCAGTCTAAAATTTCAGCTGTCCATCGATGGTCTGTCCTTCTGGCAATATGTCCAGCCCATTGCCATTTCAGGGATTTTACTCTGATCATGATGTCTTCTTCCACTCTTGTCATTTTTCTGATCCACGGGTTCCTCTTCTTATCTCTCCTGGTTACACCAAGCATGCATCTCTCCATGGTTCTTTGAGTTGTCTGCAGTCTTTGTATGTCTCTTTTAGTTAGGGTCCATGTCTCTGCACCATATGCAAGCACTGGAAGGATGCATTGATCAAACACTTGTTTTTTAAGACATAATGGCATATTGCTCTTGAAAATTATACTGTTTCTTCCAAACGCGCTCTCTCTCTCTCTCTCTCTCTCTATATATATATATATATATATATATATATATAGCAAATGGAAAACTTGCCCCTCTAAGTTTCCATTTGACCCCCCCCCGGCCAAAAAGTCCTGAAAGAAACACTGTGAGGGAGTGGTTTAAACCTTTTCGATGTTGTCAAACGACACATGCATACGTTTTTTATCGTCGTCAAGAGCACGCAAAAATATCATTAAAATATATCGACCAGTCACACTAAATTATTTTCGAACACACGATAGGGAATGTCGCACGAGAAGCATAGAACTGTTAGGTTTCACATGAAAGAAATCACAAATACATTAAGGCTGCCCCGGTTGCGCAATGGTCTAAGCCAGTGAGTGGTTCTCAAACTTTTTACCTGTGCCCCCCCCCCCGACAAGAGAAAATACTGTCACCCCCCCCCCCACACACACACACACACCCCCACAACCCTGCCTGTGTTCTTTACCAAAATAGAAGTCATGGTAAGTTTGACATTTTATTCAGCTTATTTAGTGTTTTTCTACATACTATTTTTTAATTTTTAATTTTTATCTATAGAAAAGTATGCTGGGCCCCCTTTTATGCCCTTCGCGGCCCAACAGTTTGAGAACCACTGATCTAAGTGATGGCTTCTGATCATTCGTCCGAAAGGGGTCCGGGTTCGAATCCCGGAGAGGCATGGATGTTATGTTTGTTTTACGGCACTAGCTCTCTCACTTCCCTGGAACCAGGTGCCCTAAATTTGGGAGGGGCGACTGCCTAAATTTGGGAGGGCCCATTGAGTTGCTCACGGTGGTCGTTAAGCCTTCAATAAAAAAAAAATACATTAAGAATATCATTATAAATGTAAACCAAAGAGCCAAAACATTATGACCAGCGCGTCTTTATGCAAATCGAAGCAACTGCAGGTAAAGGACGGCGCGTATGAAGGTCATGAGACTGTATAAATAACACCTGATGCTTAGTTCTTTAATCGGTGTTGCTGTTGTTCTTCAGATGGGAAAGGATTCAGATTTGACAAAGGCCAAATTGTAATGGCCAGACGACTGGGTCAGAAGATTTCCGAGACGGCAAGACTTGTGGGGTGCTCATGGTCAGCCGTGGTTAATACACTGGCGTGCAAAAATTAAGGACGAGACGGTTTTTCGAATGTAACGTCGTGCAGAGGTGCTCCACATCGACTCAAATCATACCATAAGATCCCCAAGATGTAAGAATATGGGACAAGTGAGCAAAACCGTCCAAACAAGGAATCCAAAGTATACAAAGGCACTTTATTGAAAAGGTAGCTTCGAGCACAACTGGACAGAAGACAGAAACGTCCATGTGACAGGCGGCTGCCAAGAAAAATCCAGTCTTTAGTAGAGGATATGATCACCCCTGACTGCGTTGCTGGATTTACAACGTCTGTCCATGCTGAGGACGAGGTTGTCAAGGAGATGTTGAGGCATCGCTGCCCATTCCTCTTGTAACGGCAATCGCAGCTGCGGAATCGTTGCTGGCGGCTGGTGATGTGCTGCCAAGCGTCTTCCGAGAAGATTGTATGATGAGGTGTAGCGTTGTCGTCCATGAAGAGGAACTCAGGACCCACAGCACCTCTGAACAGACGCACGTGAGGCAGGAGAACCTCGGTACAATAGCGGACACCAGTGACTGAACCTCCTTGGAAGATGTGGAGGTCAGTACGGCTACCAAGCATGATACCGCCCCAAACGAGAACTCCGCCACCTCCAAACCGGTCCCTTTCGATGATGTTGGAGGTGTGATTGCGTGTTCCCTGCTCTCTCCAGATGTGTATACGTCCTGAATTGCTCGTCAGACTAAATCGGCTCTCATCCGTAAAGAGAACTCGACCCCATTGCTGATGTGTCCAGTTTTTGTGTTCCTGGAACCACAGAAACCGCCGTCTCCGATGAGCAGGCGTTAATGGCACACACCGTACTGGTCGTCGTGCAATTAGACCACCTTTGTGCTGCCTCCTGGCCACGGTAAAACGCGACAACGGACGTCCAGTTGTCTGTTGCATATGCCATGCGATTTCTCCTGCTGTCTGTCTCTTCTCGCCTGTAGGACAATATACCGGTCGTCCGCCACCATGGTTGCTCGTGGACAACCACTGCTAAACTCTCGGACAGTTGTTCCTGTAGTTTGAAATGCTCTCCAAGCTCGTGAAACGATGCTGTGAGCGATCCCGAACTCCTCGGCCACATTAGTCGCACTTCGACCTTCTTCCAACTTCCCAATGACGCGACCTTGGGTAAAGTCATCCAGATGTCGTCTACTGGATTGCCTGTTGGCCATATCACACGGTGGTAGCAACTCGACGTTGTTCAAACCGATGTACACCGTGCAATAGCTTTCACCGAATTGCTGAGCATACAGCGCCCGTGTGCTTTATACCCTTCCGACACCCCACCCTACGTCATGCTGCATGTATGCGCATGCCCTACCGTACCGGACCCTAGTCTATCTCCTGAGTGGTCTTTCGGTCCGTTCTGCCTGCTCGTTCCGCTGTTATGCTAATTTCTCCTCTTCTGTCCTAATTTTTGCACACCAGTGTACCTTCAGAAAGCGTTCCGAGGAGGGGTAAACAACGAACCGCCGGCACTCTACGACTCATCTACGCTAGAGGTGAGCTAAGGCTATCCCGTATGTACGAGCCAATAGAATGGATACTGTGGGGTAACTTGCCGGTAATTTGAATGCTGGTAAAGGGAGTAATATGTCAAAGCGAACAATAAGTACATCCAACCCTGCTGAAAATGTTACCCCTGTTTACTCTGCGAATGGGACAGTCGTGCTAAAGCTAAGCACTGGACTAATAAGGTGTCTCCAAGCAGGTCGCTAAAAGTCAGGGAAAAGAACGTGCACTTCGAATCTTTGGTGGACCCAAAAAAGTACTCCTGCCTCCACTTCACATCGAACTTGGTTTCATGAAGCAGTTTGTGAAAGCTCTGCCAAAAGATGGTGATACTTTCAAGTACCTGGCAAGTAAGTTTCCACGGCTGTCAGAAGCGAAGCTGAAAAAAGAGGTTTTCGTCGGTCCTGACATTCGAAAACTCATGAAAGACGAAATCTTGAAAACCAAAATGGATAACATTGAGAGATCGGCTTGGACATCCTTTAAAGAAGTTGTAAAGAAGTTTCTTGGCAACCAGAAAGACTTTGACTTCAAGAACATTGTAGGAAACATGCTGGAGAACTTCAAAGCCTTGTGCTGCTCAATGAGCTTGAAGCTCCGCTTTTTGAACTCCCATCTAGGCTATTTCCCAGAAAATCTAGGAGCTGTGAGTGAAGAACAAGGAGAGAGATTCCCCCAGGACATAAAGGAAATGGAACGGAGGTATCAGGGCCGGTGAAATGTGAACATGATAGCAGACTACTGCTGGATGCTGAATAGGGAGGAGCCGCAAGCAGTGCACAAGAGAAAAAGTTCTAAACGGAGCTTCGAGGGGAAGAAGAAGAGACATTATAAAGATTTTTGACTTCGTGGTAGCTATAACAAACATAACAAATTAATAAAATGTAAAATAAAGCTTTTTTTTTAGTTTTTGTGAATAAAGTTTTTTGACTCTGCTAGATTTTCTGTGTGATTTACCTAGATCTTCATCCTAACTTTGTGGGAAAACCTTACGTGATAAAGGGAAAAGCTCAGCATTTCTGAACTCAGCGTATCAAAAAACGTTAGAAACACCGAAAACGGTGCAGAAAAAAAAGTATTATTTCGCAGACCTGCGAAATCCACCGACACAAAAAGCAATCGCTAAATCGTTAAAAATCTCTGAATCAACTGTAAACAAGATTTTAATCTGAAAAAAAAAATCAAAAGGCATAATGTTCACCGCCTTTTGCCTTGGCACGTATTTGAGCTCATAACACGGTGTAGACATCTGTATGAAAATCACTTAGCCGAAGACAGATAGAAATTTATTTTGACTACTGAAGTATAAATCTACCTAAACGACTGTAACAAAAAAGGTTTGATTTACTATCGCAAAAGAGCAGAAAAAGATTTACAAACTTCGTTCCAACAATCCAAAGAAAGTTTCAGTAAAGGATTCATTATTATTACTGGTTTCTCGTACAGTGGGAACTTTAAATTAAGAAAAGTTGAAAAACAAATGTTAAAATCGATTCTACATATTACCAAAATAATGTTTTAACTCCTATATTTAAAGTGGAAATACTATTCCTTTATCCACAGAGCCTTCAAAGAGTAGAACGCTATCAGGATAAGGCTACCAGTCATCATGGGCGCCTGCAGGAAATTTTTCAAGGGGGGACAAGTGTAATTAATTAAGGTTTGGCTAATATGAAGAAAACAGTAATTCGTGAAAATGAGAGATTAATACTGTTACTACTACTTACTTACTACACTAGAACACTACTACTACGTACTACTACTACTATTATTATTATTATTATTAATTGATGCTGCTCTTGAAGAAAGTATATGTTAGTAATAGTCATGTATTATCATGTACATTGGTAACTGTTTTCAAAATAATGAAGTGTCGAACAGGGCCACGCCAAGCTTTTTAAGTTCAGCACACACGTTATCGTTTTCCAATTCCAAATTTCCAATTAAATTGGGTTATTAAATTAAACGCCCCAAACTCCATCTTTCCTTGTGGTCCAGTTCTGTGAGTGTAAAAAAAATGTAATAAATAAAATAAAATAAAATAATTCTGCAGGGGGGGGTCAAGTGACCCCGGTGACCCCCCTCTGTCGGCGCCCATGCCAATCATGCATCCAAATCTATCATTCTATTTCTTGAAAAAATGAAAACTGAGACGGGTATCAAGTGTATAAATTTTGCTCATATTCCTTCAAAGTCCCTTGATGTGTCACCAATGGATTATTATGCCTTTTGATTGCTAAAAAGAACGCTTTCTAAACGCATACCTATAACAATTATTGGGCTATGGAAAACAGTGGAAGAGGAGTGGAATAAAATGCAAGTACTGTACCAATTTTAAGAAATGCCCTGTTATCTTGGAAATCTAGATGTAGGTTCATAGTAAAGAGAAAGGGCAATCAGATAGAAGATTTAAGAAATAAATAATTTGATTTTAAACATTAATTATATTGCTGGAAAATTATTCAACAAATGTGTGAACATCCTCTATAACTGGAAGGGAATGTTTTGAACAGAGAATATTTTTTCTGGATGATCTTTTTTTCTTTTTCTTTTTTTTTTTTAAAGAAAACAAACGCTTGAAGGGAAATGACTTCAAAGTAATGAATGAAAGATCTGGTTTTCAGGAGAAACATTTAGAGGCATTCAAATCAAAAAGCTTAGGGGGCAAACGAAAATTTGAGATACTGTAACGTGCCTGCCCATCAGGACGCACATGAGATAAAGGCAGATAGCAGAGAGGAGCATGCCAGTGTAGTATAGTGGATAGCACTCCGGAGCCGAGAGTTACAGGTTCGAATCCTGCTCCTGGCATAAAAATGGTGGAGAAGTTTACTTCGTCATAATAGAAATAATACGCAAATTTCCACTGTGCCTTCTGTGTTGTCTAAGCGATTTTATCGCACCCACAACCGATGAATTTAAGTAAAAACCAGAAGCCCCCAAACTATAGTACATAAAAGAGGTAGATAAATCAATCATAAACCATGCTTGGGACAATAAGAAATTTCTTTGTTGTACTTTTGTGTCTTGTGCCATTTGGACACTTATGCGACACGAATACCTGCTACTCAATTGGTCACCAAGAAGGAAAAAACATCTCAAGCAGTGGCATACCTGAAAAACTCCCACCCCCCACCCCCAAAATATCTTCGAGGCCCTTTTGCAAAAACCTATCCTATTTGCTCTTAATTACTGAAAAGTTTAAATTCCATATCGTTAATTAAGTTCTACGGACGTTTTACTAATCAAATTCTTTGGAATCTATGATAAGTAGTTTTGGTAAAACCTAAATGTTACACTTTATTGCTTGTAACACAAATCTACGCGCTGTAATTAAAATGATTGCCCTAGTTTTATACCAATAAAAATATTACAAAACACATACGCCAAAGTTAATCATATCATGCAGATTTTATTCTTTTAAAGGACTAAGGCCAGCCTCTTTGAAATGGGTCTGGTTCATTTGCCCGACGTTTGCTTCACCGAAGGGTCACTTGATCGAAAATCACTTCACCGAAAAAATGGTTTCACCGAAAGATCACTTGATCGAAAGGTACATTTCCCCGAAGGATCACTTGATCGAAAAGTTCATTTCATCGAAAGGTCTCATTACCTAAAAGTTCATTTCATCGAAGGGTCAGTTTATCGAAAACTTTGAATTTTATTACAGGATCTGTTGAAGCATGGGGCAAGTTCGGCGGACAGAACTCCGAAACGTTAGGGGATCATACTCAAATTGCACTTTTGATTTCTCCGTGTCACAGAGAATGTAAAGATTTAGTTTTGAGACAAAAATCATTAATTTTAAGTCCCTAGGCTTCGGCTTAGGCGTTTTTAGCAAATTTTAATCATGCTCACAAGGTTTACATAAAAGTCATGTTCAGTGCTCATGTTTAAAAGTTTACAAAAAAAGTCAAGCTAATAATTATGCACATTTTTTCAGGTAAAAAGAATCAATTTTAGGTCCCTAGGCCTCGGCTTGGGCCTTTTTAAAAAAATTTAATTGTGCGTGCTCGTATTCATAAGGTTTACGTAAAAAGTCAAGTTAATAATATTGCACATTTATTCAGGTAAAAACAATCAATTTTAGGGCCCTAGGCCTTTTTAGAAAAAGTTTAATCATGCGAGCTCATATTCATAAGATTTACATAAAAACTCAAGTTAATAATGCTGCATATTTATTCAGGCAACAAGAATCAATGTTAGGGCCCTAGGCCTCGGCTTAGGCCTTTTTAGCAAATTTTAATCAACGTTATCATATTAGAAAGGTTTGTATAATAAGTCAGGTTATTAATTTTGCGCATTTACTTTGACCCAAAGAATTAATTTGAAGGCCTTAGGCATCGGTTTTAGCATTTTAGCAAATTTTAATCATCCGTGCTATATGCACAAGGAGGATTAAAATTTGTTAAAAATTCCCAGATCTAGGCCTATAAGGCCTTAAAATTAATGTTTTAGGCTTGAGCAAAAGTGCAACATATTTTAATTAACTTTTATGTAATGCTTATGAATATGAGTAAGATTGAAATCTGTTAAAATGACCTGTATCTAGTCCTACGGTCAGAAAATTAATGTTTTGTATTTGAGTAAAAGTGGAACATTATTTACCTGACTTGCTATGTAACCCTTATGAATATGGACTCGGAGGATTAAAATTTGATAAAGAGGCCCAGATCTAGGCTTTATAATTAATGTTATATTTCTTAAAACTTACTTATGGAGAGGTGCTTCATAAAAATTAAAAGTGCATTTTTTTATAAAATCCCATAATGTTTAAGTGGCCAGTTTTTCAAAAAAAACGCACCACACTCGAACAGATCTCTAAAAACAAAATTCTAAGTTTTCGATAAACTGACCATTCGGTGAAATAATCTTTCGATATAATGAACTTTTAGGTAAAGTAATCCTTTGGTGAAATGAACTTTTCGATTAAATGTCCTTTCGATGAAATGAACTTTTAGGTGAAGTGACCTTTCGGTGAAATGAACCTTTCGATCAAGTGATTTTCGGTCAAGTGATCTTTCAATCAAGTGAACGATACCCCTTTGAAATGCCTCACGATCACACAGGAAAAGCATGTAACGGCCGTGTAACAGTGTCTAAAGGCCTTTTCCAATTTATACGAAAATACAGAAGACAAGTAAGCAAATGAAAAAGTAACAACTAAGAATTGTGGCACAGAAAGAGTAAAATAACTTAATATTTATTTACTCTTGAACATGAAAAAAGCACACTTGACATAATGCCATAATGCTTTGCACATAGTAAAAGTCTTTTCTTTTGATCCTGTTATACATTTAAAAAAATGTCACAGGTCTCTGTTGTTTTCGTTTCCGCGAAGTACATCTTTTAGCTCATTATATTCTGAAGGATGCGCTGTTTTGTACAAAAAAAGTGTAATATTATAACGCCTTATCCTCATTCATATAAAAATTTCATTTCTTCAACTGATACTTCATTTAAATTATTTTGTTATCATACATGTATAGGAACTATTGCTATTTTTGTGAAAAGAGGTATCAAGTCCTCTGAAATAGGTGCTTTCTCGTCATCCAGTTCTTATAAACTAAAGCGAAAAGGATTTCTTGAAGATTTTACTTATTAACTGAAAAAAAAATGCTTTTCTTTTTAATACTTCATTCAAATCAGCTGTCAAAAATTCCTGGCTATTTCTTTAACCAGTTTGGTATGAAGTTTCTACAAAAATTTTGAAAAATCCTTCTGCTGAAGCTAGAGGCTCTTTTAGCCGTGAGCACCCCATCCCTACACTGCGGGGGGGTTGCGTGGGCTATAAGTACACCCATGCCCTCCAGATAAAATCTAGGAAGAAACTTTGGGAGATCTTTGGCCAGCAGTGAATGGCTACTGCAGAAGATGATATATTTTTCATTTCTTCACCTCTCATACTTTTTCATACTATACGTATATGCGATGTGCTCCAACATTCAATGGGAAATTTCAGTATTATTGCTTTCTACTGTAAATTTCCACGCTTTGAATTCTCAACGTTTTTGACATTTTTACTGCACACAGACGCATCCAGAGAAGTTCAACATAAATAGCGATCAGAACTAGCAGTAGCGTACCCAGGAGGGGGTGCAAAGTGCCATACGCACCCCCCAAAATAATTTTGTCTAGTATTAAAAATTGATAAAAAATGTCGTTGACGTTATTTTGCTGGTGTCGCCATTCTGGCCTTTTTTAAATTGCCATTAGTTACTTCTTCATTTGGAATGGTCAGACGAGATCACATATGCCTATTATTAATACCTGTCTCCCCCTGCTCCGTGCGCATTTACCACTTGTAGGCCACCAAAGAAAGAATAGAGCGAACTGGTGTTCCACGTTGTAGTGCTCAGGGCGTCAGTCTCATGAATGATGGGGACAGGGGCGGGGAGGAGGTAAGCCTTTTTACCTTGAGTACATACCATAGCAGGATAACCATAGAATGAACATTACTTTTTAATTAATAGTATTTGAGAAATAAAAATGCCTGTTCTTATTTACATTTTTTTCTTTTTTTGGTCACTTTAGGAAAGAACGACATCGTAGCTAGTGATAAAACCAAGAATGTGAGAATTTTTCGATTGTTGACTTTACATCATATGAAATTTTATTCACTGATGCATAATACAGATGCAACTTGATGAAAAAGTTATGTATAGTGCTTGAACAGTCTGATGCAGTGGCGTACCCAGAAGGGAGTGGGGGTGCAAAGTGCCATATGCACCCCCCAAAATAATTTTGTCTAGTATTAAAAATTGATAAAAATTGTCGGTGACGTTCTTTTGCTAGTGTCGCCATTCTGGTCTTCCTTAAATTGCCCTTAGTTACTTCTTTATTTGGAATGGTCAGACGATATCACATATGCCTATTATTAATACCTGCTCCCCCCCCCCCGCCGTGCGCATTTACCACTTGTATGCCACCAAGGAAAGAATAGAGCGAACTGGTGTTGCACGTTGTAGTGCTGTGGGCGTCAGTCTCATGCAGTGTTTCTTTCAGGCATACATCCAGGGGGGTGAAGCCCTCCCGGAAACGACCCCTTCCCGAGACATTTTACGTTACCGAGCCAAATTTTAATAAATTCAGGTTATGATGAAAAAAGAAGTTTTGTTTCTTTTTACGCTACAAATATTTCTCCAATTATATTTTTTTAAATATGTGTTCAAATGGTACTAATTATAGTTTATTTTATTAAAAAGTGTATTACGACGCATGGTATTCTTCAAAATAAAATAAGTAGACTAATCATACCTAATTGTCTGGGAATCGTGATTGAGGATCAAGAGTGAGTTGAATGCATTTTAATAGATGAAAATTTCAAGCCTGAGGACCCCCTCCCCTCCTTTAGCTGAAAAAAGTTTGTTATTTCTGAAATGCTTGAAGAAGTAATAACTATATCACAGATGTATATAGAAATTTTCTTCGGGGGTTGACGAAAATGGGAAGTTTTTTGAAATCCACTATCTGAAACAAAATCAAAGTTAATGAACAATTGAAGAAAAATTAAAGCATTTTTTCTAATGTAAGTTGATACATTTTTATTAAATTAAGGCCTTTGTTTCTAATGTAAGTCGCATTTTAACCAAAAAACAAAAAATGACACATTTTCCCGATGGGGGGGGGGGGGGACAAGGCTTTCTCTAAATGTGCCCCTGTGCTGGATTTATACACATATATATATATATAAATCAAATGGAAAAGTTGCCCTCTCTAGGGTTCCATTTGCCCCCCCCCCCCCCCGGCCAAAAAGTCCTGAAAGAAACACTGGTCTCATGAATGGTGGGGACTGGGGCGGGGAGGAGGTAAGCCTTTTTACCTTGAGTACATACCATAGCAGGATAACCAAAACGTAGAATGAACATTACTTTTTAATTAATAGTATTTGAGAAATAAAAATGCCTGTTCTCATTTACATTTTTTTTTTGGTCACTTTAGGACGGAACGACATCGTAGCTGCAGTGATAAAACCAAGAACGTGAGAATTTTTCGATTGTTGACTTTACATCATATGAAGTTTTATTCACTGATGCATAATACAGATGCAACTCGATGTAAATATTATGTATAGTGCTTGAACAGTCTGATGTAATTGCAAAAGTGATTCTCTGATCAAATTCAATTTTTAAATAGCGATAATTCAAACAACAAAATTTCGCATTCGTTGTTTTGACATTGCGGCGACGATATGCACGCTCCAAAATTAATTTCTGGATACGCCACTGAGAACTAGTGTTATCACGAAAAACTTTGTAGTACCTCCGAAGAACCGAAATGGCATATCCATATTTCCAGGGGAAGGACAAATGCCCTCTCTTGCCAAACCATATATTTCGATCATTGCTTATTCCCTGGCCCTTCTAAACAGAGGATTTTATTTGCTTCATCATACTACTTGACAGCCTTTGGTTATCTTAGCGACTCTATTCAATTAATTCTCTGATACACTTGCTGAAGGATTAAAGAGAGACAAGTGATACTTATTTTTACCTTTTATTAGTAACCTTTCGGCGAGTGGCTTGTCTTTAATGTGTTGTTTTTTTCCAACAGAAATAATTTTTGAACAAGAGGTATTTATTATTATTATTATTATTAGTTTGATGCACCTAATTTGTAAATTCTATGCTCGAAGTAAGAAGGAAAAATTATAACATGAGACCTATGAGTCTAAAAATTTCCTTTAATATCGTAAACACAAACAATCAACATTTGTTAAGCTTTCGCACTCCGCTGGGAAGCTTAATCTGGGCTTATTTTTAAAATTGTGTTTCTGAAGCGATAGACTCAACTCGGCGCAATTTCAAATTCAGCTGTAAATACAAATTAATTTTTCGATCATTGTGTTTTGTTAAACATTGATGTACTGTGTTGTATAGCAAAAAATTTCATTAAATTCGAATTCAAATTGATTATATTAAATTTACATTTTAGGCGGGTTTTGTTTTGTCTTCATGAGTTAAATATATACTTTAATTCCATCTCGGATTCGCGCCCACTTAGGATGTCTTCGAGGAAAAGAAGCAAATGCCAGATCGTACCATTTCAGTCTGAGACCACCTCGAGCTCTATGGATTCGAGTATATGTGGACATACAATGTTCTCAGAATTAAAATCTAGTTCTAAAGGAAGAAAAAGAATCATACTATCGGCTTGCTTCACAGTTCATTTCACGTACAATCTGCATTTTAACATCCCATTTATCTCAGTACGGAAAATTACAGCGTCAGTATTTCGCTTTGGAACCTTATTCGAAGAAAATGCATACAGCAAAACCCCCGTTTTCCTCCGACAACAGGACTCAGTGATAGTCAACTGTGTCACACAGAAGCGAGACACAGGTAGCGATTTTTACGTTCGGTGACGAAGACGTGATGTGAATTCCCAACCCTATTTTTCAAGTTCATTCATCGAGCCGTCAGAAGAACAATGCGAATTCCAGCGTCATGGCTAATAGAAAAGTTTTGTTTTTTTTTTCCTTTCATGAAAAAAAAAAATCCCTTTAAGTTTAGTGAACCCATAAAACTTCAGATTGCGTTCTCAGTAACTGTGAATACGAAAGGAATTCATACCGTTGTCGAAATTTCTGAACACTTTATATTAGCTTAAAATTCAGTTACACACGAATGATGCTAAGCGACAACTACGGTTAGCTCAGTAATAAGAAATATCGAAATGAATAAAAACACTCTGCTGGTCAGCTTTGAAATTAATCGAAAAGCTAATTATTATAACATTCATAGCTATCTTAAGGTATTCAAAGGCCATTCCTGCTACGTAAAACATGTTTTGTGTAACAGTTTCTTGCATTGATCGTAGAATTTATCAAATGCTACTATCGAAGAGTTCCTTTACTTTTTCTTTTAATATTCAAAGAATATCCCATCCTATTAATCCCGTGAGTAACTGGGGTACAAAGAAATAAGGAACAGTAAGTATTTAAAGAAGTAAAAACTGAAAACTTGTGACCTCATATCGTATCTTCGTGAAAATCGATGTAGAAAATCAAATGGGCAATTTAATATTTACATTTAAGCGAGAAAGCTTTGAAAAGTTACACAAAACAGTACTTACAACATCAGTTTACGTAATCCTTTAAGACTTTCTTCTTGCTTTTAGCGAAGCACATCGCTTAAATGGCTCAGAGAAGTCAGTTGGTTTTGCAGTTTGCTCGCAGATTTTAATAAAAATAAATGGTTAAATTGGTTTTGAAACACCGATTTTTAGCAATCCATTGAGAATTTTTCACATTTCTGAATACAAACATTGTCCAGAATAATTGGCTACCATCAGTTATAGATGTATTATAAAACACATTCCTGATTAAGAGAATGTGTTTTATAATACAATGAAAATGGCCCCCGTGGGAGCCATTTTCGAGCACGTATCCGCAACTAACGCATTGGCGTACCCACTGGGGGGGGGGGATCCTCATATATATATATATATATAGAGAGAGAGAGAGAGAGAGAGAGAGAGAGAGAGAGAGAGAGAGAGAGAGAGAGAAACCCTAAGATATTACATAAGAATTTAAGAAAAAATTTGCAAAAAACACTTTGGTATTGCTATTCTGGTTTAAATTCTCTCTTAAAAGGTTGGGTTGCTTGGCATTGTGTTATTACTGAATTATCCTTATGTTTCAACCAGTCACTCTCTCAACTTGTGTTTTTTTTGTAATCGTTTTTCTGTTTTTTTAGTAGCAGATGACGAGCATGGGTTGGGCCAGGAAAGCTATAGATGCATGCAAAAATAATATTATCTTGTGTTTTGACGTGCAACTCAGGGGAAGTTGTGATATATATTGTTTAAAAAAATTTTTGGTGGGCATATTACTTGCATCTATAGTTTTGCAGAAATCCATTTCCAACTAGGTCTTTGTAGAGGTGAGAAAATGCATAGTTTTGCTGGTCCTTGATAAAGCCAAGGCTCGATATTCTCGATACTTTCTACATTCAGTTTGCTATTTTTTATCCTCTTTTTACTGATACCCGTCAGTATATGAGTTTTACTATGTCGTTTTAGGAATATTGGTTGAATATTCCTAAAACGACATAGTAAAACTATATATATATACATAAAAAGGTGACATTGAGGATCTCAGGAACTACAGACCTATCAGCCTCCTATCAGGGGTTTATAAAATCTTCACTAAAGTTCTTTCACACCGCTTGAAGATAACACTGGACATGGCTCAACCGAGAGAACAAGCTGGATTCAGGAGTGGCTACAGCACAATAGATCATATCCACGTACTGAGAGAACTAATTGAAAGAGCGAGGGAATATGAACTTCCATTGTGCATGGCTTTTATCGATTATGAAAAAGCCTTTGATTCGGTGAAACCATCAGCAGTTACAATGGCTCTGAAATCCTGCGGTATTGAAGATACATACATTAATATTATTAATAACATCTATGAAAATGCAAGTGCAAAGAAAGATTCGGCTGTTTGAGAATACAGCACACATAAAAGTTGGAAAGGGAGTGAGACAAGGTGACACCATATCTCCGAAGCTCTTTAATGCTACATTGGAGGGTGTCTTTCAGTCGCTGAGCTGGGAAAACAAGGGGATAAAGATTAATGGAGATTATCTAACTCACCTTCGTTTTGCTGATGACGTAGTCATTTTTGCAACTACCCCATCAGAGCTGCAGAGTATGATCCAGGAACTTGCTGATAAGAGTAAAGAAGGGTGATTAAAAATAAACTTTCAGAAGACAAAAGTGATGTTCAATGCTTTTACAAGAAATGAAGATTTATCGATTGATGGAGAAAAGCTGGAGATAACAGACACGTACGTTTATCTTGAACAGTAGATATCAAGTGAGGGTCACAGTGATGAAGAAATTAATCGGCGTACAAAACTTGCATGCAGAGCTTTTGGAAGAAACAGCATAATTTTCAAGAGCAATATGCCATTATGTCTTAAAAGAAAAGTGTTTGATCAATGCATCCTTCCAGTGCTTACGTATGGTGCAGAGACGTGGACCTTAACTAAAAGAGACATACAAAGGTTGCAGACAACTCAAAAAAGCATGGAGAGATGCATGCTTGTTGTAACCAGGAGAGATTAGAAGAGGAACTCGTGGATCCGAAAAATGACAAGAGTGGAAGACATCATGATCAGAGTTAAATCCCTGAAATGGCAATGGGCTGGGCATACTGCCAGAAGGACAGACCATCGATGGACAGCCGAAATTTTAAATTGGATTCCAAGGGACAGGAAAAGACCCAGAAGAAGACCACATGGGAGATGGGTGGATGAAATTCGAAAGTATGCAGGAGGTGAAATGGAGGAGACTGGCACAAGACAGACCGTTGTGGAGGAAACTTGGGGAGACCTTCGTCCAGCAGTGGATTGATAATGGTTGACAATGATGATGATGATGATGATGATGATGATATATATAATGTGTGTATGTGTGATCGGAACCCCCAACCCCCAGAATTTGAAACATGGATACGCCACTGCTTAAAAGTATCATCCACTAGCATTTATATTCTTTTTGTAAACGGAAATCATACTGTTACTCCCGAGTTCGGCTAGATCATATCTTAAACAATGCAAGTTTCGAAGAAAATCAATTGAGAAATGCAAATTTGGTTAGACTTACTACGTTCCAATTCACTCACATGTTTGTGAAGCATTGCTAAATTTACAGTTTCTCAATGTCGTAGAAATTGATGAAGAATGTATCTTTACAAATACATATATGGTGGGCAAAAAAAGTATATTATGTATAATCTTAAAGTAGGGACGAGCGGCGTATTATATAAAGTCTTAAGTGCCTATGAAATAAAACAACAAAAAAGGAATCATTAGTTCTTGGACGTGAGATGTTCACGCCCCATGTTGTTCCGTACTCTGGTTAACTGCATGGAATACTGTATGAGATTAACTGAAGTTTAAAAAAAAATACTGAAGGGTTTGTAACTTTCTTTTTAGTTACAATTTCTATTTTTATACATCCCCAGAGCATGCATTTACGCCCCTGAAATGACCATTCTGGGAGGGCAACCGCCCCCAGGTAGCTACGGCCCTGCTCACAATAGTTTCAGCATCTGCAAAATAAAAGCAAAATGTAAATCTCTGCGAAAGTACAGTTGACGAAGTTTACTTTATACATAATTTAAGTTTTGTAACTTATTTAAGATGGCAGCAGCGTTAGCTGAATCCTTTAGCATGAACAGCTCCAGTTTGTTCAAGTGTAAGAACGTTTTCTGTCCACTGCTGACGAAATGCTTCCTTTAGAAACTCGGGTTAAAGAAGATGAAAATATTTTAAGAAACAACATATTTATGATTCCGGAATGTTTAATCCAGCAGATGCACATCTCATTGAATCTCGTAGGCGTTCAAGTATACTTCTTGCACAACTGACACCCCTTCGTAGCTGATCTGACTTCATCATGCTTTATTTTTATTGACGCAAATTAAATTAGATTTACTCCTTGTTACTGCTTTTAACATTTCGATATTTCCCGGTTTTATAAACAAAATCAAATGAACGCTTTCTGAGAAAGTTAAGATACATACAGGGTGTCCGAGAATTATTGGACACATTTCAAAATTATATAATACAAAACATTAAACAGTTAGAAAGAAACTGACTGTACTAACGTACAATGTAACTACACAAGTAAATAAATTTTGATGTGAGATCCCTTGGTTGCTCGTAGTACGTCCAAGCGATACACTATTTCATGCCATGTATTGGCAAGCAGCTGAGGAGTTATGGAATTAATAGCAGCTGTGGTACGCTGCTTCAGTTCCTGCAAATCAGTACAAGGCGTCTGATAGACGCCCACATAATCCCACATGAAATAATCCAAATGGAGTTAGATCAGGAGAGCGAGGAGGCCACGGAATGGGACCACCACGCCCAATCCATCTATTGGAGCGTTCATTTAGGCACTTACGTACGCACGTTGACCAATGCGGGTGTGCGCCGTCTTGTTGGAAAACGACGTTGTCATATCTTTTGATCTGGGGTATAGCGAAATTTTCTAGCATATCCAAGTAAATGTCAGGGCTTCATCGGAAACTTTCATTAACTAGGTCAACCGTCACACCGCTGACGCTAGGCCTACCGGCTCCTCCACGATGTTCCACATTGCCAGTTTCTTTCAACTGTTTCATCCACCGCTTAATTGAATTCGTTGACGGAGGATTACAACCATACTCTAAACGGTACCGTCTTTTAACTTTAATGACAGACTTTAATTCCGCAAGCCATAACACACACATCGCCTTTTGCTGTACGGATGACATGACTACTGATTGTGCGTTTCTCCTCATCAGGCCACACCTAGCGCCATCTATCGGATTCTGGGAATAATAATTCTGCAAAACAAAAATATAGAAACCGTGTTAGTAATACGTGACATAGAAAAACAGACAATGCTCATAGTTTTTTTTTGTACATAATTTTGTAATGTGTCCAATAATTATCGGACACCCTGTACATGTTTTGCGTATGAGGAGGTATTGTACTTTCAAAGTACAGAAATTTTCATAAAAAAGCTACTCTGACTAAAGATATACCATTTGTAAAAACACAAGTTTGTTCGTGACGAAGATCGAAAACGCGCCCCCTTACTCCAGAGTAAGTTGCTCTCCCAACTAAGCTACACGGACGGAATGTGTATCTGCAGATTTGTCGTCTTGCAACGTGCTTTACCTCTGTAGTACGTCCCACATTCGCCACAATGCGTATGCAGTATGCATCGAATCATGTAAGGCGGTGAGAAAATGCATTACTAAAAACACCAGAGAACTGACCATGGGCGCTCATATAGGAAGGGGGAAGAGGGGCACTTACCCTCCCCTGGAAATCTGAAAACGTCCTTTCCGTTCTTGGAAGGTACTTCCGAGATTTTTGTGATAACGCTAAATTTGAATGACAATATTTCTGTTAAACTGCTGGATTCGTATATACGCAGTAAAAACAGGAAGAAGTTGGAAATTCCAGTAGAAAAAGTGAAAATTTTCATAAGAAAGCAATAATTAAATATTTCATTGCATGTTACGGTACAGCGTGCATACGTACAGCATCGAAAAGTGTGAAAGGCGAAGATGTGAAAAATATATCATCCTCTGCAGCAGCCACTCAGTGCTGGACAAAGATCTCCCGAATGTTTTTCCTCAACTTTGTATTGTGGGCATCTTTTTCTTCTTGATGACCGATTGAGTGATCACTGGTATTTCGTAGTGCATGGGATACAAGTGACCAAAAGAACAGGAAAGAAATTATTTCATTGTATACCAACTCTAAAATTATTTATCTCTTTTATGTAGTTTATTGGATCCTCCGGTTTCCCATTAACTTTGTGTGTTGAGAGTGTGGTAAGAACTGTTATATATATAACAAAATGACGCAGTGGAAATCTGAATATGGTGTTTGTATGTGTTACTCGTCGTTGTGGTTTCTGTTTGCCCCCTCCTGAAAACTAAGCTATGGACGCCCATGGAATCGACAAGGAGGGAAGGATTTTCAACACTATAAAAGTTATGTATTTTCTGCAGGACTGTGGGATTGAAGTTCTTACATTAACACTAGGCAAAATATGTAAAACAGCAAGCGTTAAAGTTTGATTGGCTGAGAACAAAAAATGCTTAGAGACCCCAAAACAAGGGTGGGAGGGGAGATATTCTCTCAAGCTTTCCAATGCTACCCAGCAAAATATTTTCCAGTCACTGAACTGGGGGGGGGGGAAGATGGATGAAGAGCACTGTGGCGATCGTTTAAACCACCTTCGTTTGCTGTTTTTGCATTGCGGTTTTCGTAAACAACCCTCCAGAACTTGAAATCATTTAGCGCCCTTGGGTCTAAATGATTCCTAATTCCTTAAAGAAGAAATAAAATGGGATTAAAAACGAACTAGCAGCTCACAAAACTCATTGAGGTCGATGGAACAAATTTTGAAGTGATTGATGTCGACGTCTGCAGTTGCCAAACTGCATTTCCTGGCTACGGCATAAAGAAAGATATTTACGGAAACGGAAACTTCGCTGGATAAGAACAAAAGTAATTCTCAAGAGCAAGTTACCTTTATGTCTTAAAAAATACCACTATTTCATCCATGTGTCCACTCAACTTCTATCTATGGTTTAAAGATACGAACCCCAACTAAGAAAAGCTTGAAGAGACCACTGACAACCTAAAAAGGCATGCAAAGATGCACGATGAGAAAAGTCAAGAAGGGGGGGCAACGGATGAGGCGAAATACAGAGACTACATCATTTATAGACCATTAGGGACAATTTGCAGTGTGAGAGATTCGACAGAATAAAGGAGTGATAACCAAAAAGACCTAGAAAACTACCACGTGGGATATGGGCACGTAATATCAGCAACTATACTGGAACCGCGTGGAATAGGATTGATCAAGTGAGAGAGTGACGGGAAAGACGTGGTAACACCTTCATCCGAGAATCATTGATGATCATAGAAATGACATGTGTGCATCTAGAGTGGGAAAAATTGAACACTACTGGAAAGAAGGACTTTCCTTGAAAATGAATGCTGAAGACAAACTTAGGGATGTGAGCAGTGGCACTCGAAAATCTCAGTGTTTCCAGCTCATCAGTTTAAGTTTCATGCACTTTATTGTGATAATCATGCTTCGGAGCAGATACTTGTACGATGAAAAAAAAAACACGTTTCTGTAAATTTTGAGCATAAATGAAAAGAAGTAATTTGTGTGTGTGTGTGTGTGTGTGTGTGTGTGTGTGTGTGTGTGTTTGACTACTGTGGATTGTAAAATGTAGATAGTTTTGGGGTGGTTGAGTGCTGTAAATCACAAAACATGGCTCCTTGCCATGTTGGACCTTGGTTAGAAGCTCGGGAAGGGTATGACTGTTGTGTTCGTACTTACAACATTAGCTCTAGCATGGGAAGCCAGGAACTCTAAATTAAATACAGGCGGCGACTCCTCAGCCTTGCATGATCATGAGGGTCGATAAATTCATGCTGCTGAGATACTAAACACCGTTGACTACATTAGTTTAGACATGATCCCTAGATTGTAGAGGGAGGCGAAGACTTGAGAAAGAAATTATTTGAACCACATTCATCTTCGGAAGGGAAGAGAAGAGTCTTATTGGGCTTTCTTTTTGTTGAACACCAGCCGTTCATGACTGTATTCGGATTTTGAAGCCAAAGTGCCATAGAGGTGGACTGAGAAGAATAATCTAGTGCTACTCCGTGCACTACATACCCTTGAAACCCGTGAGCATAACAATTTTTCTTCAGGTGCCATATCCAGACAAGAACCTAAGTTATTCATCACCACGAGCTGCTCACAGTCATAGAGACGAATATCCTGGAGAATGAGGATTTCGATGAGATAGTTTCCCGTTGCCTTCCTCATCAAGTGTCAAGGGACACAAGTTTGTTTTTTTTTTTTTTTTTTTGAAACTCTGCTCTAAAATAAGCACACACCCTGTGGTCTCCTGTGATAACCAAGCGCTGTGCACATCAGCCAGGTTTTTTGGGAGGGGATCAGCGGGCACATAAATCTTAGTGTAGAAAGGAAGAAAGGGAGGTTTAGGTTCTTGCCGCATGCACGTGAGGTCAATTGAATCCAATCCTAACTCCGCTGTTTTATCAAGGTTTCTCTGTCAAATGCACATTACTTTAATAGAATGGCATTCCCACATTTGGACTTGAAAAATAAATCGAAATAAAAAAAGAGGGTGGAAAATATACTGCAAAATAAGAAAACAAATAAAAACTGCTAAACAGAGGTCACGCTTCTTCTTCTTTTTTTTTTTTTTTTTGTAATACAAATGCTGTGGCCGCAGTTTGCTGACAGGACTTTGTCACGGTTGGGGTTTTGCCGAAGTTGGTCGGTCACGGGTTATTTTGCTCATTGTTCTTTCTTCTGGGCTCCAGATAAGTGCATCTCCGATCGTTCGATTACGCCGTGTAATAATAAAAGAAATTGAATAGTTTATACTCTGGGGCAAAAGATAATGATCCAAGAAAACAATGGAAGGCAAAAAAACAAAACATAAGGTTCGAACTTCGCTTACATAGAGAGATAATGAAACGTGCGTTTCTTTTAACCAATACTTCCTTTAACTTCGGTCATGTTCAAACAAAAACAAGCACACTTAATAAATATATTGCATTTATTGAATTTCGTAGCTATGTCTTCATCATTTGAATTACATTTATGAAGGAAATAAAATTTGCGGTCCGACAAATCCAGAAATTAAACATAGCCGCCCCGGTGGCGGAGTGGTACGAAGAGTGTAGGCTTCTAATCATTCGTCCTAAATAAGTTCTGGTTCGAATCCTGGATGAGGCATGGATGGTGCTTGTGTCACGGCACTAGCTCTCTCCCTTACCTGGGACTAATGCCCCAAAATTAGGGACAGGCGATTGCTTATAACCCACTGAGTTGCTCACGGTAGTCATTAAACCCCCAAACAAAAAATAAATAATTAAATTTTACATGTAATCATAGCTCCTGAAAAGAAATAAAGAAACAAGAAAGAAAAGAAGGAGTTTCAACACAGTGATAAATGTGAGGTGAATGATTTCATTTTGATTCGGTAGCCAGGTTGTCTAGGCCGCAGGCATCTGGTTCCTCCCACTGCTAGACCTGAGTTCTATTCCCGGGTAAGACACAGATGTTGTATTTTTCCTTATGGCATTGATTCACTCCCATTCCTAAATTAGGAATGGGCGACTCAGATTAGATGGCCATTCAGGTCATAAGTCTCCTTCGAGTTCAGCGAAAATGATCTCATTATAGGTCCACCAAAGCAGAAATTATGGATTTCACATGAGAAAACAGCATATATATAATAATAAGAGAACATTTCGTTATAAGTCTGAGAATTTCCACTCAAGCAATGTGGCTTAGTATTTTCCTTCAAGTCACGTCCAAGAGTTTATTGCGAGTTTTAGGATTATTGTAAACGAAAAAAAAATACCCCCCCGCCCCCAAAAAAAGCCAAAAACACTTTTTACCTTAGCGGAAGAAACACAATACATAAATGCAGAAACAGCTGTTATATTTTTAGTAATTTGCGAATGGCGACATATAATAGTTACAAATATAGAAGATTAAATATTAAGAGTTGTCAGGCGTACAGTCAATCAAATAAAAAAATAACTTTAGGTCTTGAAACCAAGTTTTAGTGTAAAACCAAGGAAGAAAAGTAAAAGAATAACAAAGGGTTTTGTGAAAATTGAAACTGCTACCTTAATGAAAGCATTGAAGTTTGACCGATAAAAGGGTGCCCTAAACCCCTTGTAAAATGCTAATTTCACGATATTAATAATAGCAATAATAATAAAAAGAAGTGCGACAATGATTTGGTCATTTCCAGAATCAATTTCAAAGGATGACCCTATTAAACAAGAGGCCCAGGACCCCGGCGCTACAGTCCCGTGCGGTGATCTGGCCTTACATCCAAGAAAATTTCTTCCAGTTTAAGAAACTAGGCTTCTCTTCTGCTGTAACAGCTAGATCACCGCAGTCACCCAAATGATTCGATTTAAAAAAGAAGGAAAAGGAAAAATGCTATTTTGGACTGCTTTAAATCATTGTTCCTTCTGTCCGCATTTTATTACATACATAAACCAAAAATGTTATGAGCAACATTTTTGCTTATGAAACAGTTGTATAACAGTTTTCAGCATTGTACAATTTTGTATTTGTTATTGTTGTGTGTGTACGTATCTGTTTTACCTTTAAGATGGTCAGCTGGAGGGCAGAACACATTTTGTAATTGAATAAGTATTACATACACGGTATACCAGGAAAATGTTCAACTTTTATTTGCTGTTGGGGAAGGGATATTTCATTTCGATTTAAATGCGTAGTTGTTTGCAGATTGCTCTATGATGACGACATAATCCTGTTGGCAGAGAGGAAAAAATGAGCTGCAGAGTGTTGTCCCGGATGTACGAAGTTTGTATAAAATTCAAACTGAGTATAAATAAGGGAAACACTAAAGTTATGGTTTTTGAGCGAGGAACTGTTAGTACTGAATGCAAGATAAGTCTTAATGTCACAGAGATTGACCAGGTGAATGAGTTTGTATATTTAGGAAGTATGTTTGACAGAGAGAACAAATTAAATAGCGAATTCTTCTTTGAAAGTCATAGCTGCTTTAGGAGGATTTTATAGGAATGATGGGTTCTCAACAGAGCCCATTTAAGAGGGGAACTGCAGTCCAGGGCCCCGCATTTTCAAGGGGCCCCAGAATTATGCAGGATGCTTGAAAAATTGACAGAGTTCTACAGTTTTTTTGTTGTTTTTTTTTCAGATAGCAGAGCAGAAACTATAAGAAACTGTCTTGTGAAAACAGTTTTCTACTTCTTCCCGATTTTTTTCTTTTTGGTTGAAGGTTTAACGACTACCGTGAGCAACTTAATGGGCTATAAGCAGTCGCCCGTCCCTAATTTATGGCCACTGGTTCCAGAGAAGGAAGAGGGCCAGTGCCGTAACACAAACACAACAGCCATGCCTCATCGCATTCGTAGCCGGTGAGGCATGGATGAGGCTGGATTCAAACCAGTCATGCATGGGGGCGAATGGTAATAAGCCATCGCTTAGACCACTGCGCAACCGGGCGGCTTTCCGATTTTTTAGGAGTCCGCAAAAAATATAGTCGCCCCCAGTCCATCCTCAATTCTTTCGAAAGCGTTTCAGAAGTTTTTGTACACATCTGTAATTGGAGGATACACACTTCAATATAGCGGGGATATTTTTATGGTTTCTTCATCAGATTTTGGGACTATTTTCTCCTGGGTATTTTTATTCATTGACCCATAGTGAACTCCTAGATGTACCACTAATACTGGGTCCCCAAAATACTGTCCAGCCCCGGGCTCCCTCTCTCCTTAAACGTGCTCTGGTTCTCAAGAAAGTCCCAAATTTCTGTATATGAAAGTGTAATTGTTCCTACTCTGATGTATGACAGTGAAACCTGGATACTGCAGAAGAGACATAGGAATCAAAAAGACATTGAGTCAAGAGATAGGCCGAGGATATTCTTAAAATGAGAGTTGTAGGGCAATGTCTGTATGGGTAAAACGTTTGAGAAGATACAAAATGGTGACGAAATTCAGTTCGCCAGAAGAAAACAAAACTTGTAAAACGTCTTAAACTTTTTGGGGAAATAGTATGCGTCAGCGTCAAATAAAGGAATTTTTTTAATGTCCAGAATTTCTGGAGTTAGGAGCAAGGGCAAGCAGTTTTGTTGCAAAATGAATGGCCCATATGATAGATAGACAATGAAAAAATTGGATTAAAGGCTACTTTCGAATGGCTTTTCAAGTGAAGAATCATAGGTGACTGATATCTCGTTCACTGAAACTACTGAAAACCACAGTTAGAGGGAGGGGATAGTGAAGCTGGAGTTCGTTTTTCATCGATTTTTAGATTTGAAAAGAAATCTGTCAGAAAATTTCAAGCAAAATTGTGAAATGAAATTGCGAGGACGTAGAAATACTTGTGGCTCGGAGGTATAAGTAATTGCTTGAATTAGCAACCGATTAGGAAATTCAAGTCTCTAATAATAATTAATTATGAGTGAATATGCTCGATGATAGAGAGTTTCCATATTTAAATTTTGTCCAATTTCATTACTATGGATACATGTCGCCTCCGATTCAACGGAGAAAAATTCTATTAAAATCTTTGCATAGGATAAGCAAAGAGTAATAATGGAAAAAAATGAGCTTGATTTTTTGGAGAAGTCTCCTTTTTTCCGATCAACTGAAATAAAGGTTCACGCAATGGCCTTGCTTTTAGCAGAGTAAAATGCAATGGCCTTGCTTTTTGAATATGAGGCTCCCAAGTAAGATTCTGATCAAAGGTGTGGTCGAGATATGAAATCAAACTTTTTAGAGAATCACTGCTTTGGATTTAGTGGGATAAAGTTTAATTTTCCATTTTCTGTAAAATGTTTCCACTTCATCAAGAACAGGTAGTAATTTATAATTTATTCCAGATTAAGGAACTGCTAACTAATTGCAGTATCATTTATGTAGAAAACTAGAATGCATTCATTTTCCTTAACTGGATTATCGTACAGACATAATAAGAATAAAGTAGGGGAAAGAATATTAGTTTTAGGTATTCCAGCTTCAACAGCTTGCAATGATAATCTGTAATTGTGGATTCTGTCTCTTTCAAGCACGAGCGGCGAAGGTAGGGGACACGGGAGCCCGGACCCCATCGCAATTTCATGGTCCCCCCCCCCCCCCTCACTGGGGGTCTTCCTATGAAATGTCTTAAAAATTTTGTGGTTCACATACGATTTAACGTTTCTATTATGTTTTGTTTTTTAAAAGAAGATTTTCTGGAGATCATCACCATGAGTCGTAGTTTTCTGGAAAACTCTTCAAGTACAACTTTGAAAATTGATTTTGCACAAATAAGTCGAAATGTTAACCCAACGTTGTATTTTTCACTTTGAAAGAGTTCGTTAAAGAATTTACAAATGGCAATTTTGGCTGGATATATTGTTAGAAGAACCGACCACCGTTGAACAACTGAAATATTAGATTGGATACCAAGGCGCAGGAAAATACCCAGAAGAAGACAACCTGGGAGATAGATGCATGAAATTCGAAAGCATACGAGAGTGATATGGAAGAGATATGCTCAAGACAGAAAGTTGTGGAAGAGACTTGGGGAGACCTTCATCCAACAGTGGATTGATAATGGTAAATGACACACACACACACATATGATCACTCCCTATATTGAACCTGTTCAGCACACTACAGTCTTCAATGGCAAATTTCTTATTATACGTAATAAAATCAATTTCACTTGTCATTCCACATTGGGATGCTTCCATGTCGAGGGGATACTGAAAAGTTCTCGGCCTAACCCACTTCCTCTTATAGTAGCATTATTTTGTCACCGCAGCTCGAAAGAGTGTTCTTTTGTATTGTAAAGTGCCAATTTTCAGATTAATAGCTCTTTTTTCTGCAGATGTTTCACTTCCTGAACTGAATCATGTCAATGCAAAGTGTTGAATTTTCGAATGTGGAACTCCGGGCTGTCATGAAATTTCTGTTCCTGCAAAAGAAAACTGCAAAGGAAATCAATAAGTGTATGACGCAAACATTAAAGGACAAGTGCCCTTCATATTCCACTGTGAAGAAATGGTGTGCCAACTTTCAGCGTGGAGACTTTGAGACCGAAAATGCAGCAAGATCTGGGAGGCCTTCAACAGTGACAACACCCGAAATAGTTGATCGTGTTCATGACTTGATTTTGTCAGATCGGCGAATCTCGGCTAAAACAATAGATGAGACACTGGAGATATCCAGGGAATGTGTTGGGTTCATAATTTATGAACACTTGGACATGAAGAAGATTTCAGCGAAGTGGGTGCCCAAATGTTTCAACGCCGATGAGAAACGAAAACGAGTGGACACTTCCATATCGGTTTTGCAGCATTTTGAGCAATCTGATGAAAAATTTTTGCAGCGGTTGTCATTGTTGATGAAACGTGGTTACATCACTACGATCCAGAGATGAAACAACACGTCCCTGCAGTGGTGGCACTCAGATTCTCCATGGCCAGAGAAATTCAAGACTCAAAGGTCTGCAGGAAAGGTCATAGCAACAGTTGTTTGGGATTCGAAAGGCGTTTTATTGACTGACTATCTCCCGAAGAGCCAAACAATAAATGCTGAATACTATTCCAACTTGCTATGCCGATAAATGAGGCGCTGAAAGAAAAAAGGAGAAGCAAACTGCTGAAAGGTGTTCTGTTTTTGCAGGACATTGCGCCGGCTCACAAAGCTAGCAAGACAATGGATGTTTTGAGGGATCTGGGGTTTAACTGCATAGACCATCCATCATATTCACCAGATCTTGCTCCATCGGACTATTTCCTGTTCCCAAACCTTAGAAAAAGTTTGAAAGGGAAGCATTTTTCGAATGATTCGAAGGTTATATCAGCAGCAGAGCAGTACTTGAGTGATCAGACTTCAGAATTCATTTTGGAAGGGTAAAAGAAACTCCAGAAACGCAGTGCCAAGTGTATTGAACTTCGGAGTGAATATGTGGAATAGTCTCATGATCTAACCCTTTTCCTTCTTCGTGAGGACGAAAAAATATCATCATCTCCTCGAATATATATATATTTTTTTTTTTTTTTTTGATTAGAGGTTTTACGACCACTGTGAGCAGCTCAATGGGCTATAAGCAGTCAGTCGCCCGTCCCTAATTTAGGGTCACTGGTTCCAGGAAAGGGAGAGAGCCAGCGGAGTAAGACAAACACAGCATCCATGCCTCAGCGGGATTCGAACCCGGACCCCTTTCAGACGAATGATCAGAGGCCATCGCTTAGACCACTGCGCCACCGGGCCGGCCTCGAATATACAGGGTGATTCATAAAGAAGTATACAGTTTCCAGATGCTGTAAAACAGTAACAGTTGAAGACACGGACCACAGCTGCGAACTGTTAGGTAGATGTACTCATAAAGTTTGTGTCCCGCTACTGAGGGAAGTGACGTAGGCAATAGCACACGTGTCACGTGCGAGATTATCTCGATGAACATCTTCCTCACCGATGGATTGGACGAGCCGCGGACTACAAAATGCCACTGACCCAATGGCTGCCCAGAAATCCTGACTTAATACCTTGTGACACTTTCCTGTGGGGGTACGTAAAGGACAAGGTGTTCGCACCCTTCCCTTCCTGTTGATCTAGCGGAGCTGAAACAGCGTATCACAACCACTATCACTGCACTTGATTCAGATATCTTACCCCGCATTTGGGCGGAAATGGATTACCGGCTCGATGTGTGTCGTGTGAGTAAGGGTGCACACAATTAACATTTGTGACTGTTTATACAAAACATGAAACATTCCCCTACAATTATGTTTCAGGTAACATAAAATATCTTACATTGTTCTTGTTTTATAGTGCGTTGAAAATGTATACTTCTTTATGGATCACCTGGTATATATATATATATAATTCCCAAAACAGAACAAATGAGTCAAGCATCGGCCATGTCAACACAGTAAGGGAAAGATGTATTTTTTTTTTAGTTATTAAGTAAGTATATTTTAATTTTTTTTAATATGTTAGATTATTAATATCAATTAACTCCACAGGCAAACCATTCCAGTACTCAGGACCAATGTAGTTAATACCTTGCTTTGACATCCATCATTCTTTTTATTTATATGCAGGGTGCATAAGAAAGTCCCTTTAGCCTGGAATAACTTGCGAACGAAGAGAGGTACAGTTATGCAAGTGAAATAACGGTATAGTAAAGCGACTACGCCCGATTGAATGCAACCAATAGCAGCGCCCCTAGTGGCGAGATGCGGAAGTTAGTCATTGCAAATCGAAAACGAAAAGAGATAGAGAAAAATTTCCAATTACAAAGTTGTAGAGCATCAATTAATTAGTACAAAACGACATTTTTTTCACACGGATAAGATACATTGTCACCTGAATATCCTAAAATGTCCGAAATCGATGCGCGACGATTCGAATCTGCATATTCACATTTCGCAAATGTAGCCGTATGCAAATGCAGATTGTGACGTTGTACCGTACCTACGATATAAAAACCAGTAGCAGGATGTACCCTGATCAGAAGTTTAGGTCTACGTACGCTGTGGGAGAATGGCGAGCTTGGATTTCTGGGGTTACGTAAAAAATCAGGTGTATGCAACAGCGCCTACAAGTCTGCTGGATCTATGTCGTCGTGTTACAGATGCTTGCAATAGTGTGACACCTTCCATGCTGAGGAATGTGCATGCAGACTTACTTTCACGAATACAAATGTGTATCGTGGACAATGGCGAACTCTTCGAACATAATCGACATTAACTTTTTATCACTGTGCGCCAGTTTGCCTTTTTTGTTTTTGTTTTGTCTGACGTCATCAAACTGTATTGGCATAACTACGCATTTATGTAATAAATTGTGTGTATTTGCTCATACCTATGCCTGTTCCCTTCAAACGTTCACACAAAAAGACGCGCATCGATTTCGGATATTTTAGGGTATTCAGGCGATAATTTATCTTATCCGTGTGAAAAAAATGACGTTTTGTACTAATTAATTGATGCTCTACAACTTTGTAATTGGAAGTTTTGCTCTATCTCTTTTCGTTTTCGATTTGCAATGGCTAACTTCTGCATTTCGCCACTAGGGGCGCTGCTATTGGTTGCATTCGATTGGGCGTAGTCACTTCACTATACCGTTATCTCACTTGAATAACTGTACCTCTTTCCGTTCGCAAGTTATTCCAGGCTAAAGGGACTTTCCTATGCACCCTGTATATATATCCTCATCATCATCATCATTGTCAACCATTATCAATCCACTGCTGGACGAAGGTCTCCCCAAGTTTCCTCCACAACGGTCTGTCTTGTGCCAGTCTCCTCCATGTCACCCCTGCATACTTTCGAATTTCATCCACCCATCTCCCATGTGGTCTTCTTCTGGGTCTTTTCCTGTCCCTTGGAATCCAATCTAAAATTTCGGCTGTCCATCGATGATCTGTCCTTCTGGCAGTATGTCCAGCCCATTGCCATTTCAGGGATTTAACTCTGATCATGATGTCTTCCACTCTTGTCATTTTTCGGATCCACGAGTTCCTCTTCTTATCTCTCCTGGTTACACCAAGCATGCACCTATCCATGCACCTTTGAGTTGTCTGCAGCCTTTGTATGTCTCTTTTAGTTAAAGTCCACGTCTCTGCACCATACGTAAGAACTGGAACGATGCATTGATCAAACACTTTTCTTTTAAGACATAATGGCATATTGCTCTTGAAAATTATGCTGTTTCTTCCAAAAGCTCTCCAGGCAAGTTTTGTACGCCGATTAATTTCTTCATCAATGTGACCCTCACTTGATATCTGCTGTCCAAGATAAACGTACGTGTCGGTTATCTCCAGCTTTTCTCCATCAATCGATAAATCTTCATTTCTTGTAAAAGCATTGAACATCACTTTTGTCTTCTGAAAGTTCATTTTTAATCCCACTTCTTTACTCTTGTCAGCAAGTTCCTGGATCATACTCTGCAGCTCTGATGGGCTAGTTGCAAAAATGACTACGTCATCAGCAAAACGAAGGTGGGTTAGATAATCTCCATTAATATTTATGCCCTTGTTTTCCCAGCTCAGTGACTGAAAAACACCCTCCAATGTGGCATTAAAGAGCTTCGGAGATATGGTGTCACCTTGTCTCACTCCCTTTCCAATTTTTATGTGTGTTGTATTTTCAAACAGCCTAATCTTTGCACTTGCATTTTCATAGATGTTATTAATAATATTAATGTATGCATCTTCAATACCGCAGGTTTTCAGAGCCATTGTAACTGCTGATGGTTTCACCGAATCAAAGGCTTTTTCATAATCGATAAAAGCCATGCACAATGGAAGTTCATATTCCCTCGCTCTTTCAATTAGTTCTCTCAGCACATGGATATGATCTATTGTGCTGTAGCCACTCCTGAATCCAGCTTGTTCTCTCGGTTGAGCCATGTCCAGTGTTACCTTCAAGCGGTGTGAAAGAACTTTAGTGAAGATTTTATAAACTACTGATAGGAGGCTGATAGGTCTGTAGTTTCCGAGATCCTCAATGTCACCTTTCTTATGTAGCAGGATCATTGTAGCGGTGTTCCAATCCTCAGGAATCTTTCCTTCATTAAGGCATCGAGTGAAAATTTGGGCGAGTACTGTTTCGATTTCTCCACTTGCTTCTTGTATGATGTCTACAGTAATTCCATCTTCTCCTGGAGCTTTTCCCCGCTTCATGATCTTGATTGCATGTGCAACTTCTGCTGGAAGGACTGGAGGAACTCTGGTACTGGTATCTTTCATGATGTCTGGAGTGCATGTATCATCCCTTTCATATAATTTGGAGTAGAAATCTTTCACTCTTGTCAAAATTTCGCCTCTATTTCTTGTTGCAGAACCATCTTCTTTTCTCAGTGCCATAATCTGTTTTCTTCCCTTACTGAGATGTCCCTTTGCTATCTTTAGGCTTTGGTTGTTTTCAATTGCTTTCCTCACTAGTTCACAGTTGAATTTTCTTACGTCTTCAGTGATACTTTTTCATACTGTCTTGCATAGCTCTATATATTCCACTTTGGAAGTCACATCTTCTTTAGTTGTCCTCATCTCTCTTCTTTTTTGCATCAACATTTTCGTTTTTCCTGATAATTTATTTACATGCAACTTGTTCTTAGACCCAGCTAATTTTGTTGCTGTTTCCATAAGAGCTTTGGTTACTTTTCTGTTAACTTCAGAGATGTCCACTTCTTCCGATGTTAGGCCTTCTAAAGCAGAGAACCTGTTCTTCAGTTCCAACTTGAAGGTATTATGGTGTGTTTTAAGGTTGGTTATGTCAATAGATTTTGTTTGTCTTATGAGCTTGCCACGTTCAAGTTTAGTGTTGAGGTGCATCTTACATCTCACCAATCTATGGTCACTACCTGTGTTGAACTTGTTTAGCACACTGCTAATATATAGCACACTTGTTTAGCACACTGTATATATATATATATATATACACGGTCCAGTCAGTTATTGTGACCACCTGCTAATATCCAGAGTAACCGCCATGGGCAGCGCGGACAGCAGCTAAACGGGCTGGGAGTGACTCAATAAGGTGCTGTAAGTTGTTCACAGGTATGTGGAGCCATGCCAACTCGCAGTGCATCTCACAGCTGCTGGAGGGTGAGTGGTGGAGGATCCATAGAGCGAACAACACGATCAAGGTGGTCCCACAGATACTCAACAGGGTTTAACTCTGGGAATTAGGGTGCCACGAAAGTACTCTGAAGTCTTCATCGTGCTCTTCCAACCACTCTCAGACATTTCTAGCTGTGTGACACGTCGCATTATCGTGCTGGAAGATCTCATCCGCCCAGGGAAGACAATCAGCATTTATGGGTGTACGTGGTCTGCAAGGATGGATTCATAACGAATTCGGTCCACAGTGCCTTCCTCAGGTATGAGTGAGCCCAGAGAGTGCCACGAAAACATTCCCCAGACCATAACGCTGCCCCCACTAACTTGTGTTCTGTCAGGAATGGTTGAAGAGTGTTTGTTCTCCGATGTTTCTCTCGTTATACGCCAACGTCCATCCGTTCGATGAAGCAGAAAACGTGACTCATCGGAGAAGGCAATCCTTTGCCAATCAGCGGAGGTCCGATTCCGATACTGCCGTGCAAATGTAAGCCTTTTCTGCCGATGCACCTTTGTTAGTATAGGTAAAGTGACGATCCGTCTGTATTGGAGCCCCATACACAGTAGGGTTTTCTGAACAGCAGAGCGTTACCGGAAGTGTTTTAGACACACTTCCGGTAGCCCCTGGTTCATTCGGCCAATGAGTTGCTCCACTGTAGCGTGTCGATCGGCCCTCACACACTTTCGAAGCCGACGTTCACCTCTCCCATCAATGGCACGTGGTGCTCCGCAGTTTTCACGTCGATTATTCGCAATGGTGCCATTTCTCCAATCACGATACACTTTAACCACAGCAGCACGCGAACAGTTCACAAATTGCGCTGTTTCAGAAATGCTGCCAGCCTTGGCCCGAATGCCGATAATCATCCTTTTTAGCAAATCTGATAAATCGCACCTTTTATCCATGACAGCAACGAGTGATATGTTGTCAGAATGCCTACAGCACACCACATATACCCTTCAAGCCAGCTCACGACACGTGCCTTCTTTCATTGGCTACGCGCTGTTTACGTCAAAAGTAGGAGATAGTCACAATAATGTGACTAGACTGTGTATGTATATACACTATATTGACAAAAGTCACCAGACACCTAGAAGAGAAGCACAACAGAGCATTTATTGACATACATTAGTACGGTGTCGGTCCACCTTTGGCCTTAATGCATGCACTGACCCTTCGAGACATGCTTTCGACACGGTTTCGGAACACAGCGATAGGTATGCGCTTCCATTCAGTACATAATGCTGCCGCTAACTGTTGCTTAGTAGTAGTCCTTGGTTCCGAACTTCTTATGCGGCGCTCTAATTCATCCCATAGGTGCTCTGTGGGATTAAAATCAGGGCTCTGTGTCGGCCAGTCCACACATGATACGGAATTATCGTCAAACCACGCCGTAACAGTCCTTGCTTTATGGCTTGGTGCATTACACTGCTGGTACCAACAAGGCTCGGTTCCATGGTATTGCCACAGAGTTGGTAGGGCATAATTGTCCAGAATATCGAGGTAGACGTGCTGGTTAACAGATTTGTCCACGAAAACCAATGGTACGGGACCATACCACGAAAAACACCCCTACACGAGTACACTGCCAGCTCCAAACTTGACCGTAGGAATAGTACACTGGCTATCGCCATACACACACACGGCCATCAGACTGATGGATCGTGTATCTGGATTCATCAGTCCATAGGACCCGTTTCTATTGATCTACGGTCCTCGATAAATGTTCTTTAAACCATGCTAAATGACGAGCAGCATTCCGAGTGGAGATGAAAGGCTTATGAGCAGCCACACGACCACGGTAACCCATGGAATGAAGTTCTCTGCGAATGGAACGTGTACATACCGAAGTTCCAGCATGTTTACTCACCTGTACACTGAGGTCTTGTGCAGCACTCCGTCGATTAGTTGTAATGACTCTCCTGAGGCTTCGACGTCCTTTATCACTGATTTTCTTTGGTCTACCGGTACGTTTTACTGCTTTAGGCACGCCATGTGTCTTCCACTTATTCAGTACATAAAAACAGTTGACTTGGGTATGTTTAAACGCCTCTCGGTTTCTCTTATGGACAACCCACTAATATGACACCCGACAATCTTTCCTTTCTCAAAGTCAGTTCTCTCCTGCCGCGACGTTTTTACTCAACCTCACAGTGTGATATGATCGCGGTCAGCTACATGTTTATTTTTTATACCGTTTGCAGCTGTACCGCGTATCTTAACAATGCAGCGGATCCGTTCATTTGCTTTTGAAGGGGTGTCCGGTAACTTTTGTCAATTGTGTGTGTGTAAGCGTTTGCTATACACGCTACGGATCATCTACTGGTGTTACCATTTTTGACCACATTCAGCAATGTTTCCATTTTTATATGGGGTGAGCCTACTCCCAAATTGCCACAGATCAGCCATTATATATTACTCATAAAGTATCAGTGTAGAGAAAGAATCCTTCTGCTTTTAAAGTGAGCCTCTTCATGTCCTGAAGGCTCTCTTTAAAACCATTTGAATTTGCCTTTCTGAACAGTGTGGACCTGTGCTCATGTTCTCACTTGCCTGCGTGTGCTTTAGTGAGCAGTGAATGAAATCATCTGAATAACAAAGAGAAAATAGTTCATACACGACTATGTCTTAACTTTTTCACTCGCTTTTGTATTTCATGTGTTATTTTCATTCAGGCCGTTAACATCCTCAACTTGTCATTATACGTATCTTGACCAACTTTTTTCCTTAGTAAACCTTGATTAACTTTCATTCAGGCCATTAACATCCTGGTGCTGTCATTATACGTATCTCGACTAACTTTTTCCCTAGTAAACGCTGATTAACTCATCAATCAATTATGGTATTAAACATTTTTAAACTAAATTCTAGTGATGTGGAGGTAGGTCAAACAAACAACGTTTGTTTACTATTACATTTTATTTTAAGGTCTACTATGGTTTTGTTGAGCGTTTGTTTCGTCGAAATTATAGTAGACCTTATGTAATTGCGAGTAAATGTTGCTTATTTGATCTAAATAAATGATGATGCTTTAATGTTCTAAAATTTTTGTCTTTAGCAAATTACTTGTTGAACAGATAATATAGTCACTTAATTCTAACAAATAGAAAACTTTCTATTCTAACAAATAGAAAGGGTTCATAATAAAAATGTGCAGCTTACGTAAGTCCAAATGCTTAGTTTAATCCATTTGGTGCAGTCACATTTTTGCAGTAGATTACGAATATATCAATTTCTGCTACAGTTCTTACATATAATCTACAAACTTCCGTAGTATCAAGTTGACAATGACAGCCAGTAAATCCTCTGACGATCGTATCAACACTCTCACTACAATCTTTACAATCTGTATCCTTTCTTCACACGGTTTGACTCTCGACGTAGTTTTTATTTACACTTTGATTTATTGTCAGTGTTGTCAAACCGTACAAGGAAATTCGGGAAAGTAATGTGCCGTTCAGAAGGAAAATCAAAAAGAGAAGTAACTAAATTTTCATAAGGATAGAAACTCAAAAGGAAGGTTAAATTACAAATATACATCATACAATATTATTGATATTACACAGATTATTCTTATCTGGCACTCGGTTTAAGGAATCCATTATGGAGCAAATGTTCGGAAAGTCGCTTCTGCGCAGTCAGCCTGTGACTAGTCATCATGCTACCGTCCTCCTGTGTAAGCAGTATGTTAAGATTACATAGAGACAGTTGGTAACCTGGGTGTTTATCAAGAGACAGTACCAGTTGGTAATGTTATACCTGTGGACAGTAAGGCTTCTGAATTTACCAGGACTCGGACTTTAACATGCAGTTAGTAGATTTTTTCAGTTACGGTTTACCCACTTATTAGAAAACTTTTAGAACGATCACTCTATTTCACCGTCCTATTTCATAAATTAAGATCTACTAAGCTTTCACATCCTCATTGTGATCTTGGTGCCTTCATCTGTGTCATACTTACTGCTGGCAGAGGCTGTCTCTCTACTGATCGTGAATATTTTTATCACACCGTGCTGCGAGTCTCTGCCCCCCCCCCTAATTCCACTACAGCGGGAAAGTTTGCTTCTTCGCGTTTATGAACACATGAATTAAGGAACGACTCTTTTAATTCTACGGCCATGATCGAGAGAATTCCCTAAATTTACTGAGATGGCTGATCACCGTTACTCTCTTAGCTCATACTGAGTAGGCGGTTCTACACATCCATCTATGTCCCGGTTAAGGTGAGTGCAAACATGTACGGATATACGACAGATTAAAACAACAGCTTAAAACAGCAGCTTAAAGAGAAACATTCTCTTTAGCGACACAGGAGAAAAATGGGGACTAAAACGCTTGTTGAATCAACTGTGCAAGAGAATAGTCATTATATTCATTAACATCCACTGGAACGCTAAAAATGCCACGGTTAAAGTAATCTGAAAATGGCAGATAGAAATCAGTGAAAGTAGTAAACGCCTACAGCACAAACGAACCGAAAGCGCAGAACTGTACAATTAAATAACTTTTAGTAAGAAAGCTATAATTACAAAGAATTAACCTTTAGTTCTTAGCCTATAGCTACATGTTCAGATATCTCTCCTCCGTTTTTTCTCGTTTGCCACGTATAGGGCGAATCTGTAAAGAAAAAGAATGCTAACCATGTAAGCAGCTGCAGGGTAGGAACAGGGCCGGAGCAGGGTTTACTGGAAGGGAAAGACTTGAAATTACGCTCCTTCGAATTCAAAAGTTCCTCACTTCTTCTCAAATAATGCGCAGTTTTTACTTTCTCACAAACCTGTTATAGGAAAGTAATACGATCCTTCAATAAACTCACTTCAGGTTTTTGACATAATTTTACTAAAAATATGAAAACTAGGTACATACCCAAGAGCCAACGGCTGTAAATATCCAGTAAAACGTAAAAGTTATGCAAACGTTGACAACACAGCATGCCACAGAAATTCAGAATGAAAAACAAACCAGCGCAGAACTGATGAGTATTAGATAAGAAGATGCTTTCGGAGATAGGGCTTAAAAAAATTCTGTTCAAGATCGAACACTCAGAGGAGCTTTCTGCGACAGAGCACAAATGACTAATTAGTCTCCATCTCTACCGCATGTTCCGAAAGGTAGTGGAGATTAGGCATATCCGCCTATTGTTACAATAGTGGCCAAAAGTCCTGCACCAGTAAGACCGAAAGTCAATTTTTGATGTTTGAAGTCAACTTATACAGCGTAATGGATAAGTCAGGAATACATATTATACGTCATTTTAAAGGAAATTTTATGCTGAATTCAAATATTTTTACAGAATGTTATTAACAATAACTAGAAGTGAAGTTACAAGCAAAAGTACAGCGTCTAGTCATAAAAAGCAAAAAATAATGGAATTTGTGAAATTAGTGTACAATGCGTTTAACGTAAAATTACTGCACAGTACGTTATTGAAACTTGCAGGACACTTGAAATAACTTACCAACAAGCAAAATAATAATATTTAATTGGATAACCACGGTTTCTTAGTAACAAAGTGTACCTTCTTGAACTAATGAACTTCTCTAGTTGTCCATTGGTGATAACACGGTGCCAAAATTGTGTTTAAATGTGGCTGTGATCATTCCACTGTCTTGCGCACCATTAAAAGAGTTGCAGAACTGGATGTGTGGGAAACAGAAAAAGAACAGGTCGACAAAGGCTGTGTACTGAACGTGATGATTGCGTGTTGTTTCGTCGCTCCTTAAAATCAAGGTTTAAAACAGCCACTGATTTAAGAAATGAGTGGGAGAATGAAGTAGGCACTATTCCATCTACATGTATAATTCGTCGTAGGCTACAAGAAAATGGACTGACTGCACGAAAAGCTGCACGAAAACCTTTCCTTACTGAACAAAAACTGCTCAAAAGAATTGCTTGAGCCAAGGCACACAAGAACTGGACTGCTGATGAATGGAAAAATGTTATTTTCAGTGATAAAACAACTGTTGCTCTTTCCGCTAATAATGGAAATAATTATGTACGTCGTCGGGCTGGTGAAAGGTATAAGACATGCTGCACCCAGCCAACAATCAAGCACCCACATTCGGTGATGTTATGGCCCTGTATTTCAGCCAGTGATGTTGGCAGTCTGATCTATTTTGTTCAAAATGAATAAAAAAAAATAATTTGTTTTTCGTTTATTTATTTTTTATTATAATTTGTATTTGTCCAGAGCACCTATTATAGATTTCCCGTCTTCGTAATAAGTTAAGTACCACGTTAGAGCTTTCCAGGAAAACTTTCTTAGTTATTACTGATGATTTCCTTGATCTGCTTGCCAGAAATACATATTATTAGGCATGCGGAAAAACGCACCTGATATGAAATTTCGAATTCCCGTTTTTAAAATTTCAAACACAGCTTGCTGTATGGCGTTTCAACTTACTTGGTAGCATGCACTCTGGCGCCAAAACTTTCATACACAGTACACGCTGAGGCCTCTCTTCACCATTGACTTCTGTCGACGTAAAACCAAAGTCATCATATTTTCGATATTTACGCTTCTTCACACTCTTGCCACTATTTGACGGTGTGCCCTCTTTATTTTCACTTTCACAACGCTTATTACTGTTTAGTAAAAACCGATCCATTTTTAAAAATACACACGAGAAGAAAAACTTCAAAAACTTTACTTAATCACAACAATATTTAGTTGATACGCCGAAAGTTTACAAACGCCAAAACTCAGCGACAGAGCATCAACATAAGAGACTGTTAACCTCCAAATGAGTCACAAATGACAACGGATTAGCATATTTAAGATCTGGTGACCTTCTCGAAAAATCTGGACTGAGAGTCTCATTTCTAGACGCTCGGAGAACGAGGGAGGAATGTTTATCAGAAGCACGGAGGCTGGTGTGAAAGCTCAGGTTACTTCCGGTAGCCGCCGCGAGGATCACACACGTGCGCCCCTTTGGGCGGCAATCGTGCGGTGGGAAAGCTCACGCTTGTAACATTATTGTAGAGCGCCATCTAGTAACCATTTGCAGAGACTTCTGCAAACAGTTATTACTAAATGAGTTACTGGTTTGCACCAGGTCCGCTAGATGTCGCGTCACATTACTTTGAACTGAAAATGGAAATAAAATTATGAAAATTTTGTAATATTTCGCAGCGCCCCTGTGAGGAAAGCCGCGGCGCACACTTTGGGAACCACTGTAGTAGTCTATTAACTTTGGCGCAGTCCAATGTATTTCTAATTTTAAAAAAAGAAAAGTGCGTATTGCATACACGTTTAATACGTAACTAAAAAAATCTTTGGAACACTTTAGGAACACCGAAAGTTTACGTATAACTGATGCAGTGGAATAGTAAGGAATATGTTTACGAAGGCGTTTATCTTATCCCCCCAGATGCGTTTTCGAAAGGAAAGAAATCGTTTGTCTGGTGGTTGAGGGGGACATTGTGATAGGAGCATGAGCGGGAAGATACCTTTTGTCTTTCCTCCCATCCCCTTAGGGTCTTAGGAAGAAGTGTCAGCCACATACTTGACACCCCATGAGTGCGCGGAGAAATACAGATAAACAAAAGATACGGACTTGTCGGTGAATCGGTTTCACAGCGTTAACAGTGTAATCAGGTAAGCTTTGCCCCAAGTATAGATAGATGGCCAGCAGGACCGGGATTCGAGCACCCGTAAGAAACGCCCGCCTCCTTCACAGCGACTTAACCGACTGCGCTATGCCGGTGGTCTATTATAGCTATCAACAATAAATTTTATATTTAGCAGTTTTGTGAAATAATACTATAAAACAGTACATTTCAGCTTTTCTTAAAGATAATCGAAAGTTACTGTGAATTGAAAAAGAGATCTCAAGTTCCAAAGCATTCTGTCTTCGAAAATTCGCGATCAAAAAAATATATATATTTAATTTGTGATAAGCCCTTCTACAGAAAAAATAAAATTATTACAAACGTATTCAAAAATATAATGAGCTCCAACAGAAAATAAAATGACTAACTCAAGCGCATTAATGGAAAAAATATATCACGCAATTAAATTTTACCTTGAACGTGAGTGTCATTACGAAGACATTCTAGCTCAATGGTTAAGATGCGCCGTTTGTAATCCAAATAACCTCAGTTCGAACCTAACCACCATCGCGAAAGGATTCTCTGGCGTAAGGGCTGAAAAATTGAGCGTATTCGATTTTGCAAAATTTCTGTATAAACACGGAAAGACTTGAAATCTGAAATAAATGGAATTACTAACTCCGAAAACATCTGTGAAAACACGGAAATTACAAAAAAAAAAAAAACATGAACTTTTAAAAACGGAAATTCCGTTAAAAGACGAGCACTTACCGGCAACTTTGCTTCACGTTATTTTCAAAAATTTTCCGTGAATTCACATCATTTATTTCTTTTACAGTGCGAAGGTCCAGTGGCGCACACAGAATTTCATCAAGGGTGGGGTCCAACAAGAAATTTACTGGACAAGAAAAATGTGCTATATTTTTTATATACATTGTAGATACATGTAAATCTGACTAGGGCTAAGTTAAATATATATATATATATTCAGTGGTGGAAATGAGAATTTTTCGCTGCCGGAACGCAACGTACATTTTGTAGTGTTGTCGCCAAAACCCGTCAAAATGACGTCGCAACGTTTTGTCTACTTCTGACTCCATAGTCAGAATTCGTCAAAAAGGCTTAACGCAGTTTTGACGGGTTTTGGCGACAACACTACAACGGTACAAGTGAATGCATTAAAAATTTAATATTCGCAAACCCATTTGCTGTACACATAAAACCATATAAGGAAATTTCGCTTTTAAACTTTAAAATGAAATAGTCACATTTAGCTAAAGTCAGAGCTGTTTTCTTTATTCAGAGGTACGTTTCTTATTAGAAAGACCACGCGAATGTGTGCCGGTGCAATTAAAGGTATCACCCTTTTTGGAGGTGTCCTCAAATAACAAACATCGGAGAAAAAAACGTCAGCTCGTATTTGAGGCAGAGATATGTAAGTAACTACTGGATATGGGGTGGCAAAGTAAAGAAATTCGGCTTTGTCTGAAATATCCATTTATTTAGCTGCAATATCTAACATAACTTCGATTTGAAAAAAAAAACTCATCTCCTAAAATAATCTCCAAAGTTTTTGTTTCAACAAGTCTTCTTGCATCTTTTCTTCACGTTCTCTGCAAGCCAAAAAATCTGCATTTCTCCTTCCGTCACTCAACCATTTCCGTACACTACGGCTCGGGATTGAAGATCTTTGAAGGAGGTCCGTTTATTTTTATGAACATGAGGTTGCTGACGTGTGTAATGGTTGAAGCGTTTCTTAAATCAGTTATTATCAAATTCATGGTGCTAAAACCTCTTTCACACTCAGCTGTTGATATAGCAACCGCAGCAACAGATTTAAATAAGACTTTTAAATGATGTGAAACTTTTTTGGTTTCCTTGAAATGTCTGAACTCTTCAATGATTTTCCTTTCTTCCTCCAATCCGAACATTCGGCATAAACTTAGAACCTCTCCTTTTCCATATAAAATATCTATGTCGGTCGGCCAAAAAGACGGATACAAAACATGAAGTTGTTTTACAATGTCCTCGCTGCTGAATAATCTGGCAGATAAATTGTTGGCAACACTTCGAAAAACTGAACCCTATTTATTTTCCCGTCAGATTTATATCCCCTTGAATGTAAGTCCACCCCTTTGAACACCATATTTTTTACGGCATCTGATGCTACTAAATAAAACTCGTCAAAACCACCATCAGCTAAACCTTGGAAAACTTTCACTGTAAGGGAAATATGCGAATGTGCTTCTGGTAACGATACAGAATTTCCTTGAAGACGCAGTGACAATGAACTAAGTCCCTTTAAGGTGGTTTTCATTAGTGCCAAATTTTCCAGGAAGCATGTGCTCGTAAGTCTTTTCAGTAAGCCAGAAAACATGCTTCTTTCTTTACTATCCCTTGAAGCATCAGTAGATGTAGCTTTGAAATGCAAAGCCAAGGCTGGAAACATATTCCAAACATCAGATACTGTTCGCTCACTAGATGCAACCCATCTTGTTCCAAGAGCTCTTCCCGATTGAAGAAAACAGAACTGCAATTTCTTCAGCATAGTGATGCAACTCGCGGGCGTTCTTTGGTGAAGCGTGATACAAAGAGTATAATTTATCGCAAAACGATTTAAAACTCTGTATGCCGTAAACCTCTTTAATTACGTCCCCGACAGCAAGTTCTAACTTATGATTTGCACAGTGCCATATAATAAGTTCGGGAATTTTTTAAGCTGTTGAGCCACACCAGATATGGAACCTGCGAAGTTTGTAGCTCCGTCGGAAGTGAAAGATATCAGATTATTTTAAAATAAGCTCTATTGGAAAGTACTTCACCAAGCAGTTCATAATCGATTCAGTTATTGCTGTTGCTTTCAAATCGTGAAATTCAACCAAGTCAAAAGATAGAGTTTGGACATTTATATCATCCGGATCTATAGACATTCTTATGCAGATTATGAGTACTGAGAGTCGGCTTACAGTTGTACACTCATCAACCGAATTTTATATTTTGGGAGACGATTTCTTCACAGAGCTTTTTACGCATGTCATTTCCTATAGAATCGCAAATATCCGTACATGTCTTCCTAGACTGCAATATCCTCCCCATCTCAGTGCCGTTTTTCTTTTGAATATCAATCAAACCAGGAAAATCGGCAAAAGGTCTATTGTTCTTCGCAATGAAATATGCGGTATTGAATATTTTGTAAGTATTGTCCACTTTATTTTTATTTATTTTTTCAACAATATTTTCAAAGACGCCTTCAGAACGTTTTGCGTTCATTTTAGAAGCTTCTTTATGAGCGTGACTTTCTCTGTGCTCCTTTATTTTTTCCCTTCGAGCCGTATTTTGCTTCTTCTTATCGTCAGCCGTAGATCTAACTTTTTAATCTATCCACTCCTTAGAAAGCCTTGCACCAGTTAAAAATTCTGAAACGTTCATATTCCCGGCGGTTTTTACAGACGGCACATCCTAAACACCCATTTTTTAAAACAAGCCAAGAGTACTCTTTCAAAAAATACTTACTTTCATCCTCAATCCAACACTCGGGTTTACCATTTGTTGAGCTTTGCCGAGATTCAGATTCTTCTGATGAACTTCCTGATGCAGTGATTTCCTTTGACTGTTGTATTTTCGGCGATTTTCTTGGTGATACTTCACACGGAGTCCGAGCTTGAACAGGGGGTGGGAGGGTTTCCAAATTCCCGAGTTCTGTTTTTTTTCCTTTTGACTCATCTTTTTCCCAAAGAAATCTGTTAGAGTTCCTTTTCATTATTTTCAGTTGTTTTCTTTTCTCACACAAGAACAAATTAAAACTTACAACAACGACTACAATATCAGTCAAAAAGTCACGTCCTACCACAACATAAGCTGGAGTTGAAGTGACAGCATGTGTAGAGTGTAGTAATTAAGCTCGTTGCCAGGTTACAGGAACTTCGAAGTCATTTTATGCCAAGAGCGGAGAGAGGTTGCAAGGTCATCGAGCAATCAGCTCCTGTCATGGCCTTCGCTCTCACGCAAACACTTCGCACTCATCGTGGAATTAAGCGGCGTTGCAGTCGTCACCATGGCGGGAAATCGCAAAGGAAGGACGCCAGACAGCGAAGAGAATTTTTTAAGAACTACAGCTACAACTCCGGTAGTACCTACACAAATGGTGAGTGATCTTTATTAGAGGGGAAAAATTGAAACGACGAACAATTGATACAAGATGGTGTCATTAATTGAAATGTATAATGCATTGCGAAATGTTTTATGAAAATTAAATGTTCCCTTTCTGTTGGTGTCGATAACGGAACGCCGGAACGCAGGGTTTTGCTTCCGGAACGCGGGGTTGCACTCCCGGATCGGCGTTCCGGTGCGTTCCGGCCCATTTCCACCACTGTATATATTTAACTACCCCATAAGAGCTGCAGAGTATGACCCAGGAACTTGCTGACAAGAGTAAAGAAGTGGGATTAAAAATGAACTTTCAGAAGGCAAAAGTGATGTACAATGCTTTTTCCAAAAAATGAAGATTTATCGACTGATGGAGAAAAGCTGAAGATAACCAATACCTACATTTATCTTGGACAGCAGATATCAATCAAGTGAGGGTCACATTGATGAAGAAATTAATCGGCGTATGAAACTTGCCTGGAGAGCTTTTGGAAGAAATAGTATAATTTTGAAGAGCAATATGCCATTATGTCTTAAAAGAAAAGTGTTTGATCAACGCATCCTTCCAGTGCTTACGCATGTTGCAGAGACGAAGACTTTAATTAAACGAGACATACAAAGACTGCAGACAACTCAAAGCACCATGGAGAGATGCATGCTTGGTGTAACCAGGAGAGATAAGAAGAGGAACTCGTGGATCACAAAAATGACAAGAGTGGAAGACATCATGATCAGAGTAAAATCCCTGAAATGGCAATGGGCTGGACATATTGCGAGAAAGACAGACCATCGATGGATAGCCGAAATTTTAGACTGGATTCCAAGGGACAGGAAAAGACCCAGAAGAAGACCACATGTGAGATGGGTGGATGAAATTCGAAAGTATGCGGGAGTAACATGGAGGAGACTGGCACAAGACAGACTCTTGTGGAAGAAACTTGAGAAGACCTTCGTCCAGCAGTGGATTGATAACGGTTGGCAATGATGATGATGATGATGATGATTTAACTAGGACACCACAATGTTTTGGAACTAATGGCTTTATTACCACAATTAGTAGTTAGTCTGTCCACCTTTGCTTGTATGACATCGGCAACACATCGAGGCATACTATCAACGAATTTCCGGTAGGTCTCGACAGGAATGGTTCCCCATTCTTTCTGTAAATCTGCTGCCAAAGTGAAGAGCGAAGACAGTCGTTGTGGTCGATTTCGTATCCGTCACTCCAGTTCATCCCAGAGGTGTTCTATATGATTAAGATCAAGACTCTAAGCAGGTCAGTCAAACAATATCACCACATTTTCAAGAAAGCAGTCCTGCACACACCGTGCAGTGTGGTAGGGAGCCGGATCGTGTTGGAAGAGACAACGGTCATTTCCATAATATTACCACATTGTTGGTGACCAGAATTATCCTGAACGTCGAGGTGCACTTCAGAGTGTATGGTTTGTGGTATAATAACCAACGGGCCGAGTCCCATCCACGAAAAACAACTCCATACCTAGATGGAACCTCCGCCGAACTTAATAGTTGGAAGAACACAATCCGACGACAATCGTCCGACGGGCTGCAGCTAAATCTAAACGCGTCGACCAGATTGGAAGAATTAAAAGCTAGATTCATCCCACCAAAAAACAGCTTTCCAGTCGCCAACAGTCCAGGGACGACACACCACTCCAAATGGCACTTCGCACTCATAATAGTGATGTGCGGCTTGTGTTACGCTGCTGCAGAATAATAACCCGCACTGTGCAACTCTTTGCGGATAGTTATGGTACTAACCGAGCCGTTACAAGCATTTCCTGCTTCAGCAGCGATGGAAACTGCAGAGGAAAAGCGGGATTTCTTAACATTTCTTCTCGTTGCACCGTCCTGCTTCCATTTCTTCACGACATCACTTACAATTGATTTTGGTATATTTATTTTAGCTGCAAAGCTGTGTATGGAAGCGTTACTCAAATGACATCCTATGAGCAGCCCACGCTGGAACTCGGAAAGTTCACGTCCACGCGGCATATCCGCTTTTAAGTTACTAATAACACGACAAATCATCTCAGCTTTATACGTACCTCCCCACTCACACAGCGCGAACCTTCCTGCGCAACCGTTCTTTGCACTTATGCAAATATTTGGTAGCGTCGGAATACTCTTGATGATATAGTGTATGTATGTACGTTTTTAATGAATGTTAGCATAAATCAACACAGATGAACACACAGATTAAAAAACTTCTCTGAAGAAGTAAGATAAATCCAGTAATCATTGAGCATAAAACGTTACACAGGAAAAAATTACACGGAATGAAATTACACAGCAAAAATTACACAAGGAAGAAATTACACGAAGAAAAAATTACACAAGTTGGAAATTACACATTGAATGAATTTTACAACAGATTATACAAATTTTGTAGCCATGATTATACAAAATCACGAAACTCTTAACTTAGACTGTAGACGGTTTTTGGAAGGGGTCGGAGCCCGGGGGTCAGACCCCCCATACAAAATTTTCGTAAAATCTACCGTTTAAATTTAGAATCACCAAGTTTGGTGTACTATCACATTAAACTCTAACTTAGACTGTAGACGGTTTTGGGAAGGGGTCGGAGTCCAAGGGGTCAGAGCCCCCACAAAATTTTCGTAAAATCTACAGTTTTCAATTTAGAACCACCAAATTTGGTATACTATCTCATGGTACTATAACTTAGACGGTAGACGGTTTTTGGAACGGAACGGGACGGGGGTCAGCCCCCCCACACACAAAGTTTTCATAAAATCTACAGATTTCAATTTAAAACAACCAAATTTGGTATACTATCTCATGGTACTGTAACTTAGACGGTAGACGGTTTTTCAAAGGGGGGGAGGACCCCGGGGTCAGAGCCCCCATACAAAATTTTCGTAAAATCTACAGTTTCCAATTTAGAATGACCAAATTTGGTATAGTACCTTATTGTACTCTAACTTAGACCGCGGGCGGAAGGAGTCGGGGCCCAGGGTGAAGGGGCCCCAATTCAAAATTTTCGTAAAAATTACATTTTGTACTCTTAAGAACTGCAGCTCAATTCAGCACTCCAATATCCCACCTGCGGTCTAAGTTAGAGGCCGTAGATAACAATAAAGTGCAAAAAGAACCGGTTAATGGTGTATTAAAAACACAAATTAATAAACGTTAGCTTTCACCACCAACGGGTGCCTTATCAGGCAGAAATACAATGTAATGTAAATAATGCAAATTCTTTTTTGTTTCGTATAATTAAATTAACTAAATCAAAAATCAAAATAAGTTTACTGGAAATTTACAGAAATATATTTTTCATTCATTAACTTTGACCAGCTGATAATGGTGATTCTACAGATAGTAAAATTTACCCAGGAAATACCGGGTACCCCTGCTAGTAGGAACTAAAAATAATGTTACACTTTTAGTCAGGTACAAAACAATAATTATAAAGCCCTAGGTCTGGGCCCTTTTAGCAATTTTCAGTCCGCCGTGCTAATTTTCATAAGGTTTGCATAGAAGGCCAAGATTTTAGCAATGCGCTTTACTAAGGTTGAAACTGTTATGCAGACCCTAGGTCCCCTAGGCCTAGGGCTTTTTGATAGTTTTCTGTCCTCCGAGCTGATATTTATATAGTTTTCATAGAAAATCAAATTAATTCTATTGAAATTTTACTCGAGCACAAAACATTAATAGATACGCCTGAGGCCTAGGTATATGCATTTTTAGCAATTTTTATAATGTCGTGATCATATGAGGTTTGCATGACAAATCAATTTAAGAGCGTTACGCTTATTAAAAATTCTTTAAAAGGCCTAGGCCTAGTGGCCAATAATTGATATTTGGTGCCTAAGTGAAAGCGCAACATTATTAACTTGATTTGTTATGCAAATCTTATAAATATGAGCACAGCGATTAAAAGTTACTAAAGAGTCCTTGTAAGTAATATTTTTTCACCGAGTGCAAGTGCAATTTACGAAATGTCGATAGGTCAAAATATCTAAAGTAACAATGAAATTTGGAATATTCTTTTTTCTTTCCTTTTATTTCAGTTTTGACACTTGTATTAAGTTCTGAAAACATATATACTTCACCTATTTTTTATCTTCATTGTGCTTTTAAAAGAATTTCTTACCATGTTTTGGGCAAATACACAAGAAAAAATTACACTATTCAATTTTTTTTTAATTTATTAAATTTTTTGGTTGTCATATCAAATACTTAAACTTTCTTATAAACGGTTACATAGATAAAATTCAATTTAAATATAAAACATCAAATAAAAAACACTAAGTCATATGAGCTACACAACGCAAGAAATCTAATCACCTATTATAATCGTAATTCTGTACAATATTTGAAATACGTTGTTTTAAAGAAATGTACCTACGACGTTCGGGGTTTCGTTCACCAGTTAAATGCTGCAAATAGTTTGTATGTTGTAAGAATAATTCTTTGCCGATGTTGTCCAGAAATTTCCAAACAGTTGGATGGGAACACTGAAAAAGTGACTGAAGTCCGTAATGCCATCCTTCGAAACAATTTGTAGTCCTTGCTATACAGTTTGCTGCAGATTGCCTATGGTTTCAAATAGAAATATTAAATAGAGGTTGTTTGTAAGTGCCGTTTCTCAGCTGTCAACCTCGAACATACCCAAGTAGCAATTAATGTCGGTCCGATGTCGGTTATATCGGCTCCATGTCAGGAGCCGATATCGGTTAGATGACAGTTATATTTATAGAATATAACTGTCATCTAACTAATATTCGCTGTTTGTCGGATTTAATACAACCGATACTTAGCCAGTATCATCTGAATACTTGGGAGGGTAACCTTTTGCAATATCGTTTCAATGACCTCGCCCAATATATGTCAGAACTATATTAGGTCAGAACCACTGGTAGAATGTCATAGTACAGTGAACCTAATCAAGAAATATTATGTAAAAGTGTGAGCAGTGTTCTGTTTTCAAGTGTTTTTTAAATTGTGTTTTTTTTTATTTATTACATTAGAAAATAAACAAGTACTGTAATTTTGATTCTTTTTCTTGTATGTATATTTGCATTGCAAAAACGTTTTATTATTTATTTATTTTTTTGTCAAAGTACCTTTACATTGAATGTAATGAGTACAGATTGAATTCCACTCTTTTTATACCTACCCCAAATATTATATCTTTAGCTCTGAGTAACACAGTGCTATGTTAGAATATTGGTCCAATCTCGGCTCAGGAAGATTAGGTTTCATGGTTTCAATATTTTTATTTTTATCAGCTCATTTAGTGCTTTATGAGTAATATTATTTCTGATAGCCCATGCAGAAAGTTCATTGTGAAACTCGCCCGAATGTTCAGTCTTATCTTTGTGCTCTTCAGCAAACTCAATTAACACTGCGTTCTGTGAAGTTGTTTCACCATGAAAAACAGGATTATTAGCTGCAATAAAAACGGGAAAAGGCTGTTGAGAGTTTTCATTAATTTTAGGCATTTTACAAGGAATTCCGTTATCGTTCAAAATATTATGGCGATTATCAGATGCTCCACTACAAAAAACCATAAGCATGTCAGCTGCGACACGTTTTTGCACAAAACGAGATTTGGTAGGTTTACTTTTATACATACCAGGTGATATAAAAAAAAAAAAAAGTCTGCAAAGGAATTATGCACCGGAGCGAAGTACAACCAGTAAACAGTAATCAACAATAAAGCTCGTGGGTGATTTGCACCACCGACCACGATGTGCTGGTACCTTTTTTTTTTTTTTTTTTTGGTTGGAGGTTTAACGATCACCGTGAGCAACTCAATGGACTATATAGCAGTCACCCGTCCCTAATTTAAAGATATTGGTTCCAGGGAAGGGAGAAAGCCAGTGCCGTAAGACAAACACAACATCCGCCGCCCGGTGTCGCAGTGGTCTAAGCGATAGCCTCTGATCATTCGTCTGAGAGGGGTCCGGGTTCGGATCCCGTGAGGCATGGATGTTGTGTTTGTCTTACGGCGCTGGCTCTCTCCCTTCCCTGGAACCAGTGGCCCTAAATTAGGGACGGGTGACTGCTTATATCCCATTGAGTTGCTCACGGTGGTCGTTAAACTTCCAACCGAAAAAAAAAAGAAAACACAACATCGAACCCGGACCCATCTCGGGCGAATGGTTATAATAAGCCAGCGCCTTAGACCACTGCGCCCCCGAGGCGGCCATTCTTGGCTTAGTTCGACATTGTACTGATACGAGAAGTATAATAGTATTTTGTTATTTCTACTTGGCTATACAGTATATATAATACTATTTTTATTTTGCATGATATAAAAACTGGTAGCGGTGTACTTTAGATTATTTAATTTACCTATCTGCATAAAAGGTGAAGAACGGAAAGATGGGCATTGCCGACATCATGATTTCGGCAATGCCAATATTTCGCGATGGCGAACAAACTCAAATCCTTTGTAAATGATAGTTTGACCACCTTTATTACCAATGCCATACTCAAAATTATCCATGGGAAAAATAAAAATTAATTTAAAATACCGAAATTTATGAAGTGGCACTATAAATGCAGAAGCAAACACTTATTGTATACTGGTTGTATTATGCGTAACTATAGCGGCTATAAGGGGCAGTGTGGACAGCGCCGTAATGCTTCAGCAGAAAAAACGGTCAGTAAATTAACCCCATGTGTAGGTGCCGCAGACGGTTGTTTCCCTTATCTCCGTCTCACGAGATTGTGTTACAGTAGCTGCGTTATCATCAATAGAAGTGTGCTTTTCTTCTACTATGATTCCAAATGTAAACATTTTTTGTTGTGATTACCATGCCAAAAAAAAAAAAAAAAAAAAGCAGTAATCAGTGTCTTGTGCCAGGGTGTAATATTACACTAATGGTTGGGGAAATTAATACCCAGAGCTGAAAAAGCACTTGATACCTTTAGTACAGTTTGAGAAAAACATTTCGTTGACGATCATATTATGCGGAATTTCGTTCATAAGGTAAATATGGTGAGGATGTATTCATACCACGCAATCGTCCAGTTTTGGCAGATGATGCGATTCCAACAATTTTATCTAATTTGCCAAAATCTGTGTATATAAAATTTGAATGTTTGTTTGCTCGCTCGTATGTCCGCTATACAAATCCACAGTCTTCAATTTAGAACCGCCAAATTTGGTAAACTGCTACCAAATTTGGTGGTTCTAAATTGAAAACTGTAGATTTTACGAAAATTTTGTGGGGGGGCTCTGACCCCAGTCCCGTTCCGTTCCAAAAACCGTCTACCGTCTAAGTTAGAGTACCATGAGATAGTATAGCAAATCTGGTAGTTCTAAATTGAAAACTGTAGATTTTACTAAAATTTTGTATGGGAGCTCTACCGTCTACCGTCTAAGTTAGAGTACCATGAGATTGTGATGTGATGTGTGTTTTTTGAGCTCTGTCTTTTACGTGCTTTCGAGTAGTTAATCGAGTGGGGTGTACTTTTTCTTTTCGCGTGCATCTTCCAGTTGAAGATCAGTGCTTTCGTTTCGTTTGTCTCACGAGGTGGTGAGTGAATTACTTTATTCTTTATCGTTAGTTATATTTTTCGAACGAGTTGGTCTTGTTCTTCGGTAAGCCTCGCCGTTGACATGGCGGCATTAGATAAGGGTGAAGCTCACGCCCTTATCTTGGAAGAGAAGCCATCTTCCTCCTCTTCTTCCAACCCAGCTGCTAACACAGCTTCGTTGGTCGCAGAGATCTCTAACTGCCTTACTGACGTCATGAGTTCCTCTGCCTTACCTGCGCCTACGGCCTGCCTTCCCACTGAGGGTACTGCCGTTACAGGTCTACTCTCTGTCCCTGTCGCGGATGCTATGGAGGTGTCGGGTGACGTCGCTTCTACGGCCACCACTTCATCTCAACTGCCAGATTCCCCTATAACAGCTGGAGTTTCGCCCTCTACATCTAGTAAAAGTACTGTTCCTCCATCATATGCGACTGCCATGTCTAGTGGCTCTACGTCACTCCTATCGTCTGATACTCTCCTTCCCGATTCGTATCTTCATGTCGTGGGATCCACAGCAACGATAGATATTCCCGAAGACTCACCAGCCGGCCGTCAACTGCAATCAACGATGGACCTCGGCGTATGTTTTGATGCGCTGCCGGATACAAAGCTTCAGCTCTATAGCCGAGCTCTTAAATCCATTTTACCGGCGGATGCAATAGATTATGTTGCCCGAAAACCACGATCAGTGCTGGTTTACTTCAAGAAAAAGGAACATGCTGACCTTGTCTTGACAGCAGGACTGACCATTAATGATGTACATCTACTACCACAACCAGTCGCGCACCGCCCCGTGCAGGTGACTTTCTACCCTGTCCCGCCAGAGGTATCTGATACAATTCTTTGCACGTTACTCAGTAAGTTCGGCCGAGTAGTCGGTCCCATAACAACCCTCTCGGCGGCACCCAGAGACCCAGAAGACAAAGCCATTCGTGGCTTCCGTCGCACCGCTCGTGTGCTCTTTCCGTCTGATACTCATCTTCAGGCCTGTCCAACTGTCCTTCACGTGCGCTGTGGGCAACAGCGACGTCGTATCGAGATCATCACTTCTCAGCATTGCACCCTTTGTCAAAGTGAGAGTCATGTGCGAGCCAATTGCACTCGTGCTGTTTCCATAACCGTGCCAAGTGCTGTGGCACCTTCTGTCCCTCCTGTTACTGCTGTGTCAACGTCTCCACACGAGTGGAAGGTTGCAGGACCCAGATCTTCCCGACGTCGGCCTGCAGACGTTGGTCGACAAATGTCTTTGACAGACTCACTTTCAGTTACAGATCGGAATTTTCCCACGCTTCCTACGGCACCCCCGCAGCGTATACTTTCTGCTCCTACAGATTTACCTGCTGATATGTCGTCGGTCTTTACCGTTGGCGCTGCAGATCCAGCAGCCGAAACCCTTTCCAGCACAGAAACTTCTATACCAGCTGGTTCCTCCACGATTTTTGGCAAACGCAGTGTCTCCTCACGGAAGAAGTTGAAGAAGTCTAAAACGTCCTCATCCCAGCACTTGTTCACTAGGCGGTCTAATCGCCCGGTTACTCGCGCAATCTTCTCTCGACGTGGCATTTCGTCTTCTCAAGTACAAGCCTGGACTGAACCAGAGACGGAGGATGTTTCTCCCTCGTTAGAGGACTTCACTAACCTCCTTCAACAGAATGCTTTCCCCGCTGAGCCGCTGCCTTACGTAGATCTTCTTGAATATTTAGTGAGTCCCACCAGCACGGCCACTGCCCGTGCTTTTTTACTAAAGTATGAAGCTGCCCTACCTCGGGTTCTCAGTCAACTTGATTCTCTTTTGCACACTCTTCGGCGGAACGTCGATGACATTCCGTGGGGTCTGGGTTTTATCCAGCGCCTACATGTTCTCGCTACTGCAAGTCAACACATCTTACATCCGCCGACGGACCTAAAAGTTCAAGGTCACGTCACTTAATTGTCGCGGTTTTGCGACACCACTTGCGAACGCCTTAGCCTATGAGGACCTTTCCCCACTGAGTACGGACGTGCTACTTTTACAAGAGACGAACTGTCATCCTACCACTTTGTTTACCCGCTGGCGATCATGGAATTTTGCTTTCCACCACGCATTCAGCTGTTCATCATATGGTGGTATTGCCGTCGGGGTACGCTCGACTTTTCGCTCTACGATGACTCTTCTCTGTAAAAAATCTCTGTCGTGATCTCTTACAACAAGTCACGTTCACTATTCAAACGGAGAGGTTTCATATCTTTAACATCTACGTGCCAAACACCTCCACTTATGTGTCGGAGCTTTTTCTGTGCTTTCGCGGTGCTCTCTCTGGTATACCTGCCACCGACCGAGTTCTCGTTGGTGGCGACTTTAATTGTACTCTACACCCTCAACTTGATCGTTCCCCGCCTTCACGCGAACATCGTGCAGACCTTGTACAGCAGCTACAGTCCCTCGTTTTTGATTTCTCACTGATAGATGTCCATCGACACTTATATCCGACTACACCCTCCCATACCTGGCGTGCATCTGGTGCAATAAACCCGGCCACGGCCAGACTTGACAGATTTTATACCACGCCCATACTTCTTCCAGCGATCTCTGCATCCTGTTGCCAGCCCACTGCGTCGTCCGACCATTGCGCCATCACTCTCACAGTGTTCCACACTCATGCACAGCACAGGACAACCCGGCCGTGGACATTTGATGCCGCTCTTTTGGATGACGCCGGTTTTTGCTCTTCAGTCCGCCATTTCCTCTCCGAATGGCGCACGCAACTGCAATCTGCGCCGTGTGCCCTGACTTTCTGGCTGGAGGTAAAACATCGCCTCTTGCTTCATGTGCGAAATCAGGCTTTTACGATCACGACGCTACAGAGGATGCGTTTGGATCACATCCGTACGATGCTTTCCCTTATAAATATGGCTGACCCTCTTTTTGCTGTGTATAAGGCTGAACTGAATTCTCTCCTAGTCCCACTCGCGCAACAGGTCATTCGGCGGCTGAGATTACAGCATCTCGCGCCCGATGCCTGCACTTATGAGTTTCTTTCCAATCTTGAATCTAAGCGTCATGCCTCTGCTTCAATTCGCCATCTCCGCCTCTCTACTGGCGAGGTATCCTCTGACCCAGTTACTCTTTGCTCTGTTGCCCGCAGCTATTTTACAACGAAGTTTTGTGAGACTCCTCCTCCTTCCAGCACTGCCTTATCTGGTCTACACTCTGCTTTACCTCAAGTCCCCTCTTATTTTTCTGATTCTCTCCTTCGGCCTCCCACGCTAACAGAGATTTCCGAGACGTTTTCTTCTCTAAACTCCAAGGCTGCACCTGGCCCAGATGGACTTCCTTTCTGTTTCTACAAAGCTTTCCTCCCAGCCCTCCTTCCTTTTCTACTTAGTGCTTTCTCCGCTGCTTTCCACCTATCCACCCTTCCGAGGAGTTTCACAATTGCCCATATAGTCCTCTTCCCAAAGAAGGGTGATCTCCTGGACTTGGGGAACTGGCGTCCCATCTCACTTCTGAATCTTGATTACAAGCTTTATTCTAAACTACTCTCGCGCCGTATTAATCCAATTCTCCCCCACATCCTGTCCTCTAACCAGACCTATACTGTCCCAGGGCGCTCCATCTCGCATAACATTCAACTTCTCAGTGACCTAATCCATCTCGCTCGATCTCGCTCTGAACCTCTTGCTCTGCTGTCTCTCGATCAACAATCCGCCTTTGATAATATTTCTCACGCTTACCTCTCGTCTACACTTTATAGTTTCGGGTTTCCACCTCCTTTTGTTTCTGTTCTCCTCTCCCTCTATCAGGACGCCACTTTCCACGTCAGGTTGCCCACCCTTCTCACAGCGCCAATTCCTTTCCGTCGCGGCGTCCGGCAAGGCTGCCCCTTGTCCGGACAGCTCTTTGCTCTTGCGATCGAACCTTTTCTCCGCTCCGTTCACAGATCCTTCTATGCTTCTCTGCCTCCAGTGGTCGCCAGCACTCGCCATCATATTGTCACCTATGTTGCCTATGCTGATGACGTGACTTTTTGTGTTCGACAAGATGCACAATTCTGCAAACTTCGCCACCTCTACGCTCGGTATGCCTCTTGTTCTAGTGCCACGCTAAACGAGTCAAAAAGCACTGGCTTGTGGTGTGGGTCGTGGGCTAGTCGAACCGACTCTCCATGGGGAGCCGAATGGTCCACATCCTCACAGCGTTTTCTAGGAGTGCACCTGGGCAAACCTCCTACAGCCTCGACGATAACGTGGAATGCACTGCACCCCCGCCTGCTGCGTACGGCTGCCAACTGGAGACAAGCACAGTTCTGCACTTCTCTGTACCAGCGTGCCCAGATCACTCGAACATATTTGTTATCCATGTGCACGTTCTCTTGGCTTGCGTCCAAACAACCTGTCTATCGTCTTCTTGCAATCACCCAGTGCCAAACCAATATCGTGTGGGCTGGTCATCATTGGGTTAACGCTTCACTTCTCAGCTTGTCTCCTCAGAATGGCGGTATTGGACTGCTTGACGTGCGGTTATACTATCAGGCATTCCGAGTGTCTGCATTTCTTCGCCTTCTTGCTTCACCTGTTCTGCCTGCGGAGACAACCCGGGACGTCACTGTTTCCCCGCGTAATCCCCACCTTACTTTTCTTTCCTATCTATTAATGGATCACTGCCCCCTCCTTTCCAACTTACCTCCTGTCTATCGGGAGGCTATCACCTTGCTTCGCTCTTTCCCTCTGTCTCGCTCTCCACCAGCTACAACCTCCGAACTACTCTCAGAACCTCTATTTTTCTCCACCGTCATTCATCCTCCGCACCTCCCCTGTTTTGCTTTCCCCACCTGGCTCCGCGCCGGAATAGTCACAGTCCGAGACCTTGTCACCCCTGATTTTCTCTGGCGCTCCTTCTCCGACTTTCCTCCTGCTATTCGTGCTCTACCCCATGCTCTTCAGGTTCACACCTCCTTACTCTCATCCCTTATTTCTCTCTTTCCCGATCTTGCTTCCCCCGCCGGTCTCGTTCCCGTTCTATCCGCGTCTCTCCCACTCCCCTTTTTCTTGTCGGCTCACGGCATAGATCTTCCGATTTTCTCCTTCTCCACATCCGCTCTTTACAGATTTCTCTCTCTCTCCCGCTCTTCTACGCCTACACCTATCCCTGATATCCCGTCTTCCGCTCTCTCTGCTGTGTGGTCTGCCACCCTCTCTCCTCTATCTACACCCCCAGAGATCAACACCCACTGGTTATTCTTACATAACCGTCTTCCCGTACCCTCAATCTTGCACCGGATGACCCTTCTTTCCTCCCCACTCTGCCCTTTCTGCGCCGGGGAGGCAGATGTGAGTCATGTCTATCAATATTGCACTATACTGCTACCAATGCTGAATCTTGCCTTTTCGATTGCGCAAAGATCCTGTACAACTAATCTTTCCTTCAGTGCTTACCGAACGCTGTTGCTCAACCTTGTGCCTCCAATCAGACTCCCTGTAGTCTGCACCTACATTTTTGTGCTCGTGAAACACGTTATATACGTCTATCATCAACAGTGTCGTGCTCGGGAGGTGCCTCCTACGGTACTTCACGCAAGTGCCGCGTTGCTCAGTTTTTTCGGGAATGTCTCCTTTCTCGATTACGCCTTGAGTACCACACCGCCGTTGCTCGACAAAGTGAACCAAGCTTCTTCTCTACATGGTCCCCAGCGGCCCCATGGTTCGCTGGGACACCGACTTCATTGCATCTTACAGTTGGTGCTTGTATGACTATTTAACAGTTAACTCAGTGACTCTTTATCCGAACCTTCGTCACACCTGCTCATCAAGGTATGTCTTATCTCCACGAGATTCCTGAACATCTATTTCCATCTGAATGTCATGCAACTATAATGTCTCTTTGTTTCTACAGTCATCTGTACATATCCCATTTCTATGTCACAATTATCGGTCATTCTACTTTTGCTCGTCTCATGTACATGTACTTATCTTGTTTTCATAACGGTGCCGTTGCGTCTTCAAGTGAACCCAGCTTCTTCTCTCCATGGTCCCCAGAGGCCTTGGGGTTGTTGGGACTCCACCTTCGCTGCACAGTACAGTTAGTGCTCATAAGACAATATTATAACATTTTACTCTGTGCTGCTCTACCTGAACCCTTGCCATATCTACTCAACCTAGTGTGTACGATCTCCTCAAGATTTGTTTACATCTAAATGTCATGTATATATTGTAAATAGGTATCTACTGTCATCTGTAAATAGTGCATTCATGTGTCACTGTTTTTTTTTTGAGACGTTTTTCTCTTGCTCGTCTCATGTACATTCCTTGAATAAATACTTTGTGAACACCATGAGATAGCATACCAAATTTGGTAATTTAAATTGAACACTGTAGATTTTATGAAAATTTTGTAGGGGGGTGACCCCCGGGCCCTGACTCCTTCCAAAAACCGTCTACAGTCTAAGTTAGAGTTTCATGAGGTAGTATACCAAATTTGGTAATTTAAATTGAACACTGTAGATTTTATGAAAATTTTGTGGGGGCTGACCCCCGGGCTCCGACTCCTTCCAAAAACCGTCTACAGTCTAAGTTAGAGTTTCATGAGGTAGTATACCAAATTTGGTGGTTCTGAATTGAAAACTGTAGATTTTACGAACATTTACTCCCCCCCCCCCGTCCCGTTCCGTTCCAAAAACCGTCTACAGTCTAAGTTAGAGTTTAATGTGATAGTATACCAAATTTGCTGGTTCTAAATTTAAACTGTAGATTTTACGAAAATTGTGTATGGGGGCCCGGACCCCCCAGGCTCCTACCCCTTCCAAAAATCGCCTACCCTCTAAGTTAGAGTACCATGAGATAGTTTATCAAATTTGGTGGTTCTAAATTGAAAACTGTAGATTTTACTAAAATGTTGTATGGGGGCTCTGACCCCGGGCTCCGCCCCTTCGAAACACCGTCTACCGTCTAAGTTAGAGTACCATGAGATAGCATACCAAATTTGGTAATTTAAATTGAACACTGTAGATTTTATGAAAATTTTGTGGAAGGGGGGCTGACCCCCGGGCTCCGACTCCTTCCAAAAACCGTCCAGTCTAAGTTAGAGTTTAATGTGATAGTATACCAAATTTGCTGGTTCTAAATTTAAACTGTAGATTTTACGAAAATTGTGTATGGGGGCCAGGACCCCCGGGCTCCGACCCCTTCCAAAAATCGTCTACCGTATAAGTTAGAGTACCATGAGATAGTTTACCAAATTTGGTGGTTCTAAATTGAAAACTGTAGATTTTACGAAAATTTTGTATGGGGGCTCCGCCCCTTCGAAAAACAGTCTAAGTTAGAGTACCATGAGATAGTATACGAAATTTGGTTGTTTTAAATTGAAAACTGCAGATTTTATGAAAATTTTGTGAGGGGGGGGGGGGCTAACCCCACGGGCTCCGACCCCTTCCAAAAATCGTCTACATTCTAAGTCAGAGTTTCATGAGGTAGTATACCATATTTGGTGGTTCTAAATTGAAAACTGTAGATTTTACAAAAAAAATACAAAAAATTTGTAGGGGGAGGGGCACTGGCCCCCGGGCTCCGTCCCCTTCCAAAAACTGTCTACAGTCTAAGTTAAGAGTTTAATGATTTTGTATAATCATGGCTACAAATTTTGTATAATCTGTTGTAAAATTCATGCTATGTGTAATTTCCGACTTATGTAATTTTTGCTGTGTAATTTCATTCCGTGTAATTTTTTCCTGTGTAATTCAGTCCTGACACCTTCATAAATATAATGATCATTACGAAAACTAAAATTAAAGACTGACAGAAAAGTAATTGATCATAATGAAAATACAAAATTTATAAAACCATACACAGAATCTTTTTTTTTTTAATTTAGCCATAGTCGGTATGTATCTTAAAAGAAAATTATTTATTTTAAGGACTCGGGCCTTTTTGGGAGGGGTCCGGACCCGGCTGAGGGCTGATCCTCCCCGTGTGTGCGCCACTGCGAAGGTCAGTAAAGAAGTCCTCGTTGCAGACATTCTAGTTGGTAAGGATCTCAACCGTTTCTGTATATGCTGTGGCTCATGAGCGTCGCCAGACTAGGAACATGGGGGAGGGGGTCAGGGCTGAAATTTTGTCACTACCTCGTACTAACCCCATCCCATCTCCCTTTTCTCGTAATGAAAAAAGAACAAAAACTGCAGAATTTTAAAATTGATAGTTTTCACTTTTTATTTGTCTTAAATTTAAAATAGTTAAATTAATTGATTTAAAAAACAATGTAACCCCGAGATCTTCAGCTTTAATACACTAATATTAGGTCAGTATTAATATTATTTAAATGATCTTTTCCCCATCATCGGAGGGTTTCCGAGAGTATTTAGATGCTCCCAGTTGTACGCTTTGCTGTAGTTATGAGGAGTTGTGGCCTTTGTTTGGACGAGTAGTAGATTCCGTATGCAGACAGTATGGAAGATAAAGTTCGTTTTATTGCCCGTAATTTAAACAAGGGACAGAGTGAGTAGTGAATCCTATGTGTTCTCTTCGTGCTTGCTCGGTGATCAGGTTTATTGAGGTGGCGACGGGCGACAAAACATCCTAGCAATTAAGAGCAATAAGCCACCCCAGTGGTAAGACCACTGACCGTTCGTCACAGGTCCGGGTTCGAATCCCGGCGAGGCATAGATGTTGTGTTTGTCTTTACAGCACTGGCTCTCTCTCTCTCTCTTCCATGAAACCAGCTGCTCTAAATTAGGGATGGGCGACTGCTTATAGCCTACTGAGCTGCTCATGGTGGTAATTAAACACCCAAACAAAAGAAAAACAAAAAAAGTAAAATAAATAAAAATAAAATAAAATCTAGCCTTCTAACACCAAATTCATCGTACAAGATCCGAAACCTTTAAACATCCAATTGATGTCCACGTCCACCAGGTGAATACAGTGTTACCAACTCTTGAAAAGAAGCTATGACTAAAAAGTAAAAAAAAAAAAAAAAAAAACACATCGCATTGCGCAGCAGACGATCCTCGCTGCGTATCCTTAAGCATGAAGTGGTTCCTTTCTCGTCTTTCGGTAGCACATAATGATCAAATAAATGTAAATTTGTGATTAACTTTCATGTCTTCTTTATTTATTAACTTGTTGAGGATTTATCATTGATTTAAAATAAGAAGAAGATTCCAAACTTTGTAAAGGTTTAGAAATATTTTTTTAACTTAAACGAAAAACTTATTTCGAGATTGCTGGTGGGCTTCAGATGAAATTGGAGGAGCTTCAGCCCCTCTTGAAATGGTCTAGGGACGCCTCTGCTGCGGCTCTTGCGTTTGTATGCGGAGCGATCTTCTTAGTTTCACCCCACTTAGAGATACAGCGTAGATCTCGACTTGCTAAATTGTCCAGACTCGGATGAGGCGCACCCCACAGCGTCTGGACACTTGCTGGAACCAGTGGTCCCAAATTAGTGACGGAAGACACCGCTTACAGCCATTTGAACTGCTCAAGGTGGTCATTCACCCCCTCCCCTCAAAAAAACAACAAAAAAACATAGCACATGCTAATCAATCCTACAAAGGCAAACGATGTACACCTTCCGGGAAAATTAAGAGGCGATCATAAATAATTTGTGACATAGACCTCACGTAAGAAAAAGGAGACTAACTCCCCTCTTTATTTAGTGAAAGGATTAACAAAGGCAAAGTTCTTCCATTTCTTAAATCTTTTTTCAGCGATAACCTAGAATTTTGTAAGCAAAATCTATGAGGTTCACAGCATTAGCGCTTGGGGTATATTTTCAACTACATCAAAACACAGCTGTACGAAGCATTTTTTCGCTTACAGAGTGTTAAGTTGAAATCAAAGATTACTTATCTAAATAAATTAATCCGACACATTTCTCATGTTAAAAGTCTTTACAAATGATGAAAGTAAAAGAGTGCAAGCTTTGCGCTGTTATTTCTGGAAACTATATTCTTTTATTCACGCCGCGAATATGCTCGGGATTTCAATGACAATGACTCGGGTATTTGCACAAGAACAGGAAATCGCAAAAGTTACTTGCGCCGTGGGGACATCACTTCCCAAACAATCACAGAGACAAGGATCACACACAAGAACCACGATACGAACGTGCATGTCCAAAGACAGCTTCAATGTCCTCCCCGTTCAGGTAAACAAATGAAAATTTTAACCTTTTGTTTTTCTTGGTAGGATAACGACTCTCGTGACCTAACATCATTTAGCGACGTCAAAGGTTAGACGGAATCATCATTTCTAAATTCAGGTTTACTTGCTACACGGAAAGAAACAAATGTACTGCCCTGTGTCCGCAGAAACTCATGATGTTTCGGCAGATCTAGTTGTCTTTCTAAATTAGGCACTGCAGAGTACTTATACAAGACCATACAGTTCCGGTTGAAAGAGAAAACAACATATACATAAAAACGTTGTTATTCTAACATTAAAAGTCCAGCAGCACTCCCTGATTGAATGTAAGTGCAATACATGGAGGATGTTAAGCAATCTTTTCCCTTTTTAGCACGTCTTTCGTAAAAAAAGATCGTGCTCAAGTTACCGGTTTGTCCGTCCGTCCGTCCGTCTGTACCCACGATATCTCTGAAACTATCAGTCCGATTTGAAAACTTTTTGCATTGAGAAGCTTGAAATATGCGAATGATGATCCTTCATTTGGTTTTTTTTTTTTTGTTTTGACGATGTACAATTTCGCCGCTAGAGGGCGCACATGCAGATGATGTCGATTTCAAAAATACGTTTTATTCCACATATTTGCTTCTAAACATCCGATTGAAAAAAATATTTTATCTTTCGATTCCATTTATGTCGAAGAGTATTTTAGATATAGTTACTTCTTCAAATTACACATAGATTTTCCGCTAGGGAGCGTAAAAGTAAATTACATTTTTCCCGATAACTCTTCTTCTAAAACTCCGATTTGAAAAATATTTTCTTTAGCGGATACAACTCCTGATGTAAAATCTTTTGCATATAATTTCAAATTTTTGGTAAAGAATACTTTGGCCACTAGGATCGTAAGTGTTACTTTTTGCTTCTGATGTATTTGCCATAAAATCTGAGCTTCTAAAATATCGATTGAAAAAATTATTTCGTGGACTAATGCCATTCACACCGATAAACCGTTTCGGAATATTTTCTTCTTAAAATATTCCACAGTTTCTCCGCCAGGGGGCGTAGATGTATATCTTATTTTTGTCAATATCTCTACTTTTAGGAGTAAAACCTTTAGAGAATACTTTCTTCCTAAAATAATGCATGGTTTTCCCAGCAGGGGACGTAAAGTCACATCTTATTTTTGTCGATATCTCTGTTTCTAAGAGTCCGATTTGAAAACTTCTTTCGGTGTTGGAGAGCGTTTCCGGTGCGAAATGTTTCTCATATAAATTCATGTTTTTCTTAACGCAGAAGTCTGCAACCAGAGGGGGTAAGCTCACGATTCCGTTTACAGCAATATCTGAGGGATTAAAACCCCGATTGAAAAACTTCTTTCTTCCGTCAGATACTATTGTTTTCCATACCAGTTCCATTGACTTCGAATAGCTTTGATAAATTTAATTTGCGTCAGAACGGATTCAAAAGACGTACTTATTACACCCGAAAATTCGGTGTCATCTTTCTTGTTCATATTAGTGTTACATTAACCAATTAGTTTTATGCCGTTTCTGTCAGTGATGAATACGTCTGCATTCAGAATACAAAAAAAAAAAAAAAACGATCATTCAAGCGATTTCGTTCCTACGGCACGAGTCAAGAACCAAGTTACCGTAATTCAACATTTCGTAAGCCATAAAAGAAACCAAAAGCAGGGAACCACGATCCTTTTCACAAAAACAGCCAAATACATAGTTAAGAAATGTAATAACGATTTAAAAAAAGTTATCTTTATATACATGTATCATCATCAATCATTCTTATCCACTGTTGGATGGTCTCCCCAAGTCTCTTCCACAACTCTCTGTCTTGAGCCACTCTCTGCACGTCATTCCCGCATGATTTCGAATTTCATCCACCCATTTCCCACGTGGTCATCTTCCCTTGATTGGAAAAAACAATACAATTTTCAAGAGAAATTTCCCATTGTGTCTTAAAAGAAAAGAGTACTTAATAAAAATGCATCGTCTGAAAGATGCCTTAAAAGAAAAGAGTTCTTAATAAAATGCAGTTCTTACTAGTGGATCAGAGACCCCCAGCACCTTAACTTCAAGAAGACACAGATGCTGCATACAACTCAAAAACCATGGAGAGATGCATGCTGAGAGTAACCAAGAAAGATAGGAAAAGGAACTCATGAATCAGAAAAATAATAAGAGTTTTTTTTTTAATTGGAGGTTTAACGACCATCGTGAGCAACTCAATGGGCTATAAGCAGTCGCCCGTCCCTAATTTAGGGTCACTGACTCCAGGGAAGGGAGAGAGCCAGAGCCGTAAGACAAACACAACATCCATGCCTCCCCGATACACTGGCGTACACTAACTCGAGTACGACAGTATCACCAAAGAATATCCCAGTAGCACATCGAACGACTACGAGAGTGCTTCGGTGAAATGGCATAAATGCGCATGAGCATGCACTCCGTTGCCAAACCAAAAATCTTAAATATCGCCGGAATGTAACATCAAGGTAGCAGGCCGCGGGTAGCCTAGTGGGCAACGTTCGTGCCTGCCACGAAAAGGACCTCAGGTTCGATCCACTAAATGTCCGCCGTGCGTCGGATGGGCATGTTAAGTCGTCGTACCCCGGGTCCTTGTCCCCCGGTAATAAATAAGGGCGTCTTCCTCCCCCTTTCTACTTCGCTTCCGTGTCACTTTCCTATCGGGCACTCTAGCCCAAATCTCCTAGCTTCCTATTTCTAAGGGTTGTTTAAGACCTGGGGTCGGACACTCCCTTCCTTAAAATCCTCTACATTTGATCATCAAGGTAGCAATTATGTACAATGGAAACTATAAAGCAGTAGTATCGGTGAATGCTGTTTTTAACGTAACCGTAATGTACAAAGAGTTATGTTCCAAAATAGATGTTGCTGAAACGTAATTGTAAGATATCTCTGGAAGTGTAACGAAAATGAGATATTGTAACATTATTGATACATATCTGAAACGTTTTGTGCTGTATGGGACGGGATTCGAACCCGGACGAATGGTCATAACCAAGGTGTCATTATTGACGGTGATGATTGTAATCCAACCTTCAACCCCCACCCCACACCGCCAATGCTTCAAATGGGGGATCTGTAAAAATTGTACGTGGTCTCCTCAAGGAAGTCTATAAAAAAAAAAAAAAAAAAAAAAAAAAGACAACGAAAATGTGTCTATCCCTTCGTTAAAGAAACATCTGAGGAAAAAATATTAAGGGTACGCTATTTTTTTTATGCATTAATTGGATGCCCGTTGCGAATGAATGCTATTAATTAATATCATTATTTTCAATTTATAGAATTCATTCATATTTTTTCCAGAAGCATCACATAACCAGGTTTACCCAAAAAGCCACAAGTGCTCCAAAACACGGCTGTGTTGCTTGTGCATTTAATTCAGAAGTCGGTGTTTCTAAATATCAAAATATAGCACAACAGGCGGCTCTTTTGAATATTTTGACATCTGCTTTTAGTTTTGAGATCTGAAAGATCCAGTGACTGCAGTTAAAACATGGGAATTAACTCATTGGTATTTCCTCTTCTTTGGAAATATGGGCTAATCAAGCTGCTGTTCTTTGTAATCGTATCCACGTCTGGAAACAACGGAAATCGAATTTCCGGTGGTCCCAACGGATTACGTGGCGGAGAGAGGTAGATCTTGACTCAGGTCGAACACCTGCCGAGGTCACGTGCGAAGTATTTCTCGGCGGAAAAAAAAAATGTATATAAAAAGGATGCGGTCGCCGAGAGCAACGACCCGAAATTTCTCAAATATCGGTCAAATTATTATCGAAAGAAATAATCGAATATCAAAGCCAGCCGTCAAAACGTAGACCATGGCCCTAATCCGAAATAAGATGGGGGAGGATTTGAATGAAACTAAAAACCCCATCACTTCATAACAAGCGGCTGCAAACAACAAAAAAATAATAATAATAAAAATAAATAAATAAAAAAGAAAACGGCTCTCAGCATCTCCTGAAATCCTAACCTTGAACAATGAATGCGCCGCCGAACGATCACCCCTGAGAGCCCTTCCTCGACGATACCCGAAGTGAAAACCGCCGCCATCTTTCGATGCCGGGTCACTCGCAAGCCGACGAAAGTGGCCGAAAGCCATGCCATATATGGTCACAAAGAGAATGCGCTACTACTATTGGTGGAGATGAAGGCAGTTGGGAGCCGATCGGAACTGATTGGCCAATGGGAGAGCATATGACGAGAAAGGTAGCTAAGTTGTCTTACCATATATGGTCAAGAGCTGGGTTCTCCTTGGATGGACGCACACGTGCAATAAAAAGCCGGCTTCTGTCTGAAGAGTTCGCACTCTCGCACAAAAGCTTCGGTCTAGGACCTCAAAGTTGGATAAAGTCCTCTTCTTTGTGTAAGTTTTTCTATTTGCCTTTCACAGTCGGATTTTTGTGAATTGTGATACCAAACCAAAGCGTTAAGAGCAAAGTTTATTATTTAAAGAAAGCTGAATTAAACCACTCGTATCGGGATTGCTACTGATAAAAGTAAAAACGTAATTTTCAATTTGTATCTTTTAATGAATTGGGTTTTATTTTCGGCCTTTAAATGTTTTCTGAATGTCGGCTTATTGCAAAGAGAAATCAGCGGAATGTTAAAATCGTCAGAATTAACTCAAGTGAACTACGTATATCGAATTAATTTCTCCCTAAAAATGTGAACTGGGTGTGTCTAACAGTAAAGCGTAGGTTGAATAGGCTGAGGAATTGAGTTTATTAGCGTACCATGATTTGTTCTGGAAGCGTAATCTGAAATTCAAGAATTATTTGCAATAAATGGTTTCATAGCTTTTTTTCCAAGTGAGATTTGTATTTGCTGCATACATCTGTGTTAACCGTAGAATATTGAACTGTAGCACATCGTATTTTTAGTATTTTATCTAGTCTTTCGCGAATGTTTCGTAAGCGTTTCTGTGGCACCTTCAGGATAGCACTAAAATTTTCACAAGCAAGATGGATTACTTCTGTTTAGGTAGGATTGTGGCACTTTGTGCTGTCCCGGAGTATGGATTCTTGTAAATCGTAGTTCTGAGCTGCAGCGAGAGTGAAGTAAAGTTGTTTTTAACCAGCTGATTTGTCAAAGTAATCTTCATTGCACAGCTATTTCAGTACTTCACCGTGTTGAAATGCTTGAACGGAAAGGGCTGTGTGGAAGTAATTTGATCTGAATGTGCTTGTTTCTGCTACCAAATTCGTAAAACGTAATTTCTTCCCGTTCTTCTTCCCAGACTGGAACAATCTCTGCGAATATGGGGGGAAAGGGTGTTAGTTAAAATACACGAAGGTTTAAAGATGTTTCCTTGTTCTTCAGTGTGTTTTGGGGGGGGGGGGGGGGGATGTATAGCTTAAGTTTGTTTCGTGCGTAATTGCTATTTTTAACGTGACTGTGCAGGATATGTCATCACCTATGCAGGTTTCCGTTGGGAGATGTGAAGAATTAAATTAGGTGCAGGAAGTAAACGGAGTTACGAAAAAAAAAAAAAATCTTATGAGTTTAACCAGTAAGGCTACATAAAACATACCAAGTGCTTAATGAAGCAAAATTCTAAATTTGTTTTTCTCAGTAACTGTTTTTCATGCTTTTGCTTGTGTTGTATTCTAGCAATAGCTTTTCTCAGAATTCAGTGGCAGGTGGGCAGTTAGGGTGAACGAATGGCTGTTAAGTAAGCCTTTTCGCTTGCTACAAAAAAAAAAAAGAAGCTTATGTATATTATTTACTGCAAATGACCAAAAGTCATACTTCCACTTTATTTCAGCAGTGCAGACTTCTAAAGTCAGGTCCCAACCCCAATGTTCAGCATTACAGGACCAAAATCTCATTTTACTAAAGCTGACTGATTTTAATTACACTTGTTACATTCAGTCTTACCATTTGAATCTTCACAAATGGTGCAGACTGTTATATATAGTTTAGTAGGTGGGTAAAAAAAAAAAAAATCAGGCTTTTTTTCAGAGTATCTTGTAAGTGGAAAACGCTTCCACGTAAATTCCCATTCTTAAGAGTTAGGGGTGACCAAGCTGAAGTTTAACTAGATGAACTAATCGTAATAATATATACTTTTGTAAATATTCACTACCCCCACCCCCCAAGAAATCATTAATCAGCAAGTTAACTGCAGTTAATGAGTTAAATTACCTCAAATTTACCAGTCACCTAGCAGTTATGTAGTGATTAATACACAATATACTTTTCCATTAACTTATTTGACAGTTGCAATATTCCAAGAGAAAATAGGGTCTTTTGAACCAGCAGAAATTCTGCAATCACTTGCTTGGTTTTCTCTGCCCAACATTCTATAGATGTTTGTCCATATTAGTGTGATCTGAATTTTCCTCAGGTAGTGCACATGTAATATCAAAGTAAATGGCATCTGTTTAAGGTAAGTGGTTATTATATTTTGGAGCACTGACTGCAATTCTTTGGACAAGTTTATGATCAGGTATGTTATCTTTCTTTTGTATTGTATAAAAAGCAGACTGACTGCCCACTACAGTGGATAAAGGTTTGCAACTGTATGTTTTTTGTATTCTATAATTTAGTAATGCATAAAGACTACTAGTAATGTGGCTGGCTACTTCTTCTATAGAACTCTAGTCAAATGTGGTTAATCTCTCAAGCACATCTGCAGTTGGATGTGTAAAATGTTAGTTTATGTGGGTGGGTGGGTCAAAATACTTTTAGTGCAAGGGTGAATTGCACATGCTTCAAAAAATAGCCATATATGCTATGAACTCTTCTTCCTTGCAAGTCACTAGTTTGTGGCTTTAAACTGAGTTTGTATCCCTTGTGAAAGTTAAAATAGCTTTAACTTAAGGCTTTAAAGATATCTTGGGATTTAATTGTAATAAAATTTCAAGATTAATGAACTGAAGTTGTATTTTTTTGTAAATCCCTGAATCATTCTGAAACTGAATTTTTCTTTTCCAGTGTATATATACCCTATAATTCAGAACTAACATGGGAAATGTGAATTCAGACTTTAAAATGCTCAAAATAGACTAAACTTTTATAATACTTGACTAAAATCCAGCAAAAGCACATAGGAAATTATTGGTCTTGGAAGTGATGGGTACACTAGACATTCCTGTTGGTATAGAGGATTGATTTAAGGGTTTTAGAACCATCTTAAATGGAACCAAATAGTGCCATAAACTCTCAGTTACTGTTTTTCATGCTTTTGCTTGTGGTGTATTCTAGCAATAGCTTTTATGCTCTGCTGTCAAAGTAATCCTTCTTCCCTAGTGGCTTGTTTTAATTCAGACTGCATATTGAGCAGCCTTAGCCTGAAACTCCTAAATGCATCTCTTGTGGAACATAAGGTAAACATACCTTTAGTTACACTAGAGCATCTCTGTAGAACATATCAAGTACCTTGGTTTGGTGCTCAGGTGTTGCTACAATACACCAGACTAAGAATAATTTTACTTTTTTGCTGAAATTATAAATTCCCCCTTTGGTATCTGTTTAAACTTCCTTGTTCTGGTTTTAACATTTGTACTTGTTTTTCTGCTAAACTGACTTCACTCCATAGTGAAGCTAAAACAAGCTTTTGATTTTCCTTAAACAGGTTCTTTTTGATCCACTAAACCAAATCCTTCAACATGTGTGATGACGATGTTGCTGCTCTTGTAGTTGACAATGGATCCGGTATGTGCAAGGCCGGTTTTGCTGGGGATGATGCTCCCCGTGCTGTGTTCCCTTCCATCGTGGGCAGACCACGCCACCAAGGTGTCATGGTCGGTATGGGACAGAAGGACAGCTACGTTGGTGATGAGGCACAGAGCAAAAGAGGTATTCTTACCCTGAAGTACCCCATTGAGCATGGTATTGTAACCAACTGGGATGATATGGAAAAGATCTGGCACCACACTTTCTACAATGAGCTTAGAGTTGCTCCTGAGGAACACCCTGTCCTGCTCACAGAAGCCCCTCTCAACCCCAAAGCCAACAGAGAAAAGATGACCCAGATCATGTTTGAAACCTTCAACACCCCTGCCATGTATGTGGCAATTCAAGCTGTCTTGTCTCTGTACGCCTCTGGTAGAACAACTGGTATCGTCCTAGATTCTGGTGATGGGGTCTCTCACACTGTACCAATCTACGAAGGTTATGCTCTTCCTCATGCCATTCTTCGTCTGGATTTGGCTGGCAGAGATCTCACAGACTACCTCATGAAGATTCTTACTGAAAGAGGCTACTCCTTCACTACAACAGGTAAGGAAAAATTTTTATACTCTAGTATTTTAACTCCACTCCCTAATCTAAAAATTCATAGTGTGCTAAGGAAAAGCATGGGAGCCAGATATTCCTGAAATGTTTTGATAGTTCATAATCCTGAAATTTTAAGGGGCTCTAGTGATCAAAGGCTGCATAGTTAATCAAAGATTTGTTCTCTGTGAATATTGTACTGTGAAGTAGTTACTGATTTCTCTGTTCTAATGTAAAATTGTGCATATATAACACATGAAGTACACAAAGGAATCAACAAGTGGTAGTTATTGTATAGGGTTCCATGCAGTAGTGTTTGCAGAACCATGGGTGGGGGATGGAATGTGCATTTACTGGAACTGTCTACTTAGTCCAACTGGAGTTCTAACACCCCAAGTCCCTCCATACAAAACTGGCTGTTATATGAAACCTAACTATACATTGTAATACCTTTTTTTAATGTTGCTGTTGAAGACAGTTTATATTTCTCTTTAATGCTGTTACCATAGTACAAGTACTGTTAACTGCACCATTAGAATGTGTCGATATATCAGCTAAAACTTAGTGACTTAGGTATGATCCACTGCCCGCCCCCCTCCATTTGTTTGTGCCTGTGTAAGTTAAATGTTTCCACAGTGCATTTTTAAATTGTGGGTTTTTAGTTCTGCAGTTGTATTTGTAAATTCTTGCTGTTCAAAGTGTGCATGCAAGATCTTGTGGTCAGAATAGAAAGTTGCCCACCCAAAAATGTGTTGGTACTGATTTTGGAAGTCTTACAAAGCTGTTCATAAAATGAAATGATCCCTAGCCAGTCAGTAACTCACTCTGAAAGTGTAAAAGCATTGAGTGTACTTTCAGGGACACTAATGCACATGGTACCAGATAAATCTGCTGTGTAGCATACAAATTAAAATTTAATTCCTGATGCAAGAGTATTCTTTACGCTAAATTAACAAATAAAAACTTGTTTAAATGCTCAGATAACTTCTGGGTTACTAAATTGTGTATTTTGCATGTTAGGGCAAGTTTAAAATTTTGTCTGCAAGTTCCTGTAAGTTGATCCAAACACTAGTTTGTTTTCTATGGCCTCCCGAATTTAGTCCTTTAGTACATATTCTGCTCGCTAGCTACCTGTTAAAATTTAATGCTTAGCACTTGTCCAGCACACTAGTGTTGCTCACAATGACTTCATAGTGTGACATCCAGAAACTTATACAAAAAAAAAAAAAAAAATTGTGCTAACTTAAACAGAACCAGCATACATCTTGCATGTTAAAGTCTTGCAGAAACCACTTGTGCAAGATTTTTGTGCTGAGCATCCCCAAATGTTTCGGGACCTTAATTTGTGCTTGCTTAAATTTTTGGAGGGGGGTGAAAAGTGTAATTTAGATGCAAGTTCCAATAATTTTGGGATTGTTTCCTGTGCAGCATTCATTTTTCAGTGATTGAACCTAATTTAATATTTTAATTACATATTGCCAATGATCATGTAAATTGAAGTGGCCAACATGTTGAATGTCTGCTTTAATAACTTAAAGCAAGCCAATCACCTGGTCTTTACATTTCCTCAGTTAAAATGCTGTCAATTGAGGCATTTCAGGGGGGGGTCCCTATAGGTAATCTCTAGCATCAAATGTAATGACAGCATAAAAGTTTCCTATATTTGGACTGAAATGACTTATCTGGAATTTATGCAGTTACTACCAAACAAATTGCTAATCACCCTTTTTCCATGTTTGTATAGCATGTCTTTGGTTGCCATGGTTGTGCAAAAAACTATCAAGGTTACCTACAGTTTCAGTGGACAAGTACTAAATACCTTTGTTTCTTTGTTGGAACTATTAAAATTTGTATGGCTTGTAATAAACTATTTGTAAAAGTAACCTGGTCTTAGAGAATCAAATTGAACTGATGCTTGACAGACAGGGTTTGTATTTTTTTTAGCATAGACTTAAGTTTGCGATTGTTACCAAAAGTATAGTGCTAAAAACAGTGAACCTGTATAATAGAGGTTTGAAATGCTTTGGCTATTTTAGTTTGCAGCACTGCAGTTACTCCAGGAGTTTCCATTGTACTTGCATTGATGGAAGCATACTTAAGTTTTTTTTTTTTGGAAGGCTCTAAATTACCATGTGAGCCTCTTCCTCCAGTTTCAATTTTTGATTAGGCTATAATTTCATGAGCACTAACATTAATTTCACTCAAAAGTGCTTGTCAGTTAATGCTTAATTTCAAACTTGAGTGTGATAGCAATGTGTCATTACTTCAGTCTGTGACTAAATAAAAGTTTGGCTTAAGGGTGTTTGCCTTCTGTTCTTGGATTTATGCTGAAAATAAGTTTACATTGCATTCTGTTGTAAAAGGTTCTAAGCAGTTAAACTTATAGGAACAAGTTGCAGTAAAACTAAATCAGGGTAACAATAGCACTGTCTTTAGAGGGGTGGGGCAGAATGAAGACATTGCAATTACACAAATTTTTACTGTTTGTTGACTTTTCTGTGTGCACACTAAAACTGATTGGGTAATGTAAACCCCAGAAACAGCAAGTGTCAGATGCTAGAATAAAGGCTTATTTTTCTCTATTGGCCTTTTTGTTTATCTTGGCCACCTCTGGCTTCCATGCCACAAAGTAAAACTAATGAAAATACTTTTAAAGCAGAGGGGGATTTTTAAGCTGTGCCTCCAACAATAGCTGTGGGTGTGTGTAGTGTTAAATTTTTTTTACAGCTGGGTGGCAAGAAATTTTAGCTGGATGGTACTTTTAATGACCTTTTCCCCAATCAAACGAATGTTTTGCTTTAACATATTTTAGTGGTGTGGTAGGTATTAATATAACATAAACATTAGAAAATTGTGCATAAATGATAAAAAAGGAGTACTTAGAACATCATATTAGATACAGATTTCAGCCAGTTTTCATCAATATTTGTGGTGTATGTGGGAACAAGTTTTCTACTCTCACTGTTGTCATGAAAATGTTAAGAAAAATTTAGCTGGCAGGCCACCCAGTAAAAATGATCTATGAAAAACACTAATAGGCATTCAGTTTTTCTACTGTGTACATGTAGAACCACCAGTGTAATCATCTGCCCCCCCTCTCACAAAGAATTGAGAGACTGCATACCAGGGGGAGCTGGACCATAGGAACAACCAGGGTGGTCTCCCCAGGCTCTGCATCTTTATGGGGCTCCACAGTTTAGGAAATCAATTTTGCCAAAATTGTTACTACTTTGTTTAAAGTTTTAAGGGTGCAAGGCCCTTAATGACTAATGTTTTTTGTTTACAATCCTCACCTTTTTAAATAGGTTACCACTTTTTGTTGTACACTTTGATTTGCAGATATCAAATTATAACCACATTTAAACTTTCATGGAGGCCAATTGTTCAGTGACTTGAAAGTATTTTCATACACAAGCACATATAAAAGATAGTCACTTTGTTATTCTATCTTGTCTCAAATCAAGCATTAAAACATGCATCAAGGGTGTACACAACAAATTTAAGAGACCTTTTATTTGCTATGTAAAAATACTATGCAGATCAGTTTTATCATTTGTGAGAGTTTTTATAAAATTCACAACATAATCTAAATCCCCTTCCCATAAAGAAAATCTTAGATTTTAGCACTTTGTACAGGCCTCGCTATGAAATATTGCCCTTGGCCCTGCTGAACACACCCTAAAGGTAAGAGTTCTTCAATTTGGGAATCTGTTAATTTGAATATATGCAGCTATGTGCTAAGATTGCCCAAAAACATGTTCAGAAGGTGTGCTTTTTTTATACATTTTAGATTGTTCTTAGCAGTAACAATTTGGACTTCTAAAGATTAGTTTTTGATCTGTTGATTAATGTACATGTTAACTTTGACTTAATGAAGTATTAAAAGGAATATGCACCTTCCAGAATTTACCTTCTCATAAGAACAAGTAAAAGATACTAAATGTTCAAATTAAGGTGCCATTTTGAAATTAGAAATGGAAGGGTAGAGAATGAGACTAATTTTATTTCTTTAGTAGTAAAATTAAACTTTCCAGAGGAAGTCCAGGCATCTTGGGGGGGGGGGGGGTTAAATGTTCACTTTAGCTCTGTATTACTAGCAAATATTTAAATATGAACTTGCAAATGCAATAGTTAATCAGTGCTATGGTTACAAACTTAGTTCACTGTAGTAGTAAAGTTGATCTGGGGAGGGAGTTATAAGATCAATGTCTGAAAAGCAACACTGAATAATGGATTTGTTTAGACTGTTTTTGTTAAATGCAGATACATAATCTGGGAAAGACAAACCCCTGCTTAGTCCTTATGGTTTTATTTTAAGGTTTTTCAGATTAGTCAAATGAACATGCTTGGAATTCTGTACAAAATAATTGCAAAGTATAAGTACAGCAGAGATGGGATGCATCCAATCTTCAAGGAAATGGCCTCTCACCTGAGCTACATGTGGTCCTTGCTTAAAACTATAGTCTGGCTAGAGTTAATAAAATGTTCCACCCAATCTGTGGCCATGGATGGCTCACTTAAACCTTGTATAAGGAGGCAACTTTCACTATGCTGTGCTAGCAGTAAACAAGCACAAATGTCTTGCGCATTTATGGATAAAACTATGTGCCGTGTTATTTTTAGCAGGAATGATTCTCCCAGTTCTAAGGTGATACAAATAGCACAAGTTTAAAACTAAATTCTGAATAGGCTTTTCAAACATTCCCCCAACTTTAAATGTTGATCTTATTCCAGATCTTCTGCAATTTGTTGGTCTACAGTATAGACCCAATGAAACAACTTACTAAATTCTTGTACCTTACTTTTATTTGAGATTTGCCCTAGTGAAATTAAAAATGAATCAATATTCTAAATTACTGTAAAGCAGCTGATTCCAGCTAATCCTTTCATTTAAGAGGAAAGCACAACATAATCTCTAAATCGCCCCATGTAAGCACGATTGATTCTTGATATTCAGAACATGAACTATATTTTAGTCTAAGGTTGAAATGTTTCCAAAATGAGCCTTTTAAATCTGTGTAGAAATTGCTAGTCCTACATAGTCTAAATTATGTCAAGCTTATCAAATGATGCTGGGTGTTTGCAGTATTGGTTTTCAGTAACTAAAGTGCTCTTCAGAGTGTTTTTAATTTCCCTCTTGAGTTAATGTGTGACAGTGTAACATCCAGTATAGGTATAACTAATGTAAAACCCTCAAATGCAGTATTCCATGGTTCCTGCTGCAAGTCTCATTTAAACAAACTTAATTGCTACTGTGAGAAAGCCAAAGCAAACTTAAGTTTTAAGTGACTTTGTATGGTTAACACAGCATTTTGGGTCATATGTTACAACAATATTGGTGAGGAAACAAATCTTCCTGAAGAAATAATTTTTCAGATGGAATGCAATACAATACAAATGTCATTGTTGGCACAAATGTGCTGTATTTCCACTATTTCTGATGTAACAATCTCTTCAGAGAACTTAAATTGCACTGGTTAATTTCTACTAAAGGGCACTCTGCACTTAGGGCAAATCTTGAATGGTACTGATTTCTAAGCTACATATGCTTGGAACTTCATTGGTGCAGAAATGCTCACTGCACCTAACTTCTGTTTCTGGAAATTTTGAAAAGAGGAAAACTTGCATCTATGAGTCTGCAAGATGGTTTAATAGGGTTCTAGGGATATCATTTTCGTGTGCAGGACCAAAATAAATCTGCAACTCCTGTCGCTGCGATTCCGTTACGGGGTGGCAACTAACAGGTTACAGAAACTGGTCACAACTTAGACTGAATTCCCTTAAAGTAATCTGTTTCCAAAGCAATTTTCAAAAAGCTAAAAGAAGGAACAGAAATTGAGAAAAATCAAATTCCATCTACAACTGCAGAGGATTATACCTGCCTAACATCTGGCAGGATTAAGTAAAAAACAACCTTAACTTTCAAAGTTGCTGTAACCACAGTAGTGACTGTAGAAAGGGACTACAAAAGACAGGCTGAAGTTTTCTCAAAATTTACAATTAAAATAGTTTTCCTGGTAGAAAGTCCCATAATAGAAGTTTTAAGTAAATAAGGAGCCTTGTCATTAACACCAAAGTAAAGCAAAATCAATGAGTTGTCTTGCTCAGTGTTCAGTTGCCAAACATGGCTGTCTGGCAGTGACATCCCAGATAGCAAACTTTGTGAAATACTGTAGTTTTAATCCTTAGTGCTGTACCACAAAACCAGATTTTATAGCTTTGCAGATATGAGGTGGGTCAGGTTTTTTGTCAGTATTGAATCCCACTTGTGTGGGAACAGGTAATGTTGGCAGCTGATTTGGGATATACTGAGGTATACTTGTGGGAAGGGGCCCTATCCCTGAAGTTTTTAAGATTAAACTTTCATTTAATGTAAACTTAAATTAGAATGTATTTTTCATTAACTTTTATTGTCTTGAAAGGCGGGCAGAAACTCAATTGTCTCCCTAAATTCTACCTACTCTTGAATGTACCTTGTATTTGAAATTTATTGGTTGTATAGACTTGCAACTACTCACAATGCAAAACTACTAATCTTAGCATATTTGAGCTACTAAAATGGCATATTCCTAATCAGTTTATCAAAAAACTTGTGTTCAGTGTTTGTATTGATCTGTCGGTTAAAATTACACTGCAGAACAGGTTCCTCAGTTATTGATACAAGTTTGGTTAACTTCCTTTTAACCCCAAAATGCAGAATAGACTCCGTGCCAGTCTGTTAGGTCTAGGTGTGGGGGCAAGCTCTCCATAAATCTTATACGTGAAACTTTATTACAGGTGATCAAAACCAACTTTCAAGTAATCCTTTACAACAAGGCACCCGGTCCTCTGCAAAACTAGCCATCTCATGAATGAAATGGCAACGCAAGTGTTCACTTAAGTTTTTATAGTTGAATGTTTTTATTGAAATTTTAACTTCCTCCTCCTTGGCAATGTGTTCAGCCATGGGGAGGGAGAGTACTTGATGCTGAAGATGTTGGTGAGTAAATGCTTGAGGGGGGGGGGAGGTCTAGTAAAATGCTGATCTATATTTTATGGAAATAAAGCATAAATGTTCTAATCATTCTGTACAGAAATGACTTTCCTCATAAGTGACTGCTAATGTTGGAAGTATAAAAGTAATGCTATCTGAGTAGTTGATTTGCTCCCTCCCACATCAGTTTTACCCAAAAGGAACTACCAGTTGCTCTTGACTGGCTGCCCAATCAGATAAGCATTAAATGCATTCAGTGTTTAAGGTTTGATTAGTCTTGCAGGACTATTTGGATAACCCTAAGAATGCTCTTGCCTCATAGTGCCTACAACTGTTCTAGCATCCACAGTAAAAACAGAATTCACATTAGAATTTAAAAAATTGTGAGTGTTACAAAAGAATTTCCTATAGCTCCAAGTCTTAAAATATTAAATGTCAAAACTGAGTCTTAGGACTGCAATAAAAATAGTGATCAGCTGTTTTCTGGGCATTGATGACAATACCCCAATTGACAATGTAGTTAGCAGGGAAAGATTCGGGTAACTTTGACTTGCATCTTAGTACTTAAAATACGCACCAACATTTTCATTTAATGTATTGCAAAGCTCTTGCAGTCCCATGAGTAATTCATGAAATTTAACTTAGGGCTTCTGACACTGAAATAGAAATTTGATCAGGGTAAAAAAAAGTTTCCAGTTTCTTAATCTGGCTTCTTATTCAAAATGCTTTAAATCCTTAAAGCAGGGGAGGCTTAAATACACAGCAGGGTCAGCTATGGGCTAATTTTAGTTGGCTGCAGTTGGAAACTTAATGTGCTTTAAAGTTTTTAAGAGGTAATTTTAACAAGTTATGAAAATGCTATACTCTTCTCTTCCAGCTGAAAGAGAAATTGTCCGTGACATCAAGGAAAAGCTGTGCTATGTTGCCCTCGACTTTGAACAAGAAATGGCCACTGCTGCTTCCTCCTCTTCCTTGGAAAAGTCCTACGAGCTTCCCGATGGACAAGTCATCACTATTGGTAATGAAAGGTTCCGTTGCCCTGAAGCACTCTTCCAACCATCCTTCTTGGGTATGGAATCCTGTGGCATCCACGAAACCACCTACAATTCCATCATGAAGTGTGACGTAGATATCCGTAAGGATCTGTATGCCAACACTGTCCTTTCTGGAGGCACCACAATGTACCCTGGTATTGCTGATCGTATGCAGAAAGAAATCACTGCCCTGGCTCCTAGCACCATGAAAATCAAGATCATTGCACCACCTGAGAGGAAGTATTCCGTATGGATTGGTGGTTCCATCTTAGCTTCTCTATCCACATTCCAGCAGATGTGGATCTCGAAACAAGAGTATGATGAATCTGGTCCCAGCATTGTTCATCGTAAGTGTTTCTAAAAAACTTAGTGTAGTCGCCACCAACATCTCGAGGGCCCACTGCTGTCCATGTTCTCAGTCTTGGACTGGAGCTGTTCCAACTGTGCGACAAAAATCCTTAAGAACTAAATTATGAGGTGGACAATTTTCCAAAGAATTTAGTCTGACTTTCTATGAAAGGACTGCAGTTTAAAAGTTAATTGGTGAGGAAATCGCCAACTTTTTTTTTGGCATGCTCTTATTTTTGAGTATGCAGCAATTTAATTTTTTCCTGCGTGAAAATATTGCCATCTAGTATTCTACAAAGCAGTCACTTGCTTCTGCCTGTGTGTGGGCTGTACAGACAACTACCATGTTTGTCTTTTCCCCTCTTTTTTTTTTCCTAGATGTATTTATAAAAATTGTGTTGTATACAAGAAAATACAAGTTTGTTTACTTAAGATTTGTCTTTATTAGATAGCTGTGTTCATTTGTTCTATCAAAAACAATCCGTCTTTAGTGCTGAAGTAAGTTTTGTGGCTGAACTTGCATCTACAATTTTGTCATCAAGCAGAAGTCATCACTCTTTCAATGTTTAATTGTATTAATTACAAGTTTGTGGTTTGCATGAGTTGTATTTAAGATGTATAAAGTATCTAAAGATGACTGCACAAGTCTAGTCTTGTGCAAGCCTCCGCAGCAGTAATGTCTGCTCTTGCAAACACGTTCACTAAATATTAATTCATTGTCATATGGGCGAGGCTGTGGTGAACAGGGATAGTCAGTTATTTGAAATCTACAGATGTTGACTGATTAATATTTATGGTACTTGGGTGAGGGGAACCCCACACTCTGGACTTGGCCTTTGTAGAAGAGGTAGCCAGTTACTTCCTGCTAGAGATGTAATAAAAATACTGGGATAAAAAGGGGGGGCACGGTTAGAGTGACTCCCAATAGCTACTGGTTCAAATTATTTAAATTCATCAGTGTTAACATGCAAGTCTTAAAATGTTTTGGGACATTCCTTAAAGTCCCAAAACAGAAGTTTGAGGCTTAAATTGTGATACCAGTCAGAAGGAAATCTAATCTTACAAAGCATTTAAAAAGTGGCTTTTTTGTGTGTAGTTTTTACATGTCTCAGAGGTTGCTCTGGCCTTTTCAAGTTTTTGCCAAAGAGTTAATTTGGCAATTACCCTTGTGCTATTTTTTTTTCCCGCAAATTGCAGAAAATGAGTCGGCGTGACCCCTGTGTTGGGTACCAACATTTGCAAAGTATGGTCTTAATTTACTGCATTTGGTTTTGTAATATTATATCTAATTCTGTTTGTGCTTAACCCTTTTACTATTCAAAAATGGGATCTAATTAAGAAAATTAGAGGGCTTATAAATCTTTAACTAGGAAATGTTTTAATTGGTTGGTTGAGCAGGGCTTAAAATTAAACCAGTGGGAGGCCAAAAAGGTCAACTGAGAAATTTTTGAACAAAAGATTGAGTGCATTACATATTTCCATGATGCAAACCTGCTTGGTAGGAGACACCATTGTTTTGTGGAATTAAAATCCAGTTTGATTGCTGCAGAATATAAATTATTGCTTTTTGTGTGTGCATTTTCCACTTTTAGCTGATCTTGTAGAAATTTTGGGCAGACTTTAATAAAGTTTATAGGCATAAGTTGCTTGTTCAAACAAAACAAAAAAACTGACCCATATTAAGTCCATCTTAGATAAGGTACTTCTTTGGAGTGCTGAGTTGTGCTGGCAGCACCAACATAAAATTACTTCTTACTGGAATTTCAGATTAATGGGGGTAACTGCCAGTTTTATGGGACTAAATTGCAGTTAGCTTCCCATTCCAGTATGTTTAGTAATTTATTAAAACTCAGTGAAATTACTTCTGATTCCTAATTTAAGGGATTCCCCCTCATTTGGGCTTCACTAAAATTGTTCATACTAGGTACAAACTTTGACATTTGACAAGCTTAATATTTTCCAAGTGAAGACTTGAATGGTGAGGAAGTTCCTTGGCAGTTAAGTGATTTTAGAACATAAGGTAGACAAGTTATCTAACAACTATTTAATGAAGGTAAGTTTTTTACTAGATTTGATACCATGCAAGACTTAATATTCTGTGGAAAAATGCTGATCATTGATAACTCTTGAATCATAATACAGTAAAACCTTAATTGATACATGTAAACAGGTTTTGGTTGGTAAAAAAAAATAGCTGCAATGAGGATATTAGCAATAACCCTTGAACAATGGAACCTCTTAATAGTTGGACATGCCAGTCAGTCTAACAGACACCTTGTCAGTTAGGATTTTAGTTGGCTCCTTGGCAGGATGGGTTGCACTAGAACAGGCATGACATGCTTAAGTGAAAGTTTAATTTGACATGTGACTGTATTTTAAGCAAACTCCAGTTCTCTGCTCCCTGTGTTATCTTGGTTAACTGGGAATGAGAGGTTGACTCTATGGCAATTATAACTAGAAAAGTCTTTGCTTCAGTAAGTATGCTTGGTTAGCTTGATGTTCAGTGGTAAAAACATTGTGGGCATTACATTTTGCAAAAAAGAAATTGCATGCAGTAAATGTGCAATATATTTTAAACAAGTCTCCAACATAAAATCAATTCAGTCGTTATAATTGGTAGTGTAAGAATTGAACATGCACTATCTAAAGAAGGGTTTTAAATTTCTAAAACCCTATGCAACAGTTAGCTAAATAATTTTCCAATGGCTAGTAGTTACTATGTGCTTTCTTGGGGGGGGGGGGGGAGAGAATAAATTCCATAGACTGTTTGGGAATGGGAGCTCAGACAATGGAAACTACCTTAACAGTGGTCTGCAATTTTTAAAATTGTTTGCATTAGAAACTAAATGTGTATACTGTTGTGCTGAATTTCAAAATTACCATACAAAATACCAAGTTGGCTATGGTTTCAAAGAAAACTCAGTTAAATATTCTGTATGTGCAATATGCAAGAAATGAACAGTAATGTTTTATATTACATACTAAAGTAAATACTGTAAAGCAGATAATGCAAAATACTTTTGCATTAGAAATACTAGGGGTGTTCAAATGAAAAGGTACGAAACGTCATAAGAACGTAACCGTTAACATATTTGCCTATGCCGCTGGGAGAACGTAGCGACACATCTAGGGATGCGATTGGAGTCAACCGGCGTGGATCGGAGCAAGCGCGGGCGCCCGCGTGCGCAGAAGAGAGCAGAGGCTCTTATAAAGAGTGCCGTCCAATTGACGCGGCAGTGCGTGCGAGGACAGGATGGCGTTCACATTGCAAAATTCGACGATCGAGAAGCAGCGAGGCGTTATCCGATTTCTGACAGCGAAAGGTGTTAAACCGGCCGCTATTCATCGTGGAGGGTGTGGTTCTGCTCCATGATAACGCGCGTCTACACGTCTCCAGGGTCACACACGCGGAACTGGCAAAGTTCTAGTGGAAGCAGCTTGACCATCCGCCCTACAGCCTGGACATGTCGCCCTGCAATTTCCATGTGTTTGGTCCCCTGAAAAAACATCTCAAAGGGAAGCGCTTCCACTCGGACGACGAACTCAAGGACGCTGTGCAGGAATGGTCTTGTCACGGCCACAGGAATTATGGGAACAAGGAATCCTTCGGCTCGTTAATCAATGGGATCGTTGTGCTACGGCCTATGGTGTATACATCGAATAAAGTCTTCATTTATACCCACAGTGTCGTTTCGTACCTTTTCATTTGAACACTCCTTGTACTCAACAATGAACACTTTGCTACTGGATTTTGTTTCTCAACAATTATCCACTTGCTTTTACTTGAACTCCATTCTGTTGCTCACAGCTTGCTGTTTTTGTCTTATGAGATTTTCCTTGTAACAATCAAACAGTAATCTAGCATCACAGGGCTCAATTTTCCTTTTTATCATTTCATCATGCACCAAATCAAACTTATCTGTACTCAATACAAACCAAGCCACAAATTTCCGTACCAAGATAAAGATGAGATCATAGGAAATGTTTTAAAGGACAATATTGCATCCCTTGAGTGACAGTCCTTCCAGCAATTCTAAGTCCCCCCCCCCCAGGAAGTTTGTTGCTACCAACCAAAAAGCATTCATGTTAGTCTTTCATCTCCACTTGGCACTTCAAAACTTCCATCTTTGAAGAGGTCACAAGCTAAGCAGTTGTAGCTCAAGAATCTGAATCTACTCAGATTATGTGCTAGTCAACACAATCTGTTGCCTCTTGCTGCCTTGGCAGTGAAGTGCTGGCTTCTGACCATTTGTCAGATGGATTCCAGTTTAAATTGGGGTGAGGTATGGATGTTTGTCTTGTGACATGGGCTCTCCCTTCCCTGAAACCAGTGGTTGCTCTGGCTTTTAAAGTTTTATCTAAAACTTTTTCCAGTGTTGTAACAGTACAAATAGGTAATTGCCAACACTTTCCCCATTGCTAAACCTATTTTTTGCAAATTGCAATCAGCAGTGTGACCCCTGGGCAACTGCTTATAGCTCAAAGGTGTTCACGATGGTCATTAAACACCCAAGAAACAGTTTTATATGTGTGTGCGAGATATATATAGTATAAATTCCAGTGTCGGAGATCATCATGGTTATCAATGGGGGAAATGAATCTCCTTGAAGCAAGCTTGAACTGAAATCGGGAGGTGCCTGTTTGATTCCTGCTCCAGAGCAGTATAGTTTTCTGAAGCAAAAAGCTACATTTCGGTGACTGTTATTTTATGCCTTTCATGCAATTGTGAAATCTTTCTTCAGGGAAACTAGTTTCCCATTGAATTTTATACCAGCTGAGGACTTTTGTGCTATGTCTTCAGCACCTGTTAAAACTGGGGTTTTGGCATTGGAAATTCATAACATTATGCCTACTTTGGTTTCCAAAACTCTTTGGCTGTAGACCAGTGGAATTAGGGTGTTAACTCTTACAGTTCATGTATTAAAACACTTCAGTTTTCGAAGGGTTATTTAGTGATGCACAAAAACTCGTTAAGCAGAAAATAAATGAAGAAACATACTAAATAGATTTAATGATTAAGTTGATGAAACTTGGAAGTTCTTTGATTTGAAGTTTTCAAATGCAAAACATTTTTGAATTGTTGGGCACAAACTGAATTTAGCTCTTGCACTATTTAAAAGTAAGACGTTAATTAAGGCAGTGCAAGTCTTTCTTCAGGGGGATTGAAATACTACGATGAGAAACTCCTTTGGCTACGAAGTGCTAACTTGTCCCAAATTTGGAGCCATTGGTTCCAGAGAAGGGACATAGCCACAGCACCATCTATGCCTCGTTGGAGGCTCAAATATAGACCCATCTCGGACGCATTGTTAGAAGCCAGTGCAGCGCCTCTTACCATTCTAGCACTGGGATGACAACACATACAACTTAGTAGTATCTCGAACAACATTCTTCAATATGTCCGCCTTCTATTTTGAGGAAATCACTTCTATTTTGGTAAACAAAGGACTGCCCCTGTGGCACAGTGGTCTAAGTAATGATGGCTTTTGACTGTTTGCCTATGATGGGTGTAGGTTCAAATCCTGTGAGGCATGGTTGGTCATTTTGCAGCACTGGCTCTCCCTTCCCTGAATTCAGTGGCCCAAAATTGGGGACAGGTGACTGCTTTAATAGCTCATTGAGTTGTTCATAGTGGTGTTTTTAAACACAGCATTTTGGAATTTCAATTGACTGATGATGGTGTATTGTCATGATGCATTACTAGGGCCTTAAAACTGATGAGAAGCATGTCTGTGAAAACAAAGCTTGGGTTGGCAGGTCATAATTCTATAATTGGTGCTGAGAATGCAGGGGTGTTTTTGAATTTGTAGTTTTATTTTGTAAAATAGTGTTTCTGACAACTGTTTGTAATACACAGAACAGTGAAAACAATAGATGTGGTCAGTGTGGGATATGGGTGCATCTGCATGTAGTAAATCATGTCGGTAATTGATGCTTCTTTTTCTATTTGTACATACTGACTTCCTGAATTCCAGACAATTTGACAACAGGCAAAGTGCAAATTAATGGGGGGGGGGATTATGTATCAAATCTAGTTCATAAAGAGTGTTGAGATTTGTTTAGTGTTCCACACAAAAAAAGAATCTGATAAATGGGGACCTGCAAAAAAGTGATTGGTAGCAATATGCTGACTTGTAACAGTTTAAGCAGACATCATTGTCAACCATTATCAATCCACTGCTGGACGAAGGTCTCCCCAAGTTTCCTCCACAACGGTCTGTCTTGAACACAATGGATATTGCTTCCTATTGACATTTACTGACATACTTTCAATACAGGAATGGCTGAAAATACTTTTCCAAAAAGACTGCGAAGCACTCGGAAGGAAACTTCCAATTAAGATGGAAATTGGTATAGGCAATGTACATGTATTTAACTATTTCGTGCCACAACAAAACAGAATTTAGTCCATACACACCTGGGACTACATCTACAATCATAAGAAAAGTCTAAGAATGCAGTAATACAAATAGTAATTTAAATATGCAAACATATTGATGAACTCACTTTTTATATCTTAGAAATCAACTGTTGCATGCAATGTAACTAAAAAATTGCAGCACTTCAAAAGTATAACTATTTCCATACAATTAAATTTTGCAAATAACATATTTTCAAGACTTGCACATGATGAAATTTATACTAACAAAAGTGACAATTTCAAAAACTTAATACTAAAGTAAATTGTCACTAACTGACAAGAAGTGCAAACACTTAGCCAATACATCAAGTCTTGCCACAGGGAGCATAACCAAAGTAACACTAATTTTTTAGTTTGGGAAAGGAAATCATTGTAGTCCCAAAGCAGTTTGGCCATTTGGGTAAAATAGCTGAAGTGAACAAGTCGGTACGTTGTAGTTACTCTGGTGTGGTTAACTGCGTGACATAAACGCATACAGTCTATGGAAACTGCCCTGAGGTATAGCGTGCCAGTGTGCCGAATTCTGGGATGGGCGCCTCTATGTTCCAATCGGACTGGCCATGAAGGGTGTCTACATACTGACGAGCCGTGAGGGTGGTACAGAGGACTACGAAGAGTTCTGCTGGTACAGAGGACTACGAAGAGTTCTGCTGGTACAGAGGACTACGAAGAGTTCTGCTATCGTAGGAAATGGTTTCCCAGACTAACTCCCGGTGTGCGAGCCATGTTACTTTTCACTGTAAAGGTCCGTGCGCTGGTCATCTGCGCAAAGTGCAAAGCCGTGACTCATGACGAGACAACACTAGACACTGTCGTTGCCCTCAGCCATCCACTGCCCGCGTGTCGCTGGGTTGTGCCCTCATCGACCCATTGGCGCTAACATCGTCCGGTTGCCGCGTAGCTCCGACCCAAATGCCTGGCGATACGACAAATCTACCAACCGGGCTCTCTCAGCTTAATTGTATTTTCTCAAACTTGCAACTGCTCGTATTGTGCATAGTTGACCGCAAGTATGTCTTATCAAGACATACTTGCAGTCAACTATGTCACAGAGCCGTTTGAGTGGACTAGCAATGATTTCAATTGAATATCAGTTGGCTAAAAAATTAGACTACACAGAAGCAGTCAAAGAATTTGCAAGATCTAAAGCCAGAAAAGTCCCTTGTACGTGTATTTGAACTACCTTTACATTTTCTTTTCCTGTTTAAACAAAATCAATTATTTTGGCCTAATTTATTGATTACGAAATTCTGTGATATAATGAAATGTAGTTTTTTTGCATTATATTACAGAATTTTATTGGTAGGTTTAATTTGTAATGTATTAAAAGTTCAGTAAATCAGTTTATTAACCAGTGGGCTCGTAAATTTCTATTTTACGAGCCCATTCAATTGAAACTTAGTGCGAGCCCATTCAATTGAAACTTAGTGCTAGACAGGAAACTTAGTATTTTGTCAAATACTAAGTTTCCTGTCTAGCACCAAGTTTCTCATTTAGAATACTTAGTACTCGACGGCAATCACGATTTTTGCAGGCTAAAGAAATAAAGCTTAATTAGCTTCCTTATTAATCCAAGAGTACCTTTACACCCATTGAGAAGTAGGCGCACCTGGAGACCGAACGGTGGCGCAGGTGATATACAACCCGAGGACCGGCTTTCGGTTTGTACAGTGTTCGGAGTCAGATTGGTAAAAGCTGTTGATTTATCGGAGTTTGATAAAGTACAAATTGTGATGGCACAGCGCCTCAGAACTACGATCTCGGAAACTGCGCGGTTTGTGAGTTGTTCAAGTGCCACTGAGTACGTATCAAAAGTGGTACGCAGATGGCGAAGCAACGAACGTAGTACAGCCGTGTGTCTCCCGCATCTCTGTGATCCCAGAGGGGAGCGGAGACTTCGCACATTGTTCAGAGACAATTCTCCTGCGTCTACAACAGTGGTGATAAGGGTTATGTGTCACAGCACGCAGATCTTCGCAGCCTTCTGTGCATGAGCCTGCGTACCCAGCGAGGTCCCCATGCTCATTGCACGTCATTTGCCAACAACGCATGAAATGGGTCTAAGACCATCGAGATTGGACCGTGAATGATTGGAAGAAAGTAGTCTGGTCTGACGAATCAAGATTCCTGATGCATCACGTAGACGGCCGAGCGCGGATACGCTAATTACCGACGCAGGCTATAGCACCTGGGTGCATTCGGGGAAAACAGGCTCGCGGCGGCGTGTTATGCTGTGGGCGGTGTTTTCTTGGTATACTTTAGGCCCCAATAGCACAATTCCTGACAGCTATCGGGTATCTTAACATCGTTGCGGACCAAGTTCACCCACTCATAGCAACTGTGTTCCCTGCTGGTGATGGACGTTACCAACAAGATAATGCGCCATGCCAGAATCGTCAAGGAGTGGTTCGAGGAACATGCTGGTGACTTTCTGTTAATGCCCTAGCCTCCAAATTCACCTGACATGAACCCCATCGAACATTTATGGTTCGACTTGGAAAAGAGGGTTCTCACTAATTCACCACCACTCCTCCGAAATGTACGGGAACTGGAGGACATGGTGTTGACATTATGGTTCCACATACACCAGGATGCCTATCGCCACCTCATCGAATCGATGCCTCGCAGTGTGGCTGCTGTTGTGCAGCCTAAAGGGGGTCCTACAGTTTATTAGGTAAGTGGTCATAATGTAATGGCTCATCCGTGTACATACAATATCGTTTTGGGTTGTGACAATGTTTTTCTCCAATTCTTTTAACTTCGTGTGCTTGGTGTAATAATTATAAAATTTTGGGGAAAAGTAAACTTTATTTATGAAGGGGAAATGTTTAACACACATTGTATTGAGATGTGAAGTAGAGAGGGAAACCTATGGTTGATTATGAGCTAAGAAATATTTGCTATAAGGAAGAATAAGAACAACGAATTTGTGACAATGTTGCGGCAATTAGAGAGGGGAAGGGGCTGCAAAGGGAAAGTCTCACAGAATGGAACTTCGGCTAGCGCCGGCACTGACCGAAAGTGTTTCAAGAAGCATCATTGCTGTCATTCATCATGCTTTTCGAGAAGTAATGGGCAAGAAAATTGGTGTACGAATACAGTACTTTAGTAAAGTAATACCCCAGCACATGTGCACTGAGTCTATCACTAAATGTTGTGGATATGTTATATAAAACTACGAAGTATACCAAAACTACGTGAAGAGCATAATATTTTCCCATGAGATACCAGGGTGAGTGAAAACTTTCGTTTTGATTGAGTCCTTGATGATATAGACGGTCGAATCACATTATTATGACCACCAGCTAACATCCAGAGTAACCTGCCGCCCCGGTGGCGCAGTGGTCTAAGGCGCTGGCCTCTGATCATTCGTCCGTAAGGGGTCCGGGTTCGAATCCCGGTGAGGCATGGATGTTGTGTTTGTCTTACGGCACTGGTTCTCTCCCTTCCCTGGAACCAGTGACACTAAATTAGGGACGGGCGAATGCTTATAGCCCATTGAGTTGCTCACGGTGGTCGTTAAACCTCCAATCAAAAAAAAAATCCAGAGTAACCACCGCTAGACAGCAGCTAGATTGGCTGGGAGTGACTCAATAAAGTTCTGGACGGTGTTCACAGGTATATGGAGCCATGCTGACTGCAGTGCATCTGACAGCTGCTGGAGGGTGCGTGGTTGGAGGATACATAGAGCGAACAACACGATCGAGGCGGTCCCACAGACGCTCAATTGGGTTATTAGTTTACCTTCCCATAAAAAGTTTGTATGAATTCATTCTGTTTCCGTTCCAATAGGTAATGAAATGCTGTGTACTCGCCTGTTTTTGCGCTGGTACACGGTACTCTCTTATAATCTAGTCTAGTTTTCTTTGTGGACCTACCAAGGAGGTTAGAATAATACTTCTGGAGATTCCCTATTCTCTTAACCGTGAAGCCGCAAGACGTGGGAATTTACCATTGTTTACATGATACGTATGTAATTTCAACTGTTTGTACACTGGTGTGCAAAAATTAAAGACTAAGAGGAGAAATTAGCATAACAGCGGAACGAGCAGACAGAACGGACAGAAAGACCACTCAGCAGATAGACTACGGTCCGGTACGGTAGGACATGCGCATATATGCATCATGCCGTGGGGTCGGGGGGGTCGGAAGGGTATAAAGCACACGGGCAGTGTACGCTCAGCAATTCGGTGAAAGCTATTGCACAGTGTACATCGCTTCGAACGACGTCGAGTTGCTGCCACCGTGTGATATGGCCAACAGGCAATCCAGTAGACGACATCTGGATGATTTTACCCGAGGTCGCGTCATTGGGAAGTTGAAAGAAGGTCGAAGTGTGACTAGCGTGGCCGAGGAGTTCGGGATCGCTCACAGCATCGTTTCACGAGCTTGGAGAGCATTTCAAACGACAGGAACAGCTGTCGAGAGTTTAGCAGTGGTCGTCCACGAGCAACCACGGCGGCGGACGACCGGTATATTGTACTACAGGCGAGAAGAGACAGACTGCAGACAACCGGAGAAATCGCAAGGCACATGCAACAGACAACTGGACGTCCGTTATCGCGTTTTACCGGGGCCAGGAGGCTGCACAAAGGTGGTCTATTTGCACGACGACCCGTACGGTGTGTGCCATTAACGCCTACTCATCGGAGACGGCGGTCTCTGTGGTGCCAGGAACACAAGAACTGGACACATCAGCAATGGGGTTATTATCGCTCCCTGTCGGGTATCAGCGAACCACTACTACGTCTTATTCGCCGTAGTGGGAAAAAAATTAAAAAGGTGAAAATTCAATACTAAACAATTCACCCCTCAAAATTTCGCCCAGTGGTGTCAACAATGAATTTGGATTCCCTAAATAAGGGTCTCCAAGCTCAGGGTCGACAAATGCATCGCGTTGTGTTTCATATGAATTAGCATGGGGTTTCCATGCTCATTCATATGCCGCAAAGAAGTTAAAATAAAAAGTTGCATGATTAACAATAAAAGAAAATCACTAATTGAACTCTAATGACATTTGGAGAAATGATCTGAGTGACACGTGAATTAAAATTTAACTTTATTTCTTTTAGAAGATGGTCTTAAAGCTAGGTGCAATGTACCGGTGAGGTTGCTTGTTTTAGCTAAACAATTTAGTTTTTATTTCAAACAGGTATAATGCACTTAAATATTATTGACTTGAACTTTAGTTACTGGTTTAAAACACGGCGCGGTGCGCCAGAGGAAAATTGTTAATGCACTATGTGAGAGATTTTCGGGTAACTAGTCCTGCATAGCACATGCAAAGCTATGAGGCATGAATCAGAAATGCGTAAGATAAAAGTCATCATACCCTCTTTTCCTTGGGAAGCCCCGATCGTGAAACTCGGTTGCCGGCTAGTCGTAGACTATTTTAAACTCTTAACTACCTCATTTCTCTATCTTGGAAACACCTCTCCTCCGAAAACGCTGAGACCTCTCTTCTACTCAGACTGCAATTCTCGAGTGATGAGTCTGTCCTTATCTCTTTGCGTCTCTAGTCTGTAGTCTGTCCTCTTCATTCCTCATTCAGTTCATATTTCTGTTGTTTTTTCCGTGTCCGGTGTCTATCTTGGGGCGTGACGGCCCGGCCGTCCGAATCGCGCTGGGTTATGTCATTGGCCCTCACAGATAGCCCTGCTATGCGATTCGCTTGCCATCCGTTCAGTTCGGGTCACTTTCCCAAAAAATTTTTATGTCTTCTTTCGGCTGTCAACTTGTTCTCGCACCTTTTTGTTAATTAACCGCACCTAGCTACTTAGAAGCGAAGATTGTCACGTAGGTATTTCCGGCGACGTGACTTATCTCGAATTTCGTCGCTACCCCGGACAATGCAGAGATGCTCGCAAGCGTTGCTTGAGAAAAGGGGTGACGCCCCCAAAATGATTTATTGTGCTCCTACTATTCTCTCAGCTTCGGCTACGAGACTACTGCTATTATACCTACCTTCCGTGCGTTCCGTGCGAAAAATAAGAACTGTGAATGTCTTCCTTTCTCTTCCTTCCCATCTGGGATTTTCATCAAGTTTCCGTGAGAAAAAAAAATATAATTTTCCCCTTTTCATTTGGCTTGAGTGCAATTAAGACTTCTAATTGCACTCAAGCCAAATGAAAAGGGGAAAATTATATATTTTTTCCAGCAGCCTCTTGGCAGAGGCTGCTGTTGGGACTGGACTAAAGAATACTTTTATTTATTTAATTATCATTATTAAATAAATAACAGCTGGCAAGGATGTCTATCGCTTTATATCCGCCAGTGCGTATATAAAGCGACAGACATCCTTGCCAGCTGTCAGAGCTTTTTCGGCATGAGAATGCCAAGTAATAACGATTTAAGTGATTTTAAACGCGGTGTCATAGTTGGCGCTCGTGAGATGGGCCATACTATTTTGGAGGTAGAAACGAAGTTCAGATTTTCACGGTGTACCGTGACTACAAGAATTCCGGCAAGACCTCCAACCTACGATACCAGTGTGGCCGTAAAAAGACATTGGGTGAACGTGACCATCGTCGGCTGTCAAGAATCGTTTCACGCGACACTCTCGCAGGTAGCATCGGAATTCAATGCCGGAGCCTCAACAAGCATCAGCGTCCGAACTGTGCAACGTACCCTGCACGATATGGGCTTTAGGAGCCGACGCCCAACTCGAGTCCCCTTGATGGGTGCACGACACAGAGCTATGCGCCTCGCTTGGGCACGGCAACACCGCCACTGGACACTTGATGACTGGAAACAAGTAGCCTGGTCTGACGAGTCGCGTTTCCAATTGTGTCGGGCAGATGGAGAGATTCGTGTGTGGCGCAAACCCCATGAAGCCATGGATCCCGCCTGTCAACAGGGAACTGTACTGGCTGGTGGGGATTCCGTAATGGTATAGGATGTGTTTAGCTGGACTTCACTAGGACCCCTGGTCCTAGTGAAGTCCAGCTAAACACAAACGTCTGTGACCGGCCAACGCTAAGTGCGCATCCTTTCTGACGAGGTACACCCGTTCATGTCCTGCATTCGTGCTGATGGGTTGGGCCTGTTCCAACAGGACAATGCAGCTCCACACAAGTGTCGGGAAGCCACATTATGGTTAAAGGAGTATTCATCTGAGTTTGGGGTGTTGCCATTCCAACCAAAGTCCCCATATCTGATATAACACATTTGGGATGCCATGCAACGCGCTATCAAACACAGGAATCCAAGACCTCGGAATACACCCGAATTGTGAAACGCTCTGCAGGAAGTGTGGTGTGCATTGCCTACAACATATTTCCAGAAACTGGTGGAGTCCATGCCCCGTCGTATTTCTGCAGGCCTGCTCTCCCGTGGGGGACCTACCAAGTATTAGACTGGTGTGCCAGTTTTTGTGGCACTTCAGTGTATATATATATATACTATCACAAGTATATATATACTTGCACGAACGCTATGAAAACGTGTAGGTGATTAGCCAACACATGCTGGTAGCGCACAGAGGTTAAGGACCTCTCTCTCCAGATATACTAAGGGACCTAATGTGTCCCATGAGAAGGAACTCCACACTATCAAAGAGCCACCATCACCTTGAACAGAGCCGACTTGGTACTGCGGGGCCGTAGCCTCATGCTGTCGACGGCACACCTCCTTCAGCTCGCTACAGCTAAAAACGGTATTCATCTGACCACACGACGCGGCGACACTCTCCAGAAGTCCAGTTTTGAAGTTCCCGACAACGGGCGAGACTTTATATCCGTTGACGATCACACAAGTACGGCGTTGGCTCCCATAGCCGAGTGTATGCTGCATACGTCGTACCGTTTGCTCGCTGACGCTGTTTGGACCTCCGACATTTAACCTGGATGCGATTTGCGCCGCCTTTGCCAAGCGTTCGGTCTGTACGAGCCTGGAACGTCTAAGTCGACCTCAGCCATCAACGGTGTGGGGTCAGCCACTGCTTGTTCTCTGGGCGCTGGTACGTCCATCGATGACATACTCGCAGTACCCCCTTGACACGGTTGCCCTCGAGAAACCTAGGCTTCTTACCACTTGGGTGATAGAATGACCTATGTGTCTTGCGGCGACAGTGCATCCCGAATCAGAGTCGCTCAGATCACCACGTTTACCCATGTTCATCGATTACGATACACTGTCGGGAAGCTCTGCTGTCCGACTATTTATCGCTTTTGTTCGGTTTAGGTCTTTTCCACTCTCCGTGGGGGATGCCCATGTCAACTGCCCATCACCCCTATTTCTAACGTTTTGTCTACTGAGGGTATATACACAGTCCAGTCACATTATCGTGACCACCTCCTACTTTTGACGTCAACAGCGCGTAGCCAACGAAAGAAGGCACGTGTCGTGAGCTGGCTTAGAGGGTATAAAAGGTGTGTTGTAGGCATTCTGACAACATATCACTCGTTGCTGTCATGGATAAAAAGAGCGATTTATCATATTTGCAAAAAGGGATTATTATCGGCTTTCGGGCCAAGGCTGGCAGTATTTCTGAAACAGCAAAGTTTGTGAACTGTTCCCGTGCTGTGTGATTAAAAAGTGTATCCTCATTGGAGAAATGGCACAACTGAGAATAAGCGACGTGCAAACAGCGGAGCACCACGTGCCATTGATGTTAGAGGTGAACGTTGGCTGCGAAGGTGCGTGAGGGCCGATCGACACGCTGCAGTGGAGCAACTCACTGGCCAAATGAACCAGGGGGCTACCGGAAGTATGTCTAAAACGACAATTCAGCGAACCCTGCTAGGTATGGGGCTCCGATGCCGACGGATGTTCACTGCACTTATGCTAACGAAGGTCCATTGGCAGAAAAGGCTTACATTTGCACAGTAGTATCGGAATTGAACCTCCGCTGATTGGCAAAGGATTGCCTCCTCCGATGAGTCACGTTTTCTGCTTCTTCGAACTGGTGGACGTTGGCGTATCAGGCGAGAAACATCGGAGAACAAACACTCTTCAACCATTACTGGAAGAACACAAGTTGATGGGGGCAACGTTATGGTCCGGGGAATGTTTTCATGGCATCCTCTGAGTCCACTCATACCTGTGGAAGGCACTATGGACCGAATTCATTATGAATCCATCCGTGCAGACCACGTACACCCATACATGCTGATTGTCTTCCCTGGGGCGGATGGGATCTTCCAGCACAATGCGACGTGTCACACAGCTAGGTTGGAAGAGCACGACGAAGATTTCAAATTACTTCCTTGGCCCCCTATTTCCCCAGATTTAAACCCAATTGAGCATCTGTGGGACAACCTCGATCGTGTTGTTCGCTCTATGAATCCTTCACCACGCACCCTCCAGCAGCTACCAGACGCACTGCAGTGAGGATGGCTGCACATACCTGTGAACACTTTCCAGCACCTTATTGAGTCACTTCCAGCTCGTCTAGCTGCAGTCCGCGCTGCACACGGCGGTTAGTCTGGATATTAGCTGGTGGTCACATTAATGTGACTCGACCGTGTATACACACCGAGTGATCAATGAATTATGACCACCCCTCTGAAAAGTGGATGCGGCCCGTTGACAGGTGCTTTCCGAGAGGGCGTGATTAGTCGACCGAGGTAGCATATATAAGGTGTGAGTGGCGCAGTAGGTAGTAAAATTCGGAGCGTGATGGGCAAACAGAAGGATTTATTGGACTTTTAGAGAAGACAGATTGTGGGAACTCGGAGAACGGGTGTCTCGATTTCCCGAACTATTGGTAGCTATAATGGTGTTTGTTTTAAGGACTCCACAGACTGGTAGACGTACAATCACGTGTACAATAATTTACGTTCCCTGTTTCTTACGGTAACACAATACACTGAAGAGCAATTAAATTAGAGATAGCTGGCGTTATGCAAATGTGGCACTGTGGGCGGCCCTGTAAACGGAAACGACATGAAGTATGCAGCGATCCGACAATATAAGGAGTGATGCGACGGGAATCAGTAAGAGTCGGACGCAGTATGGGTAAGACGAAGCATCTAAGCGCATTTGATCGTGGGCAAATTGTCGGGGCCCGACGAATGGGTCCCTCCATCTCGGAAGTCGTGCAGGCACTGGGATTTTCACGAACCACTGTGTCACGGGTGCAACGTGAGTACATCGAATCTGGTAAAACCATCCCTGTAAGGGCCAACTGCCGTGGACAACAGCGTCTGGATGAGCGGGGTCATCATCGGCTAGCTCGCATTGTAACAGCGGATAGACGGGCCACAGTGCAAGAAATCACTCGGCAATTTAACGCTGGTGCGCAAAAACGTGTAAGCAGCCACACCATCCAGAACCATCTCCTCGCTATGGGGTACAGAAGCCATCGTCCCGCGAGGATACCGCTGCTGACCGCACGTCACAGGGTTCAAAGATTAGAATGGGTGCGGGAACATCGCCACTGGACCCTAGACATGTGGGAAATTGTTGGCTGAACTGATGAGTCAAGATTCACGTTGGCACATGCGGATGGCAGGATACGAGTACAGTGCAAACCACATGAAGCAATGGATCCTTTTTGCCAGCAGGGTACTCTTCAATTAGTTGGGGTGGCATTCTCGTCTGGGGACTGTTTACGTGGACTGAAATGGGACCCCTGGTACGTGTGACATCGTCCCTCACTGGTCAACGTTACCGGGATATCCTGTACGGCCATTTGCTTCTGTTTGTGCGTCTTTAACATCCCACTGCAGACCTCATTCTGCACAAGACAATGTACCGTGCTATCGCTCTCGAATTGTATTCGAATGGTTGGACGAACACTCCACCGACGTGATCTCGCTTCCTTGGCCAGCTAGGTCACCTGACCTCAATCCCATCGAGCACATCTGGGATGGCATCGAGAGAGATGTTCGAGGCTCTGACCCCCTCCATCAACTCTTCGTGAACTTTGGGAGCTTGTTCAGGGGTCGTGGATCCGTATGGCTTCCCAATGCTTCCGGTGTCTTGTCGAGTCCATGCCGAGACGAATCGCCGCCGTCATCAGAGCGAAAGGTGGTGCTACACGTTACTAGACAGGTATATCTAATTCAATTGCTCTTCAGTGTATATAATAGCTGGTGCACAAAATGGGGGAGAGGAGAAGAAATATCTTGTGCAACAATAACCGAAATTCGTGCAATATGCTATCCACAATATCTGATCTCGCTACAGAACTCCAAAAAAGAGATCCTTCGACAGACGATTAAAACTTAACAGTTAATCTAACAAGTATTCTAGCGAATCGCTCCTATTACCGGAAATTTTTCGTCATATGGATGCAGGTAAAGTGAGAATGGAGTTTTTCCGTTAATATACGAAAGGAACTGCGGAAAGGTTTCTGAAAATTCAAAATTTTCCGTTAGGACATCTTAAAAACGGCAATTTACCGTCAATATAAGAAAGGAATTTAGGAAAGGTTTCTGTATATTTAGAATTTTCGTGGCGTGCGAAAAAACCACGAAATTCAGGTTTCTTTTCGTCATTTCACGGAAAAGGTTGAATCAGAAATATACTTTTTTAATTCACGAAAAGAATATCAGAAAGTGGCTCGTGAATTTAGATTTTTTTTTACAGTGTAATGATATTTCTAAACAAGATAATGCAAGTCCTCACGTGGCTGGGAAAAGCAGCATATGACAGTATTGTTGCACACGCCAAAAACAGGTTTTCAGACATTGATATCTAATTGCTGCTAAACTAGTTGACGTGAATTCGTTTAAAAAATATGTGTGTCATTACCTTCAAGAGGAATTAAATACCGCAGTAGAATACTATCCAGTTTTAGAAAAATTAACTGAAAACGCAGCTAAGTACTTTGTACGGGCACAAAGATCTAAGTAATACACTGCCGGACAATTGCTAAGGACGGATGACAATAGCAACGATAGCAACCATAAAATGGAAGGCAGAAAAATGTGGAAATTAGCATAAGTGCGGGATACAGTAAGACGTGTTGTGCGTATGCAAATTTTGGATTGCCGAACTTGTTCGTGACGTCATTGCGCTGATAAGAGATATAAAGGATTTGACGCATATTGACCAAACGCAAAGTTGAAAGGGAAAGAATCAATTGACGAACTTGCAAATTTTCAGTATGTCTTCCCGACATCACCTAGAGGATTTTACGCGTGGCCGTATTATTGGCAAGATTGAAGAAGGGCGAAAAATAACAGATGTTGCCAGGGAGTTCGACGTCAGCCACAGTGTTGTTTCAAGGCTTTGGAAATCATTTCAAACAGATGGAGAGTGTAGCAAACGTCACGGGGGAGGTCGTGTTCGCAGTACGACACCTGCAGAAGATCGGTACATAGTGCTATCAACAAAAAGACACCGGCGCAGCACAGCTAGTGAGGTAGCAAATCAGTTTATGGCTGCTACTGGCAAGCGGATCTCCCGAAAAACTGTCGCCAGACGTTTGCATAAAGGAGGACTATACGCCCGCCGTCCTGTTGTGTGCATCCCATTGTCCAGACGTTACCGTACCGCCCGTTTGCAATGGTGCCATCAACATCGCAATTGGACTGATAACGACTGGTCTGCTGTCCTCTTCTCAGATGAGAGTAGATACAGTCTATCGTCTGATTGTCGACGAAAACTAATCTGGCGTGATAGTGGTACTGCATATTGTCCAGCAAACATACAGGAAAGGGACCGATATCCGACATGTAGTGCCATGGTATGGGCTGGCATCATGATCAATGGCCGTACGTCCCTCTATGTGCTTCCAACTGGGACTATGACTGGCCAACGATACATTAATGATGTTCTGCTACCTCATGTTCGCATGTTCCGTAGTGCTGTCGGTGATAGATTCATTTTCATGGACGACAACGCAACATGTCATCGAACAGTCGCTGTTCAGGAGTGTCTTGAGAGCGAGGATATTCAACGCCTCGTATGGCCAGCACGTTCTCCAGATCTGAATCCTATTGAAAATGTGTGGGATGCTTTGGGGAGGCGTCTGGCTGGTCGCCAATGCCCTCCAATAAACAAGGACACCCTCGTCCGTGCACTGACAGAGGAATGGGATAAATTACCCCAACAGCTGCTTGATAATGTTGTGCAAAGCATGACACGACGTGTGGAATCTTGCATCGCCCTCCATGGTGGCCATATCCCGTATTGACATCTTACGCCGGAACGCCTGCGGACGGTAATTGCATTTTTTTCACGTTTACGTATTCTGCACAAAATGGCCTGTTTGTCCCTTGAACACGTTCCAAAGCCTTCTGGATTTCAGAGCACAATAAATTGTCTTTCTTGTAATGTCCTGGCATTCTGACATTATTTTATTTCACTTGGCATCCAACCACACTTACTTTTTTATGCGCTATATAGCCGTTTATGATCGGTCCTTAGCAATTGTCCAGCAGTGTATTACTAATCCAAATTCGTAGAGCTGCAAGAGGGTTTCTACAAACTCCTGGTAATTTTGTCAGCCTTATTGTTTCCTAGAAAGTTTGCGGCTTCTTGCTAGAAAGCATTCCAAGCTAACTTTTCATCACCTGTGCTTATCACGGAAGAGCTGATGCTTCTGTGGATCGACAAATACATCTTCTTTGATTATGGCCTCACTAAGTCTTGGAAATTTATCAAGGAGGTACAAAAATCCTGCCCCATTTGGACCATGGCCTTTACAAAAATTTTCATCAGTCCAAGTTTGATGAGGAGAGGAGGGAATAAGATCTTGCTGGATTTCTACAAGTTGTTCGTTAAGTACATTCGTTATGTTTACTTAAATGATACGGTATTACAGTTCCAGATCACAGTGACATTCTTGGGTGTAGTTCTGCATGAATCTCTCAGATGGGATTCTCAGGTGGATCAGCTTGCGTTATGTTTAAGATCTCGCATTGGTATGATTTCGCGGATTTCTGGTTTTTTTGTCAGTAAGAATTCTGTTAATTTTACACTATTCTTTTATTTTTCCTGAATTGTCGTACTGCATTTTAATATGGGGTGCGACTACAAGGCGTAACATAGTTCGTTTATCTGTGTTGCAGAGGAAGTTTGTTCGATTGTTAAATTATTCGGTTGGATCGGAGGTTCTTTTTCGTCATTTTCAGTTATTAACTATTGAGCAACTACTTATACAGATTTCTACTGATGGTCTATGAACGTATTTTTGCAGGAAGATACTCCAACTTGATTACATTACGGCGTACAACTCACTCCTATGACACTCGTGGTGGGTCGGTTTTTGTTCCGTGGGCTCGTACAGGTTTAATGTTTAATAATATCAATGTGTTGGGATTGCGTGAGTGGAATGGATTACCGTTTATTATTAGATCAGAGGCACGTTATCCGGTATTTAAGCGAGCGCTAAGGAGTTTTTTTGACGGGAAATTGAATATTGGAATTTATTTGTTTATGATTTGTAAAGAAAAAAAGTATTGTAAAATTACTTTCGTTGTTTGGACTGGGCTGGAATATTTTGATTTTATTTAGAGGGGATCAGGGGCCTGTCAGGCAGTATTTCAGCCTTTTCCCTAGCCCCTTTCTGTACATTTAATTATTACTATCATATAATATTTGATTCATATTGACATTTGATATCGATTTTCAATGGAATGAGTTTTGTTGTTGTTGTGCAGAATTTGTATTTATTGTGAAAGTTTTGGTGATTTGTCGTATTTTGTGAGTTTCATTGGAGAATTTGTTTACTTTATTTGTACAATTAGTTTACGATTGTGGCGCATATTGTATTGTTACTAAGTATTATATTACTTTTCTATAATATTGTACAGCAGAAATTTTACAAAATAAATAAATAAATAATAATAAAAAAAATACTCTTCAATAGGCACGAAATCAGGATCTCTCGACGTAGATGCTTTCACATGTGCGGACTTACTATCTTCTTCATCATCCAGAGAATAAGAAACGCCGCCCCGGTGGAACAGTGGTCTAAGCGATGGCCTCTGATCATTCGTCCGAACGGGGTCCGGGTTCGAATCCCGGTGAGGCATGAATGTTGTGTTTGTCTTACGGCACTGGCTCTCTCCCTTCCCTGGAACCAGTGACCCTAAATTAGGGACGGGCGACTGCTTATAGCCCATTGAGTTGCTCACGGTGGTCGTTAAACCTCCAATCAAAAAAAAAAAAAAAAAAAAAAAAAAAAAGAATAAGAAACAGGTGGGTCAGGAACAGGAAGTCCTTCCCCGTGAGACATTGGGCTCATAGCAGAGGGAATATTCGGATAGAACAAAGGCCGCTTTTTTACTTAGAAATACCATTCCAATTGGAGGAGTCATGCAGAAGTAACAATCATTAAGATGGTTTGTCTGTTCTCTCCACACTGTTGGAACTGCAAAACGCATCGATCGTCCTGTTTGGTTCAAACAGCAGCGCAGATTCGTTGCACAGGATCGACAACATATGTGTGGAGCCCAATACCGGTCCTGGTAACGGATCTCACTACTAAAATAAAGTCTGTAAGTTTTCTTTATCATCGGGGTAATGGGTCGCCTTTGTGATAGCAAAGTAATTTGATCACAAATATAACAAAAATTATGCGTTGCACACATTAACGAGGCATCTTGAACGACACGTCTGCGTTCACAGAATCCACAACGCAAATGATGACAAGAAGGAAATGTGGTTGCAATGATTGCTACAGATTGTGTCATCCTAATTGGCGCTCAAGATTATCCGTCTCCTGGAGAATCACGCGCTCGACATATCGGACTCCCGGCGCAGATCATCCATTCCCGCTGACACCCCCTACTACTACCCCTCCCGAATCTTGAAAACTAGAGCTATTTCGCGATTTTTAAGTTCATATTCGTGATCAGCATGTCAAAATTAGTTAAATTTAGCTACTTTTATCTCAGATACATTTTGGTTGTTGCCCAGTGTGATCTTTAAAAATTGTGATTACAATAACATTGCTTCATTTGATCGATTTTCGATAATATAAATAATGTCATTAAGGATTGCCACTTCCGTTCGGCCAGTTTCAACTGAAATCTCATAAATACAATGTACACTGAAGAGCAATTGAATTACAGATACCTGTCTAGTAACATGTAGCACCACCTTTCGCCCTGATGACGGCAGCGATTCGTCTCGGCATGGACTCGACAAGACACCGGAAGCGTTGGGAAGCCATACTGATCCACGACCCCTGAACAAGCTCCCACAGTTCACGAAGATTTGATAGAGGGAGGTCAGAGCCTCGAACATCTCTCTCGATGGCATCCCAGATGTGCTCGATGGAATGGAGGTCAGGTGACCTAGCTGGCCAAGGAAGCGAGGTCACGTCGGTGGAGTGTTCGTCCAACCATTCGGATACAATTCGGGAGCGATGGCACAGTGCATTGTTGCAGGATGAGGTCCGCAGTGGGATGTTGAAGACGCACAAACGGGAGCAAATGGTCGTCCAGGATATCCCGGTAACGTTGGCCTCTGAGGGACGATGCCACACGTACCAGGGGTACCATTTCAGTCCACGTAATCAGTCCCCAGACGAGAATGCCACCCCCACCAGCTTGAAGAGTACCCTGCTGGCAAGAAGGATCCATCGCTTCATGTGGTTTGCGCCGTATTCGAATCCTGCCATCCGCATGTACCAACGTGAATCTCGACTCAACAGTCCAGGCAACATTTTCCCACGTGTCTAGGGTCCAGTGGTGATGCTCCCGCGCCCATGCTGATCTTTGCACCCTGTAATGTGCGGTCAGCAGCGGTACCCTCGTGGGACGATGGCTTCTGTACCCCATAGGGGAGGAGATGGTTCTGGATGGTGTGGCTGCTTACACGTTTTTGTGCCCCAGCGTTAAATTGCCGAGTGATTTCTTGCACTGTGGCCCGTCTATCCGCTGTTACAATGCGAGCTAGCCGACGATGACCCCGCTCATCCACACGCTGTTGCCCACGGCAGTTGGCCCTTGCAGGGATGGTTTTACTGGATTCGGTGTACTCACGGTGCACCCGTGACACAGTGGCTCGTGAAAATCCCAGTGCCTGCACGACTTCCGAGATGGAGTGACCCATTCGTCGGGCCCCGACAATTTGCCCACGATCAAATGCGCTTAGATCCTTCGTCTTACCCATACTGCGTCCGACTCTTACTGATTCCCGTCGCATCACTCCTTATATTGTCGGATCGCTGCATACGTCATGTCGTTGCCGTTTACAGGGCCGCCCACAGCGCCACATTTGTATAACGCCAGCTGTCTCTAATTCAATTGCTCTTCATCGTTGATTTGAAACAGCGCATACATATGCGACTAAAAATATGCTGCAGAACACATGACGTGAAGGTGATTACAGACTTTGTGCCACCAAAGGAGCCCATGTGGAGGTGCAGTGAACTGAAAACTTTGTATCACTAACATTTTCATGTTTAGTGATGGTTGTTTACATATTTTTCTTCAACATGTTTGTGCTTAACATGTTGGAGTCTCATGGTGGCAGCTTCTATACAGAGTTGTTGCTGCAGGAAGGGCGGTTGCCCTCCAAGAATGATCATACCAGGGGCGTAAATTCGTGCTCTCAAGGGGGGATAAAGTTTGAAATGCACAACGTATGAATAAATTTACTGAAATTTGTAACTGAAAAAGAAAGTTATACACCTCAGTATTTTCTTTTTGAAAAAACTTTAGTTAACCGCATAGAGTATACCCCGCAGCTAACCAGGATATACAGAGTGAGGTAAGAACACCCCATATGCAGGAAAGGAACTGTCCGAAATAGCTGATGGGGGTCATATAAAAACAATATGCGGGTATGCCTAAATTCCATGACCTTTCCAAACACGCCGTAGCAATTAATAGCTAATTGGACATTTGTGCTCTGTCGCAGAAAGTCCTTCTGAGAATTTAACCTAGAACGGAATTTTTCCAAGCCTTATCCCGAAAGCATTTTCCCATTGCTACGCTCAGTATCTAATACTCCTTCATTTTGTCCTGGTTTGTTTTCCATTCCGCATTCCTACGGAGTGCTATCGGTGTTCACATAACTTCTTCCAATGAACATATCTTTATCTTTTTAGTAGATTATCAAGCTTTAGATCTGGAACCTTAATTTAGCTCAGAAACTTTCTCCTTTTTGCATTGCTTCAGGCTTTACAAAGCAAGTAAGAAATTCTTTGTAAAGTCTAACTTGTTTAGTATAAAGCCGACGAATCTTGGGTTGTTTAATATCTAATAGGCAAACGTGTTTTTTAAACAGAGGTAACACAGCTGTGTACAGCTGCAGTAAAAGCAAAGTTTTCTTCCTCTGGTAGAAACACTTTTGTGATTATTCGAAGTCTACGTTCCTTACCATCTGATGTTGATTTTTTTTTTTTTTTTTGATTTGAAGTTTAACGACCACCGTGAGCAACTCAATGGGCTATAAGCAGTCGCCCGTCCCTAATTTAGGGTCACTGGTTCCAGGGAAGGGAGAGAGCCAGTGCCGTAAGACAAACACAACATCCATGCCTCACCGGGATTCGAACCCGGACCCCTTTCGGACGAATGATCAGAGGCCATCGCTTAGACCACTGCGCCACCGGGGCCGGCTCTGATTTTGATGTCTCTCGTTTCTTCAGATCTTGCTGAATAGCTTTTACTCCTGCCCAGGCTTCAGAATTATCCCCTAAATTATGTTTCTTATTAATGGTGAGAACTGTTGCGTGATAAGTACAACAGCATCATCACCAGAGATGGAAACGGGTCACGGGTCAACGGGTCGACAATTTCTTGCGGGTCCAACGGGTCTGGTCAAGGTGTTCCTGACCCGATTTTGACCCGGTTTTATTCCCGTTTTATTTTTGAAAAGAGAAAAATATATTCCAAAGAAAAATGCGCGTTGTGGAATTCTGTAGTCGATACTGCTGCCCACGGAGTGAAAAATGATTTGCCATGCAAAAATATTGTTGTCTCTTTCTTAAAGCAACGAAGATTTCCACCGAACGACGTCAGACAGCACATCGACTCCATATCGTAAAAAGATCTTCCTTTGCGTTCTTTTACAGTGAGATTGTCCAGGGCAAGGTACAGGCAAACGCCATTCGCCTGCTTCTCAGCTGATTCATTCTCTCCGTGCGAAGTTCACTGTATGACTAACAGTTACTTTTCACATCACATCTTTTACATTGAGCATTCAGAGGTTTTCGATTGACGTGCTAACATCCCGTTCCCATGACATGTCTTGTCCAAATTAACTCATTATTTGTTAATATGGATGGATTTAATATTAAGGAGGTTGAGAAAGGCGTCGAGGCCAACAAATACGTGCTTGTTCAAAACCACAAGGGGAAGAGTGAATGCTGGAAATTGTTTCGTCTCATTAAGGAGCTGGTGAATAATTCTGTGTTGTTTGGTCTTGCTTGCTGTTCAAAATGTGGAAAGTGTATAATTACAAAGAAAGATGTCGACGGTGTAATAAAAAATTATGAAACCAAAAATCTAACGGGCCATATGAAAGTATGCGCACCTCCATCAAAGCGTGGAAAGAGCGAACAATCTTAAATACATTAAAAAAAATGCATTTGTGTAATCGTAAATAATGATTCACATTTGTAATATACTCCATGGTCACGGTCTTTGTCAGCCATTACTTCTGGATTACGCGAAATAGTGGCACTAAAATGGCACTAAAATTTAGCAAGTAACCAAGTTTTATTATTAAAAAAGGATTTCAGTTATTAAATATCAAGCAGTTATTGGGATGAATACATATATTACGTTTATATGTACATATATATAAATTGAGTTTTGAATTTATAGTTCAAAGCAGATATGTCCGGGTCAGTTACGGGTCCGGATCGGGTCGGGTCCAGTTATGGGACGTCCGGGTCCGAAATTTTTGACACCTTTCCAACTCTGATCATCACCACACAGGCATTCATAGTAAAAAAATGGTGAGAGGATCCCACATCCTAACAATTTCTACTGCCACATCATACACCTAAGCCACCTATGACTTAGGTAGTGGCATAGAATATCGGACACCCAGAATTGAGCATATACCCTGAAGCTTTTGTCTTGCTAGTAGTGACCACCTGAAATCATTATTTAAATCGTTGAAGAGCCCTTCAACAAAACGCTAAAAAGGTTTGCTGAATCTCTTTGTGGCATTGTGAATCCCATCCATCCACATCAAGGAGATGTTCAGCTCGCTCATTTCTTATACGAGTCTCCAATCCCTGCTTTGAACCTCTCATAACGCCACAGTGGTGCATCTAAAAAGAAATCAGATATTTATAAGGGATGGTTGAAGCAGTGAAGAATGAATCCAGTGCTTTATATATTGTCTGGCTATCTACTGTACCTAAGCTAGGTGATGTGAGATGTTCGATTATGACCCGTTTTTGATCTTCACAATAGGAGTAAACCAATACCGTAAGAACTCTCATTAAGTTTCTACTAGTAGATTCGTCAATATTCAATGAAAATGTAGTTTGGCGTATCTTATGTGAAGTCTGTGATAAAAGTTTTGGCAAGACCGTATCTCATCTTAATTAAAGTGGACGTGCGGTCCATTGACATTCCTGGATCACGTGCTAGCTCTTTTGCTAAACTTATTACAACTGGAGCTATAGTAAATGGAAGGCTGTGTTCCGCTAACGTCCCGGGTAGCATGGCTTGATTTGTAAGCACCTGGTCACAGACTGGAACATACTGCTGAGCAGGAGGTTCAACTAAACATAAATTGCCGTGCTGGATTTTTAAGGCTGGGTTTATTCCATATATTGTTGCAGGCATAGAACTACGTAGAAAAGTTAAAATAGGAACTGGCATAGTTCAACGACCTTGTTTCCACTACTTTAATATGCTTCTTACTCATCAAATGAGACTCAATATTCTTCCATCCTCTAGCTCTATAATTAATGGTATGATTGCAGTAAATACATAAAGCTTTTCCAGCAACATCAATTTTACGAATTCACTTGGATAAAACTACCGGCTTATCTCCCTTTCCTTTTTAGTTTCAGAACTACTATGTTATCTAACCATTCCCATCGGAATTTATTCTTTCGACCACAATCAATTTTATTAAGATTTACTTCTTTACAGCGTTATACGACAGACATTTCACTGAAAGAACCCCCCCCCCCTCCGAAAAAAAAAAAAGCAACACAAAAACTGAAAATAATTTCGTATAGCTGTGGCAGTAGAACTTCCTCGTTTTTTAAACAAGCAGAAATGGCTAACTGGATATGTAACATTTCCTAACCATTTGCCGTTATTCCACCGGCTGCGATTTTTTTGAAATTTGAAACACTAATATTAATCAAGAATCGCATATGAAACTTTTCCCTGGTTCATCTTACACATCGTTCACGGCGCTGGACCATTGTTACTTATCTTTCTTTAATGTAGTCTGCCGGCACCCGCGTGACGGGTATGCCGTCATATGCACTCACGTGCGAATGCGATCATGACTCACTGTCACTGCTGCTATTGGGTGCCAAGTGGTACCAGGCCCCATCCATTTTTTTCTGAAGGAGGGGGGGGGGGGAGCTCACCACGAGAGGAAACGTAATGCGATATGATATCTAAAACTCTCAACAAACAAAAGCGCATCATCGTCAGTGGAATCGACAGCACTTCTGCGGACGGGAGACGTGACGCCATTCACACATTCCGAAAGCAGACTCCCTTAAACACCCGTCATCCCCCCACCCCTCAGATCACCTTGCACTCAGCGTGCTCATGAAAAGAAGTCACCAGCAGAGTTTACTTTAGAGTCACGTAGGTCTCTGGGTTTGCAAGAAAAGGAACGGACAAGGATTTTTTTTTTTTTTTTTTTTTTTCACAAAATAAAACAAAAAAAATTTTCAAAATTGTGGAGTGAGCATTTTCGGCAGACAAAACAAAATAGTACAAAATATACGGAATTCAGCAAAAGTACGGAGAGATCACATGTCTGTAATTTTAGATAGTTTTCATTCTTGCAGGACAGTCTTTGAACAAATAGAACAAGCTAATCAGCAAGTTATCTATGATATGTTCCATTTTGAGGCTCTCATACCTTGCTTGAAAGCATAATGCAAAGTATGCAGACCACAGCTGCCTGTGTTCAATATCTCACAATTAAAGTCTGCTTTTACTTCCTGCTGGAGCAAAGAAAAAAAATATCCGGTTTACGGCATTCATTGATAGGTGCAAAACCTTCTTTAACTTTAAATTCTGAATTTCATCATGGAACATTTTTATCATTACTTCAGCTGTAGCCATGAATACAGAGGTAAGAAACCTCATTTCCACTTCATTAGCAGAATCATTCCAATTCGTACATAAATATTCATTTGCTTTAGTCTGCAAGGATTTGTTGACAAAACATAATATTATAACCTATCTAAAGTAGTGAGTAGCTGTGACTTATAATATGGCGCCAATCCAAAACACACCAAGCCTGCACATTTCGTAGGCCCACTAGAAAAGTGCTTTGCTGTGAGGTTGTCATGAAACATCTCACAAAATAAGGCAGCAGTGTCATTCACAAGAGCTGAATGAAAGCTGACTGCTCACATACTTCAGGGCCCACTTGATTTCTGCATGTAGAACACTTTTTCCTTTTACATGAGGACACATTGAACATGTAGAAGATTCACTTGTGGAGGTGGTGGTTCTTTCAGATATGGATGCCTTAGGTGATGGTAAATTCCCAAGAAAAAATTGTTTGATACTCCCAGCGGTAGTTGCTTCTGCATCCACAAGTGAACGGAGCTCCTTTTTCCTTACAGAATTTTTTTTTTTTTTTTTTGCCAATACCTTTCTGGAGAAACCCACATGTTATATAGCGGATGGTCACACCATATAACACTGAAGGAACATTTTCCTGGTATGGCTTTCAGTTAAGTTAGATAGGAAGCTCTAATTTATTTCAGAAATAACACGATCATGTACACGTAGCAACAACAGCAGATGGAAACTTAAAAAGTAAGAATTACAGAATATGCCAAGGCCAGACAGTCAAAGTTGTTTCTAACTGGTTGCAGTTAGGACCCACCGAGGACGTTGCAAGTTAGCTATAGACCGTATGCATTGACGTCACAAAACCGCGATTCGCGTCACTTTTTCGTCTGCTGCTCTCTTGCAGAACAACTGGTGTACAAGTGAGATTCAAGATGCATTACATGGGCTACGTAAGTGGATTATCTGGCGATCAAAAATAGCTTTATTCTGATAAATTAAAGTTATTGGGCAATTGTGGTGACCCATACTCATTTTTCCTGAACGATATTGAGGTCTTGCCACGAATAGAACACGGCGATATTGTTAATTATTTCGTTTTTTGCGCTAACGCCTTCACTCCCGAGCAAATGAAATCGTGCAAGTCATTCCTAAAGAAAGGTTAATTCCAGTCTAAAGATCTTCATGGAGTTTTTGTAGATAACGCATCAGTAAATTTATGAACATACCTGTCACAAAATGTAAACTACACACTCTAATGTTCCTTCGTTTCCGGTCATCAATGTCAACTCTGTTGATACGTGATAACCACAAATTTTGGCGCTTCTGAATAATTTTTTTTATAATTCTGATCCCACTTCGTTCACTCAGATGGTAATCTATAATAGGACACATCATTATCTCTCCCACTTCGGTTACCGCAGCCGAAAATAGCAGATAACACCATCTTCTTTAACGCTCCACAATGCAAATCCAAGCAGTGTTTGTACACCAGTTGATGGTTGGTTTACCTTGCTGTGACGTCACATGCATACGGTCCAAGGCTAACTGCATACGGTCTATAGTTAGCTATGACTGTGAGCTCTCACGGCCCCGTGCCAAAACCGTCTCGAGACAGCTTTGCCCGTGTTCTCTCACGTGCTTTCTGCCGACGTCATCATCAACATAGTCAACCAGTAGCAGAAGTTGAACGCATTACATTTAACTTCTGCATTTCATGCAGGCAATTAGGGAAAAAATGAATACTTTTTAAGGAGTTTGGAGAATTTCTGGCAAAAATAAAGGACTTTTAAGCACCCTAAAAATATTAAGGACTTTTAAGCACCCTAAAAAAATTAAGCACTTTTTGAGGACTTTTAAGGATTTATAAGGACCGTGAGAAGCCTGAACTCTATAACTGATCGTTGTTTAACACCCATCGACACAGCTGTAAAAGAATCATCCATTTTAAACACTAACAAATAGATGAACGGAGTTCCATTACGCAGAAAAATGAAGCTAATGCACCAAGAATCGTTTGCCGTCCGACTGGTTGCTTGGCAACAAATCATGTCCGAGAAACTTGCGCGGAGGCATTACTTATTAAACACGTCTTGTAAAAAGTATATACATAATTTAATACTCTAACTGAATGTGCTTTGTACCCTATAAGTTAAGCAGTGCTTCCCCTGAGAGACATTTCTGGTTATTGGTTACACTGTAAAAAACCGGTGGTATGAATTCATTGAAAAAATTCTGAAGAACCTGCAGTAAAGTTGCCGGTATGTCTCCGACTTTTAGCAAAATTTCCCTATTTGAAAAGTTTTCGTCTAATAACGGATACTTCAGTAGTTCGATAGAGTTTTCGTTTCCACTAATTTCGTCTTTTTTTTTTTTTTTTTTACAGAAATGTCAGTTTTGGGTCTTTCCATTTTTATGCAGAAATTTCCCAAAACTTTGATTATGACTTTTTCCTACACGGAAGAAACTGCCGTTCCCACTTCTTTTTTCAGCCTAAAATGAGTCGCATTGCAGGACACTTTCTTCACTTCGCTTCACCTTGTCTGCGGTGGGGGGATGGTCGAACACGTGATGGTTCGTACGTCAGCTCTACTGACTGAACTGGCAAGACACTTCCCACCAGGTCACGTTTAAAGTAGAAACACAGAGGACGGTAGGTCGCGCGACAATGACCATTTTCACCGCTGTTGAATGCGGTTTAATTAGTCATTTTATTTTCTGTAGGGGGTTGTTGTTTTTCTGAATAGATTTATAAATTTTTTTCATAGAACTTATCGCACATTACAATTTCTTTTACCATGATGTTTTAAAACAAAACTTCTTTTGGAACACGAGATTTTTTAAACTGACAATGACTTTAAATTATGTGTAAGGAAAGGTGAAAATGTATTACACTCAATAGATTATATTACAGATATACACTATATTGACAAAAAACACTGGGCACCCTTTAAAAAGCAAATAAACGGATCCGCTGCATTGTTAAGATGCGCGGTACAGCTGCAAACGGTATAAAAACAAGATTGCAGCTGACCGCGATCATATCGCACTGTGAGGCTCAGTGAAAATGTCGCGGCGGGACAGAACTGACTTTGAGAAAGGAGAGATTGTTGAGAGTTATATTAGTGGGTTGTCCATAAGAGAAACTGAGAGGCGTTTAAACACACCCAAGTCAACTGTTTTGGATGTACTGAATAAGTAGAAGACACATGGCGTGCCTGAAGCAGCAAAACGTACCGGCAGACCAAAGAAAATCAGTGACAGAGGACGTCGAAGCCTCAGGAGAGTCGTTACAGCTAATGGACGGAGTACTGCACAAGACCTCAGTGTACAGGTGAGTAAAAATGCTGGAACCTCGGTATGTACACTAGGGTGGAGTGAAAGAGGCCAAAAAAAATTTTTTTTTAATTTTATTGTTTCCTGACCCAACAAATGGTTCTGTTTGGTTAAAAAAACACAGTAAAAAAATCCAGCCCAATAACTCGTCATCTTAAGGTTCCACACTAGGTTAAACACATTTAATTTTAACGTCAAAGAAGTGAAAACATGAAAATAAGTTTTTTTACAATATTTTTGTTTCCTAACCCAACAAATATTTGTAATTGGTAAAAAAGAAACGGGAAAAAAGTTTCAGCTTAATCACTCGTCATCTTCAGGTTCCACACGAGATGCGAAGAAATTCATCTTGGTGTCGAACTTCGGAATTTCGTTCCGGGACTTGATTCGGCTGCGTATGAATCCATCCCGGGCTTCTGCACCACATGTTGCAATTGACGCTTCTGTCACGAGTCTCACCTGCCTCTCTACTACTTGAGAATGGCAAGGGAGCTTCCCTATTTCAAACTGTGAACGGCCTCTGATCAATCTTGTTATGTCTTCGTCGCTGAGGCTCAAGGTAGCCGGTGGTTCCAAGATATTGTCCCAGCATATCATCTCAAAATACTCCTCTGCTTGGAAATTCAATTTGGGAAGCTCAAAATGGTGTATTTTCCCCTTCCAGTTAGTTTTTCTTGCTTTCAGTATTTTTCTCAGGCCAAGTTCTCGAATGTGTACTCTTTCATCTTCCAGCATCGCCAACAGAATGTTTTCAGAGTGAGCAAAATAACAGTTCCTCTGAATAACTTCGTGCACGATTACCTTACACTCTTCTGACAAGAATGAACTTTTCTTTATCACTCCGTTGAAGATGACGTGCTTCATGAGTTGCTCTCGGGATTTTCTTTATTTCAAACCAGAATGGCACATAAACTTTTATAACATATTCTGCTAGGAGCTTTAAATCATCTGGTGGTCCTGCGGTTGATACGTAAAGGCGAAGAATTCTGTTGGCTGTAGTGAGCCATCTTGAGTGGGCCATCTTCCCAGGACTCCTGCTTGCTAAGTTTGGAGAGCACTCCCCGAGGATACTGCCCTAGAAATATCAAGGACGTATTTTTGGTCTGTACTGAGGTCTTTTTTGTCAATTTCGGGCAGAGCAACTGGAATAGGGATATAACTTGTCACGGCAAGGGTCTCACAAGTTTCCAGGGATTTTCTTATTGTTCCGGAAAACTGTTTTGGCCCAGATGTCTTTTCATCAATCTTCTGGAAAAGATGACGAAGAGGCAGTTCGTTGGTGTGCAACAAACATACAAACCAGTGCAGTTTATGACCACCACAGATTTCAATACGTCTAAGTACGCAATTTTTCTTCCCAGTGTGGACGTTCGTTCCATCACAGCCAACAGCAAACAGATTGAAAGCGAAATCCCTTTCTGTGTAACGAAGTTGGTGACGCTTCATGTAATATCTGCACTGGACCCAGAATCCGGAGTTACATGTCCTATATAAACAGATCCAGGTTCTGAAAAGAGAACAACATGCTCTTCCACACCTGTAGTCCTGTAGGAAGAATTTCCCTTCTTCGCATACACTATAGTCTTGTCCTTCCTCCCATCAAAGTAGATGCCGTCCAAAGACTGTATTATTTATGTAGCGGTAGACGCAAGCTGGGACCGTACCTTCCGACGTTCCCTCCTCAGCATAGTTGTGGAACCTGAAGATGCCAATATTTTGGGCTAAAATTTTGAGATAATTTCTTCTAGCCCATTTGGAACCTAATAATGAGTCAGGCAATATTAATTATTGCCTGATTTGGGCTATTTTGGTGTGGGAAGCAATTTCTCGCGCTGACAATGGCGATTTTGACAAAGTATAAATATTCACTTGAATTGTGGAACCTCATATTTTGGGCTGAAATTTGGAGACAATTTGGAACCTAATAATGAGTCAGGCAATATGAATTTCAAAAAAAAGTTTTTCGCTCCACCCTAATGTACACGTACCATTCGCAGAGAATTTCATTCCATGGGCTACCGTGGTCGTGCGGCTGCTCATAAGCCTTTCATCTCCACTCGAAATGCTACTCGTCGTTTAGCATGGTGTAAAAAACATTTATCGTGGACCGTAGATCAATGGAAACGGGTCCTATGGACTGATGAATCCAGATACACGATCCATCAGTCTGATGGCCGTGCGTGGGTATGGCGGCAGCCGGGGGAACGCTATTTACTACAGTGTACTATTCCTACGGTCAAGTTTAGAGCTGGCAGTGTATTCGTGTGGGGGTGTTTTTCGTGGTATGGTCCCGGCCCATTGGTTATCGGGGACAAACCTGTTAACCAGCACGTCTACCTCGATATTCTGGACAAATATGCACTACCAACTCTGTGGCAATACTATGGAACCGAGCCTTGTTAGTACCAGCAGAATAATGCACCGAGCCATAAAGCAAGGACTGTTACGGCGTGGTTTGACGATAATTCCGTATCGTGTGTGGACTGACCATCACAGAGCCCTGATCTTATTCCCATAGAGCACCTATGGGATGAATTAGAGCGCCGCATAAGAAGTTTGGAACCAAGGCCTACTACTAAGCAACAGTTAGCAGCAGCATTATGTACTGAATGGAAGCGCATACCTATCGTTGTGTTCCAAAACCTTGTCGAAAGCATGTCTCGAAGGATCAGTGCATGCATTAAGGCCAAAGGTGGATAGATACTGTACTAATGTATGTCAATAAATGTTATGTTGTGTTTCTCTTCTAGGTGTCCGGTGACTTTTGTCAATATAGTGTATATGTAGTAGATTTAAAGAATAAACAGAAGTAAATACAATAAACAGAAGAATATATCTGAAAAAATAACTGAAAACACGAAAAAACGAAGCCAAAACATAGATGTATATAGAACATCTACATACACAGTCTTACACCTATTACTATGTTCATCTCTTTCGGCCAATTAGGTCACTCCTCCTTCGTTTCATTTACACCAATTCCATGTTACTTATTTCGTGTTCCTTCCGTTTGTATTTTAGTCTCTCAAGTTTTAGCAGCCTTACTCATTCCGGCTGTAGAATTCACGCCGCCTTCGGGTAAGTTATAGTTCCCTAACTTTATTAGAGTTTTGGAATTTCAGGGAGGTTTCTTATTTCATTTGGGTGGGGGGGGGTATTCAGTGGCTTCGGGAGCATTGCCAGTCGATATATATTACATTATATTATATTACACTCAGAGATGCCTACCTAATAGCTTGTTGGTCCTTCTCTACTGTAGTGCGAATAACAGCCTGTACACGCAGAGGCATCGATTCCACCAGATGCCGGAGGTAATGCCAGCCACGCCTGTTGCAGCATTGTCCACAGTCCGCCCGAGATGTTAGCCCAGGATACATGGATCTGATGTTCCGTTCCACGGCATCCTATTGAGCTTTCACAGGTTTCTAATTAGGGGACCTTGGGAGCCACTGGATGGTTCTAAACTTAGACGAGTGCTCTTCGAGCCATGCCTGGCTCGTTGCGACTCGGCACATTGTGCTGTGAAACAGACCATCCTCTGCACGAAAACCATGAAAACGTGTAGGTGATTAACTAGCGCGCAGCCGTTAAGGACCTCTCTAGACACACTAAGGGACCTAATGTGTTCCATGAGAAGGCTGCCCAAACCATCAAAGAGCCACCACAGCCTTGAAAAGACCTGACCTGGCACGACGGGACCCTGGCCTCATGCTGTCGACGCCACACCCGCACCCTCCCGTCAGCTCGATACAGCTGAAAACGGGATTCATCTGACCACACGACGATGTGCCACTCTCCATAGGTCCAGTTTCGATCTTCCCTGCATTAGGCGAGGCATAATGTCCGATGACGAACAGTCAAGAGTGGCACACGAGTAGGACGTCGGCTCCCGTAGCCCGTGGTATACAGCGAGCGCTCGCTGAAGCTGCTTGGGCCTCCGACATTTAACCTGGATGTGATTTGCGCAGCCGTTGCCAAGTGGTCGGTCTGTACGTGCAGTCCCCAACCATGGGGGAGAGGACAGATTCCCAGGGCCTGGACTTCCAGTGGGGCCGCGGCTCAGTAAGGCAGGTCAAGTGACAATTGAAATTATAAGCAACAAAAATGTGGGTGAAACTGAAAAAAACATTTAACTGAATTTTCAACTGCACAAATCCAGAAAGATTGTGCTTTTGGAAATAACCAGTAAAGTGCATTTTACTTAGGGATTATGCCCCTCCCGCCTGTGGGACTGTGGAAGCAACGAAGAAATGACAAAAGCCTACCAATTATTTGAGAACAAGTGACCTTTGTACGATGGACGCAGATGCGATTAGATTCACAGATTATTATTGAGTTGGAATAGTAATAAAACTGTGACAAGAGACGAACGGCCCGTAATAACGTCAGAAGCACGCACAGTTGTAGATAACGTAGGACTTCCATCACACTTCCCAATAAAAAGGATCAAGAAAAGAAAAAAATTCTGTGATGACGCTGCCTCGAGAGAGGCGGATACTGTGTATAATGATGGTAAATATGAATCGTCATTATAATTAATGCATTCTTTGTAACTCTGGATTACATTAGAAATTACTTAAAGCACAGACTCGCGGATGCCGATAATACACAGTCGAGTCACATTATTGTGACCACCTCCTACTTTTGACGTCAACAGCGCGTAGCCAATGAAAGAAGGCAAGTGTCGTGAGCTGGCTTGGAGGGTATATAAGGTGTGCTGTAGGCAGGCTGAAAGCATATCACTCGCTGCTGCCATGGATAAAAGGAGCGATTTATCAGATTTGTAAAAAGGGATGATTATCGGTTTTCGGGCCAAGGGTTATAGTATTTCTGAAACAGCAAAGTTTGTGAACTGTTCGCGTGCTGCTGTGGTTAAAGTCTATCGTCATTGGAGAAATGGCACCATTGCGAATAAGCAACGTGAAAACTGCGGAGCACCAAGTGCCATTGATGTGAGAGGAGAACGACGGCTTTGAAGGTGCGTGAGGACCGATCGACACGCTACAGTGGAGCAACTCACTGGCCGAATGAACCAGAGGGCTACCGGAAGTGTGTCTAAAACGACAGTTCAGCGAACCCTGCTGCGTATGGGGCCCCGATGCAGACGGATAGTCACTGCACCTATGCTAACGAAGGTGCACCGGCAGAAAAAGGTTACATTTGCGCGGACGTATCGGAATTGGACCTCCTCTGATTGGCAAAGGATTGCCTTCTCCGATGAGTCACGTTTTCTGCTTCATCGAACGGATGGACGTTGGCGTATAAGGCGAGAAACATCGGAGAACAAACACTCTTTAACCATTGCTGGAAGAACACAAGCTAGTGGGGGCAGCGTTATGGTCTAGGGAATGTCTTCGTGGCATTCTCTGGGTCCACTCATACCTGTGGAAGGCACTATGGATCGAATTCGTTTTGAATCCATCCTTGCAGACCATGTACACACATACATGCTGATTGTCTTCCCTAGGGGGGAGGGGGATCTTTTAGCACGACAATGTGACGTGTCACACACAGTTAGAAATGTCCGAGAGTGGTTGGAAGAGCACGATGAAGACTTCGAAGTACTTTCCTGGCCCCATAATTACCCACACTTAAACTTAATTAAGCATCTGTGGGACCACCTCGATCGTGTTGTTCGCTCTATGGATCCTCCACCATACACACTCCAGCAGCTGTAAGATGCACTGCAGTCAGCATGGCTCCACATACCTGTGAACACTTTCCAGCACCTTATTGAGTCACTCCCAGCTCGTCTAGCTGCTGTCCGCGCTGCACACGGCGGTTAGTCTGGATATTAGCTGGTGATCACAATAATGTGACTCGACCGTGTATTTTTTTATCGGAGGTTTAACTACCACTATGAGCAACTCATTGGGCTATATGCAGTCGCTCGTCTCTAATTTAGGACCACTGGTTCCAGGGAACGGAGAGAGCCAGGGCCGTAAGACAAACACAACATCCATGCCTCACATTCGAACCCGGACCTATCTCGGACGAATGATCAGAAGCCATCGCTTAGACCACTGCGCCACCGGCGCGGCCTCGACCGTGTATAAGCAAAGTGTTCAGCCTACATTAACATACCTGAGTTTCACAGAGAAGGAAAATGCAAACTTCTTGTGAAAATGTATATCTTACTGAAAACTGCTTCAATGAAATACTGCACCTCAGAAAAATCTTTCGATGCATATTAGGAAAGAATTTTAAAGTTCACAGTTCTGAACTACCACCAGTCATTCTTCTGGAAGAAATTTATGACAAAATACTGCAGTTAGTGTTTGGTGAAATGGGCATTGCTCTGAAGATGTTACTGCACATTATCTGTAACTGTTGCTGAGGCAGAACGTAGTTTCAGAAAACCATCTCTTATAAAGAACAGCAGGAGGCCTACAATGAGGAATATACACTTATCTTCACTATCTATGTTACTGTATGTGTAGAAAGCAAGCTCTCCAGGGAAATTGATTTCAGTGAGGTAATTTCAAACTTTTTTGAAAAAAAACCCAAGAAAAGTTCATTTTTAGTTAGTTGTAAACTTGGAGGATGTAGAACATCTGAAATAAAAGGTAAAAAATCGATATATTTCGAAATAAAAAAAAGCTTCACAATATCAATATTTTTTTTTATTTATTTATTTGTTTACATTTTTTTTTGATTGGAGGTTTAACGACCACCGTGAGCAACTCAATGGGCTATAAGCAGTCGCCCGTCCCTAATTTAGGGTCACTGGTTCCAGGGAAGGGAGAGAGCCAGTGCTGTAAGACAAACACAACATCCATGCCTCACCGGGATTCGAACCCGGACCCCGTTCGGACGAATGATCAGAGGCCATCGCTTAGTGGTTCCACCTAAAATCTCCGCCTTATGTTTCTAATGGTAACATTTCTTTACACATTTTCTTCGCAATTAATGTATTCCCAAGGATGCAAATTTGCACATCGATAAAACTAACTTTAAGTTATGGCATGGGATACTTAATACTAGCTAAAACATAACCATAATTATATTAAAAAACAATCATTTTTCTTTGAGTAATATTAGACTTGCTAACAGATGGCGCAACCTATACATTCATGACGTCAGAAGACAAACAAATGTTGGATTGCTTAGTTATGGTTATGTTTTAGCAAGTACTAAGTATCTCATGCTGTAACTTAAAGTTAGTTTTATCGATGTGCAAATTTTCGTCCTTGGGAATACATTAATTACGAAGAAAATAAGTAAAAAAGTTTTACCATTGGAAACATAAGGCAGAGATTTTAGGTGGACTTGTGTTTCATGTTTCTCTACGAGTCAATGTGATTAAAGCTGAGAATTGAGCGGCAGGCAAAATTTTCAGTACAGTACTGCATCATTCACGGTAGCGTACTGTGACATTTATGTGTTTTTTTATGAAAATGGAAAAAACCTCATCACCCAGTCTCCACACACAAATCTATCGTATTTGTGAAATGTATGTTTCGGGAATATTTTTAAAGCATCAAAAATACATTAATCGTAAGTCTATCTTTCCTCTTTGCTACATTTTATTAACAAGCACAGTTACTGAGAAAACATGAGATAGGAATTAACAGAAACTATAACTGATTTACATCCCCAAAACTAAAGCTATATCGAACCAAGTAAACCAGGATGTTAATCAAAGCTGAGCAATACTTTTTACGTTGAAATACTATGGGAATGGGAATTTTACGAAATTTGGGCATTCCTCCCGTGGGCATTTTTCTGTGAGTGTTATTTTTTTTTTTTTTTTGTAGGAGTTTTTTAATGATTCTCAAAAAGTTTAGCAAGGAGAAATAGACATTTGCTTTTAATCTTTATCAAAATTCTCTCTACAGTTTACAGCTTGTGCGCAAATGAAATTTCTCTTGAGCAAAAATCCAACTAAGTGGAGATTGCTTTGTGCGAAAAAGCGGAGGGGCAAGAGTGGTTGGCGTTTCTTGTGGACAGTTTTAATCCTTTCTCTCAAGAAATAAACGTTTTTATTACTTTTCAACTTTCTCTTTTCATTTTTACTACAGATTTTCTTCTACAACGAAGTAAATTTCTCCGTCATTTTTGGTCTACGCCGGGAATCGAACCCGAGTCCGCTTATTCCGGAACAAGTCGCTCTACCAACTGAGCTACGCAGACGTTCATTCTCATTGCTATCTGCCTTTATGTCGTGTGCGTCCTGCTGGCAGGGACGTCACCTCTTCCTTCCCCCGAAAGAGGGCCGGGGGCATGGCCCACGGGTCAGCCGTGACCATGAATCGTTGCAGGCAGCCATCCGCTGTAGAACGTGCACTCGAGAACTCCCAGTCAATCTAGTGTGTGGAATGCAACATCACACATTTTTATTTTTCGAAGCGCTGGAGAAGGGATTCCCTGATTTTTCCTACCTCGCGGTGTGGAAAGAACATCACACCAATGCGAGATTTTGAACGGCCGAGTCATCCGGAAAGTTCGGGCGCCATTATAACGAAGTAAATTTCTCCGTCATTTTTGGTCTACGCCGGGATTCGAACCCGAGTCCGCTTATTCCGGAACAAGTTGCTCTACCAACTGAGCTACGCAACGTTCATTCTGATTGCTATCTGCCTTTATGTCGGGTGCGTCCTGCTGGCAGGTACGTCACACTTCTAAACTCTTCTTCTACTGTTGAGCCTAAACATTCTGTTTATTTTGCAACATTTTTAAACCATGCACGGACGCTCCGCTTTGGAGCTTGAAGGGAACAGTTAACAATACACCGAAAAGCCAAAACATTACGACCACCTGCCTAATATGATGTTGGCTCTCCACGTGTCTCCAAAATACAGTAGCTCTAACCCGTCAAGAGATGAACACTACAGGATTTCTAAAGGTGTCCTGTGATATCTGGTACCAAGATGTTTTTGTTTTTATTAATTTATTTCAATATTTATGCTGTTACATTATAACATCACGAATCAGAGATATTTATGCGCAATTAAAAATTAATAGCAGCAATGGAAAACAGGGAAAAGGCCTCACAGAGACCTGGCGTGCCCTGAATTCCCCAAACAAAACAATTGAGTCGGGTACTTGTCGTGTCCACGCAGTGAAGAAAAGATGTATTTTAGATTGTTTTTTTTGTTTTAGTTATTAAGTAAGTATATTTTTAATTTTTTTTAGTTATTAAGTAAGTATATTTAATTTTTTAGTTATTAAGTAAGTATATTTTTAATTTTTTTAAATAATGTTAAATTATTAATACCAGTTAACTCCACAGGCAACCCATTCCAGAACTCAAGACCAATGTAGTTAATACCTTAATACAGACAAGTGACGTGCGCCGGGAACATCAAACAGAAGACATCGCTCTTTCCACATTTTTATAAGTGAGTCACGGAAAAATTCTCATCGGCCGCCACGGGGAATCGAACCCAGGCTCTTTCAGTTACGCGCCGCACATGCTTCCACTGCACCACAGCTGCCTCGAATTTCTCCAGACTCACATACGACTTGGCAGTTAAACTTGGAAGTTAGTCGTATGTGAGTCTGGAAGAATTCGAGGCCGCTGTGGGGCAGTGGAAGCATGTCCGGCGCGTAACTGGAAGACCCTGGGGTTCGATTCCCGTGGCGGCCGATGAGAATTTTTCCGTGACTCACTTATAAAAACGTGGAAAGAGCGATGACTTCTGTTTGATGTAGTTAATACCTTGCTTTGACATCTGTGTCTTTGGTAAAATAGGTCGCAATAATGTCTTTTTCCTTGTTTTATAATTATATGAAGTTTAATTCTATTACATTGGAAAACAAATTATGTTTTATCCTTTTAAACACCAATTTACCAATGTTAAAATGAAATAGTGGCTTAATCGACAGAATTCTGTACCTATTTGGGTCAACATGAGTCGAGGGCGAGATCTTTAACCCTTTAAGCGGCCGAAGTTTCTGAATCAAATGATGCCCAAACTTTTCGAAGCTTCCCAAACAGAAATTGTTCACATAGCGACTTGATTCTACGAAAGCTATACGAAAAAACAATACATTTACCCCTCCCACCTCAGCAGTACCTAATATAAACCTGTCACAAATGATAAGATCTGGCTTCTATAGTCCTCTGTTCTCTGCTCCATGATTCCAGTCATGATCGGGAAGGGCTTGTTCCCCTGATAAAGACAACGTGCTACTGGGTAGAAACGAGTGCTTCAAACATCTTCTCTCTTTCTTTTCTTAGGCTAGTCGACATTGTTATACACCTTTTAGCAGATCATCAGTTAGAAAGGACTAGTGTCAATCCTCCTCCTAAATGACCATTTTGAAAAACAAAGTGATCATTCAGGGGTGATCATTTAGTGTCAATCATCCCCCTAAATGACCACTTCGATAAGCTAAGGAGAAAGCATCGCTCTCACACGAACAAGTACACTTATTCCAGACGCGTTCGACACACTTCTTGGACAGCGAATATATTCTTTCGAGCTGATTGCAGCCGATTTTGCTAACCCCGAGTTAATTCGTTTCAGACGGTTAAAGCGTTAAATCCAATAATCTTATAAACTTATTCTGTAAAATTTGCAACCTATTTATATTAGTTTGGGTAATACCAGCGGATCCTTTAACCCTCCTGGTGGCAAGCACGCATATGCACGTTCAGAGATTTCTGTGCCCAAAGTGACGACGACGCAAACACGCGTTCATCGAAAACCTGTCCAAAAGCGGCGAGAACGCATATATGCGTATCTTAACGACGACGAATACTATACAGAAGGACAGGAAGCTTTTTAGGGAAGTCTCCTGTTATACATGTGACAAAATTTTGCATTGCCTCTTCCAAAACTATTGCTACCAGGAGGGTTAACTCCGGTAAGTTACGTGGCTGAACCGCCAAAAATCGGATCTGCTGCTCCAACACAAACCACAGGTGCTCGATTGGATTGGTATCTGGGTAATTTGGAGGCCAGGGAAGTCTTTCCGAAGTTTTCGAAATACCTGAAAGTCTTCCTTATTCCGCGAGCCATTCTCGAACAATTCGGGCAGTGTGGCATGGCGCATTATCATGCTAAAAGGAAGCACTACTAGAGCGGAATACCGTTGTCATGAAAGGAAGTACCTGGTCTGCAATGATGCTTACGTAGGTGGTAGACATCATAGTTTCCTGCATATGAATGACTGGACACGGGGTTTCCCGCCAGAACATTGCCCAAAGCATTACACTTTCTACATCGTCATGGTATCATCTCCCGGTACATCCTGGCGCCAACACTTTTGCAGGTAAACGACACGTACTCGGCTGTCCACATGGTGCAACAGAAAATGAGATTCATCGGACTGGGCTATCTTCTTGCAATCATTCAAGGTCCTGTTTCGATGCTCGCATGCCTATTTTAAGTACTTTCGACGGTGAACTGAGAGCATGAGCACCCCTCAGAGTGTCCTGCGGCTACGCAGCTCCATTTTCAGTAGTGTTCGGTGTACTGTGTGTTGTGTCACATTACTCCCATCACCAGCATTCAAATTATCGGCGAGTTGTGCCCCAATATCCCTTTTGTTGACCAGTTACCATATGGGATAGCCTTCGCTCACCTCCAGCATCGATGAGCCGTGGTCGACGCACACCTTGACAGCTGTCTGTTGTTTTGTTTTTTTCTTTAAAGTACTAAACCACGGCTGACTTTGAGCACCTCACAAGCCTAGCTGTCTCAGAATTGCTCTGACCCATTCGTCTGACCAATACAATTTGACAAGAATAACCCTCATTGTCAGGTGTTATTTATACCGTTTTATGACCTTCACACGCGCCGTCTTTTACCCACAGATGCTTCGATTTGCATAAAGACACCCTGATCATAATATAATGATTTTGTTCTTCGGTGTATGTGTGTTCTGATCGATGAAATTTAATTTACTGCATACTAATCAAAGGTTAAGCTAGTGAGGTTGCAAACTTGGTATCCGGGGGGGGGGTCGAATACAAGTATGTGTAAAACTGTTCGCCATTCACTGCTGTTTGCAACCACTGCTACATGGTAAGGTGCGTCGCATAAATACATGTATAAAGAAAGTCTACTTTTCGCCGTGAACGCAATGCGAATATAGGTAGGAAGCTGAAGTGGTACCTAATTGGACATAACCCTACAACAAACGTTTCGATCCGTCTAGATGACCGGATTGTGTGAAAAGAACACCACAAAGTGAAATAGTGTAATTTTAGGTGTCTCATAAATATAAAGACAACTATGTAAAGTAGCCACATGCAAATGAGATGTACAAATTAGCATGTTGTACGTACGCGCATGGGCCGTAATTCGGTCCAGCCTACAACAGACAGCGGACCTGCCGTCAGAGATTCATTTGCCGAAATGCCACGCAGCAGTCACCTTTCTGGTGAGGAGGTGCATAAAATTTGGAGACTGAGAGCAAATGGATTGCTTGTAGCGAACATTTGTAAAGCCATGGAGAGAACTATGGCAGTCATTTATAAGACTTTATCGAAACGCGGTGCGTTAACTGTCAGAAAATGGCCTGGAAGGCCTCGAATAACAACCAAACGAGACGATCGTGCCATCATGCGTTTAGTTTCATCCCAAAGATAATCACTACGTCAAGTTTCTCGGACTGTTGGTGTCACCGTCTCAAAGGACACAATTCATCGACGAATCAAGGAAGGTCGCAACATTGTGCTCCGTAAAATGCGCCGTCTGCCACATCTCACGCGGCGCCACAAGGAAGCTAGATTGTTATGGGCAAGCAGCCACATGCACTGGACGGACGAGTGTATCACAACCATTTTCTCCGATGAGAAAACGTTCAACCCGGACGGCCCTGACGGTTGGAACTGCTATTGGCATGATTTACGACGCAAGCCACGCACCTTCTTCAGCAGACAGAAAGGAGGGGGATCTGTGGTGGTCTGGGGAGCTTTTGAGTTCAATGGGAAAACGGATATCGCTTTTCTGCAAGGCAGGCAAAACTCCGAAACGTATCAGGACATACTCAGCAGCCACCTTCTACCGTTTGCCGAAACTCTAGCGGGTGTTGATTATCTGTTCCAGCAAGACAATGCCTCTATCCATCGGTCTGCATCAACGAAACGCTGGTTTAACACTCATCATGTGACCGTAATGGATTGGCCAGCACTCAGTCCAGATCTGAACCCTATCGAGATCCTCTGGGGTATCCTCGCTCGTGATGCGTATGCGAATGGACAGCAGTTCTCAAGTGTGGTGGCATTGAAAGAGCAGATTGAACGAAGCTGGTACGCACCCGTCCAGAACACTTACATCACTTGGTGGACAGCATGCCCAATCGGGTTTTCAGTGTTATTCGGAACAACGGCTTCACTATTCGTACCGGAGGTGCTCATAACTAGTAAGTCTTTATATTTTTGAGACAGCGTATTTCTGTTTTTTTCTTGTACTTGGTGTTGGGATTGTTATGTTTCCGTCAAACTATTGTGGAGCTGCGTGCCCTATGCTATATTTGCTATAAATATGAGGTGTACATTTCAGCTCGATGTTGTTTCTTTTTTATTCGAGAATTTGTTCTGTCTATATTTATACGACGCACTATATCTAAATACTTTGCTGTGTGATCATCAATGTGTAAAAAATTTCTCAGTGCTTGTATTTATCTTTCATTAAATCACAGTAAAGCGGAACCACCGTTATATACTACTTCTTTCATTTGTTTTAGTGGCAGAAAATATTTTTTTTTCATCGTAGGGGACTATTGATATTTCAAGAGAAAGGGTGAGGGTCCGCTCACGTACTTGTCCACGGGCCCGTAAATTGGTGGTTGGGCACTGCGTACGAGCCTGTATAGTCTACGTCGACCCCAGGTAATCAATGACATGAGGTCGGCTACCGCTTGCTCTCTGGGCGCTGGTACGCCCGTCGATGGTATACTCGCGGTACACCCTTGATAGGGTTGCCCACGGGAACCCTAGGATGCTTACCACTTGGGCGATAGAATGACCCATCTGTCTTGCGCCGACAATGCGTCCACGATCAAAGTCACTCAGATCACCACGTTTACCCATGTTCGTCGATTGCGATATACTGTTGGGAAGTCCTGCTGTCCGCCTATTCATCGCCTTCATTCGGTTTGGGTCTTTCCACTCTGCGTGGGGGGGGGGGTGCCCAAGTCACCATCCATTACCCCTGTCTCTAATGTTTTGCCTACTAAATGCACTTCATAGGATTATTATTTTACAAAACCACTAAGCCGCCCCGCCCCGGTGGCGCAGTGGTCTAAGGCGTTGGCCTCTGATCATTCGTCCGTAAGGGGTCCGGGTTCGAATCCCGGTCAGGCATGGATGTTGTGTTTGTCTTACGGCACTGGCTCTCTCCCTTCCCTGGAACCAGTGACCCTAAATTAGGGACGGGCGACTGCTTATAGCCCATTGAGTTGCTCACGGTGGTCGTTAAACCTCCAATCAAAAAAAAAAAAAAAAAAACACCACTAAATACAAAAACCTATTCTCGATAGTTATAATAGCTTTTGTGTTAAGGGGTCCTCATTCTGATACATAGACATCGTACAAGCATCCGTACAGCACTTCAAGTGTCCGGTTTTTTACGGTAACACAATAGCAGGAGCACGAACTGGTGGTGGGGGAGAAATAACCGTCACCACAATAACCATAAGATCATGCGAAATGCTATATAGAATATCCGGGCTCACTATAGATAACCTCGAAATCAGGTCCACCAACAAATGATTGAAATTTAATGGTTAATCAAACTTCAGATATTCCCGCGAATGTTACCGGCAAATATCCGCTTTATGAATAGGGTAAAAGTGAAAACAATTTTTCCGTTAATACACCAAAGGAATTGCGGAAAGTTTCCCTAAAAATTCAGGATTTTTGGATAACACCTCTTAAAAACGGCAATTTCTGTTATTAACCGAAAAAAGTTAACAAGAGCATTTCAAATCCTTGAAATTCAGGTTTTTGTCTTCATCTCACGAAAAAGGTTGAATCAGGAACATGCTAATTCACGAACGGAATCACGAATAATAGCTCGTGAATTCCAGGAATTTTTTTACAGTGCAACTCAAATTGCTACTACTTTAAGAACAGCTGATTTCTTTTTACGAAAGCTTAAAAACTTAGCAAATTGTAAATGACAGTCAGTAAATTTATGAACGATTGGAAATACGTGCTTTAGCCAGCTGCTAAATTTCATTTAAGAATGTTTTCATGACGAATAGCCGACAGAAAAACCGGCCTACTTTCGTTTAAGAAGCGATCTCCATAACTCGGCGAGGAACCCGCCCAATTCCTGGTGACGGGTTCCGTTGGACACAGCAGCAGCTGTTCTTTGGAATAAAAACACGCCTACTTGCGAAGCCAAGTGTTCTATAAAAGGCTTCATCAGATGGAAGCCTCTTTTCTCTTCGCCATGTAAGGGGAACACTATGAAATCAGGATCTCGATTCCATGGGCCCACTCGCGTCAATAATACCTCTACACAATCATCTCACCGTTAGAAGGAAGGTCTGTTAAACATCCCGCAGGCGGCAAAGCATCCGCTTTCTAACCCTACCATGTTTAAATAAACATCACTTGTTTATTTATTTATTGAAAAACTGATTAGAAAAAAAAAAATCTTTATGAGACGCTGCGAAATAGTCCGACAGTTACTTCCTTTTTTTGAGATACATATTCTAAGTTCGCGACTGCTGTTCGCTCGCCATCCAGAAATCTGATATAGTTTTTTTCTATTTGTTTGTGGTATGTCTCAATATGACTGGTTCAACATTTAAACGTTTCTTTGATTCAAGTGCTTGAATAATCGTTCAATTATTTTGAGGACATTAATTTGTAGATGTATTTCCTAAAAAGGTTATGGAACAGTAGGGCAGTATAACTTCGGCAGAACGTATATCACAAATCTGTTTCTTTCAGATGAATGTATTCTTTAGCTCAGCCAAATTTACTACACAAATAGAGTAAAAATAGTTGAAACAGTGGGCGTAGCTACCACCCACGCAGCTGCGGGGGGCGCAGGTAACCAAGGGGCGTACCGCAGCTTCCAGTTATAGTGTTTTGAAAAAATTCGAACACGCACAAACGAATAATTAACCCAAAAGTTATATTTTCTGTTAAGGTACATTTAGCTTTGCCTAAATAAAGGCCAAGTTTCACTTTTAAAGCACTGGATGTCCTACAGATTAAAGCTATTCGCCCTTTGGCTCCGAGTAGTAATGCGATTGCTCTCCAATCGCCCCCTCTCTGCGCTACTGAGGAAAAGCGCGAGGCTGGCCTCTGATCATTCGCCCGAAAGGGGTCCGGGTTCGAATCCCGGTGAAGCATGGATGTTGTGTTTGTCTTACGGCACTCTCTCTCTCTCTTCTCTGGAACCAGTGGCCGTAAATTAGGGACGGGAGACTGCTTATAGCCCATTGAGTTGCTCACGGTGGTCGTTAAACCTCCAATCGAACAAAAAAAAAAAAAAAAAGGGGGCGAGGCCATACTGGGATTCCCAATGGAGGATGTGGGGAAACAGTCAGTCAGTCACCAAGGTTTACGTACACGACAGGCGCCAACGTTTATTCACAACAGCCGCAGATCTGCGATGTACAAGAGGGTGATTTCTTCAAGTGATTTATTTTCATTTTGCACAAAACAATTACACGTATTGTTAAATCTATTACTTAAAAAGTTAAAACTACAGAGCTGTAATACCTAGAGCTCATTATTTTTCCAGACACTCTCCCTGACTCCCCATCCACCACACACACACACACACCGCGAAAAACGCATCCTCCCTTGTGCTTGAAATCCTGGGAAAATTACTGCATTTAAGGGCGCTGGAGTAAATCTTGCGGGGGGAGGGGGGTGCTAGTTACGCCACTGAGTTGGAAGTCACATATTTCAAACAGACGCAGTTTTCAATTATATACATGTTTTACAGAGATCCAGGGGGGGAACTTTAATTTCATTTATTTGTTTCGTTGAGCATTTCCAATAATACATAAAAGAAAAAAAAAGTTATATAAAACAGAGCACAACAAGGAAGCAAAGGGGAAAAGGTCAACACGGTCTGACAAAGCCCCAAGCTCCCTGTACACCAGTGTTAAATAAGAGAGATAAAAAAAAGATACATTAAAGGGATTACAAAGCAAGCCAGATAATCAAACATGATCAGTGGTGTGTATAGAAATAAGAGCGAAAACCGGATTGATAAGTGATTATTAGAAATTAGTAATTCCTTTTTTTTTTTTTAATGGGTTAAGAACGTGGCTCATTATATAGCCTTTTAATTTCTTTTTAAAAAGGTTGAAACAATTAAGTATTGTAAGTTCCGTTGGTAATGAATTCCAGTAATGAGGTCCAATGTAATTTAGCCTTTGTTTCATAGTTTCCATTTTGGGCTGAATCGGTCGAATATGTGTTTTAGTTCGTGTGGATGTGTTTGTGGAGTAATTTTTATTATATACGAGGAGAATATTTTATCGTGTAGGGTTTTTTTTTTTTTATTCTCTTGAACATGATTGTTCCAATATTAAAATAATAAAGTTGGTTGATTGTGAGAATATTATATTTATTCGGGTAAAGTTTTGTTTTGGAACATAATGATAACTGTGTTCCTGTATTAAGTTTCAGATCAATCAATCTGATATATTTATTTTGCAAAGTTTAAAGTTTTTTGAAATTATATTTTGTAGTCTGTCCCCGTGTTAGATACGATTCAATAATTCAGCTTGAATTAATTCATGTAATCAACTCACATGTTACACGTTCATTTTGCTCTCAATTTTTTATGTGATTTCTAGATGGAAAAGATTTATACGGAAATATATTAAAATACAAAAATATATATATTTCTGAACAAAGAGTTAGTACAATAGCCTTTCATAAATGCGTTACTATAAAATCACAAACTGTAGTCTTGTTGACTCTTCCGTTCGATTACAAAAGGGCAACAGAACCTGTGGAAATTTCAGTCCCAATTCCAGACCACCTGCTTACTGGAAGGCAGAATTCTATTGATGATTTTCTCACAAGAGGTGTCGTTCCCACCCGGTTTGGTGAAAATATCTGTGGTTTATTATTAGGTGTACAAATAAGTTTTAAAGCGATTTTTGCGTAACTTATACTGCTAATTTACATATCCGACATTCACCCGCGTTGTTGTCATGTGACCGTAACTGGTCCAGAATATAAAATGTGGCACAGAAGTTTGCCCAACAGTCAAACGTACTTGCACATTGGTAGGTGAAAGATGGCGATACTGCGTTTATTCGACACTGCATTCATTACGAATTTCACCAAGGAAAAAGTGCTGCAAAAGCATGTACATCGATCTGTTCTGTTCTCCGGGAGAATATTTTATCGAAAAGCACGTGTGAGTTTTGGTTTAGACGGTTTAAAGCATGTGTCAGTTTTGATGTTAGCGATCGAGAACGTAGCGGCGCCCCGCAGAACGTTGCACATGAGGAACTGCAAGCATTGCTGGATGAAGATTCGTCTCAAACGCAAAACGAACTAGCTGAACAACTGGGGGTAACTCAACAAACCATTTCCAATCGTTTACGTGCATTGGGAAAGATTCAGAAGGAAGGAAAATGGGTGTCACATGACCTGAGCCAGAGGAACAAGGATGAGCGTGTCATGAAGTGTTTGAATCTGTTGAATAAACAACACAGAAAGCCTTTCCTGTGGGAAATCGTTACGGGTGATGAAAAGTGGATATGATACGACAATCCCAAACGCAAAAAACACTAGGTAGACCACGGTGAAGCAACGACTTCGACACCGTAACGCAATATTCACTCCGAGAAAGTTCTGCTGTGCATCTGGTGGGATATGAAGGGTGTGCTCTATTATGAACTATTGGAACAGAGTCGAACTGTTACTGCTGATCGCTACAAGCAACAACTGCTGCGACTGAACCAGGAAATCTCCCGGAAACGTCCATTCACAGGCAAAGGATTGCGTCCCATGAAATTACTGCATGACAACGCTAGGCCGCATGTCGCGACAACGGTCAAGGAAACGTTATTGACGCTTGGCTGGGAAGTTTTGGAGGAACCGGTGTATAGTCCCGACAAAGCCCCTTCAGACTATCATTTGTTCTAATCGATGCAACATCGTTTGTCGGCTGTACGGTTCCGAACATGTGACGAAGTGCAAAAATGGGTTGACGATTTTATCGTCTCACAGCATTCTTCGTGGTTGGAATCCGTCAGCTGCCCGACCGATGGCGGAAGGTGATAGATAACGACGGCGCATATTTTGATTTGTAAAGGTATTGTTGTTTTCTCTGAAATTACATGTTGCGTTATCTTAATACGCTTTAAAACTTATTTGTACACCTAATACATTATATAGTCAGTTTAAACGTCCAAACCAGTCTTTTATTGAAAGTTTGTTCATCGTATCAATTCGGTTCAAGTGACTTCAGATAATATGTGAAGTTCAACATTTTAAAGAAAGATGAGGCAAACAAAAATTGCTGATTGTTTTTTTTTAAAGTAATCAAGTAGTGGTAACTTTAGATTGCTTTCTTCTTTTCCGTTCACGGGGTACTTCCTTGTGAATATTTTCAAGGAATCTTACTTTCATTAATATTCATTTTACAAACAGGCACGTTATATGATTTACCACATTATTAATCCCACTATTCGAATCATAGGGCACCCCAGGTAAAAATACCACGTCATAAATTCCGGTGGCTGTAGGCAGAGCCTGAAAAGCAGGATGGAACTTCCTACTGGAACCATTGGCGCACCCACGGAGGGGGCTTTGGGGGCTTAAGCTCCCTCCAAGTAGATTAAGAGCTACATAAGTGGCAAATTAAACATTAAAAAATATTATTTTACATGCTTTTTTTTTATTGGAGGTTTAACGACCACCGTGAGCAACTCAATGGGCTATAAGCAGTCGCCCGTCCCTAATTTAGGAAACACTGGTTCCATGGAAGTAAGAGAGCCAGTGCCGTAAGAAAAACACAACATTCATGCCTCACCGGGATTCGAACCCGGACCCCTTTCGGACGAATGATCAGATGCCATCGTTTAGACAACTGCGCCACCGCGGCGGCATTTTGCATGTTCAAAAAATTAAATAGTGTCTGACAACGTGTCTTCTTCCCAAAGCCTAAAAGAGATTAAGAGCGATGTATATCAGAAATTAAACATTCAAAAATATTATTTTACATGTTCAAAAAATTACATAGTGTCTGACATAATGTATTACATAGTGTCTTCTTCTCAAAGCTCCATAGTTTATATACGGTTGTGACGTACGTTGGAGCGACGTACGTCACAGCCGTGTATAAACTATAGGCGTACACTATATATATGTACACACATTGTGTACGTATACTATATACACTCAGGAGCAATTGAATTAAAGACAGCTGGCGTTATGCAAATGTGGCGCTGTGGGCGGCCCTGTAACGGAAACGACATGACGTATGCAGCAATCCGACAATATAAGGAGGGATGCGACGAGAATAAGTAAGAGTCGGACACAGAATGGGTAAGACGAAGGATCTAAGCGCATTTGATCGTGGGCAAATTGTCGGGGCCCGACGAATGGGTCACTCCATCTCGGAAGTCGTGCAGGCACTGGGGTTTTCACGAGCCACTGTGTCACGGGTGCATCGTGAGTACATCGAATCCAGTAAAACCATCCCTGCAAGGGCCAACTGCCGTGGGCAACAGCGTGTGGATGAGCGGGGTCATCCACACGTACGGTGCATTGTCTTGTTGCAGGATGAGGTCTCCAGTGGGATGTTGAAGACGCACAAACAGGAGTTAGCCGACGATGAGCGGGGTCATCGTCGGCTAGCTCGCATTGTAACAGCGGATAGACGGGCCACAGTGCAAGAAATCACTCAGCAATTTAACGCTGGTGCACAAAAACGTGTAAGCAGCCACACCATCCAGAACCATCTCCTCCCTATGGGGTACAGAAGCCATCGTCCCACGAGGGTACCGCTGCTGACCGCACATCCCAGGAGGCAAAGATTATCATGGGCACGGGAACATCGGCACTGGACCCTAGACATGTGGAAAAATGTTGCCTGGACTGATGAGTCGAGATTCACGTTGGTACATGCGGATGGCAGGATTCGAGTACGGCGCAAACCACATGAAGCGATGGATCCTTCTTGCCAGCAGGGTACTCTTCAAGCTGGTGGGGGTGGCATTCTCGTCTGGGGACTGATTACGTGGACTGAAATGGGACCCCTGGTACGTGTGACATCGTCCCTCACAGGTCAACGTTACCAGGATATCCTGGACGACCATTTGCTCCTGTTTGTGCGTCTTCAACATCCCACTGGAGACCTCATCCTGCAACAAGACAATGCACCGTACCCTCGCTACCGAATTGTATCCGAATGGTTGGATGAACACTCCACCGACGTGACCTCGCTCCCTTGGCCAGCTAGGTCACCTGACCTCAATCCCATCGAGCACATATGGGATGCCACCGAGAGAGATGTTCGAGGCTCTGACCCCCCCCTCCATCAAATCTTCATGAACTGTGGGAGCTTGTACCCCTGGTACGTGTGGCATCGTCCCTCAGAGGCCAACGTTACCGGGATATCCTGGACGACCATTTGCTCCCGTTTGTGCGTCTTCAACATCCCACTGGGGACCTCATCCTGTAACAATGCACCGTGCCATCGCTCCCGAATTGTATCCGAATGGTTGGATGAACAGTCCACCGACGTGGCCTCGCTTCCTTGGCCAGCTAGGTCACCTGAGCTCCATTCCATCGAGCACATCTGGGATGCCATCGAGAGAGATGTTCGAGGCTCTGACACCCTCTATCAAATCTTCGTGAACTGTGGGAGCTTGTTCAGGGGTCGTGGATCAGTATGGCTTCCCAACGCTTCCGGTGTCTTGTCGAGTCCATGCCGAGACGAATCGCCGCCGTCATCAGGATGAAAGGTGGTGCTACACGTTACTAGACAGGTATCTCTAATTCAATTGCTCTTCAGTGTATATATAGCCCCTCCAACAACATTCTGTATCCATCAGCAATGTAGTCTTTGAAAGAATATTTTCCGAAGTGAATTTGCTGAAAAATGCAACTCGAAATCGCATGAAAGTTGAAATGCTCCAGACTCTGAAAATCAGGTTCTATTTGAATTTTGAAACAAAACGTTACAAAATTTTTCCGATTACTAGTAAAATGCTAAAAAAATTTGAAAATTCAATGTACGATTAATGCATGTATTATAAGGACAGTGATAATGATGATGGTATTAAATCATTGCAGAGTTTAATATTAAAACGAATGCTTAATTGTAATCCATTAAAACAAGAACCTTATGACATGATTTGCTTTATTTACTCTTATTCTCTGTTTTGTGTCAGTACACCCTTAAATTATGTGCCCACATGTGATTAATTTTTATAGGAAAATGCGGTACTCTGATGAGGTATGGGATTTTTACAATTGAATGAATGGTATACAACGTTTTTTGTACAACTGCAGTACTAAAGTATGAGAAATGATACCTTGAAGTACAATTTTTTTTTCTTGAAATGCTATTTTTTAATCTATTATTATCGGAACTCTGTCAGGTTTTTGCTATTTTTCTAACATTTAACCTGGCAATGCTGCATCGGAAGTCTTAGCTTGCATCCTGAATGTTGTTCTCGAAGGGTCACAATTGTCATCGCACGACTGTTCTCGTCAGTGTTCGTGTGCTAAGTGACAATGCGAATCCGCTGACGGCTTCCGTTGCTGCTGTCGCTCAACAAACGAAATGAGCTCATACGTGTAAGTAGGGAATGATGCATAAATTTCTAATTAGAACTAGACGGACTAGAGATGATGACTGTGAAAACAGTACGACCACGCTTGCAACAAGTTCATCGTATTCAGACCAAAATAACGATTGATACAAGTAATTTGTAATATCCAGATTTAATATGAAACTGCTCGTCAAACGTATAAGTAAGGCCCTATCAATTTTGCGGCAATATTTTCGAAATTATGCGGCACTGATGTGACAAATTATTGAAATTATGCAGACAATATGCGGACTAGGAAAAGTATTGTACTGGTACATATGCATACTAAAAGAATTCACTTTGAATGGAATATCCGTTTGACAAACTCTTTATTTGCTCCCCTGTTATGGTTAAAAAAGAAAAAAATATTTCCGTAATCATAGTAATCATTGCCACAGCGATGATTACAGTTTGTTAAAATTAAGAGATGTTAGTCCGGCACCCGGAAATTCCTGTAAACTTTGTCTTTGCTTTGTAATATTTTGACGTAGCATGATACCGCCCTTTCTGAGTGTACACAATTAGGTAAGACCAAGAATACTTGCCTTGCTTTTCGTGTTAGTCGTGGAAATCTCTCTGAAACTGCCTCTGAATTCCAGAATTTGATTATATCAGGAGACGTACGTTCCTTTACATACTTCTTGCATGCAGCAAACTCAAGTCTTACTGACGGGTCGTCAGTTCCTGGAATACTTTTAAATACTACATCGTCACCAATATCCGGGTTTGCTATTTGATCTGGGTCAATCACTCGAGTATCCTTCATGAAGTTCAAACCATGTTGGCAAAACTTGAGTCATCGCTTTTTGGAGATGGCCACTTCTGAGCAGTAGTAAATGTCCAACTTAACTAGAGTTTTACGAAACACTTTTTGCAGTAACGAATACGTGCACCTTTTCGGGAATAGTTGCCTCTGATTTTAGCTGTAATTTAGATCGCAGATCGAGTATCTTGCTGTATGCCTTTTGAATACACTCCACATGTTTCAAAGAGGAGCAGCCTGCCCATCAGGATCTGGGCGTGTTCCGCAATGAATTGAAAGTATTTACCGATTTATTTTGTTTCCATCTGGGACTTTCACACATTGAGACTGGAAGTGTCAGGAGCAAGTCCCGTTTCACTATCAAAGAAGTTTTTATAAACGCAGCAGTACGTAGCATGGTTACGGCGCTGTTTCGAACTAGGAATTCTAGCGTGTTATCGTGGGTGCTAAGCATAGTTTGCCTTGTTTGTTTCTTCCTGTTAAAAACTGTAGATAACGCCGCTTTCTCGCAAGACACTGCTTGAACGACTTCTTAAAATTTCCGGTAAACTTGTCCACTTCAGCAAATTTCACACACCATTGGTCAGTAGCTAGGTTTACAATATGAGTATTGCAAGTCATGTGCACCGAATTAAGCAGTAGAGTACGTAGTAGAGTTAACTACCGAAAAAACCGGGGCCCGGGCTCGGGATTACACGTCTTGAATCTCATTACTGTATTTAATTCAACACTTGTAATTCCGAGCCCGGTTGAATTACACGTGTTGAATTTCATTGTGGATTTGTTACCATGGTGGAAGGATTTTCAATTTCTTAAGCTAGCTGCCATTGCAAGACAAATTTTCCTTAGCAAGACTTGCATTATGCATTGTCCAAAGCTATGGCCCAAGCAAGGACTAGTTCAAGGAGGTCTGGTATCGAAAAACTGGGAAAAAATCACATTCCATTTTTTGTATTTTATTAAAAATCAAGAATCTTATCTTTAAAATGATGTATTAATTTCCAAAATTGTGCAGTTAGAAGTATTGTTATTTATTTTTTTAAATTTCCTCACTCCCGCGATTTTTGGGGTGACGTTGGTTTTTAGTGCAGCAGGTCGAGTTTTAGAGAAAAGAAGATCAAGTTGAAGCGCTGAGGCATTAGATGCAATTTCTTTCTCTCTCTTTCTTTTCATGATGAACTTGATCTGGAAACTGCACACACATATGATAATATTGTGATTATTATACTATTAAGCGCAAAGCTTTGTTTATAATGTTACAAAATGCAGAATAATCTGGTCTGGAATGCTTTTACGTTCTTTTTTTTTTTTTTAATTTTGGAAATTTCCCTACATGCTTTTTTTATATCCTACTACATCACTCTAAACTACCTTTACCAATTAGCATATATGTAAATTATACTGCAAAGATTAGTTTTCTAGAGTCAACATTTCAAACACTTGCAACTGTCTGTACGGCGTTGTACATTTTATAATGCAATTTATTCAAAATAAAAGTAAATTTAGAAATCAAAAAGAAATAACAAATGGAATTTTTTGTTTCTAAACGATTTTCTTTTCTTCAGCTTTTACCAAAATTACTGATTCCCCTGATACGGTCGAAGGGCACGTTGATTATTTATTTATTTTCAAATCCACATTTTAGAACATTTGGCTTTATGCGTAGTATTTCTAAAAACATATTAATATTGTGAAGTGGATTAACTGAACTAAACTTTTTAAACTAATGATTTTTAAACTAATCCTTGCTTGGGCCATATCTTTGGCCAGTGTATAATGCATAAATGCAAGCCCTTGATAAGCAAAATTTTCCAAGAATCCGGGCCCGGGCTCAGCAAACACATGTAATCAAAGAAAGCGGGCCGGGCCCGGTCTTCTAAAATTCAGCCCGGGCTCCTAAAATTGAGCCCGAACTCATCTCTAGTACGTAGCACTTCCTTGTAAGCTCGAATCATGTACGTCGCATTGTCAGTTTAGATGACACTTTGTTGAAATTAATCTCCAAATTCGTAAGCCATTGTACGATGTCATGAGAAACTGTTCTCGACTGAACAGTTTTGAGATGAACGCTGTTCAGTAGGTAAGACGCATCAATGCCGAATCTAAATTGTGAAACAGCGAGAATATGTGCATGATCGTATCAGAATAGTATGGCCACACCCGGAATCACAGTGTACCCATCCAGGCGCGTCACAAACTGCACGTGATAAAGTCGACTACACAGAGACATAAGCGGCCGGCCAGGACAGATGAGCCATAGTGCGTTACGTGAGCGCAATGAGCAGAGGTAGTGATTTGACGGACGTTCAAAAAGGAATGATCACCGGCTACCGCGCCAAGGGTGGAATCGTCTCAGAAACAGCAGACTTCGTGGGCTGTTCGCGAGGTTCTGTATAGTAAATGTGTACCTAGAATGGACCGCTGGTACACTGAATACCTCCCGACGTTATAACTGTGAAGCCCCAAAGGCCATCGATCCCAGAGGAGAACGTCGCCCCATGGGCTGGTAAAGGGCAATCAACGCGCAACAGTGCAGTAATTGATCACGCAAATGAACGCTGGGGCACACAGGTACCTGTCCCCGATAACAGTGGGCCGCCCTGGTGGTGCTGTGGTCTAAGCGATGGCTTCTGATCATTCGTCCGAACGGGGTCCGGCTTCGAATCCCGGTGAGGCATGGATGTTGTGTCTGTCTTACGGCACTGGCTCTCTCCCTTCCCTGGAACCAGTGACCCTAAATTAGGGACGGGCGACTGCTTATAGCCCATTGAGTTGCTCACGGTGGTCGTTAAACTTCCAATAAAAAAAAAAAAATAACAGTGGAGCGAATCTTGTTACGCATGGGTCTCCGGAGTCGACGCTGCGTCAAGGCGCCCATGTTAACCCAGGTCCATCGGCAACAACACTAGCAGTTTGTATGGGACTACCGTCATTAGACAGTGCAAGAGAGGAAAAAGGTTGCTTTCTCCGACGAATCAAAGTTTCGACTCCACCACAGAAGTGACGGACGGTGGCGGATACGGCGTCAGACACACGAGAATCAACACCGGGACACGCTTGCCAGTCAAGTACAGGCCAGCGGTGGCAGTGTGCATGTCTGGGGGATGTTTTCCTGGTATGACCTGGGACCGCTGGTACCACTGGATGGGTCCCAGAACGCCAATGATTACCTGTCCATCCTCGCTGACCACATGCATTCCTTTAAGTTCGACACTTACCCTGGTGGTGTCTACCAACAGGACAATTCCCCGTGCCACGTCGCTAAGGAGGTGCGTGACTGGTTCCAGGAACGCAACAGCGGTGTCTCCGTTCTCCCTTGGCTGGCGAAATCGCCTGATTTCAATCCCATAGAGCACTTGTGGGACTATTTGGATCGACAGGTTCGACATGCCGACCCACAACCACGTTATCTCCTGGAACCTCCGTGCTTTGCTGTAGTCCGGATGGGCACGTGTGTCGCGGGCAACCTTCTAGGGCCTCATTGTGTCCATGCCACGCCGTCTCTCCGCTGTCATCCGTGTCAAGAACGGTTATTCCGGTGGTCATATTATTCTGATACGACTGTGTATTCCTCAAAGTGAAAGGCGATATACGGGAAGGTGGTCACCATGCATGCTTGCTTACTATTGCTGCTTTCTTATTACAGACGTTTCCGAGTACAGTTACAAGAGGGAGTCTTCCAGGAAAACGTTTTAAAAATGTGAATAAAACACTTAACTTGTTTATATTTTGTGATGTTTGTAGCAATCACCTGTACTTATAAACCTTTTCTGACATCATTTTTGGATTCAGCCTGTCATTCTTAGCTGGAATGATCAATTTTCAACCCTTAATAGGTGCAAAATTTGTAAAAACAAAAAATTGAAATAAAATTGTATTTTTTTTTTATTTTTAGTTTCTGCCTAAAAATTTTCAACTTGAGTTCCCAAAAAGTTGGTAGATGAACAAGCATTATGGTTTTAATATCCGAAATCTAATTAGTTAAGATCACTTACTTTTGTTTCGGGGCAAAGAAAAAAGTTCAAATTTGTTGTTCAATGTTACCGGCATGAGTAGCTACGTCATATGTAAATTAGCATCATGACAGCACAGCACGTGGGGAGCGTGCTCCGATAAAAGTACCCTGCGAGAAGTGGAAAACGGGTCTTTCACCGCTTGGTATATTCTTGCCTTCAGTGTGGGATTAATCTGAAATGTTTTCCAGGCGACGTTTAAGCATTGACAACAAAAATAGGGCTTTTGGCATGGTGTACACCAGATAGATGAGGCTGCTGTTTTAGGATTTTCGCGGAGTGTGTAGTAAGTTGGCTACACGCAAGGTTTCTACGGTATGGAAATGTTGCAGATCGTCCCAGGATTGGTCGCCAGAGGATAACGACCAGGAGGCAAGATCGCTACCTGGCTAAGTGCTTGGAGAAGACCTAGTATCACCAGTAGCCAACTCACGGAATCATTTCGAATTGCTTCTTGTGTCACAGTATGTGCGCAGACAGTACGCAACAGTCTTCATGAGTACGTCCTCAGAGCAAGGAGACCGACGAGATGTATAGCATTGATATCAACTCACCGTCATCAAAGATGTGCCTAGGTCCAACAGTTCATGTCATGGAATACAGAGTGGCCCCATGTTCCTTTCACAGACGAACCCCGTTTCGCTCTTTATCCTGATACTGGACGAGGACACGTGTGTGGAGATTCGGCACATGAATGTAATCACACTATGTGCAGTCTATCCGCCCTTACCAGCAGCAGTCAATTCTGGTCTGGGAAGTAGTGTGTTTTAATGGCCTTCCTTGTACACTGAAGAGCAATTGAATTCGAGACAGCTGGCGTTATGCAAATGTGGCGATGTGGGCGGCCCTGTAAACGGAAACGACATGACGTATGCAGCAATCCGACAATATAAGGAGTGATGAGACGGGAATTAGTAAGAGTCGGACGCATTATGGGTAAGACGAAGGATCTAAGCGCATTTGATCGACGGCAAATTGTCGGGGCCCGACGAATGGGTCACTCCATCTCGGAAGTCGTGCAGGCACTGGGATTTTCACGAGCCACTGTGTCACGGGTGCACCGTGAGTACATCGAGTCCGGTAAAACCATCCCTGCCGCCCCGGTGGCGCAGTGGTCTAAGGCGTTGGCCTCTGATCATTCGTCCGAAGGGGTCCGGGTTCGAATCCCGGTGAGGCATGGATGTTGTGTTTGTCTTACGGCACTGGCTCTCTCCCTTCCCTGGAACCAGTGACCCTAAATTAGGGACGGGCGACTGCTTATAGCCCATTGAGTTGCTCACGGTGGTCGTTAAACCTCCAATCAAAAAAAAAAAAAAAAAAAAAAAAACCATCCCTGCAAGAGCAAACTGCCGTGGACAACAGCTTATGGATGAGCGGGGTCATCATCGGCTAGCTCGCATTGTAACAGCGGATAGACGGGCCATAGTGCAAGAAATCACTCTGCAATTTAACGCTGGTGCACAAAAACATGTAAGCAGCCACACCATCCAGAACCATCTCCTCGCTATGGGGTACAGAAGCCATCGTCCCACGACGGTACCGCTGCTGCCCGCACATCACAGGGTGCAAAGATTAGCATGGGCGCGGGAACATCGCCACTGGACCCTAGACACGTGGGAAAATGTTGCCTGGACTGATGAGTCGAGATTCACATTGGTACATGCGGATGGCAGGATACGAGTACGGCGCAAACCACATGAAGCGATGGATCCTTCTTGCCAGCAGGGTACTCTTCAAGCTGGTGGGGTTGGCATTCTCATATGGGCACTGTTTACGTGGACTAAAATGGGACCCCTGGTACGTGTGACATCGTCTCTCACAGGTCAACGTTACCGGGATATCCTGGACGACCATTTGCTCCCGTTTGTGCGTCTTCAACATCCCACTGGAGACGTCATCCTGCAACAAGACAATGCACCGTGCCATCGCTTCCGAATTGTATCCGAATGGTTGGATGAACACTCCACCGACGTGACTTCGCTTCCTTGGCCAGCTAGGTCACCTGACCTCAATCCTATCGAGCACATCTGGGATGCCACCGAGAGAGATGTTCGAGGCTCTGACTCCCCTCCATCAAATCTTTGTGAACTGTGGGAGCTTGTTCAGGGGTCGTGGATCCGTATGGCTTCCAAACACTTCCGGTGTCTTGTCGAGTCCATGCCGAGACGAATCACCGCCGTCATCAGGGCGAAAGGTGGTGTTACACGTTACTAGACAGGTATCACCAATTCAATTGCTCTTCAGTGTATGTTTGTCAAGGCAACATGAATGCCTCAGTGTACCAAAATGAGATCATTGTGCCCATTGTGACACCGTTTCACGCTGCTATTGGACATGCATTCCGTTTTCTCAATGACAATGCAACCAGTCACCGTGTCTGGAGCATGCTTTAGGAGCTGGAAATCATGAGATTTAATCGTTACACCTGCCTCTGAGGTCCCCTGACCTTAATTCTATTGAGAACACAACAGACTTCTGGATGACCACATTACATACCCAGTACAGTGGTAGACCTCCGTAACACGTTGTGTGTAAAATGGGACGAGGTGCTCCAGATACTCATCAATAATATCACTGCAAGTATGCCTCGTAGGTGCCAAGAGGCTCTTCGAGACACAAGTGGTCCAGGATCTATGGATCTGATGTTCCGCTCCACGGCTACCCAGAATGGTTCCACATGGTTTAAATCCGGGGACCTTTGGGGCCACTCGATGGTTCCAAACTCAGATGAGTGTTCCTCGAGCCATGCTTGGGTGGTTGCGGCCCTGTGGGGCGGCACATTGTTCTGTTAGAATAGACCTGCCGCAGGATGCACGATCGAGGGCTAGCATCTGATCAGCCAATGCATGCTGGTAGTGTGCAGCGGTAAAGGATCTCTCCAGACACACCAAGGGACCTAATATGTCCCATGAAAAGGCTGCCCAAAGCATCACATAGCCACCACCAGAGTCGACATGGCACGACGGGGCCATGTCCTCATGCTATCGACGCCACATCCGCCCGTCGGCTCTGTACAGATGGAAATGGGATTCACCTGACCACACGACGCGGCGCCACTCTGCAGAGGTCCAGTTCTGATCTTCCCGGCACTAGGCGAGGCGTAATTTCCGATAACGAGCAGTCAATAGTGGCACACGAATAGGGGGTCAGCTCCGCTAGCCCAGAATATGCAGCGAGTAGCCCAGAATATGAATAATATATTAGTGATACCTGTCTAGTAACATGTCGTACCGTTAGCTAGCTCACGCTGCTTGGGCCTTCGACATTTAACCTGGATGTGATTTGTGCTGCCGTTGCCAAACGCTCGATCTGTGCACGTCTGGATAGTCTACGTCGACCCAGGTGATTAATGACAGCCGCTGCTTACTCTCTGAACGCTGGTCCATCCGTCCTTGGCCAGAAAGCCGATAAATCATCCCTTTTTGCAAATCTGATAAATCGCTCCTTTTATCAATGAGTGATATGCTTTCTGATGTGTAAGTAGTTGTCATTTTCTTGTAGGACTTCCGTCCACAGTGAGTAGAGTTTAGGTCCCAGCCACCTACAGCGAGTTCGCCTTTTGGGCAGGACACAGAAACGGAAGGAATGAGAGCAAGTCTAGCGACTTTGACAGAACAGTTTGTAGTGAGATTAGAGTACAGTAGATGGCGCCACCGTACAAGTACGATGTTGCACATACAGGGGGGAGAGAATTTCAGGGAGGGCGTAGTAAAGGATACCCATTTAACCGGTGGGTCCAACCCGGGGGCCGTCATTTAACGTACTCGTCCGATGCACGGCGGATATTCAGCGATTGTTAGTAAATCACACCATCTCTGAAAGATCAGCCCAGGATCGAACCTGAGGACCTTGCATTGATAGTCTGACTCGCTAACCACTAAGCCATTCGCGGCTTTGCTTTCTGATTGCCTACAGCACACCTTATATACCCTCCAAGCCAGCTCACGACACATGCCTTCCTTCATTGGCTACACGCTGTTGACATCAAAAGTAGGAGGTGGTCACAATAATGTGACTCAACTGTGTATATGAAATTGGCTTTTTCTTAGTGTTTGGTACTGTTTTAAAAATCACTAAACAACTGGCCTTGCGTGTAGTCCAAAAGCAACTTGGATAATATTGTTGTTCTTATTTTTTTCATATCTAGTTTTTATATCAATCATTTAATACATGAAACTAGGGTGCCACAAAATTATAAAATTTAGGTTTCCATTTAATGAATGTGGAAAAGATCAAGGTGGAAGTAATAATCATTTGAAATCCACAAATCTGTACAATGAAGGGCAATAACCTATTTAAAAGTGGAGGGATTAGAAACTGAATTTTTTCTTTATAAATATCTTTTTAAGGATCTTTCTTGTGCCACCAAACTTACAAATAATAATTATAAATGGGAAAAATTCTACTGAAAACGATTTTTAAAATGCGTGAGCCCTCCTTAAAGGCCCGGTGATCTAGCCACAGGGCCATAGCCAGACAGGGGCAGCTGATGATTGAGGTTGGGCAAAGAATATGAAAGAGGTCAGGCACTGGACTGTAGTGTGAGTCACTAGGATGGGCAAAAGGAAACATTGCCCGACCTGATCGCCTTCTGGATATGGGCCTGTCCAGCTGGCCCTGTCTATGGAAACCAGAAAGAATAAGAAAAAAGGAACAATTCAGCACCTATTGGAAAGGTGATTAAAACATACACTGGCGGAAAGTGAAAAAAGAACACCAAGAAGGAGACGTCTGATAACAACGAAATTTATACAGCATAATAACGGAATACAGAGGATAACGTGATCAAAACATTATGGCAAAATACAGCTGTATTTGCTGGTAAACTGAAAAATAACATTTCCATGTAACATGGTTAGTACGAGGTTGAACCGCCATGAACTGCGTCACACTGTGCAATTCTGGCATGGAGTCTGTCGTACAGATGTTGGATGTAAGTTTGGGGAATTGAGTTCCAAGCATCCTCAACCTGGACGCGTAAATCGGGGATGGTCGTGGCTGGCCGTGGAGACCGGATAAGTCGTTGTTCCATAAAATCCCACACGTGCTCAATGGGGGACAAATCCGGAGAGCGTGCAGGCCATGGAAGTTGTCTCACACCCTGAAGTGCATGTTGCGTTGCACGTGCCGTGTGTGGGCGTGCGTTATCTTGCTGGAAAACACCACGATGGACCGACCTTACAAATGGCACAACAACGGGCTGAATGATGTTGTTGATGTAGGATGTGCTGTTTAACGTACCCGGTACAAACACTAGTTGTGTACGGGAGTGATAGCTGATCGCTCCCCACACCAGGAGACCAGGTGTAGGGCCTGTGTGTCGCTGGCGGATGCAAGAAGGGTGGAGACGCTCCCCTGTGCGTCTGGGAACACGCATACGGCCATCAGAGGCTCCCAAGCAGAATCTGCTTTCATCGCTGAACACGACAGATCGCCATTGCGTTCTCCAGTGCAGACGTTGGCGACACCACTGCAGCCGTTCCTGACGGTGGGCTGGAGTCAGAGGTGCACATGCCAGAGGCACACGTGCACGTAGTCCTGCATCCAGTAGACGGTTGCGGATTGTTCGCACAGTCACCTCAGGTGCAACGGCAGCTCTGATTTGCGTCGCAGTGGATGTTCTGCTTGACAACGCCGCTCTTCTTATGCGTCGATCGGTACGCTCATCAGTCCGTCTGTGACTCCCGGTTCCACGTCTTCTTGTGTGGGAATGTTTCTCGGACCATCTACGCCACCATCGTACCACCACCGATACTTCCCGTCCAATTCGCTCCGCAATACGACGATACGACCACCCGGCCTCGCGAAGTCCGACTAGACGACCTCGCTCAAAGTCCGATAACTGCTGAAATCATACACGTCTTCCATGTCCAGGCATTGCAGCTTCTTCAGGGTCTTCGCACGGGTCCGTACGCCGACGACTGATTACATTATCACAGCTACAGTACAGTTATAACGAAGTAAATTTCTCCGTCATTTTTGGTCTACGCCGGGATTCGAACCCGAGGCCGCTTATTCCGGAACAAGTCGCTCTACCAACTGAGCTACGCAGACATTTGTTCTGATTCCTATCTGCCTTTATGTCGTGTGCGTCCTGCTGGCAGGTACGTCACATCTCCCCCCGAAGAGGGCCAGGGCACGGCCCACGGGTCAGCCGTGACCATGAATCGTTGCAGGCAGCCATCCACTGTAGAACGTGCACTTGAGAACTCCCAGTCAATCTGCTGTGTGGAATGCAACATCACACATTTTTATTTTTCGAAGCGCTGGAGAAGGAATTCTCTGATTTTTTCCTATCTCGCGGTGTGGAAAGAACATCACACCAATGCGAGATTTTGAACGGCCGGGTCATCCGGATAGTTCGGGCGCCATTATAACGAAGTAAATTTCTCCGTCATTTTTGGTCTCCCCGGGATTCGAACCCGAGGCCGCTTATTCCGGAACAAGTCGCTCTACCAACTGAGCTACGCAGACATTTGTTCTGATTCCTATCTGCCTTTATGTCGTGTGCGTCCTGCTGGCAGGTACGTCACACAGTATTTGTCATTTTCTTGTAGGACTTCCGTCCACAGTGCGTAGAGTTTAGGTCCCAGCCACCTACAGCGAGATCGCCTTTTGGGCAGGACACAGAAACGGAACGAATGAGAGCAAGTCTAGCGACTTTGACAGAACAGTTTGTAGTGAGATTGGAGTACAGTAGATGGCGCCACCGTACAAGTACGATGTTGCACATAGAGGGTGAGAGAATTTCATGGGAGGGGGCCTAGGAAAGGATACCCATTTAACCAGTGGGTCCAGCTTGGGGCCGTCACTTAACGTGCTCGTCCGATGCACGGCGGATATTCAGCGATTGTTAGCAAATCACACCATCTCTGAAAGATCAGCCCAGGCTCGAACCTGAGGACCTTTGTATCGATAGTCTGAATCGAAAGGTCCTCAGTTTCGAGCCTGGGCTGATCTTTCAGAGATGATGTGATTTGCTAACAATCGCTGAATATCTGCCGTGCATCGGACGAGCACGTTGACGGCCCCCAAGCTGGACCCACTAGTTAAATGGGTATCCTTTCTATGCCCCCCTTGAAATTCTCTCACCCCTCTATGTGCAACATCGTACTTGTACGGTGGCGCCATCTACTGTACTCCAATCTCACTACAAACTGTTCTGTCAAAGTCGCTAGACTGCTCTCATTCCTTCCGTTTCTGTGTCCTGCCCAAAAAACGATCTCGCTGTAGGTGGCTGGGACCTAAACTCTACGCACTGTGGACGGAAGTCCTACAAGAAAATGACAAATACTGTGTGACGTATGCCTGCCAGCAGGACGCACACGACATAAAGGCAGATAGGAATCAGAACAAATGTCTGCGTAGCTCAGTTGGTAGAGCGACTTGTTCCGGAATAAGCGGCCTCGGGTTCGAATCCCGCAGACCAAAAATGACGGAGAAATTTACTTCGTTATAATGGCGCCCGAATATCCGGATGACCCGGCCGTTCAAAATCTCGCATTGGTGTGATGTTCTTTCCACACCGCGAGATAGGAAAAATCAGAGAATTCCTTCTCCAGCGCTTCGAAAAATAAAATGTGTGATGTTGCATTCCACACAGCAGATTGACTGGGAGTTCTCAAGTGCACGTTCTACAGTGGATGGCTGCCTGCAACGATTCATGGTCACGGCTGACCCGTGGGCCATGCCCCGGCCCTCTTTTCGGGGGGGGGGGGAGATGTGACGTACCTGCCAGCAGGACGCACACGACATAAAGGCAGATAGAATCAGAACAAATGTCTGCGTAGCTCAGTTGGTAGAGCGACTTGTTCCGGATTAAGCGGCCTCGGGTTCGAAAATCCCGGCGTAGACCAAAAATGACGGAGAAATTTACTTCGTTATAACTGTACTGTAGCTGTGAGAATGTAATCAGTCGTCGGCGTACGACCCGTGCGAAGATCCTGAAGAAGCTGCAATGCCTGGACATGGAAGACGTGTATGATTTCAGCAGTTATCGGACTTTGAGCCAGGTCGTCTAGTCGGACTCCGCGAGGCCGGGTGGTCGTATTGCGGAGCGAATTGGACGGGAAGTATCGGTGGTGGTACGATGGTGGCGTAGATGCTCCGAGGAACATTCCCACACGAGAAGACGTGGAACCGGGAGTCACAGACGGACTGATGAGCGTACCGATCGACGCATAAGAAGAGCGGCGTTATCAAGCAGAACATCCACTGCGACGCAAATCCGAGCTGCCGTTGCACCTGAGGTGACTGTGCAAACAATCCTGGCCGTCTACTGGATGCAGGACTACGTGCACGTGTGCCTCTGGCATGTGCACCTCTGATTCACTTCACCGTACTCCTTAAATACCACCGACGATAATTTGCATATTATGCCGTGCTGTGGCGTAAGCGCTCTCCGGTTGGTCCCGAAATTAACATAACACCTACGTAAACTCGACCCCATCAACATATGTGAATTTCATGATCGTCCGCCAATTCCTTCTTGGTGTCCTTTTTTCATTTTCCGGCAGTGTAGTTTATAAAGAGGTGCTATGAACTGAGACTTTTCTGTATTCATGTACTTCAAAGATATTATTACTGCACTGCTAAGAATGTTTGCACACATAGAATACATATGAAATGAATTTGGTAATGATTGATGTCATGGCTATTCCTAGACTTGGTATATTATAAATTTCACTAAATTATGGGATGTACTCAGGAATAAAAGGATATTACTTCCTTTATTCCTGAATAAATCCCATAAGTAATATCCTTTTATTCCTGAGTAAATCCCACAACTTAGTGAAATTTATAATATATGAAATTAATATTTTTCTTGTCTAAGGGGTTCTTGGGAGGGGGGGAGCAGCAGGAGGCTACTCATAACACAATCATTCACTGCAGTCAAAATTAGAACATACAGGTTGCATCATCTTAAGTGGCAGACTAGGCTGCACTGAGTACAATTCAGCTAGTTGGAAATAAGCCAAAATAATTAATTCCGTTGATGACAGGGAAGTAAAAGAAAGCGGTACGTCTATGAAATAAGCAATACCAGTATTCATTTGTTCAGTACCCTCACATCATAAATCTACTCAAATACTTCACTGTATATAGTAGACACTATTAAAAAAATCCTTACCGCACCAATAGACTCACAATAATTTAGCTTTAGAAGTGATATCTACAGAACTGGGATACAGCTCCCCTCCTCCCCAACTCAGCTTACCACAAGCCATTACTGCAACCCTGTCCCCCACCTCAGCTTATCACATACCTTATGATTCAATCAGGTTATCTACAGAAAGTAATTTAGCTGCTGCATTTTGACTAAGCCCTAAAGGCACATAGGATATGATAAAATTTAGGGTGTCCTAGGTATTCACCGCTTGTGTGTGAATGCCTGCTAAATGTTAGTACCAACTGTCCTCTGAAAAGGAGTTTAGGCTTTCCTTTTTCACTCTTCATGAAACTGGTATAACACTACTTAGTAGACTAAAGCAAGTACTTTTCTGCAGATGCGAAAGGGAATGACTTATATTTGGCATCATGCTGATTGATGTTACAAATGAGATGGATTTAGATGGCATATGGGAAATGAACATTTCAAGGGTCTTAAGCCATAGAAAGATGAGGGAAGGGGGTGGAAGTGTTGAGTAGTCAGGAAGGAATAGATATGAAGAGGGTCACCATTAAAGGAAGCTACGCTCCCTCAGTGACATCTCTAATTTTGGGTTGAAAATTTTATCATGGGATGAGACGAAGGGACAGGACCAACCGTACATGGCAGGGTGAACCAATGTGGAAATGCAACATTCTTTTATTTGTTGAAAATTCATGGAATTATAATTAATCATCATATGGGTGTTGTTGTGCTGAGAAGGTACATCTTTTAAGCAATGTTTTAAGGTTACTATTAAGAGAAATGTTACTCTATATCTTAGTTATTCAAAAAAATTATCATTCTGATGAATTAGTTTCATTATTTTTGAAAAGTAGTTTTTGGTATATTGCTAGTTTGATGAATTTCGTTTAGATGATTTTGCATTTGGTGATTTTGTTTTCGATGATATTGCCTGTTCTCTGCATAGAGACCACTATGTAACTCTCATCTTATCCATAATTTCTAGTCTCACTTCCATGAGTCACCACAAGACTTACATGATAATTAAATGAATGCTGCCCCAGAGGCACAGTGGTCTAAACACTGGCTTGTGACCATTCGTTTAAGATGGGTCTAGGTTCAAATCTCAATGAGGCATGGATGTTGTGGTTGTCTTATGGCACTGGCTCTCTCCCTTCCCTGGAACCAGTGACCCTAAATTAGGAACAGGTAACTGCTTATAGCTCACTGAGTTGCTTATAGTGGTCATTAAACATCCAAACCAAACAAAAAAATCAAATGCATATAATGAAAATGGGACTTCTTTTAAAATGTTATTTTTCCAACCCATCCCAACAGTACCCTTTTCTGGAGCTCATCACTTTTATCCACCATCTTCGTTACTTTTAACAAGTTGTACCAATGAAATGTAAAATGTACTGATTCAATCTCTTTGCTTGTTTCAAGCAAAGGGTCTTAGTGTTTTATTGCTGTGAACACAAATTTTTTAATCCAATCTATAAAGAAGACAGACTTTAACTGAAATATCTTATTTTCCAAATCGTACTAGTAAGTTCTCCTTCAAGAAAACACATAATCTGTTAACTGTAAGTTACTCAAATACTTAGTGTTCACTTTTATTCCTCAAGTTCTCCAGTCAATTGTCAAAACAGTTATAAAATGTTTGGGAGATATTGTACCTCCTTGTCTAATTCTTCTGTTTGTATGGAATTCATTACTGATTTCATGTAGTTTTTTCATACAAGTAGCATGAGCAAATACAGTGGCAGATTTAGATTAGGGCCCTGTGCACAGCATCAGTTTAAGGGCCCACTCACTTTCCCCACCATCCTTGGAAAATAACATGTTTCGTTGCCATGTACAGAAATTTGACTTTCAGTAGAAATACACATTTTCGGTTGGTTCCAACAAACATGATTTGACTATTTTCCCGGTGGTATCAATTTGTATTTTGTTGCCACCATAACTCAAAAACTATTATAGCTATCATGATGAAATTTAATATTTAAATGGTTTATGCTATTTTGATGGGGAAAAATAGTGGAAGTTATGAGTGGGAAAGCCTTTGTTAAGGCTGTCTTTGAATGAGTGTAAGAGAAATTCTATCCTATATCTGCAATGTAAATTCTTTTGTACACATTTTCTCGAAGACTATTACTTTGCAGTGTTTGAAATTTTGAGCACAAATAAAAATGACCTATAGTTAATATGTGCCACAGTTATTATTCCAAAAAAATTGTTAAAAATATATTTTTTTTAAATTCAATTTATCTGACTCAAAAGTATTCCAATTTGTGCGCTAGATGGCACGATACGTTAGCTTAGCAGTGTTTTCATCTGGAAGAAATGAAATCTCTCATTTCTGTCTGAATTTTTTTAATTATCTAGGTCAAATAGAATAATTGAATGGAGCCAAAAGTGAGACTGAAATCTTGTCTCCCAAAAATCATCTTAAATCCTACTGTACATTCATTTTTTGAAGAGAAAATGTGTACATTAGCACATAACCCCTGAATTTGAGCTATAGAAACTCCGCCTACCTACTAAGCTCCACCTCAAACAACGTTATTGGTTAAAACATAACAGCGCATATTTTGTCTTTTCATTGTGGAGCCAACGAGAGACCGCTTCCATTCTGAATAGGGTGAGGTCTGCAGTGATTTGGTGACACCAACTTCTGGGACAGTCCCTCAAAACGTAAAAGCCCGGCCCAAGGAGTGATTTTTGCACCATCTATCACAGAAGAGTAACCCTAACACTCATTTATTTATTTATTTATTTTTTGATTGGAGGTTTAACGACCGCCGTGAGCAACTCAATGGGCTATAAGCAGTCGCCCGTCCCTAATTTAGGGTCACTGGTTCCAGGGAAGGGAGAGAGCCAGTGCCGTAAAACAAACACAACATCCATGCCTGACCGGGATTCGAACCCGGACCCCTTACGGACGAATGATCAGAGGCCAACGCCTTAGACCACTGCGCCACCGGGGCGGCTAACACTCATTTAAAGACAGCCTTAAGGCAGAAAGTTTAAAATGTTTATAAGGATGGTCACTGACGCACAGTACTAGAATTTAACATGTTACATGTGGTTAGTTTACAGTACTGCTTTAATTGACATTTATTTTATGTGCAGTATGAGATCTGCTGTTGCATAGCATCTTATTCCACCCCACAGGTAGTTTCCCTAAAGAGCCTAAACATGGATGAAATCAATAGGCTGGGTCTTGTAAAACCAAGGATGTTAGAATAATACTTCTGGAGTGGCCTTGCTCACTTAACGGAGAAGTTGGCTGTTCACCGTGGGCTTACTGTCAGTACAGGAACTCAGTTCGTGATTTTAATTTTATTGATAAGAGATTTTAGTGTATTTATTGGCCCATTTAAAAAATATCAACAATAATAATTATGGTTTCATCATGTACAGCATATGGTTGCTCAAACCGGCAGACATCATCAAGGAAGGATATTTTGTTTCACAGGTGCGAGGAAATTGTTTTATTTTTATTTTTAATTTGGTCTTCCAGCCAAGTTCAGCATATGCATATTAAGAGACCTTAGTTAAATGTTTGAATTGTTGAACGACGAGAAATTTTATTCTGTCATTTTTTTCTGTGTGGTGTCTGAAAGGAGATTGTTGCAGGCTACAATGCTTGTTATTTACTTCTAATAGTGTTTACATACACACTTCTGCTTGTAGTTAGTTATGAAATATTATAATCACATATGCAATAGTATCATCACTCCTTACATAGTCTCTAAAAATTATAAATACTTTAATTATAGCATCATTTGTTTTAATGATTTTAATCTGAAATTTTAGCAAGTGGCACTCATGGCAGAAATATTCCAGTCTGTGGTAGTGTTGGGTTTCTCTCATTACTTTTGGCTGCAGGATAAATATTACACAATTTCCTAAAATTATCTACTACCTGTTGGCCTTACATTCTTTATTTAAAAAGAATTAATACAACTTTTGTAATTCATTTTGAATGAATGTATTCAGTATTCATTGTGTGGTAGGCCCAACATTTAAGCTGAGGGTATATTCTACTAGCAGTCATCTGGCTGTTGAGCTGTGATTTTTCAGATGTTCATTGGATGTTAATTAAATACCTCAAATTTCAAGTTGGGGTGATTATCTAAATAAAAAATTCCCTTGTCCAAAGCTTTTATTTTTCAACTATTTAAGTGCAAATGGGTAAACAAAGTGAAACTGATTGGGGAACTGAACCAATCGGTAGCTTCCAACAGCATGTGACTGCTCATGCAGCTCAACAAAGTGAGAGAGAGCAAACTTGGGTGGAGGGGCAGATATAATCAAACATCATCAATGTAGTAAGCACATAGACTGTCAATACTCTTCTGAAATGATATTTTGGCTTTTCCTGTTATCTTCCATCACCAAGATTGTAGCTATTAACAGGTCCTTGAGTGTGACCAAGCTGCTCATGTTTACGTTCCATTACTTATGCTTTTATATGCAAACAGTGGTGTTTAGCTGTAACATAAGCATAGAAAACGAGCAAAAACACACAGTCACGTATAGTAAAAGGTTCGTCACGATTAACATAGGTTTTAAGGCGGCAAATTTGTGAGCAGTTGGGGATTTTCATCCTATTCCCCAACTGCTCACAAATTTGCCGCCTTAAAAACTTATGTTAATCGATCTTACTTATGGATTGTCTTCAACACTGAATCTTCCTTCAATGAAGAAATTGACACCATAAAGAAAATTGCTGAAGCTCATCAATTCCCACCTTCTACAATTGAAAAATTCCTTCGAAATTCCCATTTGAAAAATCTGTCTGCTCTTTCACCAATACTAATGGATAAACCACCATTCATTGGTTCCATCCCTTTCCATGGATCCTTCTCTTATAAGATGTGTAAACTTTTCAAAACTATAATCTACACTCTCACAGTGAAATCAAACCCTTCTGAAATAATGTGCCAGCTTAAAGACAGGGATCCTGTCTCACCCCTGGAGTTTATGCTATTCCCATTTCAACTTCCTCTAGTCCCTCAGTGTATATTGGAAGCACATACCAAAGCATCAAAACAAGACTTGCTGAACACAAAAAAGATGTTTCCAATGGTCTTCCAAAGACAGCTTTATCTGCACTAACCCTTGAAGATACCTCTGCAGTTCCCATTTGGAAAAAAACTAAAAATGTTGCCCCATTCATCAACAAAGCATCTCTGCGTTTCCTAGAAAGCATTGAAATTTTGTTCACCAAAAACTGCAATTCAGAAACCCCTCACCAAATCCCATTTATTTGGTTCTCCCTTTTCAAATCTGGCAACTTTTCCAACACCTCAACTTCAAATTGTAGTTCTGGCAACCAGCCCATCAAGTAGATTGCGGGTGATCAAGGTCGTAGGACGACCGAAAGCTACCGTTAAATGAACCTTTTACTATACCGTATACGTGACTCTGTGTGTTTTTGCTCGTTTTCTATGTTTATGTGTTATTGTCGCGTGAAGCCTGAGTTTTAAACCATTTAGCTGTAACTCTCTCTCTCTCTCAAGAAAAGTCTTAATCTATATGTTGACTTTCCAATTTTTCTCCCGTGATTGTGAGGTTCAACCCAAGTACTTTTTTTTTTCTAGTTTCTCAATGTTTTAGAACTTTCCTAAACAAAAATTATGGAATCAATAAAAACTTCAAAAAGTAGAAATCAATATACCTTTATTAATTTATCTGTTTGCAGTTATGCACTGAACTGTTGTAGTGTAAATATTAATTGAAAAATCAAACTAGAAATAATTGCAAAAGCTGTGTGTGGAACTGTATTCACCACAAATTAACAGAATTTTGTTATATTTAACACAGTAATGTACCATTCATGTGATATTGTAACAAGTTCTTTTGGAAATGTTTGGGGCATCAATTTAGGTGATAATTCCAAAGTAGCATGAGGGGTTGGCAATTTGTGAATTTTTTATAAAATTTTAAAGCTAATCCTGTAGCATTACATGCTGAAACAACAAAGCACTCTTGAGTGACAAATTAATACAAGCATCACAATGTGCTTCACAGATGAAGTAACGGTTACACAATTGCATTCATTGAAGCTAGCAGAGATTAATATATTCGTTCTAGGTGTGAGCTGCTTAGATTAGAATTATACTGGCAAACCGACGAATATAAACAAAAAGGTAAAAAGTTCTTTAAATTTTCTGATTGGAAGAGATTTGAAATAACTTAACCCTAGTACCTAACGACTGTCATTGAATGGAAAAAAAAATCTCGAGGCATCCAAAGCTAAAAAGGGAAGCAATCTCAAAAATCCATAATCTGAAAGCTATCATTAAATGAAAAAAAAGAAAGAAAGAAAAAACATGCCATCCTAATCTGAAAAGAGTAGCAATATAATAAAAACAAAAGCTCAGCCCACGCAACAATATGTTGATTGATATATAACATTATGTACCTTTCACAAATTTTTTTTTAAAGGAAAACAGGAGTAGAAGCAATCAGAACAGACGGCAAAGCCATTGCTGGAAAACAAATATGGTGCCTGACATACACTATATTGACAAAAGTCACTGGACACCTAGAAGAGAAACACAACACAGCATTTATTGACATGCATTAGTACGGTGTCTGTCCACCTTTGGCCTTAATGCATGCACTGACAATTCGAGACATGCTTTCGACAAGGTTTTCAAACACAGCGATAGGTATGCGCTTCCATTCAGTCAATAATGCTGCCACTAACTGTTGCTTAGTAGTAGGCTTTGGTTCCAAACTTCTTATGTGGCACTCTAATTTGTCCCATAGGTGCTCTATGGGATTAAGATCAGGGCTCTGTGCTGGCCAGTCCACACGCGATACGGAATTATCATCAAACCACGCAGTAACAGTCCTTGCGTTATGGCTCGATGTATTATCCTGCTGGCACCAACAGGGCACGGTTCTGTAGTATTGCCACAAAGTTGGTAGGGCATAATTGTCCCGAATATCGAGGTAGACATGCTGGTTAACAGGTTTGTCCACGATATCTAATAGGCCAGGACCATACCATGAAAAACACCCCCACATGAATACACTGCCAGCTCTAAACTTGACCGTAGGAACAGTACACTGTGGTAAATAGCATTCCCCCGGCTGCCACCATACCCACACAGGGCCATCAGACTGATGGATCATGTATCTGGATTCATCAGCTCATAGGACCTGTTTCCATTGATCTTCAGTCCGTGATAAATGTTCTTTACACAATGCTAAACGACGAGTAGCATTCTGAGTGGAGATGAAAGGCTTATGAGCAGCCACACGACCACAGTAACCCACAGAATGAAGTTCTCTGCGAATGGTATGTGTTTATACCAAGGTTCCAGCTTTTTTACTCACCTGTACACTGAGGTCTTGTGCAGTACTCCATCGATTAACTGTAACGACTCTCCTGAGGCTTCGACCCCCTTTATCACTGATTTTCTTTGGTCTGCCGGTACGTTTTGCTGCTTCAGACACCCCATGTGTCTTCCACTTATTGAGTACATCCAAAATAGTTGACTAGGGTATGTTTAAATGCCTCTTGGGTTCTCTTATGGACAACCCACTGATATAACACCCAACAATCTTTCCTTTCTCAAAGTCAGTTCTCTTCCCGCCACAACATTTTCACTCAACCTCACAATGCAATATGATCACAGTCAGCTGCAGGCTTGTTTTTATACCGTTTGCAGCTGTACTGCATATCTTAACAGCACAGTGGATCCATTCATTTGCTTTTGAAGGGGTGTCTGGTGACTTTTGTCAATATAGTGTATGTCAAAATGCAATATGTTGGCTGGGTAACTTCCGTTTCCATTGTAAATAAATGGACAGCAGAACACAGTGGAAGACAAAATAGTCCCAATTTCTTTTTAAAAGTTAACTGAGTCCCTCACATACTGTTTTTGCAAGTTTTGTTGAAAAAGCAAGAAATTTTAGGAAAAAATTACTCTTACTGAAAATTGCATCAATAATATGAATGCCTTTAACACACAGCAAGAAATGTTACACCAGTAGCAAACTGATTAATAAAAACACCAATATCAGTTTTGTAAAGGCTTGCTTTTTTTCTGTCCACATTTTATTGCCAAATGAACATACAGTATACAATAAAAAATGTATACAATTTTTTTTTACTGACACCATCTTATAATTATAATTCTTGATTTGTGAAGTCAGGAACCAGGGATTCTGGTTATTTGAGGCTGGTTTTCTGACACTAATTGTATATTTTTCAATAACTTACTTTCTTCTCTTGTTATTTCATGACAAAATACAGAGTTTGGTATGTTTTATTTTCAGATTTCCTAAAAATGAAGAGTTATTTTTACAATGGGAAAAGGCTGTGAGAAGGGAGAATTGGGAGGCTAAAAAAAAACATGATCTGTGTTCCATGCACTTTGAAGAGTAATGCTTCGACCGAACTGGGAAAAATACACTGCTGGCCACCCAAAATGCAACACCAAGAAGGACACGAGATAGCAAAGCCAGATTTACTGGACACATAACGACACATACAAAGATGAAAAGATTGAGCTTACAGGCCCGTGCGACTTGCGGAACACGCAAACATCAATAGTTCGTGTGGCCCCCATGGCTGGCAATAACGGCCGCTACACGCCGCAGCATCGAACGAACAAGGCTTTGGATGTGGGCTTGGGGTATGTCGGTCCAGGCTACTTCCACACGTTGCCACAGTTCATCAGACGTAGCAGTGGGTGGTACTTGCTGGGCCACTCGGTTGCCGATCAGCGACCAGACGTGTTCGATGGGCGACAGAACAGGGGGCCACGGCAGCAGTGACACCTGGTGGGCCGTGAAGAATTGTTGCACGATGCGTGCCACGTGCGGGCGCGCATTGTCCTGTTGAAACGTGGCTGCTGGCAGGTCCTGCAGGTAACGGAGGACTCCAGGCTCCAAAACGTCCGAGATGTAGCGGTGGCTGTTGAGTGTACTGGCGATGCGTACCGGAGGGGTGCAGATGTCATATCCATATGCGCCCCAAACCATAACACCAGGCGACGGACCGGTATGGCGATTCATAATGCAGGTATCATAAAGTCTCTCGCCGCGGTGCCGCCACACGCGGATCTGACCATCGTGGTGTTGCAGGCAGAAGCGGGATTCGTCGGAGAAGACAAGGTCGTAGCATTCCGTAGTCCAGGTGCGGCGTTCAACGGCCCACTGCCGCCGCACTCGCCAGTGGTGTAACATCAATGGTAATCGGAGCAATGGGCGCCGTGGAACAAGTCCCCGCTCCTGCAGACGACGTCGAACGGTACGAGCTGACACAGATTGTTGCGCAACACACCCTAATTCCTGCCCTAACGTTGGTGATGTGGCGGTGCGAGCCATCAATGCCCGCCGCACAACATGCCGGTTCTCTCGTTCGGTGGTGTGCCGCGGCTGCGACAATCGCTCACTTTGGTCCATCCGTCCCTCCTGCACCCACTGAATCCATACTCACCTCACTGTGGCTGGATCTCGTACCACACGGGCGCCGAGGTCTCGGTACGATAAACCGCTATCGAACTCCAAAACGTGCTGGAATGACTGCCGTATTCTGCAACAAGGCATCAGGAAGCTTCCCACGCACAGGTCCGGCAGCACAACACACTTCCACTACTTACACCCCGCCTTCTGTGCAACCTTCTTATAGTGCTTCTCGGTAGCATGCCGGGCGCATATGATTTGCATATGCCCTGCAATGCTAATCGTTTGCATGTCCTCTCTCGGGCGACACATGCTGCGAATTTCAAGCCAATCGGATGCTTCCTTCTTGGTGTTGCATTTTGGGTGGCTAGCAGTGTATAAGACTGTGAAAGAAAAATTGATACCTACTATATTCCGCAACAAGGCATCAGGAAGCTTCCCACGCACAGGTCCGGCAGCACAACACACTTCCACTACTTACACCCCGCCTTCTGTGCAACCTTCTTATAGTGCTTCTCGGTAGCATGCCGGGCGCATATGATTTGCATATGCCCTGCAATGCTAATCGTTTGCATGTCCTCTCTCGGGCGACACATGCTGCGAATTTCAAGCCAATCGGATGCTTCCTTCTTGGTGTTGCATTTTGGGTGGCTAGCAGTGTATAAGACTGTGAAAGAAAAATTGATACCTACTATATTCCCTGCCTTTCTAAAGTATTTTTTTTAAATGGAACACATTTTTAATTGTGAAAGATAATTTTTTTTTACTGGTTTTAGGGCTGTAGTTATCACATTTGTGGAAGATATTTTATTTAAAATAATATCTTCTATATATAAAAATTTACAGTACATAATTTACTTTGTATAAACAATCGTTAAATTGTTATGGATATACATACTTATATACTCTTATATATATATATAGCCATATGTACATGTGTATCTTGTCATTGCCATTTAGGCAGATTTTTACATAATGGTTGATTTCACCCTGAAATGGATTTAGTGAGGCCTGGATTTAGCGAAAGTTTATGGCTGTCGCTAAACCACTGCTCGACAGTTTATGGCTTCATATAAAAAATTTATAACAAAGCATCAGATTGAAAATTCTAAGTCTGGGGATTGTATTGAACTTGAGGATATAACTATACTCTGTTCAAGTAGCAGTAATGGACTACAAAAGATACACAGATTCACTACAACACAGGAAAGCACAGCTATAATGGATGACATAGGCATAGCCAAGGGGGTGGTCCTTGGATCCGGCAACCCCCCCCCCCCCTGAGAGGAGATTTAGTATGAATTTAAAGTGATATATATGTATACATGGGGCTTTCATCAATGAACAAAACCCATGGACCCCCCCCCCCCTTAAGAAATTTCTGGCTATAATACTGATGGTTGAACATGGTCAGATGTATGAATTTCTTGACATGAAGAAATTGTCTCAGTATGCAGAAGATGTCATTCCATATATTGTAGGCAATGTTGCAAAATTAATTATGAAAACAGTCGATTGTGATGAATGTTTGGATACCTTGTATGCAAAAGGACAGACATATATTTTCATAAATATGGTAAATACAGGAAAATTTATTGTTCCTTCTATAGATTTAGTTATGGTATGCAAATTAACTGAAAGGTGCTTTAAAGAATGTATTCCACACGGAATAGAATCTAAATGTATAAAATTTGAATGCTGTTTTGAGTAATAATATACCACTAACTGTATCTATGTTAGTCAGATAAAGGGAGCCCTTTGGTTGTTTGGAGAGTCTCTTTAGAGATTTTCCTCCCTTTAGCTGGTCATGTGAATGAACTGATTCACATGATTGCACAAAGTATTTAACCATAAAATTACATAATGCCACAAAAGAGATTAGTAGAAATAGAAATGTTGTCAGGATGCGTTCAGTAATGAGTCACTTGGTCATCAATGGCCATCAATGATGTTGTAAAACTGCTGTTCACAAGAAGAGGCTATGACACTTAATTTTGGTTCCATGGATTTATCATGCAGTATCACACATGTACAAAGTTCATTAACTGATATGTTATAATTAGATATCTACAATCAAAATAGTTAACCTCAAGTGTATGAATTCATGTCATTTTCAGGTGTTGGTTCCCATCTTTTTGCTGTGAATTTATGCACCATTACTGCATTTTTAAGAAGAGTATGTACTAGAACAATTAATGCAAATAACATATAAATATATATAAAATTTCATTTTTCCCTTGTTAATTGTGTTATCTCCAGTTACTAGTACCAGAGAAAATGAAAGTTACATAGTTATAACTTTAAATTGTGGGTGAAAAAACCCATTTAACATAAACACATGAATTAATAATCTAAAGCAACTTATGGGATTTTACTAGGAAATTTTTTCATTAATAGCAAATTTTCGGAGAAAACTCTTCTCCTTCTTCAGGCTGTCTTGTTGTTGTCACTTTTTACTTGTCACTATCACGGTTACGGTTAACCTTGACGGTTTAGGTTATTTTTCAACAAATCCTGCCAGATGTTAGGCAGGAAAATCCTTTGCAGTCATTGATGATGGAATTTTGATTTTTCTCAATCTCTATTCCTTCTTTCAGTTTTCTTTTTTTTTTTTTTTTTTTTGGAAATTGCTTTGGAAACTGATTACTTTAAGGGAATTCCAATCCATGCTGTGCCCAGTTTCTCTAACATGCCTATCTAATCCAGTCTTGTTGGAGCAATTTTTTATAGCTGCTTTATGCTCAGCTATACGAGTTTCTAGTCTGCGACCTGTTTCACCTATGTAAGATAGTCCACAACTACAATTTACTTCATGAACTACTCCTTGCATTTTTAAAATATCTTCTTCTCTTTGAACTATTTTAGGGAAAATTTTTTAACTTTGTTCTCTAAACTTGGAGCTAGCCTAATATTGTATTTTTACTAATTCTCTTTAAAGCCTCAAATAAACCTTTGTGATAAGAAATTTTTCTAGTGAATTTTACTTGTTGCTTTTGTGGGTTCTTCGCACCATTAAAATTCAGAAGCTTCTCAATTTCTTCTTTAGGATAGTTATTCTCTGCAAGTATGACTTTAAGCTCTTCTTTTCGGGCTTCTTTTTTATCTGCAGTAGAAACTATTTTATTAATTTTTTCTAAAAACTGACTTGCTACATTTTTCTTAATAGAAACTGGGTGATACGAATTGAAATCCAGTAGTCTTTTAGTATTCATTGGTTTTTTATACCAACTAGTGAGGAATTTTTCATCTTCATAATAGATAGTAATATCTAAGAAGTTTATTCTTCTTTCTTTTTGAAGTTCAATAGTGAACTTAAGGGAATCATCTAATTCATTGAATGAGTCTAGAATTCTTTCTGGAACAATTTCTGAGCTATCTATTATAAATAAGATGACATCTTATTTATAATAGATAGCTCAGAAATTGTTCCAGAAAGAATTCTAGACTCATTCAATGAATTAGATGATTCCCTTAAGTTCACTATTGAACTTCAAAAAGAAAGAAGAATAAACTTCTTAGACATTACTATCTATTATGAAGATGAAAAATTCCTCACTAGTTGGTATAAAAAACCAATGAATACTAAAAGACTACTGGATTTCAATTCGTATCACCCAGTTTCTATTAAGAAAAATGTAGCAAGTCAGTTTTTAGAAAAATTAATAAAATAGTTTCTACTGCAGATAAAAAAGAAGCCCGAAAAGAAGAGCTTAAAGTCATACTTGCAGAGAATAACTATCCTAAAGAAGAAATTGAGAAGCTTCTGAATTTTAATGGTGCGAAGAACCCACAAAAGCAACAAGTAAAATTCACTAGAAAAATTTCTTATCACAAAGGTTTATTTGAGGCTTTAAAGAGAATTAGTAAAAAATACAATATTAGGCTAGCTCCAAGTTTAGAGAACAAAGTTAAAAAATTTTTCCCTAAAATAGTTCAAAGAGAAGAAGATATTTTAAAAATGCAAGGAGTAGTTCATGAAGTAAATTGTAGTTGTGGACTATCTTACATAGGTGAAACAGGTCGCAGACTAGAAACTCGTATAGCTGAGCATAAAGCAGCTATAAAAAATTGCTCCAACAAGACTGGATTAGATAGGCATGTTAGAGAAACTGGGCACAGCATGGATTGGAATTCCCTTAAAGTAATCAGTTTCCAAAGCAATTTCCAAAAAAAAAAAAAAGAAAACTGAAAGAGGGAATAGAGATTGAGAAAAATCAAAATTCCATCATCAATGACTGCAAAGGATTTTCCCTGCCTAACATCTGGCAGGATTTGTTGAAAAATAACCTAAACCGTCAAGGTTAACCGTAACCGTCAAGGTAAACCGTAACCGTGATAGTGACAAGTAAAAAGTGACAACAACAAGACAGCCTGAAGAAGGAGAAGAGTTTTCTCCGAAAATTTGCTATTAATGAAAAAATTTCCTAGTAAAATCCCATAAGTTGCTTTAGATTATTAATTCAATTAAACTAGGAAGCCATTTCTCAACATGAGCTTTATTCAAAGAATAAACACATGATTTATTTTTAAATTTTCATAGTAGGACAAAACAGAAAAAAATATCTTTGGAGTTAGAGTGCGCAGCAGTAAATATTATGAAAGACATATCTTTAAAGTTGCGCCATAATGAGTAAAATAAATATTCCACCATCAATTTGTATAAAATCTCAGAAGTTTCAATTTGCATTGAAATTGTCAACTTTATACACATTTTAAAACTGTATGTAGTTGAGACTTGATGGATGCCCAGGTGAAGAGTCCAAAGGCAAGACAACCACCCTTTTCTTGGCTAGATATGTTGTTTTTGTTTTGTCAGCTTTAAACCTTAGTGATTCTGAAAGTTGCGACTGCAGAAAAACTTGATTATGAAATCCCAGAATTATTTTTTGAACCTTAGAGATCTATTTACATGCACCCCAGCATACCTTAAGTTATGATACAGGTGATGGCTTGAGTTTCTTTTTTATTTCTTCATTTTCCATTTTTTGTGACTAGTGATGTGAACTGGGGGAGAAAATGCTGTGTTCTGGACATTGACATAAGAATTTTTATTTCCCAAACATAAGAAAAGTAGGATACATACAACGCATGTGCTTTTAATATGAACTGTTTATCAGTGACACTGTATTCTGTATCTCATATCCATCTTCACTGCATTTTATATATATGCAGTACTTAGAATAATCACTGGTGGGGGATTACATACATGTGCAAATCATGCATCACAGTGCTAAATTACTTATGAATGTTAAGCCCTTGAATGATGCCCCCAGAAGTAAACAGCTTGCCATTTTACAAAGACTGGGGGACCCAGCAATTCACTTGCTAAAACAGAAATGAAACTGATGACTACAGATGCAGATTGAAATTTTATCTAAGTGGCCAGTAAGCAGGGGCGGTTCGTCATTAGGGGCCAGAGGGGCCGGACTCCACCTAAAAATTTCTATTTCTAGAAAAAAAAAATTTTTTTCCCCTGATTCTTATTCTTTCTCTTAACTACATTGTGCTAAACCTTTCCCTTCAAAAACCATTACATAAGGGAAAAGTTTCCTTCAAAAACGAAAAACTATTCCCTGAGGAAAGAGATCACGTTCAGAGTGTGAGGTTATTGGGGCCCAGCTCCAACAGGCCCCAGTAACATCACTACGCAAGCGAAGAGGAGACGATTTCCTCCCGTCTCATTCAGTATGAAGACCTACATACATAACTGTCTTAACCGCGTGTGCAAAAAAAGCTGTGGGGCCAGATCTATCTGGCCCCGCGCTAATTTGATTGGCCGGGAGTGTATCCATTTCCTTAACGCCGTGGGTTGACAGAGAAGCTTACCCCGACCAAGCTCAAAGGTGGCGGAAGGGTTTTGAATGTCGTAGCAAAGTTCAGTTAGTTGTTTTTTCTGTGTGTCTCTCTCTCGGTGATGTGTTGTTCCTTCGTGTTGTGACCTTTTTGCTTGTCGAGTACAATGAATGGAGTGGATATTTTGTTAAAATCTCTGTTCTTTGCTTTAAATCTGGAAGAAAAGCTTCACTTAAAAAAACTCAGTGCTTATCACCCCAAGAATGTTTAGTTTGAGCTTTACTTAAAAAAAAACCAGTGCTCATCAGCCCAAGAATTTGAGTCGAAAAGCTTCACTTAAAAAAAAACCGTGCTTATCAGCCCAAGAATTTGAGTTTCCAAGAGTATGAAGTTTACAAACGCTTTGAAGAACTAATTTCAGTTTAACTAAGATGATTTACTATGTTAAAAATAAATAAATAAATGAGAAAACATGCAAGTATAATTTGCACACAAGTACATATATCTTTTTAGGTTTCACAAGTTCTTTAAAAAAAAGGTTAAACCTTTCAAATAATGCAAATGGTAGTATGGTACTCATTCTATATGGGACGAAATTCATGAAATGTTCCCTCCCTGCATATATTTGGAGTTATTATTTTTTCACTACATTTTTTAATCCTGTGATTATTCCTCAATAGAGAAATCTGAAGAAACACAAAGCACAACTAACATAAATTAATGCTCATATGCTTTAAGGTAAAAATTTTATTTAAGGAGTTTTAACATTTTTTTGTTAATAGTTATGCATTCTATTCTGAGGAAATTTTTTTCGTGTGCAATACAATAGTTGACACATTCCTACCTTATTTGGGCATTATTGTGAGTCAAGGGGGTAAACAGAGGCAGAGTAAAGGAATCTTGGGGGTGGGGGTGGGAGCTGAATAGTTGGCCTAATAATGACAGTTTTTTTTATTTCATTGTTTGACTTCGGCTACTGGCCCCACCTGTTTCAGTTGCCACGAGCCGCCACTGCCAGTAAGTCATTAAAAGTTAGTCACCAAAATAAATAAAGGTCGCAAAAAAAAAAAAAAAAAAAAAAGGCCTTACAGGAGCCATTTTGGTATAGAGCGTTAAAAAGTCAGGATTTTTTTAAAGAGCAACAAATTTTGCAGTTTTAAATTATTGCTGAATGGAGTAAAACATGTTGCCACTACTGATTCCTTTTAACTATTATTTATGAAATGAAATGTAATATAAGTATGGAACAAGAGATAATGGCATTAATGTCATTTAAGCCCAATCACTACAGCTGTAAGTGCTGTCAAAACTTGTGATTTCAAACTGAAGTTTAAAATTTTTTGATTCTAAATGAGTATTTTTACAGAATGAGTATTTTTATAGAAAATAAATGACAAATTAATTTACAACAAATTTGTTTAGTGCAAACTTCTCAGATTAGTTTATAACAAAATCAAGCAACATTTGCTGGGTCACCCAATGTTGGCAAAATCAAGTCATCTTGAAAAAAAATTAGTACACAATGATTTAAGAAAACCTTCTTTAAAAAGAAGGGCATTTTTTATCACAAGGTGGAGGGAGATACAACACAACAGCATTTATTAATGCAAGCAAACTCAGTGACAAAGCTCTTCCTGTAAGAAATATGAACTGATAACAACTGTATAAACTGAACTCTTCAAGTTTACAGTATTTGGTGTAAGAAAGAAAAACTATGACTAGTACTCCTATAAAGAAGTATTATGAAGTAGATCCCCCTGATTCCCCCTATTCTTGGCTTATTGCATTAATGCAAGCAGGCCATGCTACAGAAAGTGAGGTTTTCACTTCCAAATTAATGCACGTTTGTAGTTAACTGATTTAAAAGAAAATATTATTCACAACTGTTTATTTACATTAAAAATAATTTTTACTTACAAATTACGTAAAGAGTAAAAAATGCCATAAAAAATTATTTGAATAAACAGTTGTGAATAATAATACAGGTATACTGAATTATATGTATGTACATATACTGTAGTGTTGTAATTATTACATTGTATATACCAGACCATAAGGTCTGATAATATCATGTCAACCACAAACCTAAATTTAGTCACCTACGTTATGAAGTTAATTGGCAAGCGCTAATCTGCACCTATACTGATGACAATGGTGATTTCCATTTTTCTTAAAGTAATTGAAGGGCAGAATGCCCTTTAATATCATCACCCCCCCCCACACACACACACACTGACATACATACCTTGCCTGAGGCATGTATTTTTGATTTTCCTTCTGTATCACTAACTCAACAGCTCCAACCAAACAAGGACAGAAATTTGTGCTGCAGGATCCCTCAACAAAAGAAGAAATCGGAGGATTGAGGTACACTCAGTTTTATGATCACAACTGTTAAATCTAATGGCATGAGGTGTGAGTTAAAAATAGCTTGCTGAAAAGAAAACTCTTTATTAAAAAAATTATGATGCCAACTACGTTTTTTTTTTTAAAGGTTACCTTCTTAATGTCATCAGTTACTGTAAAAAGAAAAAAAAATGTTTGGATTGTGCTCATATCATTTGCAGCATACATTTCTGGAGCATCTTATAACAGCAATTTAAAAAATGTACATTCACATTTAGCTTTGAGTATGGGAATGCACTTGCCAACAATAACTGTTAAGTTCATTAGTAGATTAGATATGTAAAGAGATAGAACACTAATTATCTACAGAGAATTAATAACTTACATTACACTATTCTTCATAGCAGATCCACTTCATTTTTGACACATCTTGTGAAGCTGGCACTCAGGCTATCTAAAGAAAATGCATGGGTACAGCAAATAGAAAAAACTACATGCACCACGAGCACTGTCTCCAAATAGCTCATTTCTTGGGAAAGAAGTGACCCATTCAACTGTCCTTGTTGAACCCTGCCTCTCAACCAGATAAAACATCTTATACATCACATTGATAAAACAAAATTAGGATTATCCACAAAGAACAGCAAACCTACAACGATTGAATCATTATCAGTGCAGTTTGAATTTCTCATGGGTTGTACCTCACGAAATAACCATCTGCCAAAGATGAAATGTTTTTTTCCTCATTTCTGAGCTTAACATGTCTATGGAAAAATTATGGTGGAAATTGGGTTTCAATATAACAGCGAATGTTTGCTTTTTGGGGGCCATTTAATGTATAATCCACATTTCAATTTACCAAAGGCCATGTGCCTTCTCTCAGCTGGCTGCAGCAGGAAGTGTAAGTGGAAACTATAATAATACACCACTTGTACTTTTTTCATTCATTTTTATATTGTTGTTGACACCAATAAATAAAAAATATTTTTAGAGGGATAATTAAGCTTCAGTGCATACAGAAATGAAATATGTACTCTTTTATTTCTGGGAAAAAATGGAGAAATATTTACTTCCATAACAAAAGTTTTTTTGCTTTGTTTTTTCCAGCATAAAATGGGCAGAGTACACAAAAATCCTCTAAATGATTTTAAAGTTAACTGTCATCAAACACACACCTCCCCTTAAAATGTTGAACAACTGTAGAAGTTTACTATAAAAATGAAGTTTGTAATTTCAACCCTTTTAAATGAAATAAGCTTTATTAACTGAACTCTGCATTAAGAATGGATTGTGTGCATCTAATACATGTTTTAACCACAATTATATCCACACATACACTTGTGAAAATCGTACTCCAGGACAAAAAAGTGTAATCTATTTTGTTGTTTACAATCAACGTGTGAAACACTTAGTGGTTGACACTCATGTGATCAGAGTTCAAAATTCACTTTATTAAATCAAAAGAAAAAGGTACAGGTGAATGAGCAACACAATACATTGTTGAAACACAATGACTGTGATATATACAATGCGGCGCTGTGAGCAAAGTCATTAAGACAAAGTAAAATGTACAGGCAAAGAATAAAATATATAGGAAACAGTCAGACATGACAATGAAATATACAATATGGCACAGTGAACAAAAACAGTGTAAAGACAAGGGAAAGAACAAGTGGCAGAGTCCAGGGAAGTCCAGAGAAAATCACTGGTGATCATCAGCAGAAGAGTATTGAGAGTCTGACTCTAAGGTGGAGCACACAGACTCAAAGCCACCGGAGGAGGCATGGGCAGCAGCATCATCGACCCGATAACATCAGCGATAGAAGCCAGCCATCCAGGGGCAAAGAGGAGGAAAGCGCTTACTGAGGGCAAAGAGAGCAACACAGTAGGAGTGAAGTTGAGCATTCGTGACTCGGTAATACGAGGGAGAATGCGCCTGAAGAACGTCTATCATCATATGACCGTTGGAAGTCACAAAGCAAAGTCTATGAATGGGGGAAAAAGGAAGAGGCCCCTCGGGCAAGGAGGCATCTTCCAAGAGCTTCCGAAAGTGGTCAATGGGAAGTAGAGGACTCGACTGGCAGTACGTGCCAAAAGTAAGAAAATTAGATTGTGACACCAGCTTGGAGAGTTGCGAATGAGGACGGAGCCGGGGAGGAGACCCAGTAGGTGAGGCCATGCATTGTTTCTTAGCAGACAAGGAAGCAAGGCTGGAGGACTTCCTGCGAGCAGCATCAACTTCAACAGGGAGAGTTTGGGCATGGAGCAAAGTGTCAGAGGCGTCCGAATAGGAGCAGAGAGTAGGAGGGCCAGACAACAGCGGAGACTCTGGGCAAAGAGTAGCAGACGCTGGATCAAGGGGCACCACAGAAGTGACGGAAGGAACAAGCAACATGGGCAGAGGATAGCCCCCACCCCCTCCCTAGCAGATATGGGTGCATTAACAGGAGATGTGGAGCATGAAGACACAGCATCAGACACCGAAGCAGGAGCACCGAAGGCTTGATGAGGACACACAGAACTAAGATGACCAGAGGCCAGGCACTGATGACATGAAGAGCAGGGAGAACTTCAATGTGCTGAAGGACATCATGGCAACGAACAGTCAGCACAGATGGGCACCGAAGAAGAGCATCCTCTGAAGAAAAGACGACTCTCACTTGATGCCAGAAAGCACCAATCGAGGGGTCATCTGGATCGTTTGGGGCAGTAAAAAGTGTAGTGATAGGACCAACAACTATGCCAAACATGGACAAAGCAGTGTGGGAGCACTTCATCTGAGATCTCAGGTGGCACTTGGTGGAGCGAGACCAGAACAGGGCGGTGAGCAACAGGCACAGGAAACAATCGGCGGCCACCAATCAGGAGGCCTAGACGAAACAGTCTGGGTGTAGACAGTGGTAGCAAAGTAGACCAAAACAAACCGAGGCTTGGTAGCCATATGTGTAATGGCAGTAGACTTTTAAGAGGAGTATTTGGCAGAGCTTTGAAACAAACGCCCCTGTTGAGCAAAGAGAGGAGAGATCCGACTAGCGGGAGAATCCACCAGAAGATCAATGGTGATTTCAGCACCATTACGCTAAGCATAGGAGCATAACAAGTCTATGGACAAAGGAGCAGAAGACAAGGCAGTGCCAGATGTGACGTCTGAGTAAGAAGAGGTAGTGCACTGATGTAGTAAGGAAGGAGGAGCAGCAATTCCATCCAAGATATCCATTGTGTCATTACCAAGAGCAGTCACCACGGACATAGTAAAAGAAGAGAAGAGTCCAGACAAAATGCCTGGAAGTCCAGTATGAGAAGCACGGCAGGCAGGGAAGGCACCGGCAAAAGCGTCAGGATCAGCATGGGAAGGCAGCACGGCATCACCAGGAAAGGAAGTAGAGGCGCAGAGCAGCTGAGCAGGAGCATCAGCGGAAGTCACATCAGTAGAGGGAGACATCATGCAATGGAAGCTAGGTCCTATCTGGCCAGGCCAAGACATAAATAAACAGGAAAATGAAGCAAAATAGCTACTCACCGAACCTCGGGAATGGACAAAAATGAAGAGCAGACCTTCAAACTCAAGGTAAGCCCAAATAAAAGTAACCAACAACTCGAGAAACTGGGAAACAGTGCAAAGATATTGCAGCCAACCACAGACATTCTTTTACCTGATTGGCTGCTTCCTAATGCTATCCTAATCTAGCCTTTATAAGGGTTGATGCAGAGCTATTAGAGCATTGTAGTGGTATTTTTTTGTTATTAGGTTATAATTTTTGTACATTCTGAATAATGGTTAAAACTGTGCAATTATGCACAGTGAAGAGAGTGAAAATAGCTGTTCTACATGAAGAAGAATATGCTTCAAGGGAAATTGCTGAAAGAGTGGACTGTTAATCAATCTACAATTATTAGGCTACTGAAGAAAGTAAAAGACACTGCTGACATTAAAAATATGCATTACAGTGGAAGGCCAAGATCCACTACAACCAGGCAGGACAGAGTGCTGAGAAACCTAAGCTTGAAAAACAGGAGGCTCAATTCACTTGAATTGCTTCAAAGATGGTCTGAAATGACTGATGTTACTGTCAGTACATCTACTGTTAGGAGGAGGTTTCTTCATTATGACTTATATGTCTGCAACAGCAGGCGCAAACTACTGTTAACTGCAAATCAAAGACAGCGTAGACTTCAGTGGGCAAAATAGCATGACACATGTACAACAAAGCAATGGGAAAATGTTTAGTGATGAATCATAATTTTGCCTTAATGGGAATCATAGTAGTACCTATGTAAGGAGATTAAAGCATGAAGAATTCCATCCAAGTTGCTCAGTGACTACTGTTAAGCATCTGGTGAAGGTCATGGTTTGGAGCTGCATGTGTGCACATGGCGTTGGGAACTTGCATATTGTCGATGGTACAGCAAATGCCCAGAAATTCATCTGGATATTAGAATCTAAGATGCTATCATCATTTAGAAGACTTTATGACAGCAATTTTATTTTTCAAAATGACAATGCTCCCTCCCAGTCAGCATGCTAAAGTAGTGAAAAATTTGTTTCAGGAAAAAAAATTCGGCATCTTGACTGGGAACCACAGTCACAGGGCTTGAACCAGATCGAAAATTTGTGGTTCAAAGTGTCTTATAAACTATCAAAAAAGAAGCCAACAACCAAAATTCAACTCACTGAAGATGCAGCAATTTGAATCATATTGTTCAACCCAATCTTTTACAAAATCTTGTTCACAATTATCCATTAAGATGCAAAGCTGTGATCAAAGCTAAAGGCTGGGCAACAAAATATTAGGTACATTTTATAATTTTTCTTCATTATATTTCTGTATTTAAATGTTATTTCATTCCTTGTGAATTACAAAAACAATTTATTGCTGTAAACCTAGTTATCGGATAAATGATCTTTTTCATAATTTCGACTTTGTCATGTTTTTTGTAATATCTTAAGAACAGAAAGTAATCACAAGAAAAGCTAAAACATTTTTTAAATTTCCATTAAATTTTGTATAAATGATGAAATTATTATGAAGATTAATTAAAAGAATGAGTTAAACTTAAAAACTCATGGATTTTGCAGATGTTGTAATACTTTTTTGCACATCATTGTAAATAAAAAGGCCTCAAAAATCAAGAAAACAAGTGTGTGTGGAAAAATTTCTAAGTGACTCAGGAAATTGTCTGGCACAGTACATGCAATAAACACTAATTTCTTTAGAATCATCAAAATAATTGGTTTCATTTTTCCCCAACAACTTACATTAAAAAAAGTTCATGGGTATTGTGGAAGTCAAACATAAAATCACCCATATCAAAATTAGGCACCTGCAATTATTATTGTTTTAGTATAAGAATGCAGTTTCAGTCATCTGCTATCAATTCTCAATTTAAACACTATTGCCACATATAAATAAATGTTGGTTTAATCACTAAAGTGAAGGATTGATCTCCTCACAAAGAGCTTGAAAGAAGAAAAAAATTTCACACTATCCAATGCTCAGAAGAATAGTTTTAAAATACATATATAGAAGCAATACAGCTTTTTGTAAACAAAAGAGTTAGAAAAAATGAACACCAAACAAATTGGAAAAAACATACTCACCAGCCACAGGTCATATTAAGTGCTTTATATTAATCACAAACAATGTAAAAATTCATAAGGCATTTCATACACAATCTAGGTATCACCATGGATATGAAAACTCGAAAAACCTATTCAACAGAAATAAGACATTTGTTATTAATTTTCATATTTATTCTCAATACACTCGTGATTTAAAACTCAGGCATCACGTGACAACAACACGTAAACATATAAAATGAGCGAAACGTAAAAGGTTCGTTTAGCGGTAGCTTTCGGTCATCCTACGACCTTGATCACCCGCGATCGACTGGATGGGCTGGTTGCCAGATTTTAGAAGAGAGATCCAAATAAATGGGATTTGGTGAGGGGTCTCTGAATTGCAGTTTTTCGTGAACAAAATTTCAATGCTCTCTTGAAACTGCAGAGATGCCTTGTTGATGAAAGGGGCAACTTTTTTGGTTTCTTTCCAAATGAGAACTGCAGAGGTGTCTTCAAGGGTTAGAGCAGATAAAGCTGTATTTGGAAGACCATTGAAAACATCTTTTTTGTGTTCACCAAGTCTTGTTTTGATGCTTCGGTATGTGCTCCTACATACACTGAAAGACCACAGGCCATATTAAGTGCTTTATAATAATCACAAACAATGTAAAAATTCTCTCAGTGTATATTGGAAGCACATACCGAAGCATCAAAACAAGACTTGGTGAACACAAAAAAGATGTTTCCAATGGTCTTCCAAAGACAGCTTTATCTGCACTAACCCTTGAAGACACCTCTGCAGTTCCCATTTGGAAAGAAACCAAAAAAGTTGCCCCTTTCATCAACAAGGCGTCTCTGCAGTTTCAAGAGAGCATTGAAATTTTGTTCACGAAAAACTGCAATTCAGAGATCCCTCACCAAATCCCATTTATTTGGATCTCTCTTCTAAAATCTGGCAACAGTTCCAACACCCCAACTTCAAATTGTAGTTCTGGCAACCAGCCCATCCAGTCGATCGCGGGTGATCAAGGTCGTAGGATGACCGAAAGCTACCGCTAAACGAACCTTTTACCGTACGTGACTCTGTGTGTTTCGCTCGTTTTATATGTTTATCAATAAACTCGTTTGAATTCCTACGCTTATATGACACATGTCATGACAAATTCAAACACACCAACAAAGGACAATTGTACAAAAATTATAGCACACTTAACAACCAAAAATTGTGTTATAATGTACTTCTGAATTTTCCATGTGTTTGTGAAGAATCATTTTCCCTTAATATCCATGATGAGATACTTAATCTTTCTATTCCATCATGTGTAAACTAACAAAATAAATTAGGGCAGACATCTAAATCACATGCAATACTGAAACCAAATGGTTATCCATAATCCTTATAAAACAGATAAAGTATATCGTTGTTGATACTGTAATATGTTGTATGTCAAACATTGTTAGTTTTCAGATGAATAAAACAGTTTTGTTCGATTGCCTTTGATTCCATATATTTGATCATTTTGATACAAACCATGAAAATGACATTTGTTTTTAATGATGGAACAGTATTTTAGACATAGTGTACACTTATCAGGTAATCTTGATAAGACACATTGCTGCTGATAAGTGCTTACATACTCACAACATATAATTTATTGCAGCTATGGAAGGCCTTTTGTGGAATGGGGAAAAATAAGAAATGTGAGAGCTTTTTTGCCAGCAATGTATTGGATAATCAGTGACTTGACATATAAAAATCTATATAATTTACTATTATTTAATCAAAATCATTGTGCAGAAGGTTGTCATACAAAGAGTGGTAGTCTGAAAGAATCATTTCCTTCAGCTTCTGTAAATTAGCACACTTCATTGCCTCAATTGCACACAGTGCTGTGTACAGCAAAGAATGATCAAAAGGACCAGTGTTACTCATTTGTGTTGAGTTGATAGCTTAATCTATGTGTCAGAATATTTTAGTTTGTAATTAATTACTTCTTCAGATGTGTACTGCAGAGCAGAACTGTCAATGGCACAGAGATAACCTTTCTTCTTTCCTGGTCTGATGCTACAGTAAAGTACTGGTACATACTGTTGGAAATCTGTAAATGTAGTGATACAGCAACATAAAAAGATGAGGTTTCTCTTGCTTATTTGCAAGTAGTCAGCAGGGATGCATACTTCTCGCCTCCAGCCTAGTTTCTGTTCAATGGTGCTATGAAATGAATCCAACTCCATCTGTGTGTGTCCAATTCTGAGGGGTTTTTTTTTTCAGTAATTATATTTTGTTCCATGGCAATTTCAAGAAGAGCATTGGCCAATTTAATGTTTTGATTCTGGTAACAACATTCTTCACTCCAGAGAATGATCCTGAAAGGATGGCTTTTTTCAATTTCTCTCTTTATAAATTTTTGTCACAATCGATGCAAAAAGTTGCTCTCTAGCCCTCCATTTGTTTCATGCCATACAAGGGAAGTTACATCTCTAGAATGTTGATTGAAGTACATCAGGTTATGCACTTTAGGCTTTATCTTATAATAATTGGAAGAAGCATTCAGAAGGGAAGGGGGGGGGGAGAATGGCCTGAAGGTCAACAGTGCAACAGAGTACTCCCCCATTTTCAACCACCTTGGCTTTGTGTTTTACTTTTTCTGCACACACTTATGATAATGATTGTTACAATCTTCTTTCAAGTTCAATCTTAGTGCATGATACATTCATCACATTGGTCCTTTATAGCACTAAAAATGTTCAAGTTCTTCTCTCTAAAAAAATTCATGAAGGTTTGCCACAATGCAGCTCATTTGTTTTCATTCTGGCAGTTTTCAACGAACTCTTTGTTGAGTTGTCTGCAGCTGTTTCATGCGAGCTCTACATAGAGATGTTTTTGCTTGATGACCTACTGTAGTGGGACGCAACCTTGGGAAATTTTTTCCAAAAGTTCTTTGATATTCTTACAGCAAACAGACCCAAAGTAAGTTTCTACTCTCTCAGTGACAGGACGCTGTGGAGGACAGCTACTCAGCACCCATGATCTGCCTGACTTCTCGCCAATACTTGGCAAGGAACAATTTTTTGTGTGGCGAGGAACAATTTTTTTACACACGTTTTTTCATTCTTTCAGCTGGATTCTTGCTCACGTTTGAATAGTATTTAAAACCAACTTGTTCTCGGAAAAACTTTGAGTGGTATTTCATCTGTATTTTGGCTGAGATTGTAAAACTTGTCCAGTCACAAAAACTTCTTTTGCCTCCCACGAAAACAAATTCCAAAATGTTGTGAACACTTCTTGCCATTGCTTTTCACGTACTGCAGAACATTCGAATTTTTGTTTTGGACCCTTTCCAGCAGTTGGATGACTATTGCATTTATGTAAAGTTGTTCATTTCTCTATATCTGCAGTTTGTTGAAATTTTCTGGAAGCATTTTTATGAAACCAATGTAGGTTACCCCTCGAAATCATAAACTGGCATTCTTTACCCTCTCCCACTGCTTGGGGTTGCTTGTCCCTTGCTTCTTGTTTTCATCCTGCTGTTGACAGTTGGATCACTTTCCTTGCCTGATGACATTTTCTGAATCCTCTGCTCCTCTACTACAATTTCATTTTCTTCTGGATCTTCTTCATATTCTGATGGTACACTTGGAACCTGAGCAATGAAGCAACTCTTCAATCGCCGCATTTTCATCATAGTCATCTGAGAAAGATATAGCACACTCATGCACTCATGACCTGGGTTTTGAATTATCTCTTCCTCTTTGCCCTTTTCTTCAACTTCTTCTCCTACTCTGGTGGCAGTACTGTTGTCATCAGCTATTTCAGAAAAGGGTAGTACTCCAGATTAGTCAACTGCAGGATGTTCCTACTTTTACCTTTCAGAAACATTGTCCAAGCCATTTAGTTGCATTACCTGAAGCAAAATTTCAAAAGACTGTTTTAGGGCAAAGGAAGATATAGAAGCAAAACAGGAAATTAATGCATTATTTACCGTGTAATCTTCAAGAAACAGCACAAAAAGCAATGTGAGAATGCTAAGATAACACATGTAAGCACTTCCTTGTGACATATGACCAGGGCCAGATTAAGTAAGGCCTTAGTAGGCCCCTAAGGCTAGGACCTCTGAGTGGGCACCAAAGAACTTATGATGGGGAATTATCACGAAGTCTGTTAAAACACGAAACTGTAATTATTAAATTATCTGCAGAGTTTTCATAATAAGTCATTGTATTTTTCATTGTTTTCACAAGAAATGAGTTAAAAGCTTCAGATTCCTAGATTTTGTCTTGGATTTTCTAATGACTTAGCTTTGTATACTTTTCTTAGTGCATCTTTTTTTGTTATGCAATGTTAAGCCACAAGGGACTTTGATCATTAAAGGTTCCAAGTGTAAATTGGGAGACGTGGGTGGATGGCAGTGAAAAAGCTGAAACTGTTTCGCCGACCCCGCTGTACACATCAGCATGAAACCTTTACCCTTAGTGAGTCACTGCCTTGAAATCTGTTTGTTTTCCAGCCACTGTTTTTGACCAAGTGGAATTCATACAAGACAAAAGTAAAACTATTTTATAAACCTATCTATCTATTACTTACCCAGACATGCCTCCTGGGCACTTGCTCATGGTGGGCTCCAAGGCTATAGCACCTATAGACCCCCACTCCCCTTAATCCGGCCCTGCATATGATTGATCGCAGTAACCAAACCTAGTGGCATTAGACATTTGTCTCCTTGCAACTGTATGTGCACTTCTCTTACAATTGGCCTGTGACATATGACTCTTATAGGAAGGTAGATCTGCTACTTTTGATTACAAAGGGGCAATAAATCCCAAACTGTCATTTTTTGACATATGACATTACTGCATGATCAATGATGATATGTGAAAACAAAACTTTTGTAAGTCAAAATATTACCAATATGTTCAGTTGAAAATTTCATAAGATATAGGATTTAACAATAATTTTTGTAAGCATAAGATTATATGATAAATGTACACTTGACCCAATTTCTTTGTAGCATGACCACTATATGTCATACGTTGTTTGTCTATTCACGATATGAACACCATGTACCTGTGTGTTTTTTAATTCTACAAGATGGTCTTATAGCTACAAGATGTTCTTATAGCTACAAGATGTTCTTATAGCTACAAGATGTTCTTACAGCTACAAGATGTCTTTATAGCTACAAGATAGACACACAATGTATGACATAAAATCAAACAATGTATGACATACAATCATGGCCAAAAGTCCTGCACCAGTAGACCGAAAGTCAATTTTTGATGCTTGAAGTCAACTTATACAGCATAATGGTAAAATCAGGAATACATATTATACATCATTTCAAAGGAAATTTAATGCTGAATTCAAATATTTTTACAGAATGTTATTACCAGTAATAGAAGTGAAGTTACAAGCAAAAGTACAGCATCTAGTCATAAAAAGCAAAAAATGGTGGAATTTGCGTACAATGCATTTAATGTAAAATTACTGCACAGTACATTATTGAAACTTGTAGGATACTTGAAATAACTTGCCAACAAGCAAAATACGCTTTAATATTTAATTGGATAACAACAGTTTCTTAAGTAACAAAGTGCACCTTCTTGGCATGGAACTAATGAGTTTCTCTAGTTGTCCATTGGTGATAACACGGTGCCATACAGCCCTTAAAGACTCAATTAATGCTGTTGATGTGGATCCTTGTTGATGGATCTTTTGCTTCAATCTCACCCACAGATTCTATATGGGATTAAGATCCGGTGACTGTGCTGGCCACAGAAGTTTTCTTACAACTTTTTGATTAAACCACTAGTCAACCAACTTTGACCGATGACATGGCACATTATCGTTCTGAAAGATAAAATTCCACAAACCTATGTCTTGTGCAGATATGGTAGTAGTTTGGACTCCAAAATATCCACATATTTCGATCCATTCAATGTGCCATCAACAATGTGCAGACGGCCAACACCACTGGCTGAAATACACGACCATAACATCACCGAATGTGGGTGCTTGATTGTTGGCTGGGTGCAGCATGCCTTATATCTTTCACCAGCCCGACGATGTACATAATTATTTCCATTATTAGCGGAAATAGTAACAGTTGTTTCATCACTGAAAATAACATTTTTCCATTCATCAACAGTCCAATTCTTGTGGGCCTTGGCCCAAGCAATTTTTGAGCCATTGTTGTTCAGTAAGGAAAGCTTTTTGTGCAGTAAGTCCATTTTTTGTAGCCTATGACAAACTGTACGTTCAGATGCAATAATGCCTCTTCATTTTCCCACTCATTTCTTAAATCAGTGCCTGTTTTAAACCTTGATTTTAAGAAACAGCAAATCAACATGCAATCATCATGTTCAGTACACAGCCTTGGTTGACCTGTTCTTTTTCTGTTTCCCATACATCCAGTTTCTGCAACTCTTTTAATGGTGCACAAGACAGCGTAATCATCACAGCCACATTTAACAGCAAGTTTAGGACTACTGAATACAAGTTCATGCAAAGTAATAATTTTTGCCCTGGTTTGAAGAGGCAGGACCAATTTTTGGGTCTTTTACATTCCGAAATTCAAATATCACCAGGAATTCTGCATAAACTTCCATCAAGTGACTACAAGCAGCTGTGTTCTAAGTCGGCAGATGATTCTACATCAGGGTGGGGCGCAATTTTTTTTTTTTTTTCGAAATCGTTAATACGATAGTGACCAAAAGTTGCTGTACCTGATCCTTAGTTAGTGTATAAATTTTTAAAAGAATATTCCATTACCTTCAGACTTCTATCTGTCCATAAAGTTTCAAAATTTAACGTGTTAACACTGCAAGCGGATGTAATTTTAATTTAATAATTAAACTTTAAAAATTTTAAATGAACATACTTTTCCGAAAAAATAGTTTATAGATTCATGTTTTATGTCCGAATTTGTCCAACAGATGGCACTGCAAGCTCCCTCCTAGAAGCTGTGAATTTCGCAATACTACGGAAGTCAGCAGTCGAAAGTTAGCTCTCTCGGAGGGACAAAAGGTTTTCAAATGACGTTGTTTTTGCAGCACAGTGCTTGTGTTTGTTTCTTCTCAAATTGTGCGACAACAATGAGCTTAAGTAAAGTAAGTACTAGAAGTGTAAAGTAATGTCCTATTTTTGGTGCACCATCGGATTTACGTCATTGTGTGCTACCCACGTACGAAGACGTTATAAAGTGTTATTTATTTGTTCAACATGACCTAAAACATATATCATCTGATAAAGATCCGAGTGTTTTTGACATCAGTCAGATAGTTGCCAAAAAATCCAAAACATCTGGATGCGAGCATCAATTCCAAATGTTTCTCATGATTGTGTTTTGCAACTGATTCGAGCATACCACAACAAGTACCTTAAGTTAGTTCCTTATCCAAAAACCAAAAGAAACAATAGTTATGAACTCAAAGTCCATGACTTTAAAGAAGATGCACAAAAAAGGTTATTTGATATTGGATCTTGCAAATGTCTGGATTTTCATGAAAAGGTGCGAAAAGTTCCCGCTAAAGAGAGAAGTTTCTTGATGGATCAGAGGACATGCAGAAAGATGATTATAGGAAATATTGATGTAGTAGAAACAGAAAGAATAGCAAAAAAATATGCAAGAATAAGAAAACGTACATTGTGGGAGGAAAAATTAAAACATGCAATGGCCTTAGCTAATGAGATTTCAAAAGAAGAATGCAATATTCCTACAGCGTTAAAAGTATGTGCAGCCTGTGAAGAAAGCCAAAATTTTGGTACATATGAGCCATCCTGTTCATCCTGTAAAAGAAATGACGTGACAATTCCCACAGTAGCAGGTATTTGTGACTAATATTAAATATCGCACAGAGCAGCAGCGGCAGTGGCGGTTTTAGAGGACGTTGGTATTATTACTGTGACAGACAAAATGTTGGTAATTGACAAAAATAAAGTACGAAGAGCTCGGCAACATAACCATAAGACACTCAATGATAATTTTAAAGCTAGTGATCCTGGTCAAGATCATGATGTAAGTGGACTGTACTTCGATGGGAGGAAGGACAAAACTCTTTATCAAGAAAAGCTTGCGGGAAAATATCATAAAAGAAGCAAAAATAAAGAGCATTATACTTTATTAGCCAAACCTGGGTCTTCATATTTAGGTCATACAACACCATCTTTTGGTACCGGTAAAAGTATAGCAATGTCGATAATTGATTACTTTGCGTATACAAACCTCAACCTAAATGACGTAAAAGCTATTGGCTGTGATGAAACTAACATCAACACAGGACATACGAATGGTGCGATCAGATGTTTAAAAAATGAGTTAAATCGTCCCCTACAATGATTTGTGTGTCAATTACACAGCAACGAACTGCCTCTTCGACACCTATTTCGACATCTTGATGGAGCAACATCAGGGCCTCGAGAACATAGTGGTCCAACTGGGAAGCAATTAGTGAATTGCGAAAAGCAATCTGTTGCAAAATTTATGCCTATACCCTGCATTTTGCCTGATATTGATGTTATTATGAGTGCAGACCAAAAATACCTGTATGAAATTTGCCAAGCAATTTCATCGGGTTCTTGCTCAGAGGCCCTTGCTAACAGACATCCAGGAAATTTGTCCCATTCAAGGTGGCTAACAACAGCCAATGCAATACTAAGAGTTTATGTAGGAAGTCAGGATCCATCCCCTGAATAAAAGCTTTATGATACATATACAAAGAACAGGAATGCAGGAGAAACAGTCATAGACACAGGGGTGGTGAACCAGGAGGAGAAACTGTCATAGACACAGGGGCAGTGAACCAGGAGCAGCCAGGAGCAGTCCAAAGATGAGGCTGGGCAATCTCCAGAGAACACACATGCAAGAACAGAGCACAATTTATAGTCATAGGCGAGGAGTAACACAGGTCAGGAGCATCTCTGCCACAAGGGCAGACCAGCAAGGCAACTATGAGCAATAGGCAGTCAATCAAGTATGATATAGCCCGTGAAGGGAGTTTGCAAGAAAACAACAGTGGCACTGTATAAGAGGCAAATACTGGTATGACTCAGGGCGAGTCAAGGCAAGGTACTCAAACGCTCCCTGAAAAGAATGGAAATCCATGGAGACATCAAGATACTCCGCATGAGCATACTTCGCAAGCAACCAGTCAAGAGTAGCCTCAGAAGAGGAGCTGAAGATCAGGGGAAGAGCTGTAATAAGAGGCACAAGAATAGTTATGATCACCACCAAGAACATGGTTCATACACTTTTTCAATCACAAAATTCCAGGACTTTTGGATTTTTTTCCAGGACATACGATCCAAATGCTCTTACTTAAAATATAATGAAACCATAGGTCTGTTCAACCTGTAACCTACAACAAACAACTTCTTACATGCTTGGGCAAACTTAATACGTAATGTAGAATGTTAAAATTGTTGTCCACTGCAGCTAATCAAAAACTTAGAATCACGAATAAATACTGAACAACCAAAACTGTCACTGAAAATGTGACCAAGTTTAATATCTACTAAACTTTTGTATACTATACCACACTGATTTTGAGAAACTTTTATTTTTCTACTTTGGCTTTAGTTCAATTATTGAAGCAAATTACAGAATAAAAAACCCCCGTAAAACCCAAAAATGCATAGGTATGTGGCATTACTCTTAAAATGCTTTCATATACCACACAATCAATACATAAAATACTATTTATATTTAATTATTTTGAAATAATGCTTACATTGGAAATTTAAGGGTAAGGAAAGATGAAATATTTGGAACTTTTTCAAAGGACCAAAGGGATTGTTATTTCTTAAAACATATAATCATGGGAGCAAGTATTTGTGTTACATTTTATTTAGGGAAGGAATTTCAAAAATAATATTGATGCTGTAGCTAAGTTTTAAATTTGTACTTGCCAGCAAACAAAGTATGCACAAAAATGTCCAACATGAAATGAAAGAGAATAACGGGAAAACCTTAACTCCAAGGGCTGTGTACAACTGCATTCATAAGTGATCAAGGCAATTTTACTGGGCATGATTAGAAAACTAATTATTGAAGATGCAAAGTGATTAGTTTGCTAAGAAAATATTAAGAAACAACTAGATTTAAATTTTTGACATTAGAAAGCAATCTGATTTTATGGCAAATTTTTATATAAAGCATTCATTAAAAAAAAATCAGTAAAGGTCAAAATAACCCACAAAAAAAAAAAAAAAAAAAAATTCGGCTACTTATAAAACATCAGTTACTTAGTTACTTACTTCCACCAGTGGCTAAAAATTATGTTAACGAAAATTAACAAATGGCGCAAGAAGTGTTTCGCCTAACAGAAGGAAGGTATTAGAGATAAAAAAGATTTTCAAATCAAACAATTAAAAGAAGAGATAGAGAAGGAAACATGATATAACTGTATACCTTTTAATGGAAGAATTTTGCAAAATGGAAAAGTTGAAACAGGCTAATGGTATTCCTCATAGCAAAAGCTATTCTAAGGAAAAAAACATTTCAAATACATCTCCCAGAAACAGAGATAGCAAAAAAAAAAAAAAAAAAAAAAAAAAAACGTTTTGACTTTTACAACCATTAGGGAAAAAGTTGTACACATTATTTGAAGAGGATCTTTTTATTGTAGCAAAAATCTTGTTCACTCTCCATCTTTATTATAGCAAATGGCATACAGTAAAAAAGAAATTTCTCAATAGTTTTTAGAGGCCGAGATACGCTGCAAATGGAAGTACATAAACACCACCTGGTGGCAGAATTGTGAGCCACAAACCTCCTCAAATACAAACCAAAAGTGTTCCATAAGGTAAATGATATTTGTTGTTAAAAGAATTTTTTAAATTGGACATTAAGAAGTACAGATATTGAGGAAAATAGATTAAATATTTGCGCCCCTAGCGGCAAAATTTTGCATTATTTTGGGAAGAAAATATACACAAAGAGTTTTCATATTTGCCAAGAGAATATTTGTCAATCGGGTTATTAGTCCTGTAGATATTGCTATAAACGGAAACGAACTTACGCCCTTTAGTGGCACACTTGTGAGTTAAGAATATTTTAAATTATATGTGAAACATTTCGCACCAAAAATGTTCTCCAACAAGGAAAATATTTTCCAAATCATACTCCTAGAAAGAGATATGGACAAAAAAAAGATATACGTATACACCCCTGGTGGACAAATTATGCACTATTTTAGCAGGAGGTATTCTCAAAACGATTCTGGAGGTGAGCAGTATCAGTCCACGGAGGAATTTTTTTCAATCAAGTTTTGAGCTCAAATTTTATTGCAAACATATCAGAAGCAAAAATAAACACTTACACCCCCTGGTGGCCAAAACATTCTTTACCAAAAATGAGGAATTATATGCAAAACATTTCCCTTCAAGAGCTGTATCTAACGCAGGAAGAATTTTTCAAATCGGACTTTTAGAAGCGGAGATATTGGGAAAACTGCTATTTACAATTACGCCCTAGCAGAAAATTATTAGTCCTATAGCTATTGCTATAAACAGAAACGTAAACTTACGCCCTCTAGTGGCGCACTTGGATGTTAAGAAATATTTGAAATTATATGAGAAACAGTTCACACCAAAAATATTCTCCAACAAAGAAATAATTTTTCAAATCGTACTCCTAGAAACAGAGATTTGGATAAAAATAAGCTATACGTGTACGACCCCTGGTGGAAAGATTATGCACTATTTAAGCAGGAGGTATTCTCAAAAAAGTTTTGGAGGTGAGCGTTATTGGACCACGGAGGAGTTTTTTTTATTGAGTTTCGAGCTCAGATTTTATTGCAAACACATCAGAAGCAAAAATAAACACTTACGCCCCTGGCGGTCAAACTATTTTTTACCAAAAATGAGAAATTATATGCAATACATTTCTCCTCAAGAGCTGTATCCAACGCAGGAAGAATTTGTCAAATCGAACTGTTAGAAGGAAAGATATAGGGAAAATCGCGATTTACCGTTATGCCCCGAGCGGAAAATGTATGCACTATTTGAAAAAGGGGACTGTAACTAAAATAGACTTCGATATAAATGTCATCCAAAGATAAAAATAATTTTTGCAGTTGGATATTTAGAAGTAAATGTATGAAATAAAATGCATTTTAAATTCGATACGATCTTCATTTGCGCCCCCTAGCGGCAAAGTTGTGCATCGGGAAAAACTCGGAACAAATGGATCATCATTCTCACATTTTAAGCTTCCCAATAAAAAAAGAATTTTACAATTCAAACCAATAATTGCAGAGATATGGTCTTCCCGGTCGGACAGACAAAGTGATAACATAAGCACGACGCCAAAAGATGCTAATAACGCAGGTTCAGTCCTCCGAACAGATAAGAAAACCAACAGGGCCCCCCCCTCCGCATTTTGCAGGGTGTGGGGAGGAAAATTTTTCAGACATTAAGTTATGTCAGTAGAAAAATCTTCAACTACTAAACATCCCGCAGGGACAAAAAGGCTGGAATAGATAAAATTCCAGGACATATAACAGAATTTTAAGACATTTCCAGGACTTTTCCAGGACAAAATGGAATTTCAGGACTTTTCCAGGACAAAATGGAATTCCAGGACTTTTCCAGGACGCGTACAAACCATGCAAGAAATTCTTCAACCCCCACCAACCTCAAGTGGTGGAAGGTCAGCCAAAAGAGGAGCAGACTCAGCAAATCCAGATGCAGAAGAACAGGAACATGGAGACACAGTAGCAGGAACAACATTAGGAGACACGCAAGAAGCAACACACTTCCACCGCGTCTGCTTATTAGCTCGACAACATTTTTAGCGACAGTGCCATTAGAAGCTGGCACGGGTGCAGGGAGCACTATGGAAGCAGAAGACGAAGTTATAGCTAGGTGTACAGCAGGCTCAGGTGTAACAGTATCCGAAGTAGTGGAAACAGATGAAGCAGAGCAGGAAAGCAGGGAGGAAGCATTGTCATCATCTTCACTAGAGTCCGAGCAGACGAGTGTGGGGACATCAGTTGGCACCAAAGAAAACTCAGCAGCAGGGACTCCAAGGAGGAGAGCAGGTGAAGAAAAAGAGTCCAATAGAGGTAGGTGGCGGCGAGCATGGTGTCACACAAAGAACTGGAAGTGAGAAAGGCACTGGGAGAACAACAGCAAATGGTGTATCAATGGCAGGTAAGCTCGTCGCAGAAGTGGCAGCCACTGGAGAGCATGGTGGAGTCATGGCAAATAACAGAGGCGGCACAGAAGACAAGGAAGCCGCAACCAGGGCCTCGGCAGCAGACGGTGCTGTAGTAGAAGTAGATGGTGCTGAAGCGGTGGGGCACTGTGCACGGTTGGCCCACATTCTTACATGAAAAGCAATGATAAGGCGTGACAACATCAATATCATAAACACGATGCCCAAGCTTCACCATCAACTTCGTGGGGAAAGAAGAAATAGCATCCTCGGATGGGAGAATAAGTAAAGCCTGTCGACAAGAACTGAGAAGTGGGCGGCCAAAAGGATCAAGAACAGTAGTAGGAAGTGTGCGGACTGAACCAACGGTGCGCCCACTAAAGGAAACGAAAGCCATCAAAAATGAGTCAGAAATCTCAGGAGTAACAGGATAAAAAGATATAAGAACCGGTCGTTGAGAAAGTGGTTCTGCGAATACCTGCATTAACTGCGATGTAAAAAAAAAATCCACGCAGGAAAAAGAAAATGGCTATTCATCTTACCTCCACTTTTTTTGGCACCTCTGTCATCCCTCTCTGAAAACATACTTGAGAAATTGCTTCTGTTATAATCAGGCTTTAGTGGAACTGTTGCTGCTGTTCTTGTTGCTGGTGATTGTATGGACTAACTGGATGACTGTGGCCAAGGAAAATGTTGTGGACTTGTATTGAGAAACTGAGCAGGAGCAGTACTTGAGGGTCTGAAATGGTTTCTGATTCTTGCTTTGTGCTTGAGTTGACTGGCCAAATGAAGAACATACATTTCCTGAACAGCAAATAAAACTTCTTTAAATTAAGTTCAAAAATCATAAATAAAAATCCCCAAAGACAGTAATGAAATTTAAACCAACAGTATCCATAAAAAACATAAAAGTTTCGTGCAAAGAAACATAAAATATTCAAGAGATTAAAAAGATAGATTAAAAAGATAGATGATGTACAGTGTATCTAGAACTTTCACAAAATTCCGGCACAGACTTGGTGTTGAAGAAAATCACTTAGCATTCTTGGTAAATTGTCGAGAACTTAATGTGATTCCAAAGTTCCTCAAGTTGTCATTCTACCCACGCTCAAGACAAGATATGCGTATAATACAGGTGGCAGAAACCAAAAGACTGTCTGCAGAAATTAGGAGGAAGCATGGCTTAATCTCATACTTACAAAGTAGGTCTTACAGTGAATTTTTACTGTTAACCAAAAAAATACAGCCAATTCTGATTGATCGTCTGTTAATTATTATCCATGCTATTATTCAGTCTGAATCCCTTAAGCTGCAGACCACACATATCAAGAAATTAAGAGCCCTGGTGTCTACTTCAACTCATTTAAATAGACCTTCAAATATACCAGTTCACTTTCATAGGATACCTGGTACTTCTGTTCCACCATTTTTTAACCTTAGCAAAGTTCGCTTGAATCCTGTTCAGGAAACCGCATTGTCTCGGAGCCTAAAATTTGCTTATCCAGAGAATCAACCTAATAAATTTGGACTTATTCCTCAGATAGAGAATGTCATCAAATCTTTACCTCTAAATGAGAGAGACGTAACTCGTTATGTGGTGCTGAAATCTATCAACAACAGGCCTCCTACATCCGGATCGAGTACCGTTTTTCGAAATGAGCAGGAACAATTAAAACAACTTCGTAATGACCCGAATTTAGCATTAGTGGCTTCTGATAAAACAAACCAAATCCTTATTTTAGATAAACTCACATATCAAGAAAAAATGTGTGAAGCTATTAGAAAAATTCCACACTGTATCGTAGCTAAGGACCCAACCAAGGCTACTGTTGCAGCCCTAGGACGTTTGAGAAACCACACATCACTTCCAAACATCTTAGCAGATCCTTTACACCCTCCTAGTGGCTGTAGGGTACCTGACTTATTTGGAAAAATAAAAACACACAAAGACGGCCTTCCTGCCCGTCCACTCGTTTCAGGCTACGTTAACCCTACACGCCAATTGGAAAAAGCTCTGGCTAAGTACTTAAAACCTCTTGTTACTTCTAAGTACTCCATTTCCAGTACAAGTAAAGCGCTAGAAAGGATTCGGACTTTCCAATCTCAACATATTCCATTCAAGTTAGTTTCCTTGAACGTGGTATCACTCTTCCCGAGCGTACCTCTGGATATAGTGCACTCAATTATTGAAGCGAAACTTCATGGGTTAGGGTTAGATGTTTTTGAGATTCAGGCCATACTTAATGCATTGAGGTTCATTAAAAATCGAACATTTTTTCAAATTTAATGGTATTGTTTATCGACAGACAGGTGGAGCACCTATGGGCTCACCCCTCTCCCCCGTACTGGCGGAGATTCTTTTATAAGAACTGGAAGATATCGTTTTGAACTCTCACACCGATATTCCACTGTTCTACATGAGGTATGTGGACGATGTGCTGGTTTTTTGGCATCATTCACACGAAAAGCTATCGTTGTTCGCTGAACGTATGTCAAATCAATTTTCTTCTATTCAGTTTACCTTCGAAGTTGAAGAAAACCATACAATCCCTTTCTTGGATTTCCTTTTAGTCCGCGACCCTCGTACCCAGTCTTTGACTCATTCTGTGTATCGAAAGCCTACGATGAACCCTACAATTATTCCTAGTTCTTCGGCTCATCCTCTTAGTTATAAGCTCTCAGCCATCCGCTTTATGGTAAAACGAGCAATTACTCACTCGTCAAGTGTAAAACCACGTAAAGCGGAGATCCTGAAAATCAAAGATATTGCAAGAACACATGGGTATGATGATGGTGTTGTGGATCGCATCTTGAGAAACCAGCTGAATACCACTATCTCTTATCTTCAACGTGAGAGGGAGAGATCCAGATTTGTTGGGTCTGTCAACTATTCCCCTGGCCCCTTGTCTATTCTCAGGAATGTTTGTAGTCGACACAACTTGGCATTTGGAATTCGGACATCAAATATCTTATCGATTATTAAGAAAGACAGAGACCCCATAGATCCGTGTGAAAGGTTTGGAATTTACAGTATTCCCATGAAACCAGTGGACAGTAGTTCATCACAAAAACTGTATATTGGCTCCACAAAACGCTCTTTACAGCTTCGCCTTTCAGAACACATTTATAGTGTGAAGACTGGGGCTATGAACTCTGCCCTAGCCCGACTTACACATAGTGGGACCCATTATCCGGCCTGGAAAGAGGCCAGTATACTTTTTACTCCATCGGACCTGTCTACTCTTCTTTTCACAGAGAGCTTGTATATTCACTCTCAGTTACAAGTCTGTTGTAATGACTCATTACCTAGTGAAATACCACAACCGTGGAAATTGTTATTTCCAGGAGGATATCCACGTCAGACGGAATAACCTTGTAAGTGTTAAATATATGTCATAACTTGCCTTATGTGTTTCATAGTGCAAATTTAAGTCATGACTAACCATATGTGGTTCAATTGTGTAACGTTGATGAACTTCCTTTTGCAACCTGTTTTCCGCTAGAGTGTGGGGTGAATACTCTTCAAAAATCGGTAATACGTCATGGAAGCTCCTGGGCATTGTATATATAGAGAGAGAACAGTGGCACATACTATTGTAGTCTGAAGATGGGACATAGTGCTCCCGAAAGATCTCACATTTAATCTGTAAATATTTTAACTTTTAGTAAAGTTTTACCTGACTTGTAAAGGGTTTTTCCCTTTCATAAGTTTTTATCGTGTATTGATGGTGTTGTTTTTAACTTTTGAAGATAGTGATCCTTTGTTACATTCTTACATTTCCAAGCAACATGTTATGCCACTAACACTAGATTTGCAACATTTCATCAACATTACAAGCATGGACAGTATACCACAAACTGTGCCTTTCCTGCACATACATGCATACATATTTCATTTTCCTGGAATACTTTCATTTTCATTTTCCTGGAATACTTTCATTTTCATTTTCCTGTAATACTTCAGGATATTGCACTTTTACTTGTCAGAAGCGTAAATCTGCTCTGAAGAGCAGATTTATGCTTCCGACAAGTTAAAGTGCAATAACCCGAAGTATTCCAGAAAAATGAAAATGTGAGTTACAGCTTTTATCTGTATAATATTTTACCTTAAATTTTTAAATATTCAGTGACATTCAACCATGATAATTCAAGGTCAGACAAAGATGATTAAGTTTCCCGCAAGCACTTCGGTATTAATACAACGTGAGAAACAGTACAAAATATCACAACTGTATAGTTGAAAGATATATACAATAAATCTTATAACTATGTAATGAAGTTCAACAGCGAAGTGTGATTGAAGAACTAATTAAATAAATATGAGGATGCTAGATTTTACTTCTGTTGATGTATCAAAGGTAAATGCCCTTACAGCACTCTTAGCACACAACTCAACCTTCAATGTCATCCATCACATATATCACACAAGACCTTTCGTGCTTCATGCTCATTATCTTTTTCTCATGAAGACATTCCTGAATCTGTTCTTCCATGATTTCCTTTGCCTTTTGCTACTTTTTTTCCTGCCACATGGGCTGAATAAATTCTCCTAATTAGCATATCATCACTCATTCCTTGAATATGGTCAAATCACTTCAAAATATTTGTCTCCAACCTACTAACAACACATCTGTAGCGCATCTTCATTCCACTTGAGTCTTACTAAAATGCGTACCTCACCCCCATAAAAAACAAATCTCTCTTGCACACAAACAACTCTAGTGTTTCTTCTACCATACCCAGGTTTCAATATCATACATCAAAGTAGGAATGATTACACTTTCAGACAGTCACTAAGGACCTTTGAGAACCCATCTGTCCTATGAACTCCACTAAGCCACACTGGTGACATATTAGTCTAAGAGCTGGCTTCTGACTGTTCATCTAAACAGGCCTTCGTTTGAGTCCCAGATAGGAAATGGGTGGTGTGTCTGTCTTACAGCACTGGCTGTCTGCCTTCCCTAGAAGCTGTGGCCCTAAATTTGGAATATGAACCTGCTTATAAACCTCACAGTTGCTCATGAAACCAGATGAAGCAAAGAAGCTTTCATGAACACAGTGTCCAAATCAGATGCTTCACAACCACAATGATATTCCCAATCAGAATGATGATCTAACAATCATGGTTTTATCATGCAAGTTAATTCATCACTTCAGGAACATCAGCACCAACAAATATGCTCACCACTTCCACATTATTATTTTCTGCTGGTCATTAAAAACAGATGAAGCAAAGAAGCTTTCATGAACAGAGTGTGCAAATCAGATGCTTCACAACCACAAGGATGCAAATGATGTTCCCAATCAGAATGATGATCCAACCAATGGCTTGCAATCATTTTTCTGGTATCATGCAAGTTAATTCATCACTTCAGGAACACCAGCATCTACAAAATGCTTCACCACTTACACATTATTATTTTCTTCTGGATGTTAAAAACAGATGAAGCAAAACAGCTTTCATGAACTCAGTGTCCAAATCAGATGCTTCACAACCACGAGGCTGTAAATCAAGTTCCCAATAAGAGTGTTGATCTAACAATCATGGCTCTATCATGCAAGTTAATTCATCACTTCAGGAACATCTGCATCTACAAATTTGTTTCACCACCTCCACATTTTTTTCTGTTGGTTATTAAAGGCAAACATAACAAACAACAAAGCTTTCATAAACACAATGTCAAAATCAGATACTTCATAACCACAAGGATGTAAATGATGTTCCTAATCAGAATGATGATCCAACCAATGGTTTGCAATCATTTTTCTGGTATCATGCAAGTTAATTCATCACTCCAGAAACATCAGCATATGCAAATATGATTCACCACTTCCACATTATATTTTTTTGCTGGCTATTAAAAACAGATGAAGCAAAACAAGGTTTCATGAACACAGTGTCCAAATCAGATGGTACACAACCACAAGGCTGTGAATTATGATCCAGCAATCATGATTTTGCTATCATGCAAGTTAATTCATCACTTCAGGAAAATCAGTATCTACAAATTTGTTTCACCACTGCAACATTTTTTTATGGTGGATATTATTAAAAACATACATAGCTACAAAATTTTCAAGAACAATTGTTATCTTTTGCGCATTGTTTATTTACAGAAGAAAACTAACTTCCGTTTTTTCAGAGATAAAGTTACAACAAGTATTAATTCAGTTGAAGAATTCAAATAATTTGCCTTTGTCTCCAAATTTACTTATTTTTTTGTACATGTTTATGGCAATTTGGCAACTATCAAGGCCTGTTCTCAATGCTTTGACTTCACTTTGTTTAAAGCAGCTTGACACCCTCTCAACAAGTTTTACAAAGTGAAGCATCACGAACAAGCCTTCATAGTTACTGAAAGAGCAGAAACATCTGGAAAAAACAGCAACTCAAAAACAAAAAACCATTAAATGAATTCTTTAAGTGAATAATACCTGTACATGTTTTACTTTGTTTTGTTTTAGCCTTACTTTTTGGCCCCCGTGTCTTAGGGAGCCACAGTTTTTTCAAATGTTTCACATGCCATGTTAAGCTGCAGCAACAATTGCATTTATTTTTAAAGAAACAATTTTCTACTCTGGAATTCGTACACAGAACTATTTGAGTATCGTAACATCATATAAAAGATAGACAAGAACAGAATACACATTTAAAATAAAAGAAGTTACAGTTTATACACATGTACAGTGTGTGTTTATTGGCAACTGATAGAAATTTCCTACAAAATACAATTGTGTCTTCTTCTCATACCTTGGCTAAATATTCTTTGCCAAAAAATGGTGAAAATGTTTCAGAGCAAGGTATTTTTCAGATATGTAATTCAATCAATACCTGCATTAGGTCAAATATGGCTTTATTCAAGAAAAGGGATGGTACATATTACACAGGAAAGTACTTGATGCAGGAAAAGAACAAGAAAAACACATAATACATTTACAAAAAACAGGAACATGGGAGAAACAGTCACAGACACAGGGGCGGTGAACCAGAAGGAAAAACAGTCATAGACACAGGGACAGTGAACCAGGAGCAGACAGGAGCAGTCCAAAGATGTAGCAGGGCAATCTCCAGAGAACACACATGCAAGAACAGAGCACAATTTATAGTCATAGGCGAGGAGTAACTTAGGTCAGGAGCATCTCCGTCACAAGGGCAGACCAGCAAGGCAAATACGAGCAAAAGGCAGTCCATCAAGTATGATACAGCCCATGAAGGGAGTTTGCAAGAAAGCAACAGTGGCACTGTATAAGAGGTAAATACTGGTATGTCTCTGGGCGAGTCAAGGCAAGGTACTCAAACACTCCCTGAAAAGAATGGAAATCCATGGAGACATCAAGGTACTCCGTATGAGCATACTTCGCAAGCAGCCAGTCAAGAGCAGCTTCAGAAGAGGAGCTGAAGATCAGGGGAAGAGCTGTAATAAGAGGCACAAGCATTGAATAGTTATGATCACCACCAATAAGTTCTTCAACCACACCAAAATCAAGTGGTGGAAGGTCAGCCAAAAAAGGAGAAGACTCAGTAAATCCAGGTGCACGAGAACAGGAACACGGAGACACAGTAGCAGGAACAACATCCGGAGACACGCAAGAAGCAACACACTTCCCGTGCATCTGCTTATGAGCTTGACGATGATATTTTTAGCGCCAGCGGCGGTAGAAGCTGGCACGGGTGAACAAAGCACTATGGAAGCAAAAGACAAAGATACAACTAGGTAAACAGCAGGCTCAGGTGTAACAGTATCCGGAGTAGTGGAAACAGACGGAACAGAGCAGAAAGCCGGGAGGAAGAATATTGTCATCATCTTCACTAAAGTCCCAGGAGACGAGCGCGGGGACATCAGGGGACATCAGTTGGCCCCAAAGAAGACTCAGCAGCAAGGACTCCAAGGGGGAGAGAAGGTAAAGAAAAAAGTCCAATAGAAGTAAGTGGCGGCGAGCACGGAGGTGTCACACAAAGAACTGGAAGTGAGAAAGGCACTGGGAGAACATCAGCAAATGGTGTAGCACTGGCAGGTAAGCCCGTCACAGAAGTGGCAGCCGCTGGAGAGCATGGTGTAGTCATGGCAAAAGACAGAGGCGGCACAGAGGACGAGGAAGCCCCAAATGGGGCCTCGGCAGCAGAGTGTGCTAGAGTAGAAGTAGATGGTGCAGAAGCGGTGGGGCACTGTGCATGGTTGACCCACATTCTTACATGAAAAGCAATGATAAGGCGTGACAACATCAATATCATAAACACGAGTCCCAAGCTTGACCATCAACTTCGTGGGGAAAGAAGAAATAGCATCCTCAGATGGGAGAATGAGTAAAGCCTGTCGACAAGAACTGAGAAGTGGGCGGCTAAACGGATCAAGAACAGCAGTGGTAAGTCTGCGCACCGAATCAACGGTGCGGCCACAAAAGGAAAGGAAAGCCATCAAAAATGAGTCTGGAATCTCAGGGGAAACAGGACAAATAGAGATAAGAACTGGTCGTTGAGAAAGTGGTTCGGCAAATACCTGCAATAACTGCGATGTAAAAAAAAAAAAAAATCCACACAGGAAAAAGAAAATGGCTATTCATCTTACCTCCACTTTTTTTGGCACCTCTGTCACCCCTCTCCGAAAACATACTTGAGAAATTGCTTCTGTTATAATCAGGCTTTAGTGGAACTGTTGCTGCTGTTCTTGTCGCTGGTGATTGTATAGACTAACTGGATGACTGTGGCCAAGGAAAATGTTGTGGACTTGTATTGAGGAACTGAGCAGGAGCAGTACTTGAGGGTCTGAAATGGTTTCTGATTCTTGCTTTGTGCTTGAGTTGACTGGCCAAATGAAGAACATACATTTCCTGAACAGCAAATAAAACTTCCTTAAATTAAGTTCAAAAATCATAAATAAAAATCCCCCAAGACAGTAATGAAATTTAAATCAATAGTATCCAAAAAAACATCAAAGTTTCATGCAAAGAAACATAAAATATTCAAGAGATTAAAAAGATAGTGATCCTTTTGTTACATTTTTACATTTCCAAGGAACATGGAAATATTCTAGTTGCATAATGATTACTTAGGCATTCCGTTTTTAGCGATGATTCACTTTTCTTGGATGTTTTGGGTCTTCGTTGAAGCTATTGTTCTATTGACCGTTGTATGTGCAGCTACCATTCACATCCAACACACTGCTTACTTTGGGTACATTCAGTAGATCTTCACTTTAGGATTCAACAACATCAATTCTTTACCGTTATTAGTGCTCTAAATTTTTTTCCCGATCGATTTCTAAGTCGGAATATGAACTGCTAATATGAATTGATTAGTTACACTTGCATTTGAATCGGCCACATGCAGAACAACGTTATGTAATAGATAATGAAGTCAATAGCTTTAACAAAGACCTGAAACATGCGAGAAAAGTGAATCATCGCTAGAAAGGGAATGCCTAGGTAAGCATTACCCAACTAGAATATTTCCAAGTTTTTGAAATAATGCACGTAAAAATGAATAGTAGCCTTTTTCGATTGATTTCTAAGTCGGAATATGAACTGCTAATATGAATTGTTCCAAGGAACATGTTATGCCACTAACACTAGATTTGCAACTTTTCATCTAAATTACAAGCATGGACAGTATACCACAAACTGAGGGTTTCCTGTACATACATGCATACATATTTCATTTTCCTAGAATACTTTCATTTTCATTTTGTTGTAATACTTCAGGATATTGCACTTTTACTTGTCGGAAGCATAAATCTGCTCTTCAGAGCAGATTTATGCTTCCAACTAGTTAAAGTGTAATAACCCGAAGTATTCTGGAAAAATGAAAATGTGTTACAGCTTTTATCTATATAATTTTTTACCTTAAATTTTTAAATATTCAGTGACATTCAACCATGATAATTCAAGAGCAGACAAAGATGATTAAGTTTCCCACAAGCACTTCAATATTAATACAACGTGAGAAACAGTACAAAATATCACAACTGTATAGTTGAAAGTTATATACAATAAATCTTATAACTATGTAATGAAGTTTAACAAGGAAGTGTGTTTGTTAATTAAATAAATCTGAAGATGCTAGATTTTACTTACTGTTGATGTATCAAACGTAACTACACTTACAGCACTCTCAGCATACAACTCAACCTTCAATATCATCCTTCACATATCTCACACCAGACCTTTCGTGCTTCATGCTCATAATCTTTTTCTCATGAAGACATTCCTGAATCTGTTCTTCCGTGCTTTCCTTTGCCTTTTGCTACTTTTCTTTCCTGCCACATGGGCTGAATAAATTCTCCTAACTAGCATCTTATCACTCATTCTTTGAATATGGTCAAATCACTTCGAAATATTTGTCTCCAACCTACTAACAACACTTTGCTTCAAACAACACATCTGTAATGCATCTTCATTCCACTTGAGTCTTACTAAAATGCCCACCTCACCCCCATAAATAACAAATCTCTCTTGCACACAAACAACTCTAGTGTTTCTTCTACCATACCCAGGTTTCACTATCATACATCAAAGTAGGAATGATTACACTTTCAGACAGTCACTAAAGACCTTTGAGAACCCATCTGTCCCATGAACTCCACTAAGCCACACTGGTGACATATTAGTCTAAGAGCTGGCTACTGACTGTTCTTCTAAACAGGCCTTGGTTTGAGTCCCAAATAGGAAATGGGTGGTGTGTCTGTCTTACAGCACTGGCTGTCTACCTTCCCTAGAAGTTGTGGCCCTAAATTTGGGATAGGCACCTGTTTATAAACCTTACAGTTGCTCATGAAACCAGATGAAGCAAAACAGCTTTCATGAACTCAGTGTTCAAATCAGATGCTTCACAACAACAAGGCTGTAAATCATGTTCCCAATAAGAATGTTGATCTAACAATCATGGTTCTATCATGCAAGTTAAATCATCACTTCACGAACATCCGCATCTGCAAATTTGTTTCACCACCTCCCCTTTTTTTCTGCTGGTTATTAAAGGCAAATATAACGAACAACAAAGCCTTCATAAACACAATGTCTAAATCAGATACTTTATAACAACAAGGATGTAAATGATGTTCCCAATCAGAATGATGATCCAACCAATGGTGTGCAATCATTTTTCTGGTATCATTCAAGTTAATTCATCACTTCAGGAACATCAGCATCTACAATATGCTTCACCACTTACACATTATTATTTTCTTCTGGTTATTAAAAACAGATGAAGCAAAACAGCTTTCATTAACTCAGTGTCCAAATGAGATGCTTCACAACCACAAAGCTGTAAATGATGTTCCCATTTAGAATGTTGATCTAACAATCATGGCTCTATCATGCAAGTTAATTCATCACTTCAGGAACATTTGCATCTGCAAATTTGTTTCACCACTTCCTCACTTTTTTTCTGCTGGTTATTAGAGGAAAATATAACAAACAATAAATCTTTCATAAACACAATGTCGAAATCAGATACTTCATAACCACAAGGATGTAAATGATGTTCCTAATCAGAATGATGATCCAACCAATGGTTTGCAATCATTTTTCTGGTATCATGCAAGTTAATTCATCACTTCAGGAACATCAGCATATGCAAATATGATTCACTACTTCCACATTATATTTTTTTGCTGGCTATTAAAAACAGATGAAGCAAAAAAAGGTTTCATGAACACAGTGTCCAAATCAGATGGTACACAACCACAAGGCTGTGAATTATGATCCAGCAACCATGATTTTGCTATCATGCAAGTTAATTCATCACTTCAGGAAGATCAGTATCTACAAATTTGTTTCACCATTGCCACATTTTTTTATGGTGGGTATTATTAAAAACAGACATAGCTACAAAATTTTCAAGAACAATTGTTATCTTTTGCGCATTGTTTATTTACAGAAGAAAACTAACTTCCGTTTTTTCAGAGATAAAGTTACAACAAGTATTAATTCAGTTGAAGAATTCAAATAATTTGCCTTTGTCTCCAAATTTACTTATTTTTTTGTACATGTTTATGGCAATTTGGCAACTATCAAGGCCTGTTCTCAATGCTTTGACTTCACTTTGTTTAAAGCATCTTAACACACTGTCAACAAGTTTTACAAAGTGAAGCATCAAGAACAAGCCTTCATAGTTACTGAAAGAGCAGAAACATCTGGAAAAAACAACAACTCAAAAACAAAAAAACCATTAAATGAATTCTTTAAGTGAATAATATCTGAACATTTTTTACTTTGTTTTGTTTTAGCCTTACCCTTCGGCCTCCGTGTCTTAGGGGGCCACAGTTTGCTCAAATGTTTCACATGCCATGTTAAGCTGCAGCAACAACTGCATTTATTTCTAAAGAAACAATTTTTTACTCTGGAATTCGTACACAGAACTATTTGTGTATCGTAACATCATATAAAAGATAGACAAGCACAGAATACACATTTAAAATATAAGAAGTTACATGTTTATACACATGTACAGTGTGCGTTTATTGGCAACTGATAGAAATTTCCTACAAAACACAATTGTGTCTTCTTCTCATACCTTGACTGAATATTCTTTGCCAAAAAATGGTGAAAATGTTTCAGAGCAAGGTATTTTTCAGATATGTAATTCAATCAATACCTGCATTAGGTCAAATATGGCTTTATTCAAGAAAAGGGATGGTACATATTACACAGGGAATTACTTGATGCAGGAAAAGAACAAGAAAAACACCTAATACATATACAAAAAACAGGAACGCGGGAGAAACAGTCACAGACACAGGGGCGGCGAAACAGGAGGAAAAACAGTCATAGACACAGGGGCGGTGAACCAGGATCAGCCAAGAGTAGTTTAAAGATGAGGCAGGGCAATCTCCAGAGAACACACATGCAAGAACAGAGCACAATTTATAGTCATAGGCAACGAGTAACATAGGTCAGGAGCATCTCCACCACAAGGGCAGACCAGCAAGGGAACTATGAGCAAAAGGCAGTCCATCAAGTATGATACAGCCCATGAAGGGAGTCTGCAAGAAAGCAACAGTGGCATTGTATAAGAAGCAAATACTGGTGCGTCTCACGGCGAGTCAAGGCCAGGTACTCAAATGCTCCCTGAAAAGAATGGAAATCCATGGAGACATCAAGATACTCCACATGAGCATATCTCGCAAGCACCAGTCAAGAGCAGCCTCAGAAGAGGAGCTGAAGATCAGGGGAAGAGCTGTAATAAAAGGCACAAGCATCGAATAGTTATGATCACCACCAAGAAGTTCTTCAACCACACCAAAATCAAGTGGTGGAAGGTCAGCCAAAAGAGGAGCAGACTCAGCAAATCTAGGTGCACGAGAACAGGAACACGGAGACACAGTAGCAGGAACAACATCCGGAGACACGCAAGAAACAACACACTTCCCGTGCATCTGCTTATGAGCTCGACAATGATATTTTTAGCGCCAGCGGCGGTAGAAGCTGGCACGGGTGAACAAAGCACTATGGAAGCAAAAGACGAAGATACAACTAGGTGAACAGCAGGCTCAGGTGTAACAGTATCCGGAGTAGTGGAAACAGACGGAGCAGAGCAGAAAGCAGGGAGGAAGAATATTGTCATCATCTTCACTAAAGTCCCAGGAGACGAGCGGGGACATCAGGGGACATCAGTTGGCCCCAAAGAAGACTCAGCAGCAAGGACTCCAAGGGGGAGAGAAGGTAAAGAAAAAGTCCAATAGAAGTAAGTGGCGGCGAGCACGGAGGTGTCACACAAAGAACTGGAAGTGAGAAAGGCACTGGGAGAACATCAGCAAATGGTGTAGCACTGGCAGGTAAGCCTGTCGCAAAAGTGGCAACCGCTGGAGAGCATGGTAAAGTCATGGCAAAAGACAGAGGCGGCACAGAAGACGAGGGAGCCCCAACCGGGGACTCGACAACAGACACTGCTGGAGTAGAAGTAGACTGTGCAGAAGCGGTGGGGCACTGTGCATGGTTGACCCACATTCTTACATGAAAAGCAATGATAAGGCCTGACAACATCAATCTCATAAACACGAGTCCCCAAGCTTGACCATCAACTTTGTGGGGAAAGAAGAAATAGCATCCTCAGATGGGAGAATGAGTAAAGCCTGTCGACAAGAACTAAGAAGTGGGTGGCTAAAAGGATCAAGAACAGCAGTGGGAAGTGTGTGGACCGAATCAACGGTGCGGCTACAAAAGGAAAGGAAAGCCATCAAAAATGAGTCTGCAATCTCAGGGGGAACAGGATAAAAAGAGATGAGAACCGGTCATTGAGAAAGTGGTTTGGCGAATACCTGCATTAACTGCGATGTAAAAAAAAAAAATCCACATAGGAAAAAGAAAATGGCTATTCATCTTACCTCCACTTTTTTGGCACCTCTGTCATCCCTCTCTGAAAACATACTTGAGAAATTGCTTCTGTTATAATCAGGCTTTAGTAAAACTGCTGCTGCTGTTCGTGTTGCTGGTGATTGTATAGACTAACTGGATGACTGTGGCTAAGGAAAATGTTGTGGACTTGTATTGAGGATATGAGCAGGAGCAGAACTTGAGGGTCTGAAATGGTTTCTGATTCTTGCTTTGTGCTTGAGTTGACTGGCCAAATGAAGAACATACATTTCCTGAACAGCAAATAAAACTTCCTTAAATAAAGTTCAAAAATCATAAATAAAAATCACCTGAAGATGCGAGAAAAGTGAATCATCACTAGAAAGGGAATGCCTAGGTAAGCATTATCCAACTAGAATATTTCCAAGTTTTTGAAAAAATAATGCACGTAAAAATTAATAGTAGCCTTTTCGGATCGATTTCTAAGTCGGAATATGAACAGCTAACATGAAAATACGAGTCCCCAAGCTTGACCATCTAATATGAATTGTTCCAAGGAACATGTTATGCCACTAAAAGTAGATTTGCAACATTTCACCTACATTACAAGCATGGACAGTATACCACAAACTGTGCGTTTCCTGTACATACATGCATACATTTTTCATTTTCTTGGAATACTTTCATTTTCATTTTCCCGTAATACTTTAGGATATTGCACTTTTACTTGTCAGAAGCATAAATCTGCTCTTCAGAGCAGATTTATGCTTTCAACAAGTTAAAGTGCAATAACCCGAAGTATTCCGGAAAAATGAAAATGTGAGTTACAACTTTTATCTAGTTGTAAATGCATTTATGGCACCTCTATTCATAGTGATTGTGGAATAACTTTTTACGGGTCTTATAGAGGTTATTTTTCATGAAAGTTGGTTGTCAAATTTTCGAACTAAAGCCTAATTCGTCATCAGGACTATGTCACTGGAGTAGTTGCTGCCACTCAATTGGAAGAGTCCATCCACAATTATCGTTAATTGTGGTACTTCTTCTTCTTGCTATTTCGATCCCTTCTTCTAGTTTCCTCTTTACTAAGTTTGACTGGTGGGCGATTATTTTCACTGAGTCCCAATTTATGGAGTGTCCACTTGCTTGTATATGTCTGTCTAGCCCTGTTTTGTTCCCGATGTTCCTAATAGCTGCTTGGTGTTCTTTCATTCGGACCTTAATACTTCTCCCTGTTTCTCCAATATAGCTGAGTCCACAGTTACAGTCGATGCAGTAAATTACTCCTTCCTGCAATTGGATGTCCAATTCTTTCTGCTTTAAAGCTGGCAGGAACTTCTTTATTTTGTTATTAAGATCTGGTGCTAGCCTGATATTATATTTTGCTTCGATCCTTTTCAGTTTCTCAAAAGAAGCAGGAAAAAAACAACTTCAAATTCACCAGCAAAATTACGTACCACAAGGGACTTTTCGAGAAACTGAAAAGGATCGGAGCAAAATATAATATCAGGCTAGCACCAGATCTTAATAACAAAATAAAGAAGTTCCTGCCAGCTTTAAAGCAGAAAGAATTGGACATCCAATTGCAGGAAGGAGTAATTTACTGCATCGACTGTAACTGCTGACTCAGCTATATTGGAGAAACAGGGAGAAGTATTAAGGTCCGAATGAAAGAACACCAAGCAGCTATTAGGAACATTGGGAACAAAACAGGGCTAGACAGACATATACAAGCAAGTGGACACTCCATAAATTGGGACTCAGTGAAAATAATCGCCCACCAGTCAAACTTAGTAAAGAGGAAACTAGAAGAAGGGATCGAAATAGCAAGAAGAAGAAGTACCACAATTAACGATAATTGTGGATGGACTCTTCCAATTGAGTGGCAGCAACTACTCCAGTGACATAGTCCTGATGACGAACTAGGCTTTAGTTCGAAAATTTGACAACCAACTTTCATGAAAAATAACCTCTATAAGACCCGTAAAAAAGTTATTCCACAATCACTTTTATCTATATAATATTTTACCTTAGATTTTTAAATATTCAGTGACATTCAACCGTGATAATTCAAGGTCAGAAAAAGATTATTAAGTTTCCCGCAAGCACTTCGATATTAATACAACGTGAGAAACAGTACAAAATATCACAACTGTATAGTTGAAAGATATATACAATAAATCTTATAACTATGTAATGAAGTTCAACAAGGAAGTGTGTTTGTTAATTAAATAAATCTGAAGATGCTAGATTTTACTTACTGTTGATGTATCAAACGTAACTACACTCATAGAACTCTCAGCACACAACTCAACCTTCAATGTGATCCATCACATATCTCACACAAGACTTTTCGTGCTTCATGCTCATTATCTTTTCCTCATGAAGACATTCCTGAATCTGTTCTTCCACGATTTCCTTTGCCTTCTGCTACTTTTTTTCCTGCCACATGGGCTGAATAAATTCTCCTAATTAGCATCTCATCACTCATTCTCTCAATATGGTCAAACCACTTCAAAATATTTGTCTCCAACCTACTAACAACACTTTGCTTCAAACAAAACATCTGTAACGCATCTTCATTCGACTCTAGTCTTACAAAAACGCCCATCAAACCCCCATAAGTAACAAATCTCTCTTGCACATAAACAACTAAACAACTCTAGTGTTTCTTCTACAATACCCAGGTTTCACTATTGTACATCAAAGTAGGAATGATTGCACTTTCAGACAAATATTACTAAGGACCTTTGAGAACCCATCTGTCCTATGAACTCCACTAAGTCACACTGGTTACATATTAGTCTAAGAGTTGGCTTCTGACTGTTCATCTAAACAGGCCCTGGTTTTAGTCCCAGATAGGAAATGGGTGGTGTGTCTGTCTTACAGCACTGGCTGTCTGCATTCCCTGGAAGCTGTGGTCCTAAATTTGGGATAGACACCTGCTTATAAACGCTATATTTTCTCATGATGGTCAGTAAATGTATAAACAAATAAAAAACTTCTACAGCAGCACTATGACTTTTAATGTTGAATTCACTAACATACTGATTTCCCCATCTCATCTGTTTTCCTTGTCAAACATGCTTCCTAAACAATAGCCTCATTCAATTGGTCAAACACTGACCATTTAGTCTGACCTTGCATTCGATATTCACACTTCCTCACTCAAAAAACCATAATTTTGGGTTTCTTTTTATTTAAATATACATATCACTAACCTGTTCTCTGAGATTCAGAGGTTAGCTCTTCAAAGAAAGCTCATCTGCCAGATTAAAATTTTAAACTGATGGAGCAACATTTTACTTGCTGGTTGATGTATCAAATGTCTCCATTAACAGCAGTCTCAGCACACAACTTGAGCTTCACTGACATCCATTTTACATCGATTCAAGAACTTTTGTACTTCATACTCATTCTTTTGCTCATAAAGACATTCCTGAATCTGGTCCCCTCATGATTTCTTTGGCCTTCTACCTTTCTTTCCTGCTATTTGGGATGAATAAATTCTCTTAGTATTCATTCTTTCCACATGGCCAAACACTCAAGAATATTTGTCTTCATGTATTAACATGTTACTTCACATTGCACATATGTAACACATCTTCATTCCCCACATGATCAGAACCCTCATAAGTAATGCACTGCTTCAGCATGCGAACAACTTCTATGACTTTTCTGCAATTACCCAGGTTTCACTGCCACACATCAGAGTAGTTACAATTACACTTTCATACACAGCCATTTGGGACTTTTTTGAGAACCCATCATTCCTTTGAAATCCTCCTAAAGCAGCTATGACTATTAAAGATGAATTCACTCACTTATTTATTTCACCATCCAATTGATTTTCTCTATCAAATATGCTATCTAAATATACAAATTCATTCACCTGACCTACCTCTGTGCTATTCAGACTGATCTTGCATTCAGTACTAGCAGTTTCTCAATCAAAAACCATAACTAAATTTTCCCTTATTTATACTCAGCTTGAATTATACAAACTTCATAAAACCAAAACAATATACTCTGCAACTCACTTTTGTTCTCTGCCAACATACTGTACCATCAGCATACAGTAATCTGCATACATACATGGGCATTACCAAGACTTAAACCAATATTGTCTATTTTGGCATCCTGCATGCATTCATCCATAAATATATTAAGCAGCCATGGTGACAGGACATACATACATACATAGGTACCGACTTCATGGGTTTGACAGGGTGGCCACTCTTTTTCAGGTAAAAAATTCAAGGACATTCAAGGACTTTCAAGGACCTTCAGGAAAAATTCAAGGATGAATTTTTCAATGTCCTAAACCGCAATGAATATATTATATATCAAGAATTATGTGTGTTGTATTATGATACTCATTAACAGTATTTGCAATTGGTAGCCAATTATAAAAAAAAATCTTAGCAACAATGCATCTCCAAATTTTGCAAAAAGTTCTTTACTGAATGACAAACTTTCTTCAGGTGAAAATATTTAACAAATGAAAATATTGTAATCAATTTTTAAATAATTAGAATTTTTTCTACTCAAATGTCAGTACTTTTAACACAACATTAAATTTATCATTGTTAAAATATAATTAACAAGTATATTAAAAATATTAAGCAAATGGGTGAATAATTTATTTACAATTATTCACTAAATCCATTTTTTTCTTGAGTTCAAAATCTATTTCTTTTATCAATGATTGTCTTGATCTGTCTTTCTAAAGCTATTTGATTTAACAATGCAGTTAAAATTATGAGTATCTTCTGCTTTTGTTGCCAAGCCATCAGCTGATTTTAATAAATCTAATACTTCATTTTCTGAAACACATGTTTTTCTTTTTTCATACTTTCTATTTCATCCAGTATTTGTTTTCTCTTATGGGCTACAGCAGAATTAGCCTTGTCCCAAGCTTTTTCTTCTAAATTTATTACATATCTTTGCCTAGCATATCTGACATTACTCAGAAGCAATTTTGAATACTCGACCTTTTCCATGCCACCAATGTTACTTAGATGGTCATATATTATTCTTTGAGAAACAATAGAGTTTGCTTTCATATTGTCAATTATCAGCTCCTTATTAATGGAGAATCCTCTCTCCACTCATGCTTGTCCATGCGAGAGCAACAGCAGCTTTTTAGTTACTTCCCACAACAGATCATAGTTTTTACTTGAGGATAAATGTTCATAAAATAACACATCTATTTTCAATTCCTCATAATTGTTATCAAAAAGTTTAAAATCTGAAGTTACTGCTGCAACACTATTTATAAAATCCTTTAACTGCAGCATAATAGTGTCAACAACACCATGTTTCAGATGATTTGCATCCACGAGAATTTCTAGAATAATCTTGAAACTTTTTAAGCAAGATTCCTTCTCAGCACTCATTAATTTAGGATCTAAATACTTCATGTGCCACACAAGAGCATACTGCAGTAGGCATTTAGTGAGCAATTTTTTGACAAGGTTTTGTAAAACTGATCTGCATTTCATACGAAATTCCATTATCTGCTTTTCACTTACATTTGATGGCAAAGTCTTCACCCCCTTTTCGGCCTGGAATCCAATATCAATCATCCTATAAGTGGAACAATTTTTATTATCAGTTGGATCAATTTTTAGAAGTGCCGTAATGGTCTTTGTTTGTTCTAATACACCCATTTTAACAAAGCGACTCATCAGATTTTTTAACATTTTCTCTAAGTCTTTAGCCCTGAATGACAGCATTGGCTTATCTGCCTGATACTTTTTTAAAAAGGGACTCAGTTGCTTTGCAATACAATGAAGAAAATATAATTTGGCAAGTGCCAATGGATCCTTCACCCATTTTTGAACAATATTAAAGGAAACTGTGCAAGGAGTATTTACAATTTTCTCGGCTACCAAAGTTCCATACTTCAAAATAAAGGGCCAAATTTCTATAGCACGTTCACACACAGGAGAATTTTCAACCCACCTGTGTGAACAGAACTTTAGTGGCATTTTTACAGCATTATCCACATTTAAATAATCCTCCCGCCGTGCCAGTGAATCTTTAAATAAGCTGTATAGGCTTGAGAGAAATTTTTCTATTTCCCAATCACTCACAGTAGTAGCATGTCTCAATGCATCATGCACTATGTGCAATCCACAGGTACCAGTGTTTAACAGAGATGCATTTGAATTGGCTGATAAATCGTCTTGAAATAAAGAAAAAGCTTGAAATTCACATTCGGCCCATCCATAGAAAACTGAACTGTACTTTTTAAAGGCAAATCCTTCAAATATTGCTGAAGTTTGTCTAATAAAATTTCTGCACACTTGAGTGGCCTAAAAATACAGAAGTCAGATACTGTGATGTTACTCTGTTCTTGTCCCAAAATCTTATACGGATGTCCATTTGTTTTTGTTGAGAGTATTTATTTAAACTCTCATCAAACAAAACAACAAAATCTTTGCTTTCATTAATCTGTTGCAACAAAAGTGATTTAAAATGGGGTGCCAAGCCAAAGCAGCAAATATATGAACATTTTGTTTGCCCACAAGAAAAGTTGAGAACCGTTTCATTGTCTGAAAACATCAATCGAAACAACTTATCAATTCCAGCACATGATCTGTACGAATAATTTCTTTCTACCCCTTTTAAAGCCCATAATTATTTCGGCTTTTGTAGGATCTTTTCTGGGTAAACAACCTGCTGCTGATGATGAAGATGGCTCTGGTGATGATGGTGTTTTTGATGCTGGTTCCAGTACTTTTTCAAACAGTCCATCTAAGGTGAAATTTCGACTTTTGTTTTCAGAACGGGTCTCGTGCTTTTTACTTTTCATGTGGCTTCGCAATGCAGACTCTCCCATGGATGAAATATTGATGTTCTTTAAGCATAACAAACATCTCGCAACATGAGTATTGCCGCAATCCTTACCAACCCACGTGGAATACTTGGGATTGTACTACCAAAGATCACTGAAATTGCACTTACGACTCATATTTATTAAACACAAAAACAAGAAAATTCCGATATCTAACAATTAGATGACAACTAGAGACATCTCAAAGCAAAACCCTAAGCCAACAAAAATCAAAGATTTTTTCATTTTTTTTCAGTCGCTACGCGCACATTGCAAAGAACTTTCCGGAAAAGCAATGTCAGGAATTCCTATTCAGTAATGCCATGAGCATTGTGTGTAATCCTATGCTATTGCCAGATACATAAGAGTAATTATAATACTCTGTGGCTAGAAAAAAAGTGCAACCAAAATACAGAAAATGAATCAATACAAACAAATAATTTCAACTTTTGTTCTCATGGAACAACAGCAGCAAGCAATTGGCATACACAATTTGTCAATCACGTCTACCATTTCATTTGCAGTCCCGTGGGCCACCTGTTGAACTGCCTCCTTCCCTAACTAACGATAAAAATGCAAAAAAAATAATATTCCAAATTTTCATTTAACAGAGCTGAATTTTTGACAGATACCATAACTTGGTCTTATAAGGTTACCCTGCAAATTTCGCTAGGATCCAATGAAAAGTTTTTAAATTACGCACTTTTTTTTTATTGACCTTTCGAGCAGTTTGAACGTGCTGTGCGCGTTCAAGGTTACCCCTTTCTAGAACTGCTCGACCGTGGGGGGCTGGTGAAATGCACCTATCAACAGCATCGAATGAACCCGCTTTCAAGCAGATAAAGAAGAAACAAGAAGGGGGAATCCCCGCCTTGCCGTAAGGAAAATGGAAGAAACGATACGATAGTTTTCCCTGTCGCAGAACAAGTGCTCTGGGGTAGCAAACACTCAATTCCTCTCGCAGTAGATGGGGGGGGTCCAATCTTGACCTACTTAACTCCCCGTTAGACCGCAGTGCACCCTTTCTCACAGTGACGCAGCTGCTTTGAAGTTTACTCTTTTTGACTTCCGATGTCAATGGGAAATTGCAGAAAAAAAGTGAAAAATAACAAAAGGAAAAAGATCGGAAATTTCGATCGAAATTTTTCGGCTGTGGGAATTTAAAATTCAAGGACTTTCCAGGCTAATTAAAAAAATTCAAGGACATTCCAGGCCTTGAATATTTTTTTTTTGAAATTCAAGGACTTTCCAGGTTTTCAAGGACGCGTGGGCAGTTTGAGACACTTTCTGAACCCCCAATGATTTTGTTGTGGGTTCCTCGAAAATATTTTTGTGCGTATTTCGTGGGAAAAATACATGTACGCGATATGAATAAATTTAGTTTTTCATTATCAATTCTTCAAGTGTTTTATTATTCATTCCCCATTTACAATATACAGGGATGGGAACTAGTCAGTGGGTCAAAATTACTGACTTTACTGATCAAAATACCAAAAATACTGACCAATTACTGACAAATTTAATTAATTTTAATGAATTCCCATACTGCTTTTTAAAATTCCCAATTTGCTTTTAAAATTAGCATTAAAATTAGCATTTTAAAAGCAAAATTGTGAATTCATTAAAAAAAAAAAAATTACTATCTGGCCTCTACTATTCCTTATAGCCAGCCAGCCATTGTACACATTTTTATCAAATTTTTTTTTATGAATACAGGATAATATTTTCATTATTATCCTATAAAATTTAAGGCAGAAAAATATTCCTTTTTAAAAATAATAGAGTACTGCAGATAATAAAACAGCAAAACATATTAAAAATCATACATAAAATAATCATTATGAGAATAAAACATAATTACTGTAAGGTATAACTTGTCTTTACTTTATCTTTGGTTTTTTGTTGAAAAAAGAAGTTATTAACGAACTTTTTCATTTCTCAACGGTTTTCTGCACTGCATCTGCATGCCTTTTCTTCTTGTCCTCTGCTTCCATTGCTTTCTGCACTCCTTCTAGCATGAGATGTGCCGTGTTGAATCCCACCCTGTCCATTTTCTCAGCAGACTCCTTAATATGTTTTGTTGCATCACTTAGCAACATTTGAGCAATCATCCTCTTCTCGTTCTGTGCTTGTCTCAGCTTTTTCAGTTTTGCTTCCTTCTCTTGTATACTATCCTTTTCATTGTCTATCTTCTTCAATCTTTCTAGCTCCTCTGCCTTTTCCCTTTCATTCTTTTCCTTTTCTTTTTGCTCCTTCTCTTTAATGGCACGCTGTTCATCACAATATTGCCTGTAATGAACATGAGCTGCTCTTGCCATTTGTAAAAGTCCCTGGGTGATATTAACATGGTATATTTTGTTTTCGTATACATGATGTAATGTTTCTTTGACCATCAGGTGGGCATTTAACGTTCTCTCCCACATTCTGGCCCTTTCATCGGTCTAAATGTGTCCAGATTTTGAAAACCCTCTTTCTATGTCCGCCCTACCATGCAATAATGATAATCCTGCTTTCACCACCTTGGTAACCAGTGGGTATTTAGGATCTCCAGATGGTTTTGTCTTTTCAAAGAACTGATTCCAGTACAGGTATCTGTGTGGCAAGTTTCACTGGCAGTTTCATCTTTGAGTCTAAGAAGTTTCCATTCATCTGCAATCATGCCCAGTGGAATATCCATAGGGAGTGCTGCTGCTACTTTCATTATATTTTTGTGGGTTCCTTCTTTGACTCACTGTGCTGGAGCTAAACATTGAAGATTTCTGAGGATGGGCTTGTCCAAAGATGAGTGGAGTAAAAGGTGTTTGCAGCTTGCTATGAAATGTTTTTTTGCTCCCGTTAAATAGAATATATTTTCCTTTTCAGAAAGTTTTTCCAGTTCGTCGCAGATTCTACTTTCACTGATTACTTCTCTTGCAGGTATATAGTGCTCATCACTGAAGGCTTCAAGAGACAGTGGTGCTGAACTCTTACAAACACGATTCATTACGGTTGTTGTGAGTGTTTTTAGTTCACTGTGCATCACATGCACCAAAGGCTCTTCTTTCTGGAACACTCCGGTAAACTCTGTAAATAAGTGGGCACTCGTGCAACAAAACATCACCTCTGCTTTCATAGTCTCATGCTTTAAGAGGTTAATAATGTTTCTATACTTTGTGGAAGATTTCACCAATTCACTTTTACTTTTAGGAACAAAGTTCATAAAGTACTTAGTAACTGCTGGCCACTTCAATCAGTCTTGCGGCAGCACTCTCTAGGGATAACCACCTAAGAGGAACATGTTTCAAGAAACGATGACTTGGGATTCTCAGATCTTTTTGAATTTTGGTGAAATCTTCCCATCATGATGGCCACCCATAAAAAAATCATGAAGCAGGAAAATTAAATTTGATGCATTGTCACCCAGTTCTGCCATATGCCCCTACAGAATGCATTATGGACTATATGAATGTTACAAGTGCCAATATCTACCATAGCCTGTCTCTCTGTCAAAATAAGATAATCATTCATGAGTTTAGTGACAGCCTTGTTGACATTTGGACCATCATTACTTATCATTAGCAGTTTTGACCGAGGAAGTTGTGCCGAATCCAAAGCTTCATCCAGTTTGCTGTAAATATCTTTAGCTGTTGCTGATTCCATAAAAAGTCTGGAGGTACCTGGTAACAATCATGTTTTTAGTTAGTGACCAGTATCTAACAGCTATCTGTAATTCTTTCTAAGATGCTGCATTGGTGGTTTCATCATAGCACAAGGTGTAATATACACCTTCAAAATCCTTCAGCAACTGTTTTCTGAAGTATGGGGCCAATGCATCTGTTGTTAGATACTGTGCCTTTGTCCTTGATAAGGCAAAATCTTGGGGCACTATATTTGGAAACATAAACTTGAAAGTTTCCCCAATATGTTCATAAGATGGCTCAAAAGCGAAGTCAGCTGAAATAGTTTTTAATACCCAGATAAGTTCTGCTCTCGTTGCCCTATCTCTGACACTATAAAGTGGAATAGTTTCTGTGCAATCTTTAGGCACAGTGTGGCTACCAAAACTAGTTTCCTCTGGCACACCAGAATGAACCACTGACAGCCAATTGATTCCTGCACTCATCCTTATGTTTACAAGATGCGGCATGCTGTTCAAGTACTTCAAACCCCCAATTGACACTAAATCCTTTAGCACACACAACACAAAATATTTCTCCTTCCCTTTTTTTCCATCCCCATTCAGATATAACATATCATTTTTGTCTTTTTTACTGAACCACTCAGATTTAAAAGGGCACTTTCCCATTGTTCATTAGTCTCACTCACAAATAATTTCAATCAGCAACATACAATAGTTTCACAAGTGCTTCAATATCATATATGTACTGCAGACTCAGATAGTGAACCTGAAACACAAAAAACAAATTAAGATTAATGCACTGAAAACAAGGGTGATGTGATAACAAAACTTGGTGAATAACATAGTACAAAGTAGAGAAGAAAGCATTAAATTCCTCAGACATTATATTTTTGAGCAATTAGGGAAAGCCAATGCTCAAGAAACACTTTCATCATTGGGCCACTTTGTCAGTACAATAATAATTACTACTAGGTTAGGAAAAATGAGAAAATAAAATTCAGTTGAACTGAAAAAAATTGTCGTGTCACTGGGAAGTCATCATGTTTCCCCCAAAATGCAGTAACAAAAACAAAAAATAAAAAAAAACTGACTTTACTAACCAAGATGAAAAAACTGACTTTTAGTGATTTTACTAACCATTTTTCATCCCTGCAATATACATAGTGCGATCAAAAAGTTCCGAGACTAGGTGCGTAGCACGCCAACAAATGGCAGTATGCGGATGTGCGAGCAGCGGTCGAGGGCAGGGACCTTCATGAGTCATTGTGCCAAGTGGCCTCATTCTGTGAACATCGAGAGCAGTGCTACATGATATTTGGTGACCACGTGCAGAACACAGCTGCGATTTCGGTATGGACTGCAAACTAGAGCAAAGAGTCAACATAAAATGCTGTGTCAAACTCGGCAAATCGGGAACGGAGATGCATGAAATGTTGTGGCAGGCTTATGACAATGAAGCAACGAGTCGTGCAAGGCGTTTTGAGTGGCACTCGCGCTTCAAGAGCGGCAGAATGACACTGGAAGACGACAAGAGGTCAGGGCGACTGTCCACAAACAAAATCCTCGAAAATGTGGACAAAATTAGGGAACTGGTGCATGAGGATTGTCGGAGAACCGTTATTTAACACATTGCTACCATTGTCAATGTGTCATACGGAACAGTGCAAGAAATTCTGGCATCGGTTTTTAATGCACCGCATTGCTGCAAAGTTTGTGCCAAAGATTCTGAACCACGAACAGAAGGCGCTCCGTGTCCAACTCTGTCAAGATCTTCATCAGCAGGTGGTGAATGATCCAACGTTCCTGTCACGAGTATCACTGGGGACGAGACTTGGGTCTACAGTTACGACCCGGAGACCAAACAACAGTCGTCACAGATGAAGCTGAAGCTCAAGGGTTGCCGTTTCAAAACCGTGCAAGAGATCCAGCATGAATCGCAGACTGTGCTTGACACAATTTGTTAACAGGACTTCCAGGGAGCGTTCCAACAGTGGCAAAAACGCTGGCAATCTGCCCAAGAAGACTACTTTGAGGGAAATCATAGCCAGACTTAAATAGCGTAAGTACTTTGTTGTATATCGGCCTAGTCTTGGAACTTTTTGATCAGACCTCGTATAGAAAGTGTGTATAGAAATTTACCCCTCAGACTGTTTATTGTACCTAAAAAAGAATTAGTGTTTGTTCGCGCTCATCAAATTTGATGTGACAGACAATACCTCAAGTACCGTTAAGAGCATTTAAAACTACATCCTTTAGAAAAGAAAATTCTTAGGTTTGTCTGGGTTCCCACAAAATACAAAAGTCTAGCTTTACATTTGGAGAACCTATTCAAGGTCATAGTGACAAAGGCGGAAATATGTTGTACAGTCAGTTGACCCACCCTATTTTCGGACAGTCGGGAACCAAGGAGGTTAGAAGAGAGAGAAGATGGCATCAGCAGCTGCTGGTGAAGCCAAATCTGACCATCTGGTTTCTTGTGCCCTCCGGATGGGGAGGGTTCAGTGACGTGACATCACTTCCTGAAGACCTATGCAGCAGCACAGGTTGATGGGTGAAGACCTGTGCAGCAGCAAAGACCTGTGCAGCAGCAAAGACCTGTGCAGCAGCACAGCAGCAGTCCCTGAAAGTCTACAAGGCTCCCACAGCTTTAGCAAGGCTGTGATTGGTTAATGCGCAATATGCACTTCTGCTCTACGAAGCATAATTTTGTTTAATTTTTTTAGAAAATACTAAACAGCATTTCCGTAATTGTTTGCACATTTTCTGTTTCGTGAATGTATATTTCAGTCTCATTTTTTCTGACTGCACATGTCGCACAAGTGTCTCTAAAACCTCTTCAAAGTTGATGATTTCTCTGTAGAAAGTACAGAAAGCAGCCCAACTTGTGCTGCTTTCTGTACTTTCTACAGAGAAATCATCAACTGCCCAAGTTGGGCTGCTTTCTGCATTCACAGCTGATACGAAGTGGAGCCCAAGGAAAATGCAGAACGTGCAGCTGATGTCATGTCGTCTCCGTTCTAACCTCCTATTTTAACTCATAAATCATTTGAAAAAAAAATTGTTGGCATTTTTAAAATTGGTAAAAAAAACTTTAAATAAATTTTACATGTTTTTGTTACTTTTATAAAGACAATTGAGTTGGAAATTCACAGTATCTGTGAATTGTATATAATAATGCTGCCTACAAAAGCAAAATAAATGAAATAAATAATTATCTAGAAAAAATATTTTTCTGTAATTAACTATAATTTGCTTCATTTCAACACTTCAGGCATCTTATTGTGCCAGATAATCTGACAATGAAACTTAAATTAGACTTAAATACTTTGAAAAATGCATGGGTAATTTGATTAAAAATTTCCGGAAACCCCAATAATATTTCAAGTAGGCGCCTATGCATACATACATATCCCTAAGCTGTTCTCTGAGATGCAGAGGTTAGCTCCACAAAGAAATACAAACTAACAGATAAATTTTTAACTGATTATTTACTTACTATTGTAGTATCAAACTTCTCCATTTACAGTGATCTTGACACACAACTCAAGCTTCACTGACATCCATCACACAACATACACAAGAACTTCTACACTTCATACTCATAATCTTTTTCTCATGCAGACACTCCTAAATTTGATCCTTCCATGACTTCCTCTGCCTTTCTTACCTGCCACTTGGGCTAAAATAATTTCTTAGTAAGCATCTCATTACTCATTCTTTCAACATGGCCATACCACTGAAGAATATTAGTCTCCACCTTGCTAGCAACATTTTGCTTCACATTACACAACTGCAACGCATCTTCATTCCTCACATCATCAGAACATGTCTTGCCACAAACCCTTGTAAGTAACACATTTTTGCTGCACAAACAACTCCTATGTCTCTTCTGTAGTACCCAATTTTCACTGCCATACATCAGAGTAGGAACAATTACACTTTCATACACAGCCATGCAGAATTCTCTCGAGAACCATTCATTTCTGTGAAAACAATGTAAAGCGGGCATGACTTTCAGTGAATTCATGCTCGCCTACTAATTTCACCATCTAATTTGTTCTCTCTATCAAACATGCTTCCTAAATACACAAACTCATTCACCTGGTCAATCACTGTGCCATTTAGACTTATATTACATTCAGTGCTAACAGTTCCTAGCTATTTCTTCTATAGTACGATGGGTAGTTTTCATACACGAGATTATGTACTTGCCCATGGTACCCATGCAATTTCTTAAAATAATGCAGGACAATCTGCGCTCACTCACCTTGATAGCCAATTGTATGTTTACAACCATATTTCTCCCATTGGTTGGAAGTTTTATCAAGCAGTCCTGGTAATATGATATGTTTATATCAAGCAGTCCTGGTAAACATGTGTAATGGTCTGACATGGAAATCTGAACAGTTCAGCAGTTGTGATTGAACAACTGGCTGGGCTGCCTTGCATTTACTATCTGGCCATGGTCAAACTCACTGACATCACTGCCTTTACCCATGATTACTTTTCTCTGACTAGTTTCCAATGTGCAGAGACCTGCTCTATTCACAGGCACTGCCAGTGTGAGCATCCCACATGACTGGATGTACTTCTGCTTTACAAATTGTTATCAAGATGTAGATAATAACTAGTTCATTTGGTGTTCCTTAATGCAACAGTGGTTGCTCTGGCTGTTTTTAAAGTTTTCACCAACCCATTAGCCAAATTCAATTTTTTTTTGCCAAAGTGTTATAATAGTACAAAAAGGTAATCTCCAAAACGATTTTTTTCCCTCGCAAATTCTGAAGAATGTGATTGGCAGTGCGACCCCTGTGCAATAAAGCAGCAATGACCATACACAAGAATGACAAAGAAAACAAAAGAAAAGAAAAAAAGCTGAACTTTTTAACTGGGTGAAACATCACTCTATTCAACGTATAAATTACTAACATTTAATAACAATACTGGGAAGACAGAACATTGCAGGGGAAGAAATATTGCTAGCGAAATCTTCATCTCATCCAACTTCCATTTTCAGAAAAAAGTTCTCCATTGTCAAGCAGAAATACAAATACGTATGGAATCAAATTTAATATGTATGGAATTTAACAACAATAATGGGCATAAGGAACATCATGAGAGAAAAAAATTATGATTATGGGAGAAATCTTGGCTCTGTCTAACTTCCAATTTCAAAAATAAGAATTCTGCCCTGCAACAGAAAACCAACTCCACCACCACCAAACCACTCCCCACCCCCACACAAAAAATTCTGTTCAGTTATGCATCGATCTCAAGAACCACACAACTGGAAGAATCTTCTGCTTGAAGATAACACGGAATTTTTCACACTGACTAACTCCACTTCTGGAAAATTTTTATCCATTTTCAAGCTGAAATACAAATATTTATGAAATAAAATTGTATTTACAACAATAGGAAGCACAAGAAACATTGCAAGAAAAATAAATTAAGATTAAGAGGGAATTCTTCACTCCATTTAACTTCCAATTTTGAAAGTTTTAGAAGATGAAACACTGTCCCCTGACAAAACACAAATCCCTCTCCCAAGTAACCAATCCCCAGAATTCCTCTTCAATTTTGTATCAATCTCGAGAATAACCCACATGAGGACGAAAAAGAGAAATTCCACAAATCTGCAAAAGAATTTCATGTATGTACAACCTCTGGACTTAAATAAAATTTAAATGGATGAGAAATGCTTATGATGAAATATTGCTCACTGAATCAATTAAAATGCTAAATGATTTGCAGGAAATTTATTATGAATAAAACACAATTTTTAGTACATTCAAGAAGAAACTTAATTAAAACCATTATTTATACACAACTTTTACAAATTTTTTAGAACGACTTTGGCAAAAAGAACATTTTCATAGTATCACTATCTCAGTCCACTTGTGAACAACATACCTCCATACCTACTTCCAATTTCAAAAATTCTTTGCAAACTGGGAAGCCTACAAACTGTAAGAATGATGAATTATGCTTTTGGTCTTTTTCAGTGCATAACTTCACTACTAGGGCATGTAAATGCAGATGCTATGGAATTCAAAACATATAATACTCCACATCATCCAGTATTATAAATATTTAACAGGAATTATTGACGATAAATTTATTAAGGTACATTACCTCTCAAATTTTTGATCTATACAGCAGATCATCTTCAGGAATTTTTGCGTCTTACTACTTCCACAGGTCTGGTGACCAAGCCCGGTGGATTTTCCATCCAGCATGGTCGTTTATGTTGCCACCTTGTGTCTTGTAAATTTCCAGGGATTCCTCTAATTTCCGGATAATTGCGTGGGATTGATGTTTGATCACTTTTAAGGAGTCCCAGTCCATTTTGTGGCCAGTTTGTTGTATGTGCCTGTCTAATTCTGTTTTATTTGAAATGTTCCTTATTGCAACTTTGTTTTCCTAAATTCTGGTGGCTAACCTTCATCCTGTTTCTTCTACACTGCTCGCCACTAAAAAGGAAAACCCAGAAGGACACGAGATAGCAAAGCCAGATTTACTGGACACATAACGACAGATACAAACATGAAACGATTGAGTTTACAGGCCCGTGCGACTTGCGGAACACGCAGACATCAATAGTTCGTGTGGCCTCCATGGCTGGCAATAACGACCGCTACACCCCGCAGCATCAAACGAAAGAAGGCTTTGGATGTGGGCTTGGGGTATGTCGGTCCAGGCTACTTCCACACATTGCCACCGTTCATCAGGCGTAGTCGCGGGTGGTGCTTGCTGGGCCACTCGGTTGCCGATCAGCGACCAGACGTGTTCGATGGGCGACATATCGAGAGAACAGGCGGGCCACGGCAACAGTGACACCTGGTGGGCCGTGAAGAATTGTTGCACGATGCGTGCTACGTGTGGGCGCACATTGTCCTGTTAAAATGTGGCCTCTGGCAGGTCCTGCAGGTAAGGGAGGACTACAGGCTCCAAAACATCGGAGATGTAGCGGTGGCTGTTGAGTGTACCGGCGATGCGTTTCCAGAGGGGTGCGGGTGTTATATCCAATTGCGCCCCAAACCATAACGCCAGGCGACGGACCGGCATGGCGATCCATAATGCAGGCATCATAGAGTCTGTCGCTGTGGTGCCGCAACACGCGGATCCGACCATCGTGGTGTTGCAGGCAGAAGCGGGATTCGTCAGAGAAGACAATGTCATGCCATTCCGTAGTCCAGGTGCGGCGTTCAATGGCCCACTGTTGCCGCACTAGCCGGTGGTGTAACATCAATGGTAATCGGAGCAATGGGTGCCATGCAACAAGTCCCCGCTCCTGCAGAAAACCTCGAACAATACGTGCTGACACAGGTTGTTGCGCAACACACCCTAATTCCTGCGCTAACGTTTGTGATGTGGCGGTGCGAGCTGTCAATGCCCGCTGCACAACATGCCGGTCCTCTTGTTTGGTGGTGTGACACGGCTGCGGCAATCGCTCATGTACGTTGGTCCGTCCGTCCCTCCTGCACCCATTGAATTCATACTCGCCTCATTGTGGCTGGATGTCGTCCCACACGGGCAGCGATGTCTCGGTACGATAAACCGCTGTCGCGATAAGCCACTATTCGTCCTCTGTCGAACTCTGAAACGTGCTGGAATGACTGCCGTATTCTGCGACGAGATATCAGGAAGCTTCCCACGCACAGGTCTGGCATCACAACACACTTCCACTACTTACACCCCGCCTTCTGTGCACCCTTCTTATAGTGCTTCTCGGTGGCGTGCCAGGCGCACATGATTTGCATATGCCCTGCAATGTTAATCGTTTGCATGTCCTCTCGCGGGTGACGCATGCTGCAAATTTCAGGCCAATCGGATACTTCCTTCTTGGTGTTGCATTTTGGGTGGCCAGCAGTGTACATATGGTAATCCACATGAACACTCGATTTTATAAATGACTCCTTCCTGGAGTAAAGTATTTTCTTTTTTTTTTTTTTTTTTTTTAGGGATGGTAAGTATTTTTTAATTTTGTTATTTAGACTTGGAGCTAACCTAATTTTATATTTAGTGCTGATTTGCTTTAGTTTTTCAAACAGTCCCTTGTGGTAAGTGACTTTTCTTGTGAGTAAATATTCAATTTTCTCTTTATTTTTGTCTGTAGTGCCAGTTCTGTTCCTAGTAGGATTTTCTTCCATTAGTTCACGAATTTCTTTTGAAGGGTAATCATTTTCTAATAAAATTGATTTTAACTTATTTTTATGTTTTTCCTTAGCTTCTGAAGATGAATTCAGCTTTTCAACTTTTTCTTTAAATTGTAAAGCTACATTTTTCTTTATATAATTAGGGTGATCTGATTTATAATTTAAAATTTTTCCTGTATTTGCAGGATTCTTGCATTAATTCTGTGGTAATATATTTTCCTTTCCACTTCAAAGTAATGTCTAGGTAATTTAGCCTATTTTTGTTTTGGACTTCTAAAGTGAATTTTAGGGATTCATTTTGGGAATTAAAACCTTCTAGAATTTTTGATGAGTATCCACTCGAATCTTGATCTATGATGAAAAGGATATCATCCATGTATCTAGTATACATGCAGAAAATTGAAGGTTTCAATAGGAAGACCTCATCTATTTTACTTACGTAATAATTTGCCAGGAGAGGTGCTAATGAAAAGCCCATTGCTAGCCCAGATCTTTGCTTATAGAAACAGCATTGGAATTGAAAAAAATTGTTGTTTAGAACAAACACTGTAAGTTCATAAAGGCCTATTGCTTTTTCTTTATTATAATCATGAAACACTACTAGCCACATCATTATTTTCAAACATCTGGTTCAAACTTATTTTTCTTCCAACAATATCTTTTACAACGAAGAACATTAGGTGTTCAATTTTCCTGCTACAGATCACAAATGTACATTGCATTTCCCCAATATCTCTGATCTCTGATTCCAAAAAAAAAAAGGGGGGGGGATTCGAAAAATTATTTTTATGACAGTACCATTTATTTACTGTGGGTAACATTTTACATATACTTTTGAACATAGAAAATGTGCTGCACTTCATCACTTCTCAAAACCTGATACTAGAAATGTATTGCTAAGCAGAGGTATGTATCTTTTACCCACAGTACATCACAGAGACAGACATAGAGAGAGAGAGAGAGAGACTGCAGAGATATGTAAGAAGACTCTCTCACAGGTAATAAAGGAAAACATGTAGTGAGCACAGATCTAACTATTGCACTATGACAAGAAATGGCCTAAGTTCTACAAAAGAAACAATCTGCCTGGTTCTAAAAATGCTGCCAAAGATTCTAACATATATTTATAGTAATACTGGGTCACAACTACAATGACATACTTACCTGCAAATCATTCCCAATGCAAAGTAATACCAATAATTATTTGGTTAAAGAAATCATTTAATTTTCATTCTCTTTTTTGCTTAGGCTCTGTCCACATTTCTCGCCGTTTTGTGACTATCAAGGCATATCCACAATGCTTTGACTCAGTAAAGCTGACTCTACATGCAAATCTACATACATACATACATATCACTGAGCTGTTCTCCGAGATTCAGAGGTTAGCTCCTCAAAGAAAGTATAACTGCCAGATTAATGTTTAAATTTCGGAACTACATTTTATTTACTGTTGATGTATCAGACGTTTCCATTTACAGTGATCTTCGCATACAGCTCGAGCTTCACTGACATCTATCACACGATGCACACAAGACCTTTTGTACTACATACTCATAATCCTTTTCTCCTGCAGACATTCCTGAATCTGGTTCTTTCAAGATTTCCTGGGCCTTCCTCTACCTATATTTCCTGCTACTTGGGCTGAAAAAATTATTTTATTAAGCATCTCACCACTCATTCTTTCAATCTTTCAACATGGCCAAACCACCCAAGAATATTAGTCTCCATCTTACTAACAACATTTTGCCTCACATTACACAACTGCAACACAACTTCATTCCTCACATGACCACAGTGAGTCTTGCCCCAAACTCCCCTTAAGTAACACATCACTCCAGCACAAAAACAACTCCTATGTCTCTTCTGCAGTACCCAGGCTTCACTGCCGTACATCAGAGTAGAAACAATTACACTTTCATACACAGCCATTCTAGACTTCCTTGAGAATCCATCATTCCTGGAAAATCCTCCTAAAGCAGCCATAACATTCAAAGAAAATCTGAATGACAAATATATAAATAACATATATCTATTTGCAAATCTACTATGTAAAATCATTATTACATGACATCTAACAGTGTAAAGCAAATAGAGCCTGTTATCAGGCCTGGACCAAGGACCCTTAAATAGTGTGCCATCACCTAAGTTACCATTCATCACACAAGGGTTGTTTGTTTAAGCATTGTCCCCATGTGACATTTAGTTGTAAAGACTAGGAACAAACAAATTTTATTTTTGTTGATACATATGAAATTGCATGACAAGCTGTTAATGGATTACTCTCTTTAAATGAGCCTTGGAAAACAGAAGCACCTGCATGAACAATAGTTTATAGAAAATATTAGGTGTTCAACTTAATTCTCGGTCACAGGCGCGACACGTTGGCAGCAAATTATAGCAAATCGAATACATACCTAATCAGGGAAATAATCCCCGTCATGTTGAATACATTTGAAGCCATCGGTCAGGGAGTTGCCGAATGCCACTGTGGAAAAAAGAGGGCAGTTTTGAGTTGATAAACTCATCAATACTTGTGTGGACCTCCTCGACAGAAGTGAAGTGCATATCACTCAGGTGATGCTGCAGGGAGCAAAAGAGGTGATAATCCGACGTGGGCGAAGTCTGGAGAATATGTAGGGTGGGACAAAATCTCCCGTCCCAGTCGGTGATCATGTTTAAAGTTGTTTTTGCGGTGTGAGGATTCGCGTTATCCTGAAGCAACAGGAACAACCTTCTGCCCTTGCTGGTGTACGGCCTTTTCGCCTCCATTGCATCACTCACACGAATGAGTTGCTGACAATAACGCTCAGCACTGACCGCTTCACCAGGTTTGAGCAACTCATAGTGTACGACACTACATTGATCCCACCATATGCACAGCAACTACTTCCTGGCATGGATATTCAGTTTGGCAGTACTGGTGGTAGGCTGACCTGGATAAACCCACGATTTGCACCACTTAGGATTATTACAGAGGATCCACTTCTCATCACAGGTCAAAATCTTGTGGAGGAAATCCTTGTTGAATCTAGAGAGCAAGGACACAGCAACATCGTAGTGCCTAGACTTGTTCACAGCTGTGAGTTGGTGGGGCACCCAACGGCCCTCCTTATGACTCCATCTAAGCTTGTGCAGGCGCTTTGCAATGGCTTGCCATGTTACTCCGAGTTCCTGGGCGAGCTCTAACTGTGTGCAACAGGGATCTCCATCCAACAGTTGTTTCAGTTCCTCATCGTCAACTTTCTGTGGCTGTCCCAGACGTTCTGCATCACGGAGATCAAAATTTCCCTGCTTAAACTGCTGGAACCACTTCTTACATGTACTGTAGGACACAGCAGCCTCACCCAAAGCAGCACAGATCATTTGCTGGGCTTCTGCAGCACTTTTTTTCAGCTGAAATGCGAACAGGAGGCAGTGCTTCAAATGTTGCTTCTCGAACAACATTGCTTTCACTCTCAACTTTCGTTCCTTCTGCCACAACAGCTGTGAGCGGTTATGGTTGCCTGGAAAGCTGTTGGATGGCGCCACAATCAGACATTATTGCACACAGCTATTTGCATTTGCCGGCGTTCTATGATTGCTTGCAGTTAGGGGCGATAATTAAGTTGCACACCTAATACATGATGAGGAGAGAGTGCATAGCAATGTTCCATGTCGCAGAAAGGACATCTCAAGTGGCAGTAGTCAGAAATAATACACTAGGATAAATAAGAACTAACCATCTGTTCACACAGTAAAAGTCAACATTAGTTAAAGATCTGAATGCAAAATGAGAAGTCAGTAAATAAGTCACAAACAGTTATGGGATAGCTGATAATGATAGTTATTAATTTCCAAAGGTGTCATTAGGTGGCATCACAATCCAGCTCAGTCGTAGCTGAACATAGCTGATGCTAATGCTCAGATTGCGAATGGCGACCATGCTCAAGGATTGTACAACCAAAGAGCAGCCTGCTGTTGTGGGTTTTCTTTGGGCAAAAGGACTTCCTGCAAAGGGTATTCATATGGAATGTTTCCTGTTTGCACAACTGGGTCGACATATTCTCTCAAGGACGCTCAAAAGTTGCCGATGAAAGCTGATCAGCCTGTTCAGATTGTGACAGAAGCAACTGTGGGAGCAGGTGAAGTTGACAATTCGAGCTGACAGATAAGTAACAACAGACAGTGTAGCAATTGAAATAGGGTGTTATCATGGTTAGCTTGTAGCATAATGCATGATCGTTTGAATTTCTGAAAAATATACACATGGTGAGTGCCCAGAGAACTGATTCAGGAACACAAAATAAAGCAAATGGGCTTGCCCTTGCAATATTTCTCTCGGTACACATGTGAAAGAAAAGACATGCTCAACAGGATTGTTACTGGAAATGAATCATGGGTGCATCAGTACCAACTCAAATCAAAGTGTGCTTCAATTCAAGGGAAACATCGCTCTTCACCTTCAACCAAGAGATTCCAAATTCTGCCATCAGCAGGGAAGGTTATGCTTACCGTGCTTTGAGATTCTCAAGGAGTGCTGTAAGCTCATTTATAGAAGTGAGATGAGAGTGTGAATGCTGCATCAGGATGCAATTAAGAAAAACATCAAGGCCTACTGACTAAAGGAGTACTACTCCATCACCCTAATGCCAGATCTCATATAGTTCGATTAATCTAGCAGAAAATTGAACAACTAGGCTAGGAGCCTTACAGCCCCAAGTGATTTTCACCCATTTGGTTTGCTAAAAACTCACCTTGGCAGCAAACATTTCATGGATGATGAAGAGGTTGAACGTGAAGTGTGAAAGTAGCTGATACAGCAGACCCAAGACTTATATGCTGCAGCTTTAGATGCGCCGATAAAGCAATGGGATAAGTGTAGGCCTTGATATCTTTTTCTTTTTTTTTAGCAGTAGCAACATTTTTAGTGGCCTTATTTTTTACTAGCAAATTACATTATCTACTAGCAAAAGTTTATTAACATTATACAAAAGAAACTTTAACATGTCCCCTTCATTAGTCAATCGTAACAAATTTTGATTTCACCCCTGTAGCTGTCACATTGTAATGCTGAAAAGATTACAAATATTTAGATAGAACTCACCTTTTCACGACCTAACAGATGAATTCTAACAATTTCATTCAAATGCAAATATTTAAAAAACTTTTTTTATTTAACTTTATACACAAAATTCAAGAACAGTATTCAAAATCTTAAGTTATTGTCCATATGGTTTACAATCTGGGTTTTGGGTTTTTTCATTATACCACTTTTAAAAAAAGCAGGCCTGTGGTCAAACTTGTCTTTGGATGAACCTTCAACCTCAATACACATGAGAGTATTCAATGTTTGCAAGTTTAAACTACATCCAATCACCCTGGATTCTCATCATTAAACTGAATCCAACCTCATATGCAGAAGTAGATAAGGGAAATAAACCAGATATTTCTACTAGTGCCAAAATGTTTTTATAATGTTTGTACTTTTCAAAAAACATTCGTTTCCAGAAAGCAGTTGTTCCTTTTTGTATGTGTCTAAAATATTTCACACATGCAATCCGTGGTGCTTTACAGTTCACACTAAAACATTCAAAATTTTCCCACTAGCAATTTTTGCTAGAACCACATTTTATCACTAGCAAAATGCATTTGCTACTAACTACCGGTCGAAATCGAACCCTCGAAAAGTGTACCAATATTGGTGGAAATTATGTTAAGAAATAAGTGGAAATATATAGGTAATCATATATTCATACAGCATTGCAAATGTCAAATGTCATCTAGCTGCTTAATTATTCACATGCTATTTAGACATAATCTATATTTTGAGGTTACTCACCTTTATTCCTAAAATCTTTTAGGAGGTTTTCGCCTCTACACAATTCCAACACGTATTTTCTTAGTTACATCGTTGGTTCAAGGCCGTCAAAAAAACCCCAACTTTTTCAACTCATACAAACTTCGTTCCCTTCTTTTCTTTTCCCAATGACCAAATTTGGATTCAAATATTACTGTTTTAGGGAGTTCAATTATGTATACTTGTGGTTGATTATTTTGAATCCGAATTTGGTCATTGGGAAAAGAAAAGAAGGGAACAAAGTCTGCGTGAGTTGAAAAAGATGTTGGTTTATTTTTTTATTTTTTTTATTTTTTCGGCCTTGAACCACGATGTAACTAAGAAAAATACATGTTGGAAATGTGTAGAGACGAAAACCTCCTGAAAGATTTTAGGAATAAAAGTGAGTAACCTCAAAATATAGATTATATAGGTAATAATAAATGTTTTTCAAGTTTGAATCTCACTTAATTTTTATTAAATAATTGTGACTTATTTACTGACTTTCCCTTGTATTATAAAGTAACTCTAAAAGTGGGTGGGAAGCATTAATAAAATGCTTTAAACCACTGGTACACTAGAGGAACTTATGCCATAAATGGACATGGTTGAAAACTTCAGTTTCACATATAATGAAGAGGATATAAAAGCAAACTTGAATCAAACTCTCTTACCTTCTCTAATAGCTGCTAGAAGATCACTGCTGGCATCACCTGGGCCAATACCAGGAACTTAAGATTTCACTTCTGTAGGTTCACTTATTTTGCTAATGCTAGATACAATTTCACTAGCTGACTCTGGTGTGATAGAAACTACTTTAGCATTCTATCTGAAAGACAGCTTTTGGCAACTATCTCCATGACAAGATCGTCGAGGGGTGGTAGGGGAGGAGGTGGTGGCAGCATAGCCAAAGAAATTATTGAAGGAACAGATGGCATGTATGGACACAGGTGGAGTCTTTTATTCAGTATTTACAGTGCTGATCTCAACTAGGAGAAGGTGGGGAAGAAGGCAGATCTGTTTCATCAACAGAATGTAAAGCCACTAGTTTGTTGGGACTTGTTTTACAGCTGTCACAAGAAGTAGAGCTTCATTTTGTGCAATTCTGGCTACTATGATTTGGTGTTTCCGGTATAGAGGATTCGACAGCCACATGATTTGGAGTCTCTCGTGAAGATTCAAAAGGCTGTGTAACTTTATTTATAACATGGCTCGGAGAAGGAATGTTATTTGATGAAGTCCTGTCTATAGGGGGAGGTGGAAGGTTTTTCCCTTGATGGAGTATGAGTTCGGTACCTGACGCCTCCACTAGATGAGGTACCACTGGACATAGTAGGACCACTGGAGCTAGATGAGCATGACACTGGTGGCAATGCAGGTGGCTGTGCAGGATGCATAGAGTTCATACAATAAACATTTCTTGTTGGCATTGAAGAGCTTGGAGTTCTTTGCTGCTGCTCTACAGGAACTGCAATGTAAGGAGGTGGGGATAATGTTGCTGAGGTGATAGAGGGCGCCCTGTGTAAGCAGGTGGTGGTGGTGGATACTATGTTTTTGTGCCGTCAGCATGAGGTGTATGCTGTCCAGTAAAGTAGGACGAGTGAAGCTCTAGACTGTTCAGTCATAGTGGATGGTCATCAGCTTGAATAAGATTGCTCAATCTCGAGACAGATTCAGAATATTGAGAAGGATAGTACTTCTTAGTATCTGCATCTTTTGCATTTGGAATATGGCAGATTTTTTCTCTGCCGACATGAGGCTCTTGTGTTTCTCTGTGCTTTTTACATTCTGCTTTTGTTCCACAATGATTTGGCTACGGAAGAAAAGAAAAAATGGTTTTAAATTTAGTTCATAAATTAAATACTTTAATATCAAAATTATAAGTACGATCCTCATAACTTCATACTTTAATATCAAAATTTATAAATAAGATCCTCTGTACCACAATTGGAAGAGTTTTGAAGTTAGCCACACTGATCAAGAAGCAATAGTGTGGGGAAAAATGTGCAGGATGCATATTTTTTTTAATACAAAAAGAAATTAAAAGAGTCTAGTCAAAACTTCCCCCCCCCCAAAAAAAATACAAATTTTAAAGGTTCTTTCCCTTTTATTAGAGGACTAAGTGGAAAAGTTTTAAGATTAATGAAGAAACACATTATTTTTGGTCATTCTGTTCAGAATATTGGTGACTTAATTATAAGGAAAAAATATAACAACAGTATACTACAATCAGCAGGCGTATATGAAATTCCTATTATTTCACAGAGTTCTGGGGACCACAGGTCTTACATTGGCAGCACAAAAAAATAGATTAATAAAAAGATTACATCAACATATAAAGAACTGGAACAAAAAAGAAGAAAGAACTGCACATATCTAACACTGCATTAAGCATAAACAATATCCTGATTTCAAAAATATTAAATTACTAACCACCCACACAAACAAAAAAGAATTAAGGATTTCTGAAAGCGTTATAATTGAACAAAAAAAAAAAAAAGATAAAATATGCAACTTACAAGACCCTACCAACCTAGATACAGCCTGGAAGTCACTTATAAAAAGCAAAAAAATCCATAAAAAAAGACAAAAAAAAAAAAAAAAAGAACATTACAAAAAGTCACACCATTTAATAAAGGACTAAAATAATACACCTGTTTCTACAAATAAATAAAAATAACTCAAAAATAGCTACACAAAAAAGAAAAGAAAAAATTGTACTTACGACTGACATACCTGCCAACTCATCCAATAGATGACGACACATAAGAAGCAATCACCTAACACATACAAACCACAAAACTTTCCCTTCATTTTCCCAACAAGCAACTCCAGCGGCTACACACATGTGAGGAAACCCTCGTGTAGATGTAGAAGGCCCGACGATGACACACCGACAGTGTCGAAAGTGCTCACCGTAACGTGGTGACGACGAACCCTGTGTGAGACGTCTCCTGACCCGATAAGTACAACTCTTTCTACTAAAATCTTTTGATTAATGTAAATTTAAAACGTTTGATGTGAGAATGAATGAATGTAAAGAGAAAATATATAACCTAATTGTTTTATTTCTAAAAAAAAAAATTTATGACTAACCAAAAAACCCGTAACAAAAAGCCCTCTTGGGCCGGGAGCACGTGCCTCACAGAGCAACAATGTGCAAAATACTTTGACAATATCAGGTAAACAATACTTTAGATATTATGTATTTTTAATCAAAAGCATGTTTATAGCATAAGACAACCCTTAAGGTTGCCTCATGAAGTGAATATTTCGTAATGGTGTGGGAGTTTCCCTTAGACTCATTTTTTTTCAACAGCAATTAATGCTGAATTTTTAGTAATTTTGCTTCCATTAGTGCAACTGCTTTAGAACACATATGTTCTACCTCTTACTAGGACTAACATGGAGCGAACTTAGTTATTATAGTTTGAGTTGTTTGTTGATGCAAGAAAGATACAGGGCAAGTACGTGTTTTCATCTGAAATGAAAACTTTCAAAAATGACCTAGTAAAATGTTGACTTCAAAAGTAGAGTTCAGTAACAGCAACAAGGGCCTCTGTGAATCTTGGAGAGATGCCAGCTAGCTCTGTGTGACATTGACGAAAAGACCCAAACTCACTGTGTTTTCTTCCAGAATCCTTAGGTTGAATGACCAACTGGAACCGTCAGTTGTGGGATAACCCCCCCCCCCTGATGTGCTTAACTGATTAAAAACACGAAACAAAATGCAAAAACTGACTTAAGTGTGGGATATAGTAGGCCTACCACACTTAAAAAGTATGATTTACCACGGAATCGACTTGGACTTTCTAAACGGCATATGAGAAAGAGATCTCGGCTGAGTGAGTGTAAGATTGGTGTATGGAATACTAGAGGTATAAATGGCAAGATGAACGAGGTCATTGAAGAGATGAATAAGTACAGATTGGATGTGCTGTGTGTAAGGGAAAACAAAAAGAATTGGGATAGAAGAAGTGAATGCAATGGTGAGTGTGTGGTCTGAAGTGTTGAATAATGTGAGAGGAGAGGATAGTGTATTTGTGATTTTAAGTAAAAACATGAAGAGCAACTTGATTCACTATACCTGCATAAGTGAGAGAATTCTTTGGATCTGTTTGAAAGTGAAACTTCAGAGAATATTAATTATTGTAGTGTATGCTCCTTGTGACTTGGAACCTTCTAATAGGAAGGAAAATTTCTGGAATGAGCTGAGTCAATCTGGTGCTAAAGAGAAAGTTAGAATAGCAGGGGATTTCAATGCTACAGTAGGTGTACAGAATGCAATTTCTGACAATGTTCTGTGTAAGTTTAATGATCCTTGTGTGAATGATAATGGTGAAAGATTAATTGAACTATGCATTGAGAATGGTTTGCATGTATCTAATACATTTTTCAACCACAAGTATATCCACACATATACTTGGGAAAATCGTACTCTTGGTCAAAAGAGTGTGATAGATTTTGTTGTCTATGATCAGTGTCTGAAACCTTTTGTTGTAGACACACGTGTGGTGAGAGGTGTGGATGTTGGTTCTGCTCACAACTTGGTAGTATCATGAGTGAAACTGAATGTTGGTTGGAGGAAAAGGAATAGGAAGAGGCCCAGGATAGAAAGAATAAAGATTGAAAAGCTCCCTGAAGATCATCAGCATTATTCTGATGTACTCAGAGAATGGCTGAAGGAGCTGGTCTTGTGAAAGGGATGTAGAAAAGAAGTGGGAATGTTTTAAGAACTGTGTTGTCACTGCTGCTGAAGAGGCCTGTGGCACCACAATAGTGGGTAACAATAGAGATGATGCTTGGTGGAATAGTGAGATTGAAAAAGCAGTAAAGGGAAAGAAGGAAGCCTATTTGGGGATGCTACAAGGTAGAGTTTCTGTGAATGAATATCACTGTAAGAAGCGTGAAGCTGCTAAGCAGGTTTGCCAGAGTAAGGCAAAAGATAGGAATGAGAAGGTGGAAAGGCATGAACTGGCTTTTTAGAAAGATAGGAAGACTATCAGGAAGTATATGAGACTCAAGAAAAATAGGGGAAAGAAAGTTGTGATTTGTGTGAAGAATAGGATTGGGGAAAAGATATGGAGCCCAAATGAGTTAAGTGAAAGATGGCGTGAATACTTCTGTTAGTTATTAGAATAGAAAGCAAAGGTGATTCAGAGGCAGAAGCAGATGATGTGTCACAGTGAAGGATGGAAGCACAGGAGGGATCTCAAGAGAAGAGGTGGGTAAAGCTCTGAAATCTCTTCAGAATGGTAAGGCTCTAGGAGTTGATGGCATAACTGACGAGATGTTGAAATATGGTGGTAACTCTGTAATTGACCGTTTAACTGAAATTTGCCAGTTGTGCTGGGAGTTAGGAATGGTCCCTCAGGATTGGAAGGATGATATCATTGTTCCCTTGTACATGAAAAAAGGTGATCAAACTCACTGACTGCAAGAACTATCGTGGTATTAGACTACTGAGTGTGCCAGGGAAAGTGTTTGGTAAGGGCGTTACTGAAAAAGAACGGGGTCTTACATCAGAGAAAGTATGGAATCTTCATAATGGTATTATGGCTGGTAAAGGTTGCATTAACAAAATTTTTGCATTATGCATGATGATTGAAAAGTATCTGTCTATTGGTAAGAACATTCTTGCTGCCTTCATAGATTTAGAGAAAGCTTACTACAGAGTAAATAGGACACTTTTGTGGAAGGTATTGAATGAATATGGTGTTACTCGGATTCTGGTTAACAGTGTAAAAGTCTTGTATCTAGCAGTAGAGCTTGTGGATGTGTGAATGGTGTTTTATCAAAATGGTTTTCTATTGGTGCAGGAGACAGACAAGGTTGTGTAATGTCACCATGGCTGTTTAATATATTTATGGATGAATGCATGTGTGATGCCAAATTGGGTAACACTGGTTTATGTCTTGGTAACATCCATGTGTGCATATTGCTGTATGCTGATGACACAGTCCTGTTGGCAGAGAGCAAAAGTGAGTTGCAGAGTATGTTGACCCAGATGTATGAAGTTTGAACAGTCCTGTTGGCAGAGAGCAAAAGTGAGTTGCAGAGTATGTTGGCTCGGATGTATGAAGTTTGCATGGCATTCAAACTGAGTATAAATAAGGAAAAAAACAATGTTATGGTTCTTGAGTGGGGAAGTGTTAGTACTGAATGCAAAATAAGTCTAAATGGCACAGAGATTGACCAGATGAAACAGTTTGTATGTTTAGGAAGCATGTTTGACTGAGCAAACAAATTAGATGGCAAAATTAGTAGGTGAGTGAATTCTTCATTGAAAGTCATGGCTGCTTTGGGAGGTTTTCACAGGAATGATGAGTTCTCAAGAGAGTCCCGCATGGCTGTGTATGAAAGTGTAATTGTTTCTACTCTGATTTATGGCAGTGAAATGTGGGTACTACAGAAGAAACATAGGGGTCATTTGTGAGCTGGAGAAATGAGTTACTTATGGAGGGTTTATGGCAAGACATATTCTGTTTGTGTGAGGAATGAAGATGTGTTGCAGTTGTGTAATGTGAAGCAACATGTTGTTAGCAAGGTGAAGACTAATATGCATTGGTGGTTTGGCCATGTTAAAAGAATGAGTGATGAGATGCTTACTAAGAAAATCTTATTACCCAAGTGGCAGGAAGGAAAGGCAGAGGAAGGCCAAGAAAGTCATAGGAGGACCAGATTCAGGAGTGTCTGCATGAGAAAAAGATTATGAGATCTTGTACACAGCGTGTGATAGATGAGGGTGAAGCCCGAGTTGTATGTCAAGATCGCTGTAAATGGAGAAGTTTGATACAGAAACAGTAAGTAAAAATTACCTGGCAGTTTTGTATTTCTTTGTGGAGATAATCTCTGAATTGCAGAGAACAGCTTAGTGTAGTATCTTTCTTGTATTTTAAACAAACTGGGAATAATCTGATGATGCTACCAAAGTCCAAAAGAAAACTAAAACATGAAAAACTGACAAAGCAAAAAAAAAAAAAAAAAAAGAAAAGAAGCTGAACTTTTTAACTGAGTGAAATATCAGAATGAACAGTTAAAAAGTGTGAATATAACATCGCACGATAGAACTGTTCATTGTAATTTATTTAAGCAGATATTAAACTGGAGCACATAACTGTATTCACAAAATAAAATTACTGGATTCAAAACAAAATAAAGTGGTTGTACAAGACATTGCTACAAACTTTACAAGTTCTTTATTGTACTTGCTTCCACATCAATTTATGTTTCCTCTTGCAAGCAAGCCTTGCTTTCTTCTTTGTCTTTCATTGAATCTGCAGCCGCACAGCATTCCTTGCTAAAGTTTTCGCTCTGCTGATATCTTTCCATTCTAATTTCTTCATTTCCACTTTTCCTTTTTTTCTTTTTAATGCCCTCAGATTTTGGCAAAGTTGGAATTAACTACTTATCCAAATAACCCATTTTACAGAAGAACTGAACAGCAAACTAACCCTGTGTTTTAAGTTTGTAGTTCACAGTTTGTATAACCAAATAAGTTTTGGCATTCATTCTTCCTGACTTTATGATTATAACTTCACACACCTTGTTAAAGGAGCTTTCCACTCAAAGGCTATGAAGGCATGATATCAAAGACTGCATTAGTTGAGATAAATGGTGAAACTTTGAGAAAACGAATACTTCTGAACACCATGCATCAATTTTTACAAATTTTCAAACTTCGTCATTTCCATTTCCGGAAAATTCTCTTTCCCTTATCAAATTGAAATGCAAACATTTATGGGAAAAACATAATTTAACAACACAGCAAAGTGGGAAAACCACTGGGGTGGGAACACTGAACAACAAAAATAAACTTTTTGTTTGTTACAAACACTGAATATGCCGAATCATACAGTATTGTCATGCTGGTTACAAATATGCTTGCTAAATTGTGCTATCGGACATAGTTCTCAAGTAACCTGTTGTTTCAATGCACAATAAGCCTTCATTTTGTCATGTATATTTTGCTACGAGCAATTAATTACACTTACCTTAAAAAGTAGTTATTTTAGATTTTCTTCAGTACTTAGGTTGCATCACATCCCTTTTCAGAGTCCTATAGTAATCAGCCAGCACTTTAGGGCTCCATTTTCCTTTATTGCGGTTTTCTATGGTACATATGTCCTGACGAAAACATTCTCCATGCTCATCGCTTACAGCTCCTAAGTTCTGTAGGACAAAGTGCAGATGTAAGTGAAGGAAATGTATTTTAAGGGACATATTGCATCCCATGGCCTTATAGTTATCTAGAAGCTCAGTAACAAGTTCTTTATAATTTTCTGCCTTCCAGTTATCTAAAAAGTTCAGTACTACATCTTTAAAGGAATTCCATGCAGCACCTTCAGTCTCATTCAAAGTGCCTTCAGATGCAAGATCACACATAAGTTCCCTTATTTGTGGACCAATAAAAATGCCTTGTTTAATTTTGGCTTCAGATATTTTGGGAAACTGGTTCTTTAGAAAATGAAAGGCTTCTCCATCTTTATCCAATGCCTTTACAAAATTTTTTATCAAACCCAGTTTGATGTGAAGTGATAAGTACATGTTCTTAGGACTTACTAAAGGCTCAGCAACAACATTTTTATTACCTGGAGTTAAGGACTTTCTTTTAGGCCAGGTCTTTTTAATGTAATGAGAATTTCCATCCCTACTGTTCCATTCACAGAGGAAGCAGCAGCATTTTGTGTATCCCAGTAGTATACCAAAGAGTAAAGCTAATACTTTAATATCGCCACAAATATTCCATGAGTGTTTTTTATACTATACTTTGAAACAACAGTTTCGTATTTCCATATGTTTCTTCATGTATGCAGCATATGCAACAGGTACTGACGGATACCTAGGACAGCTTTTAAGCTTATTTTTTCAGGAATCTATAAAAAAGTATCTATTCTTCAGGTTTGTGTTGCTGTTCTAAGGCTTCAAACAATGAGTCTATATCATTGCACAACACAAGATCGCCACTCTTTGAAAAAAGTGTTCAAACACTTGCTATCGTCAGCGAAAACTACATACTTTTGTACTTGGCTGTAAAAGATTCCATCCCTTCAATCTTGAAGCCAATATTTCAGCCTGACTTTCTGCTAAATGAAGGTCACAAACCAGAACATTTAATTCTACCTGAGTTATAAGGTGAGGCACAGAATGTTCCAAGAAATCAGGGTCTTGTTGTACTTCAACATCTTCTTCACTGTGAGGATTTATTTCATTAGTATCACTAACATCTAAACTTCATGACTGTGGAGGTACAGGAACAGGAAGATCTGGGACATGAGGAACAGGTCTTATGGCTGAAGGAATACTGGGATACTGAATCGTGTCTTGGTCTTAGCTGTAATTCCAGATATCTTAGTGATGCACAAGTAACAGTCTGTTGAATGATCTTTCAGTTCTCTATAAACCATAGGTATCACAAATGGCATTTGACGGGATCTCATCAGCTAGCCAGTCAACAAAGTTACACTCGAATTACAACAAATATGAGGTGCCCAAGATTTATCTTCGTCACCCATTTTGCACTGGAAATAAAGTTCATACGCTTTCTTAATCAACTGTGTGAAATGTCGCCTTAGAGCAGGGGTCACCAAACTTTTGGAGAGAAGGACCAAATGGGAAATTGGGTAAAGCTCGGAGGGCCTGGATTAAAAAAAAATGGTAAATCAAAGATCAATTAATACAGATATTGTAAATTTTCAATGAACTAATTACTCATATGTGTCAATGTTTAAGTAATTTTATATGTTCTGTAATTTAACATAAAAGTTTCCAAAAAAATATTTCAAGATTTTTTACACATCAAAAACAGATACAAAGCTAAATTTACTAATTGACTTCATGACATCTTAAACTAGAAAAAAAATCAATGAGAAGAATGGTATTGTTTCTAGAATGATTTAGCTACATTTCGGATATTTGGTTTCTCAACTAAAAGATAATCCACTTCCCATTGTGCTTTAAATATGCGGCATTCAGTGTCCACTTTTTTCTTTTTGGGTAGGGACATGTCAAAATTCAACAATCGAACTCAAATAAAGAAAAAATCAAGAAAAACGTGTGTATCGGGTCAAGTAAAATTAGCACAGCAGCGCTTAATCTCTGTGGTTGAGATGCCGTCTGACCTGAATACTGTTGGGAACATGAGCCTGTGTGAGAGCAGGTGTGGCAGTAAGTAGTTATGTCCCTCAGTTCTAGTCCATTTTTAGAACAGGGTGGGGCTACTGGGGCTAGCCCCACACACCAAAGAGAGAGAGAGAGAGAATGTGTGTGTGTGTGTGAGTCAGCAGATGCTGCTGCTGGCCGCGGGTGGGCTGTGAGTCACAACACTGAGAATCTTCCCTCACTCTTCTAACAGGCACTTTAGTAGTAATAATAAACAGGTTTTAAAAGCGAAGCGTCAATCAAACGTTGCTATGATATCCCGCCAGTCTGTGACATATAGCCACTCTTTTTCTCAGAAAAATAAAATAAAATATGTAAAATGAATTTTAAAATTGTAAAAATGGAAATTTTATGGTAGGCCATAGCTTTGGTGACCCCTGCCTTAGAGGCTTTAGTAAATTGTCCACAAATATAGCAGAAACCTTTTGGATGGTTCACACAAGTACACAGCATTATTTAAATCCACACTACTTTTTAAAACCATGAGAAAATGCAGGCCTTTCAATAACGATTAAATGCATTCGAATGACAAAAATTATGCTTTGTTCCCCCTTTCCAGAAGGAATTGCACAACAGGAAGTAATGGCACCAGTATGTCTACTCTCAGAGACACAGCTATCCTGGCTGCAGACAGATGTCTCTGTTGGGAAACATAGGGAAATTCCTTTAAGTAACACAACATTCAACCCATTACAGATTTCTATTACAAGAAACTGGAGCCCAGTGGAGCAATTTTAACTTCATATTTGGTTTCAGCACCCGTATATACACACAAAACCATTAAAGTTTTCTTTGTAACAAAACCATTTTTGTTCAATGTTACAGGAAAAACCTTTACTACAACTAACTTCCATTTTCAGACATTTTCCCTGTATTTTCATACTGAAATAAAAATATGGAATAAAATGATATTTAACAACAACACTGTGAGGAAAGAATACTGCAAGTACAAAAGAAGTCATGATTACAGAAGAAATATTCACTCCATTAACCTTTCATTTTCGAAAGTTTCAAAAGAGCAAATGCCATACTTCAATGCAAAATGATTAATGAAAAGAAATATCCAGATTAATGAAATGGATATTTCTTTTCCCCTTCCCTTAACAGTTTAGGCTTTAACTGCAATAGCATATTTGTTGCACAGTTGACAAAAAAACTTGTCTGAGCTTGTTATTCAAAACCTGCCATAAATGAATAAACATGCAATAAAGTAAATAAATGTAGATTATTTTACAACATAACTTCTTTTATTATGCTACTATTTCATTGGTTGATACATGAAGCATCTAACAACCACTTTTAAAAAATCAACAAGCAAGCTATTGCATTAATTTAGCTTTGTATGTTTTACCAAGACGTTGCTGCCACAATAGTAAGCTGCAGCAATTGTGCAAATGTATTAAAAATTTCCATGGATAGTATAAACACTTTTTATCCAATTCACACATCATTTACATAATGAGACTGATGAAGAAAAGATAGAAAGTTCAACTTTTTCACTGGATGAAAAATAGAAACACACTGCGAAAAAGTGTGAATATAATGCAACATAAGAGCAAGACAAATTTGTTCACTGAAGTTTATTTATGTAAATAGTAAACTGGAGCACATCCCTGTATTCAAAATATAAAATTACTGACACTTAACAAAAATAACACATGACAGAAGGAAAATCGTGGGGGCAATGCAATTATGGGAGTAATATTTATTTGTCTGACTTCCGTTTCTGAAAATTTTTCCTTGTTTTCAAGGCTGCAATACAAATGTTTACCAAATAAAATTATATTTAACAACAATACTGGGAAGAAGTGAAATCGCGAGAAAAAAATTATGATAATGGGAAAAATCTTCACTTCGTCTAACTTATGTTTTCGAAGGTTTTGAAAGTTGAAATTACGTCCTCAGAGAAAACGACCCCCACCACCAATCCCTCAAAAATTTCTCTTCAGTTATGCACCTATCTAAAGAACCACAAAAATGATGATCAAAATGGGGAATTCCTCAAATCCAGAGAATCTCGTGCCTTGAGATTACAAGGAAATTTTGCGACATCTCACTTTCATTTTCAGAAAATTCTCTTTCATTTTTCAAGCAGAAATAGATATATTTATGGAACAAAATTATAAAAATCATAAAACGACAAAACTGGGCAAATTATCTCGCAAGAAAAGGAAATTCTGTTTATAGGAACAATTTTCACTGTGTTTAACTTCAGTTAGTTTTTGTAAGTTTTGAAAGATGAGAAAACATCCTTAAATGAAAAAACGAAAACCCCAACTAATATCCCCAAAATTTCTCTTTCGTTTAGTGCCAATCTTGAGAATAACCCAAACAATGACAAAAAAAGCAGAATTCCATGAATCCAGGGAAGAATCTCATGTGTGCATATCACGTAAATTAGTACATAATACACTCTACACAAATTCAATAGTCATAAGAACTGGAGAAGGGCCAACACATTAATAAAAGTTATGAAATGAATATTTAATATCCTGAATCCTTCAGAATTTGAAAAATTTTAAAACTAACATTTTTAAATCTCTGACACAATCTGATCATAAAAATTAAAATCAATAAAGACACTAGTGTAAATTTATTGCAGAACAGTAGTTACCAGTAAGGATAAATAGAATGTGCTATTCATCCCCTAGAATTACTGTATTTTTTTTTTTTTTTTTTTTTGCACCAGCTACATTATCCCACAGACATAACAGAAATAAAACATTGCCAGTGCACTCATTGGTTAAATTTTTTCTGTTCAAAAGGATTTTACACAGAAATAAAAAACAGGTATTGCAAATCAACAATCTGGAAATTTCCCTATGTGCTCAAAGAAACTACACAAACATTTCATACACTAGAAACGCTTCCTCTCTGAAAGTCTTCAATTACTTTCTGCAAACAAATATTTGCTTTTCATGGAGGTGCATTATAATCACAATTATACCTAAAATCACTGGATCTCAATGCACTTTACAAAACACAGGCTTTAATACTACATTATGCACCAGTATATGTTAATATGATTTAAACTATCACCACACCTGGAATGGATTTAAATAATTTCTAATATGTAATCAGTTATCAGAATATATAAAGATATTGCCGGAAGTTAGGGGGAAAATTATAAACAATATAATAGAGAATTACCAAAAATTTTCAAGATCAGGAAAACAATCAAAAAAAACAATGTATCCGATATTTGTAATTTAAGTTACATTTTTAAATTTAGATATTTTTGTAACAGCATGGTGTTAGGACATGTACAATAATATACACATCCTGATGCAATACTGTATTTTTCTTGCACTACCTTTTCCTACTCTTGCCCATAGAATATAAGATAAACTATAGTAGTGCAACATCCAGCTTATATAAAAATTAAAAAACCATGAAAGGAAGAGCTACAAAGAGGACAGCAGGCACCAAAATTGATAAAACCATCACCCAGCAAAAATGAATAGAGAGAGAAAATAAAAATAAGTTGACATCTGTTAAGACCATACGATTTGCTGTGGTGTGCAGAAGTATTACATCACCTGCAAAAATCCCAAATTTTTAAGTTTAACCCTTTTAAAACTAATTTTCATAGTTATTTCTTCATCTATATGTCATCTAGATGCAAAATTTAATGGAGATTTCAAAAATGTCTTAGTTTTTCCTGTAGCTACTTCTGTTTTTAAGATATGACATAAAATATTGGATTTGGCAAACACGTTGAAATTCACATTAGCTGCATATTAGTTGTTACAGCCAATCACAGACATTCTTTCACCTGATTGGCTGTTCCCTAATGTTATCCTAATCTAGCCTTTATAAGGATTGACGCTTTGATGCTGAGCTACTACAGCATTGTAGTGCTCACTTCTTGTTAACTTTTGTACATTCTTAATAATGGTTAAAACTGTGCAATTGTCCACAGTGGACTGAGTAAAAATAGCTGTTCTGCATGAAGAGGAATATTCTTCAAGGTAAATCGCTGAAGGAGTGGACTGTAATCAATCTACAGTTATTAGGCTGCTCAAGAAAGTAAAAGACACTGCTGATATTAAAAATATGCGTGGCAGTGGAAGATCGGCATCCACTACGACCAGGAAGGACAGAGTGCTCAGAAAGCTAAGCTTGGAAAAGAGGAGGCTTAGTTCACCTGAACTGCTACAAAGATGGTTTGAAGTGACTGATGTTGCTGTTAGAAGGAGGCTGCTTCACTATGACTTATATGGCTGCAACAGCAGGCGTAAACCACTGTTAATTGCAAATCAAAGACAGCATAGACATCAGTGGGCAAAATTCCATGTTACATGGACAACCAAGCAATGGGAAAATGTTCTTTTCAGTGATTCATCATAATTTTGCCTTAATGGGAATCATAGTAATAACAATCAAAATTCAACTCACTGAAGATGTAGTAATTCAAATTTTGAATTGTATTTTTCAACCCAATCTTTTACAAAACCTTGTTCACAGTATGCCATCAACATGCAAAGCTGTGATTAAAGCTAAATCCTGGGCAACAAAATATTAAGCACTGACCGAAAGCTACCGCTAAACGAACCTTTTATGATACGTGACTCTGTATGTTTCGCTTGTTTTATATGTTTATATTAGTTACATTATATAATTTTGCTTCATTACATTTCTGTATTTAAATGTTATTTAATTCCTTATGAAATACAAAAATGATTTATTGCTGTAAACCTAATTATTGGATAAATGATCCTTTTTTACACTTTCCAACCGTAGGTTGAAGAAGCATATACGCTCCAGCTTTGTCCGTCGGCACGATAATTCGCATAAAAATTGTTTGATTTGGATGAAATTTTAGTATGTCGTAGGGGACCACCTGGGGACAAACCCTATTGAAAATGGACGGAATGGGGTCACAGGTCAGGACATAGGAGCGAGATCCATTCTATTGCCCTTATGCATCATAACTTGCGTAAAAATGGTTTGATTTCAATGAAATTTTAGTATGTGGTAGATGACCACCTGAGGACAAACCCTATTGAAAATGGGTGACATGGGCTCAAAGGTCAGGACATAGGAGTAGAATGCATTCCATTGCCCTTATGCGTTATAACTTATGTAAAAATGCTTCGATTGAGACAAAACTTTATCATGTTGTTCCGGAAGTATACTTAACCATTTCTGTAGAATATCATCAAAATGTGGTCAGAGGTCAGGGCATAGGAGCGAGATTTATTCTACAGCCATTATCCTCATAACTTGAGTAATGATTTCTGGTATGTTGGAAAGCATAATATAATCACAGCATTGCATGATTTTACTAACTTGCCATAATTTTGATTTGGTCATGTTCTTTGTAGTATCTTAAGAATAGAAGTAGCTACAGGAAAAACTAAAACAATTTTTAAAATTCCATTAAATTTTTCATCTTAAACCAGTTAGTTGAAAAAAGAGTTAAAACTTAAAATTCATGGATTTTGCAGGTGATGCAATACTTTTGCAAATCGTTGTAAATAAAAAGACCTCAAAAATCAAGTGTGTGTGGAAAATTTTCTAAGTGACTCAGGAAATTGTCAGACACAGAACACACAATAAACCATTTCTTTAGGGACATAAAAAAACTGGGTTCATCCCCCCTTCCCCCCAATATCTTACATTAAAAAAAAGTTCATGGGTATTGTGGAAGTCAAACACAAAATCACCCATAACAAAATTGGGCACCTGAAATTATTAATGTTCTAGTGTAATGATCCAGTTTCAATCATCTGCTATCAATTCTCAATTTAAACACTATTGCCAGATATAAATAAATGTTGGTTTAATTGTTGAAGTGAAGGATTGCTCTCCTCACAAAGTGCAGCTTGAAAGAAGAAACAGAATTTTCACACTATCCAACAATCAGAGGAATGGTTGTAAAATTTGTATATAGAGAAGCAACACAGCTTTTTGTAACCAAAGAGTTAGAAAAAAATGATCACCAAACAAATTGGAAAAAAGATACTCGCCAGCCACAGGTCATATTAAGTGCTTTATATTAATCACAAACAATGTTAAAATCTCATGAGGTATTTTACACACAATCTAGGCATCACCATGGATATAAAAACTCCTAAGAATTATTCAACAGAAATAGACATTTCCTATTAATTTCAACAGAAATAGACTTTTCTTATTAAAGCAACAAAACAAAATTGACAGATAATATAAAACAGCAAATACAATGAAAATAACAGGCAAAGAACCTTATGAAGTCTTGGTGCAGAATGCAAAAGTATGACTTCAATGGGTTCAGGAGGATCAGCACTGGTGACCATAGAACAGTAAGCTGGACAGTGCCATGCAAAGAGGGCAGGATATGAATTTTACAGAAGCAACAAGAACTGGGGAATATTTTCTTGACATGCATTACACATGCAGTCCCTTTGACACCACCAAAGCATATCTGAATGCCAGAGCATCAGTATATTGTTGCTATTTAAATTTATCCTTATCCTTTCATGTGGACAGCATCCACAAGCTCATAGACACATACAGTGGCATAATGCACCAGCTCACAAGGCTTTTATAATCACAGCATGGCACCAGGAATATATAGACAAGTTTTCTGTGCTACAGAGGACTGCACAAAGCACAAAACTTGGATTTAAGTCCCATTCAAAATTTGTGGAATTTTATGGCATGGGCTGTACAGTGCGACATTGTCCTGCCAATTAATTTGCAGTAAACATGCAACACAGTAATTTCCACATGGCACAACAGTTCTGGCATGACGCTTCTCAAATTTATTATATTCCATACAGCAAAGCATTGGAGCTTCTCTGTAGATCATGGGGTGGCATGATATGGTACTAGGAAGGTGTACCTAAGAAAGTGGTACCCAAGTACATGAACAGAGCAACGAAAAAAAAAAAAATTTAATGTCTGAAATGCTTCGTCAAAGCAAGCCCATTACTGCCAGTAATAATTACAGGTAAAGAAAAGGGGAGGGAGGATAAAGCTACTGTTAAATGGTACTACTCTGCTGAAACTGCAGGTAACTCATACATAAACACAAAAGATATGCACATATGTACTTCTTTAAAAACTTTGTGGATGGAATCAAACTTAACTATCATCCATTTCACTCAGTGTTTTCAATCTCTAATTCCACCAAGTGAAGTGTTAAAACCAGAACGGATGATTCATATAAAAAAGTTTAGTGAAACACTTTCACAAAACGTGGGAAATACTGAAAACGTTTGCAAAATTTATAAACCATTTAGCAACATTAATTCTTTCAATCTCATCATTAATATTAAATAAAACTCAAAAAGCATGCAATTGTAATTTCACAGCAAAGCTGCAGATACCTGTAACAGTGGTAAGCAGGAACAAATAGAAAGTTCTATTAATCCCAAAAAAAACACTGTATTTATCTAGCACCAGCTTCACAAACTTGTGCACATATAATGTACAAAATTTAAAATTGCCAGTGCATCAGTGACTTATGCGATTTTCCAAAACTCTGCACAAATTTGATAGAAAGTCAAATCTTTTGAAATAAATAGGTACTGTAATTCAACAAACTGGAAAATATTTACATAAAGATATTCATCACACATACATGTAACTAACTCCAAAAGCCTTAATAACAACTCGTGGTGATCTTAAACTTGTAATAGTATGTGAGGATAAATTGAAAATGCTATATATCTCATGCAAACACAGTATTTTTTTGTACCACTGGCTTCATCAGTTTCTAACCAAAAAATTCAGAAATAAAAATCACCAGTGCAGGTTTCAGTTTGATTGTTAATTTCAAAAAACACTATAAACAGAAATTTGAAGAAAAACTCTAAAAAATCAGAAAAAATAGTTATTGGAATTCTGCAAACTGAAAATTTCCCTATATACTTAAGAAATTACATAGTTTTATACATGTAATACAAAAGTTTCCTCTTGAAATGACTTAAATTACTTTTCTGCAAAGCAATATCTGCTTTATATGCAAATATACTATTAACCACAATAATACCTCATAATCCAAGAATTTGAATGCATTTTACAAACACGGGCTTTAATAATGTATTATAAATCTGCATGTACAGATATGTTTAAGAATATCACTACACTTGAAGTGAATAAAGATCATGCCTTATATGCATTTAGTTATTGGAAGAAATAAAGGTATTGGTGGAATGTAGAGGAAAAGTGCAAAATTAGATAATAAAAAATTTCGATTTTTTTTTTAATCTTGGAAACGATCTGAAAAACACTATCCTATATTTATAATTAAAGTTACATTTTTGAAGTTAAATAATTTTGTAACAGCATGGTGTTAGGACATGTATAATAACATACACATTCTGCATTCATTAATGATATACTATTAAATACTATATTTTTCTAGAACTACCATTTGCTACTCCTGCATATATAATATAGAACATGCTATAATAGTGCAACATTTAGCAATACAATTTAAAAAATCATGCAAAGGAAAAATACAAAGAGGACAACAGCCATCGAAATTGACATAAAAAAGTTCCCCATGCAAAAAAAAAAAAAAAAAAAAAAAATAAACAAACAAAAAGAAAAGAAAATTTATACCTTTTTAAGAACATATATTTTAAGCCAAATGGTCGCACAACTCATGAGGACAACAAGCATCTTTAGATATACAGCAAAGGTCAGCCTAATTTATAGCACCTGACAATCTTGTTTACTTACTTATTCATTCAACATCATATCTTACTTATTACATTTGCACTTTTAAGGTATTAAACCCCTGCAAAGTGCGCATAGTTTACGTGCAATTCATTAATGATATACTATTAAAAATCACCAATCACTTACCCTAAAGATCATGGTAATTTCCATCCACAAAACACTTCAAGCACATCAATTATCGTAATGTTGTTGGCCTTCAAAGGTTTACAGACACCTTGCTTACGATTCCTTCTTCCGGGGATGAAACATCATATTATTTTTATTTTTTTATTTTTTTATTTATTTTTTATTTGCTAGACAAACAACGCTGGGTTTTTTAGCCACATGAGATGTAACGATAGCTCGTCAATTCCATAAAAACCACACAAGCATACTACTCATTCATACATTCAATTAAAAAACTATGTACATATTTACACTACATTACATTCCCAGGTGGTTAAACCTTTGACAACTGTGAGTAACAAAATGCTCCATCTGTTTCAAAACCCCGCAGTAGGATTAGCACGGGTTTTGAAACGGATGGGGCATTTTGTTACTCACAGTTGTCAAAGGTTTAACCACCTGGGAATGTAATGTAGTGTAAATATGTACATAGTTTTTTAATTGAATGTATGAATGAGTAGTATGCTTGTGTGGTTTTTATGGAATTGACGAGCTATCGTTACATCTCATGTGGCTAAAAAACCCAGCGTTGTTTGTCTAGCAAATAAAAAATAAATAAAAAAAAAAAATAAAAAATAATACGATGTTTCATCCCCGGAAGAAGGAATCGTAAGCAAGGTGTGTGTAAACCTTTGAAGGCCAACAACATTACGATAATTGACGTGCTTGAAGTGTTTTGTGGATGGAAATTACCATGATCTTTAGGGTAAGTGATTGGTGATTTTTAATAGTATATCATCATATCTTACACTCCGTTTTATTTTGTACAGGTCAAGAGGAAAGGAAAAACAATAACCACCCCTCAAGGACAAAAAATAATCTTGGTATGGTGGCAATATTCAAATCAGAGTGCTATAGACTGATCAACTCACACTTGGCAAACAAACCTCACTCACCCCAGGAAACAAATTTTACAGTTATTTGATCAAAAGTGTATTTCCATTTGTTTTAAGTTTGAATTTTTAAATGTCCCAGTAATGTGTAAGGACATGTTAATAACATTACAAATCCCCATGGGACACTGTTTTTACAGCACAAGATATAACCATCAATATGTATTTCATATACAATGGATACACACAATTTGGCTGTTCTTATATATGCACTCATCATCAAAAAAATAGTTGCACCCAGAGAGACGTGATGGATTGTAATGCTATTAAGAAGGTAAAGGTTACCAGGAGCAATAAATGATTAAGCATTGAGACTGATAAGGGCAATACTTATTGAGTTACATGCCAATAAGTAGTGTCTTTCAGTATCATGTCGGGCCGCCATGTTTGCTCACACAGCATGTCAGACATCTCGGCATGGAGTTGTACAGGTTCCTAATGGTGTCCTGCGATAAGCCCTTCCATGCGCTTGAACCTTCTTACACAATTCCTACAGGTTGTGCAGCAGGGGTGAGTGTGGATAGTACGTCCAATAGCATCCCACACAATTTTAATCAGCGATAGGTCTGCCGATGCAGCTGGCCATGGCAGAATGTCAGTGCCTTGAAGGCAAGATCTTGAGACAGCAGCAGCATGCGGGCAGGCGTTGTCCTGTTGGAAAATCGCACCATAGTGAAAGTTCAGGAAAGGTAGGGCCACTGGTTGCAGGACCTCATTAACATAACGTTGGGCTGTCAAAGTGCCTGTAATGAACACCAAAGCTGATCTGGCATCTTAGGCAATTGCACCCCACACCATGACACCACACCTTCTGGATGTGTGACACTCAACAATGAACCATTCACCTTGGCGCTGACCACAGTGCCTCCACACATGGACTCTGTAGTCGTTTCTTCCAAGACAAAAGCGGGACTCATCAATAAGATCACACGCTGCCATTCTGTGTGGCTTCATCAGGGTGTCTACCATTTTCAGGAGACTCAATTTCTTGACTTTTCTTGACCTTTCCTTGACTTTTACGGGACATTTCTTGACCCTAAAGCTAAATTTTATCGACAATTCTTTCTGTCAATAATGTAATAGTTTGGCCATTTTAATTAAATATAAAATCTGATTACGTAATTAAAAAATTAACACGGTAATTGAGTATATAAAATGATTTCTAAAAAGTTAAAATAAATAGCAAATTTTTTACCAATAAGCTTGCATTTAGTGCATACATACATACATATCACCAAGCTGTTCTCTGATATTCAGAGGTTTGCTCCACAAAGAAATACAAACTACCAGATAAATTTTACTTACTGTTACTGTATCAAACTTATCCATTTACAGCGATCTTGACATATAACCCGGGCTTGACTGACATCCATCAAACGCCGTACAGAAGATCTTCTATACTTCATACTCATAATCTTTTTCTCATGCAGACATTCCTGAAGCTGATCCTTCCATGGCTTCCTTGGCCTTCCTCTACCTTTCCTTCCTACCACTTGAACTAAAAATATTTTCTTAGTAAGCATCTCATCACTCATTCTTTCAACATGGCCAAACCACTGAAGCATATTAGTCTCCACCTTGCTAACAACATTTTGCTTCACATTACACAACTGCAACACATCTTCATTCTTCACAGAATCAGAACGTGTCTTGCCCCCCCCCCTGTAAATAACACATTTCTCCAACACACAAACAACTTCTATGTTTGTTCTGTAGTACTCAGGTTTCACTACCATACATCAGAGTAGAAACAATTACACTTTCATATACAGCCATGCGGGACTCTCTTGAGAACCCATCATTCCTGTAAAACCCTCCCAAAGCAGCCATGATTTTCAATGAAGAATTCACTCGCCTACTAATTTCACCATCCAATTTGTTCTCTCTTTCAAACACGCTTCTTAAATACACAAACTCATTCACCTGGTCAATCACTGTGCCATTTAGACATATATTACAATCAGTACTACCAGTTCCTCTCTCAAAAACCATAACTTGGGTTTTTCCTTATTTATACTCAGTTTGAATTTCATGCAAACTTCGTACATTTGAGACAACATACTCTGCAGCTCACTTTTGCTCTATGCCAACAGGACAGTGTCATCAGCATACAGCAATCTGCACACAAGGATATCACCAAGACATAAACCAGTATTATCTATTTTGGCATCACGCATGCACGCATCCATAAATATATTAAACAGCCATGGTGACATTACACAACCTTGTCTGACTCCTGCACCAATAGAAAATCATTTTGATAAAACACAATTTACTTGTACACAAGCTCTACTGCCAGCATACATGGCTTTTACACTGTTAAGTAGATTCCCAGTAACACCATATTCATTCAATACCTTCCACAAAGTGTGCTATTTACTCGGTCATAAGCTTTCTTTAAAGCTATGAAGGAAGCAAAAACTTTCTTACCAACAGCCAGATACTTTTCAATCATTATGCGTAATGCAAAAATTTGGTTAGTGCAGCTATAATGAATAAAGTCCTCCGCTGGACGTGTAGTGCAGGGAAGCTTACGTTAAGTCACGTTAGGGTTATTGGAAGGTTACTTGACGTAGCTAAAGTGTGCCTAATCTTCAAAGTGCTAGAGTTTGTTTAGGTTAGACACGCACGTGCAATAAGTTCATTGAATATGGAACTTCTTTTACTCAGCGTTCCTCATTATCTTGAATATCAGTACTATAACTTCGGTTTTAGTACATTAGTACCGTGAAGGCTCCTTATTAGAGCGGTAAACACAATATACCCTGGACTTAACGTAGACACTCCATGAAATAGACTTAACGGCCAGACAGAGGTCTGACAATAAAATGAACTAAGAAAACGTACTCACTTTTAACCTTTTATCGGGGAACTCCTGGTATTACTCAAACACACTCCAACAAAACACAACTACTGATATTCAGAACTTTCGTACTATCGTAGATAACAATAATAATGGAAGAACCTATCACAAATAAAACGAAGCTGCTTGGTATAGTTGAACGCGCCTATATATATACTGCATACCACCACGTCATGATTTACACTCGTTGCCACATATAATTCAGCGGGAGAAATTACATCTCGTTAAGTGAGAAGATAATTTGCATAGGAAAATAAAATAACAAGAAATAGTAAAATCAAAAGGAAACTGAATCTAGAATATACGTTACATCATCTCCCCCTTAATTTTTTTTTTTTTTTTTTTTTTTTTTTTGAAAAACCTATCAAATTTTGAGTGTAGTCTTACATTTCGCTGACTGACATTTATCATCCTCCTTTTTTTTGTGGCAGCAGTATTTACAACTTCAAGCTTGGCATAACAAATTCAGTAAACCTGTGTCTGCAGCTATTGTCGTCTGTGAAGCAGGAAACACTTTTTATACGTGTACAGAACAAACCTGCATCGGCATACCTTATTTTTATTCTGCCCAGCAGGAATCACTTTTTTGATTTCATTTTACTTCCTCATATTTTCAACTCTATATATTTTTATCGTTGATTACAAACCAACTGTATCAGCAGCGAAGATTGCCTGTAGCTGCCTAACAGTAACAATTTTCACTATTTTATCCCTAACACACACATATATAAAAAAAATTGGATTAGTAGACGGACATAGAATATATATATATATATAAAAAAACTACATATGTACACAAAGAGAATGCGTAGGCCCACACGAAAAAAAAAAAAAATAATTCTGTCACGCCAACTGGTCGTGCAGGAAAAACAACATAATGAGAAAATAACCTGTCCACGAGAAGTTACTTATCTCGAGGACGCATAAAAAACCCTAGTACGATATCTTTTTCCAGGCCTAATCGGACTGGTAAATTCTGGTGGTGTCGATCTTTTCTGCGACTTGAATGGATCTGGAACATCTGTAGACTGTCGGTCAAGAAATCAATGCGTCTGACAGGAACGGTCAGGAATGGCTGAAGTCTGTCGGTCAGGAACGGCTCAAGTCTGTCGGTCAGGAATTCCCTGCGTCTGATAGGAACGGTCAGGAACGGCTGAAGTCTGTCGGTCAGGAACGGCTGAAGTCCGTCGGTCAGGAATTCCCTGCGTCTGACAGGAACGGTCAGGAATTCCCTGCGTCTGACAGGAACGGCTGAAGTCTGTTGGTCAGGAACGGCTGAAGTCCGTCGGCCAGGAACGGCCGAAGTCTGTCAGTCAGGAACGGCTGAAGTCTGTCGGTCAGGAATTCCCTGCGTCTGACAGGAACGGTCTCCCCCAGGCTTTCGATATGTTGTCCCTTTGTGCTGGGGCCCGTGTTGTCCTTCCAGCATTCTTTTGAAGGGACGTGGCTCCTGCCACATCGCTTGTTTTCTCTTTCTCCCTTTTGGCATGACAGTAGAAGCAGGCATCGGCCCTGTTTGCCCTGAGCGTAAGTTCCAGGGGCGAAACCCGGGCGGATGCAAGGATCTCCGCCTTTGTCGCTGTTGCGGCGAAGCAGATTGGGGAGACAAGTTACGTTTTCGACCAGCTTTTGGTGTTGCTGGACGGTTTGTAATTTGTGTCTGACGTTTAGGAATCGTCAAACTACTGTCTATATCTGATAAATCAGAAATATGTGATGACTCTGAGTCGCTGCTGTAAGTTAGTGGTCGTGCAGAGCGATGTTTATTTCTGCCTATTGGAATACTCTCCGACGAGGTATTCAAGGAAGTAGGAGCTTGTGTTGGTGCAGAGTTATTAGGGAATGGTGCAGCAATAGTCTTGGCAATGGTTGGAGGGAAGGTAATGATACTAGAATTTGAAGAACTTGATTCGAGCCTTCGTCGTATGGTAGAATCAGGTTGCGTTCTTGGAAGCCAGTCTTGTGGAGGGGAGGGCGAAGAAAAAATCACTGGAGATTCTTCAAAAAGGTTTGTCGGTTCGTCCAAAATTTCTGGAGGTTGATCGTGTGATATAGACTCTTGAGTCTGTGGAACAGAAGGTTGAGTAGGGTTGATTATAAAATCTATATTTCGTTCATGATACTTGCGACACTGAGCAACATGTACGTATTGAAATTGATTGTCAGGTTTTTCAAGGACAATGTTATTTTCATACACATTTGCCACCCGATATGGACCTTCGTAGCTGGGTGCAAATTTCTTTACTAAAGTATGAGAAACAGAAGACTGGAAGTGTGTCTCCAAGAGAGTTAGATCTCAAACGACAAGATCTGGTTCCCTACGCCTAGTATTATAGTATCTTGCTTGAGCCGCTTGTGCTCCTATCATTGCAACATGAGCTTTCTCTGCCATGATTCGTACTGATTGCGGAGTTGGTCGCTGGTTTAGTTCGTCGATAATCCCCGTTAAATTTTCAAAAGGGGTCTTAATTTTTCGACTTAAAAAAAAATTCTGCGGGAGTAAACTTAGTAGATTCGTGAACAGACGAGCGGAGGGCGAACGAAAAAGCTCAAGATGTTCGTGATGATCCATGACAAATGTAGCAATCATTTTAACTAGCGTGCGGTGATGATCCATGACAAATGTAGCAATCATTTTAACTAGCGTGCGATTTACTCGTTCCGCGGGATTATCCATGACAAATGTAGATGATCCATGACAAATGTAGCAATCATTTTAACTAGCGTGCGGTTTACTCGTTCCGCGGGATTACTCTGGGGATGATATGGGGAAATGAATTTATGCTTTATGTGTAGTCTCACACACATTCTTTCAAAAATGTCAGAAATAAATTGGGGACCATTATCCGAAACTACTTGATTAGGTGCACCATATCTAGAGAATACTTCATTAATTAATACATTACAAATAACTTCCGCCGTAGCGGCTTTAATGGGAAAAACTTTGACCCATTTAGAGAAATTATCAGTTAATACTAAAATGTAACGAGCTTTGTTTTTAACAGATAAAGGATAAGGTCCCAATAAATCTTTTGAAATAATGTCAAAAACATGAGAACTTGAACTAGATTTCAAGTGACCGGCCGGTCTTACATTACGGTAATTATAAATCTGACACAAGTGACATGATTGAACGTATGCGAGCACACTTTGGTACATGCCAGGCCAATAGGCAACATTCCGCAATTTACAACGGGTTTTGCGAATACCTAAATGGCCTGCAATAGGTTTGTCATGAAATTCGTTTAAAAGGGCCATTTTAAGGGTTCGCGGAATTCATGGGCGAAACTCCGCCCTAGTAGTCCTAGATTTCGTATAGTAAAGAAGACCTTCTATGACTTCAAAATGCCGTGACCTCCCAGCCAGAGAAGGGTCACTTTGTTGTGGGGAACCCGCAAGCAAAAAAAAAAAGCAAAAAATTATAGATTTCCCCAAAATCTGGATCATTTACTAATTCTGCCATTATCTGCTCTCTGGATGTTATATCAGCTATTAAAAGTAAAGGCTGACATCCAGGAGTAGTTTCTATGGGAACCCCACTAATCGGGACGCGAGACAATGCATCCTGTAATTGATTCTTATGACCTGGCTGGTACGAAATTTTGATATTGCTCTCTTGTAACTTAAGAGCCCACTTCATAAGTCTTTGAGAGAGGTGCTTAGCAGAATTCAAATACTGAAGGGCAGAATGATCCGTAATTATATTAACTGTCAATTCATTGAGATAACATTGAAATTTTTCAAGAGCATACACTACAGCAAGACATTCGCGTTCCGTAGCTTAATAATTGCGTTCAGCTTTGGCTAAAGTACAGGACGCAAAAGCTATTGGATGCCCAGCTTGTGACAAAACGCAACCAAGACCAACTCCGGATGCGTCAGTGTAAATATCAAATTCCTTAGTATGATCTGGGAAAGCTAATACAGGAGGCTGAGTCAACGCAGATTTTAGTGCTTCAAACGCTACGTTAGCCTCAGGTGTCCAAACAAACGTCTTGTATTTACGTTCCAAAGCATACAATGGCTCACAGATTGTAGCATAAGCGGGGACGAACTGCTGATACCATCCTGTCATTCCCAGAAAGCGTGATAGTTCTTTGGCTGTTTTTGGCCGTGGAAAGTCAACTATAGGCCTGATTTTTTCATCATCCGTAAATAAACCATGGGGAGTGATTTTCAACCCCAGATATACAATCTTGTCCCTCGCTATCTGGCATTTACTAGGTTTTAACGTCAAGCCAGCAATGTATATGAGTTGGAACACCTGTTTGAGCAGAGAAAGGTGCTCGTCAAAAGTCTCGGATGTAATAATAATGTCATCCAAATATACATGCACATGGGGACCTAGAACAAATCTGAGAACCGTATCCATAAGCTTTTGGAAAGTAGCAGGTGCAGAGGCTAGTCCAAAGGGCATACGCAGGTATTCATAAGCCCCAAAAAGAGTCACAAAGCCTGTTTTATCTACAGAGTCTGGATGTACCGCAACCTGCCAATATCCACTCGCCAAATCCAAGGTTGACATCCATTTAGTTGACGATAGGTCATGCAAAATATGCGACATGACAGGTAGTGGATAATTTATCGCTTTTGTGACTTGGTTTAGCTTGCGGAAATCTGTCACGAAACGAAATTCGTTGGGTTGTTTCTTTGGAACAAGAAAAGCAGGTGCGGCCTAGGTGCTTGTTGATTCCCTTATTATGCCCTGTTTAATCATTTCTGAAATTTGACGTTGCATTTCCTGTTTTTTATGGGGAGCACAAGGGTAAGGTTTTGTCGCTATCGGTTTCGAACCATCAGTGTCAATGACGTGATAAACCACCTGTGTGAAACCAGGTTGGTCGGAAAATAAACCAGGTCTTTCATTCAAAAGGTGAGAAAGCTGGTTTCGTTGCCTCTCATTCAGTTGTTTACTCAGTAATAAATTCGTTATGTCTATAGGATCGTTAGGAATCACTTCGACAGGTTCCGGAAAGGAAATAACATGTTGTTCGAAATTCATAGTAACTTTAAAAGTATTGATAAAATCTATGCCCATTAGACATTTAACAGGTAGGTCGTCTATGAGCAGGAAAGAATGCGTAAAACGAGCCTTTCCCAGCCCTAGAGATAATATGACAGTTCCTGTGATACTGAATATTTCGTTATTTGCACCTCACAAATACTGCGTCGCAGGCTGGACGTGTATTGCAGGAAAACTTTCAGTGCAAAACTTCGTATTTAGGGCTGATATTTCAGAACCAGTGTCAAACTTTGTCTCGACAATAATATCTTCAATTGTCAATAACACATCAGGCAATTGAGGAGTTTGGACAGTCAATAATACTATTTTAGGGTCAGAATTCTTGGTATCAGGAAGCAGTGCCAACCCTTGGTCTACTTCCTTTGGAAGTTTAAAGGATTCCTGGTTGTATTTTCATGCAGTCTGAAACCTCGGCCCTGCCTGGTATCTGTAAAGTTTTCACGCTTAGAAAAACTTCGTGAAAACTGCTGCGGGAACGCCGCATTTCTGTTGAAATTTCCATTTCTATTATTTCTTCCCTCAGCACGGGCAGAAAAATCATTATTGTCCTTAGCATAAAAATGTTCCGAATTCTGCAGATTGGAACGGGGTTGAGCATACTGTGCATTTGTACTGTACCCAGAAAATTGTTTAGAAACTAGCGGTTGGTGTACCACTCTTCTATGCGATGGTACGTACGATGCTTGGACTTGCACCTGTGTACGCTCGTGTTGAAAGTCATTAGGCCTATTATGCTGCTGAGGATATTCGTGATAAGCCTCCCGGGGTTCTTGAGCATGTTTATAGTTGGTCCATGTTTGCCGTGTCGCTCCTCATACGTTCGTATGAGGCAAAGGCATTCATGTATTGTAGCAGGGTGTCGGACCTCAATAAAATCCTGTATAAATGGATCAAGCTGTTGCAATAGGGTGTCCAACATGTCGACATGACTGGCATGTGGATCCCATAATTTATACAAGCGTGTTGTTTCTAAAGCAAACGCAACAGGGTCCTTTCTAAAGCAAACGCAACAGGGTCCTCGTTGGGTCCTTGCTTACGAGAAAAAAGTTGTTGTGCAAGGCCAGCTCGACTGAGGCCGAAAGGAAAGACTTCTAAAAATTCCGCTCGGAAATTCTCATAACGAGAATCCGGGTTCGATACTCTCCACTGCCGATACCAGGTCTTAGCAGTATCTTTCAAGCAAGTGCCTGCTATTTGCACTTTGCAATCTTGAGGAATATTGTATAAGTCGAAATGATCCTCCAAATCCTCGAGAAATTTCAAGGACCCCTCCAAACCATTGAAAGTAATTGCTCCCTCATGCGGCACGAAATGTGCAAGCATTTTGCTTCTGTGAGAGGATTGAAATACCTCAGGTACGACCCGCGACTCAGAGTGATATGAAGCTGGTGAATGACGAAATTGTGAGGATTGCCTGGGTACTTGCAAATCATTGACATCAAAGTTAGACCCACAGGCTTCCTGCAAATTGTCGAAAATAACCCCACCACCACCGAAACTTGATTCAGGTGGAAATAGTGAAGTTTTCTCAGGTAATGAAGACATAGTCAATAGGTGTCAATACCTCGTATTCAAGAAATGTTCGGGCGCCAATTATAATGAATAAAGCTCTCCGCTGGACGTGTAGTGCAGGGAAGCTTACGTTAAGTCACGTTAGGGTTATTGGAAGGTTACTTGACGTAGCTAAAGTGTGCCTAATCTTCAAAGTGCTAGAGTTTGTTTAGGTTAGACACGCACGTGCAATAAGTTCATTGAATATGGAACTTCTTTTACTCAGCGTTCCTCATTATCTTGAATATCAGTACTATAACTTCGGTTTTAGTACATTAGTACCGTGAAGGCTTTTTATTAGAGCGGTAAACACAATATACCTTGGACTTAACGTAGACACTCCATGAAATAGACTTAACGGCCAGACAGAGGTCTGACAATAAAATGAACTAAGAAAACATACTCACTTTTAACCTTTTATTGGGGAACTCCTGGTATTACTCAAACACACTCCAACAAAACACAACTACTGATATTCAGAACTTTCGTACTATCGTAGATAACAATAATAATGGAAGAACCTATCACAAATAAAATGAAGCTGCTTGGTACAGTTGAATGCACCTATATATATACTGCATACCACCACGTCATGACTTACACTCGTTGCCACATATAATTCAGCGGGAGAAATAACATCTCGTTAAGTGAGCAGATAATTTGCATAGGAAAATAAAATAACAAGAAATAGTAAAATCAAAAGGAAACTGAATCGAGAGTATACGTTACACAGCTTTTACCAGGCATAAAACCACTATGAACATCCCACACTTTCTCTGATGTAAGACCTCGTACTTTTTCAATAATGACCTTACAAACATTTTCCCTGGAACACTCCGTAGGCTAATGCCACAATAGTTCTTGCAGTCAGTCTGATCACCTTTTTCCTTATACAAGGGAACAATGATAGCATCCTTCCAATCCCGAAGGACCATTCCTAACTCCCAGCACAACTGGCAAATTTCAGTTAACCAGTCAATTACAGGGTCACCACCATATTTCAACATCTCGGCAGTTATGCCATCAACTCCTGGAGCCTTACCATTCTGAAGAGATTTTAGAGCTTTACACACCTCTTCTCTTGAGATCCCTCCTGTGCTTCCATCTTTCACTGTGACATCATCTGCTCTGCCTCTGAATCACCTTTGTTTTCCTAATCTAATAACTCACAGAAGTATTCACCCCATCTTTCACTTAACTCATTGGGCTCCCATATCATTTCCCCAATCCTATTCTTTACACAGCTTACAACTTTGTTTCCCCTATTTTTCTTGATTCTCATGTACTTCCAGAAAGTCTTTCTATTTTTCCAAAAAGCCAATTCATGCCTTTCTACCTTCTCCTTCCTATCTTTTTTGCCTTACTCTGGCAAACCAGCTTAGCAACTTCACGCTTCTTACAGCGATATTCATGCACAGAAACTCTACCTTGCAGCATCCCCAAATAGGATTCCTTCTTTCTCTTTACCGCCTCTTCAATCTCACTGTTCCACCAAGAATCACCTCTATTGTTACCCACTATTATGGTGCCACAGACCTCTTCAGCAGCAGTGACAACACAGTTCTTAAAATATTCCCACTTCTTTTCTACATCCTTCTCACAAGACTTCAGTTCCTTCAGTCGTTCTCTGAGTAAGTCAGAATAACACTGATGATATTCAGGGAGCCTTTCAACCTTTATTCTTCCTATTCCTTTTCCTCCAACCAACATTCAGTTTCACTCGTGACACTACCAAGTAAGGATCAGAACCAACATCTGCACCCCTCATCACACGAGTGCCAACAACTAAGTGTTTCAGACGCTGATCATAGACAACAAAACCTATGACGCTCTTTTGACCAAGAGTACGATTTTCCTAAGTATATGTGTGGATATACTTGTGGTTGAAAATCGTATTAGATACACACAAACCATTCTCAATGCAGAGTTCAATTAATCTTTCAGGGTATCTACTGATTTCCAATGAACCAAATTCATGACTTTTTCATGACATCTTCAGTTAAATTCATGACTTCCCGACAACGCGTGGCACAATGACAACCATTCTAGACTCATAATCTAGTACCCTTGGCTTGAGATTCCAGGTTATTTTTTATTTTTACAAATACTGAAATCAATTCCATGAGAGAATAGTTTAGGCAAATAAATAAATCCATCGCTCTTTCAACGTTAAGCAACGCACAGCAACCGAAAATTATTTTTCGGTTGCTGTGCATTGCTTAACATGGAAAGAGCGATGGATTTATTTATTCAACTGACGCCACGTATTTAGATGATTTTCAGTTTAGGCAAAACTGATGTGTCTATAATATCATTGCTGCTAAAATGGCTATACGGTGGGGGTGGGGAATGTTTTTTAATGAATCCCTACCTGAAAGCCAGTTGAGATGAAAGCTGAATGTAATTCTTATGTCACTAAAATTGCTTGCTAACATGAATAATGTAATTATGTGTGACTTGCACTATGCCATTCACCAAATTCTATGTGTTTAAAGAAATAAAAACATTCCACTCTCATCTAGGATGGGATATTGCTATTTTCAGAAATATTTTTCAATACATCTATTAATATACAAATTCTTTTAATATGGTAATGCTGTAAAAACTTAAAAGTTTTTATTAAGACAATATAAAAACTATGAATGTACAAAATTTATGGAGACTGAAATTTCACAGTGAAAGACTCAGTGTTTAAGTATCTTAGTTAAACTTAATATCTCATAATCTAGAACTTCAGCTTCTTCTTTTGCCTTTTCTATAAGCTTACTTTTCTTATCTTCAAGTTCTTTTAGTTCTTGGACTGTTCTCCTTTTACGATTGGCCACTTCATTTTAGTCAGATTTCTTTTTTTAAGGCTTCTACTCTTTTTGATGAAGCATTTTTGACACCTAATATCATTGATTTTGTGATGTCTGCATTCAGTTCTTTCTCACTATTAGCTAAACCACCTAACGATTGTATTGCACTATAAACACTTCTTTCTGCAACAACTGCATCTTTTCCTAAGTTTTCAATTAAATGTTCTTTGTTAACAGAAAAGCATCTTTCAACTGCAGCACTGCCATGAAACATGCATAGCAGCTTCTGTAAGAACTTGATAAAGTCATGGTTTGCACTTTGTAGTAAATCCATCAGGAAGTGATCAGATTTGTCCTCCTTAGGATTGAATTGTTTCAGTTGTTTTATAGAAAATTCATAAAATTGCAAATATATTCCCTCTTCACAACATCAGTTTTTGATGAAGTCATATGTTTTTTTTGACACAAATTCTAGCAATGCAATTGTCACTCGAGAATCTCTCAAAATGGAACTCTGCATAACTTCAGGCAATAAACATGAAGCACATTTCACAATCTTTAATTCCAAAGGACTCTTCTCTGCAATTTTTAGATAAAGACTTTGCAAAATACCTATGCACTTATTTCTGAAAATAAGAATATCCTTTTCTCTGCAGTTCTTGATAGCAGCAGTGGCACCAAATCCAATATCTACATAGGGACTTGTTTTACAATTTCATGGTTTGGTAACATCAATGGCAAGTAATTTGCTAGAATTTGTTGCCTCTCCCATTACACTTTTCTTGATGAATCGTGAGGCGATGCTAAACATTAAACTGTACAAATCATTGTACAAAAAGGGCAAAAGAGAGTCATTTGACTGATACTTAGTTAAAAAAACCCTCAAGTTCAATTAATAATGATATAAGAAACTCAAGTTTTGCACAAAGGAGGCTGTCTTCTAAATGTTGTTTAATTCTTTCAAAGTTTCTAGTTTCCGGTGGTCTTTTGTGTACTTCAGCAACATACTTCTTCAAATGTGGTAAAAGTTCAATTGCTCTTTTCATGACTTCAATATTTCCAACCCATCTTATAGAACAAAATTTGAGAAGAAACTTAGAAAACCCAGTAATGTTTGAGAAGGTTGCCCGCCTTGACAGAAAATCCTTCATGAAGTGCTAGATCGTCCTAAGAAACCCATGAACATTCCAACCACTTTTACTGTGAGCAGTTTTTCAAAGCTCCATGCACTACATGAAGTGAATGTGTCCACTGCTCCCGAACACAGTCGGACGGTATGGTCAGAACGATCCACGTGGCAGGCTATACGGCGCGCCGATCACCTTGCAGTTTTCAACTAGATGATCAGGCCTCTCTCAAAGTCCATAAGTTGCATAAATCGACATCTCTGGCTTCTACCCAGCATTCTTGTCACTCTGTGCTCTTCCTTGCATCAGCCGGTGCTTTTCACTTTCATGAGGCATTGACTACACACCGGTTCATAAGGGTGCCGGTTTGTGTTTTCTTCTAGATGAGCAAACTTGTCTTCATTCAGGTGCTGATACAAAAAAGACAATTTCATGACCACCCACTCAATTTCATTACTTTTTTATGACTTTCATGACCAGTAGACACCCTGTCTTTTACCATTATCATTCACACAAGTATCATTAAACTTACCCAGAACATTGTCAGAAATTGCATTCTGCACACCTACTCTAGCATTGAAATCCAATACTATTAAATTTCTCTTTAGCACCAAACTAGCTCAAAACAGCTTTTACCTCATTAAAAACTCAAAATATCCTACTATAAAGAATTACTTGTAACCGGGGAAACCATGCTACACAAAAGTATGTTAAGCAAGTATAGGAAGTACATTATAAAGATTTAGACTGTTATCAACAATTAAAATTAATAGCAATTTATTTTCATTTCTGATAACACTATTTACTCAGCAAATAAATGCTATTCAAAACAAGCTTCACATTTTTGCACAAAGTATCCAAACAGATACAAAACTGAAAAACTGCACTCAATTAGGACACACTTATTTACAAGCTGTTCTATGATTTTGAAAGTTTTATCAAGAATGTTTGTTAGTGTAGGTTTTCTTTAGTAGTTTATTCAACTGAGTCCTCATATGAGCCACTTTCTTTGACCATGTTTCCAGTCTAATCAAGCCCTCAGTGCCTAAGTCTTTCATTGTGTGAGGTTAACAATTCTTTCACATCATCAGTTTCCAAATCAAGCTTTTCAGGTAACTGGAGAATTTCTTGAACAATATAATTAATATAACAGTTGGTACAAATCCTTTCAAATCAGTCACAAATTGTGGACAAAAAGTTTATGTCAAAGTCCAACCATGCATTACTGTGTCATCATTTTCCATGCACTATCGAAGTTCCTGTGATAGGCATGCAAAATATTATAATCACAACTAAACTGTTTAACAGTTGCCTTGTCTTTACTAACTGTTACTAAAATAAGCTGTCTTCAGATCATGATGTGATAAATAATACGATTCAAAAGTGGCAATAGCTCCTTGATCCATAGGTTGAACGTGTGTTTGTTAGGTAGGAAAATAAAAAAAAAATACATAAGGATGTGGTCTATTGAATATGTAGGGTGGCTGTGACCATTTCATAGAGTTTGAAAGTTTAGTTATTAACTCACCAGCTTCATATTTATTATGTCCACTTTTTCTTGTAATTTTATGGATTTCTGTGACATTTTACCATTATTTCACTTTCAGCACCACTTTTTCTTTTATGGGAAGACATTTTTACAAAAATGTCCTTAGTAAATCAATAAAAAAGCAATACCAATGAGAATTCCCCCTTCTCCGATCAAGGAAGTCAGAAACAAGCATAGCGTAAACTAAGATTTCTAGACTTCAAAGTATGCAGCTTCCAATTGGTGGAAATTTTCAGTGTGGTGTTGATAAGTTATGTCAGGAATGGGTAAAAATACTGTACATACGTTATAGTAAACATGCATTAAGTAGACACATGTGAGGCTCGGTATTACTGTGCACACATAAAACTGAAAAAGTTATCTAAATCAAATACTTCCTCATCGGATAACATTTAGCCCCCAGGGCACTAATGAAGGGCACTAATAATCCAAATGCAATTTACGACATAGCTTTAACTCTGCAGTTTGTGTGTGCATGTGTATGCTGCTTTAATTTGTTTATATTGCATTAGCTTCTTCAGCCTGTTCCAATAACTTTTTCTTAAAGTTAAAGTGCACTGACTGACATTCGGAAAATTATACAGATGTAATTTTAAATGCCCATGCATCTCTTTATACTGTTTTGCTATAATGCCATCAAAAAGAAAACAAGAAGCACGACATCGAATATTCGGTTGTAATGAGCATGTCCTTTGAATCTTTTATAATGCGAATTAAATTTATCAAAGTTATTCAAAGTCAATGCAGTCATTTAAAAAAATATCAACCAGATTTCTTCAACTGACAAAACATCCAGAAATAAAAATAGCTACTTACTTCCACCAGCGGCTAAAAAGTATGTAACAAAAATTAACAAACTGTTCTCACAGTAGGAGGAACTTATCGGAGACAAATAGATTTTCAAATCGAACAGTTAGAAAGAGATAAATAAAGAAAGAAACATGATTTAGCCGGTTAAAAAAATATCAACCGGATTTCTTCAATTATTCAAAGTCAATGCAGCCGGTTAAAAAACTATCAACTGGATTTCTTTAATTGACAAAACATCCAGAAATAGCTACTTACTTCCATCAGTGGCTAAAAAGTATGTAACAAAAATTAACAAACTGTTCAGACAGTAGGAGGAACTTATCAGAGACAAACAGATTTTCAAATCGAACAGTTAGAAAAAGAGAGAAATAAAGAAAGAAACATGATATAACTCTACGCCTGCTAGCGGAAGAATTTTGCATAATGGGAAAGTCGAAAAATATCCACGGGAAAAGCTATGCTAAGGAAAAAGAACTTTTCAAATACGTCTCCCAGAAGAAGAGACAGTGAAAAAAAGGTATTGACTTTTACGCACCCTAGCAGGGAATTTGTGCATTGTGTAAAGAGGATAATGTACCACACCTCTATCGTGGAGAATAGCAAACAGTAGAAAAAAATTTTCAAACAGTAGAAAAAAATCTCTCAATAGAAGCAGAGATACAGCTGCAAGCATAAGTACACAAACACCACCTAGCGACAGAACTGTGAACTATAAAACTCCTCAAATAATAACCTAAAATGTTCCACAAGGTAAATGGCATCTGGTGTTGAATTTCTTAAATCGTGCATTTAGAAGCAGGGATATTAAGAAAAACAGATTAAACATTGGCGTCCCCAGCAGCAAAATTGGGCATTATTTTGGGAAGAAAATACACACAGAATTGTCATAGTTAGTAGTCTCTGACCTGAAAAGAATCTTTTATATTGAGTTTTTAGTCCCACAAATATTGCTGTAAATGAAAATGTGAGCTTACGCCCTCTAGTGGCAGATTTGTGCATAAAGAAAATTTAAATTTAATGATAAACACTCTGCAACAAAAACACTCTCCAAAAAAGAAAGAATTTTTCAAATCAGACTCTTAGAAGCAGGGATATTGACAAAAATAAGATATACATCTGCGCCCCTGTGCACTATTTTAAGCAGGAGGTGTTCTCAAAACATTTTCCGAGGTGAGCAGTATGTCTATAAAAGAATTTCTTCAGTTGACTTTTTCAGAAACTCAGATTTTGCTGCAAATACATTGGAAGGGATGCAAGGTCAGGTGATGCGTAACATCACAGCCTCTCCTTGACAAATGTCAACCCCGCTTTCTCGTGGTGCATCCTGTTCCCACTAAAGGGGCTCTGACGACCGCCCATAGCGGTATAACTATACCATCGGGATCAGAGGAAATTCTATCCCACACTCACCAACCCGCTTGGCCAGCGTGGTGAGTTATGGCCAAACCCCTCCAAAATGATTCCACAACTTAAATCTTGGCCCTCAGTCTCCGGCAGCTGGAATGTACCTGGCCAAGGCAGCGGCCAGTGCGACATGAAGGCAGAGGGTGCTAAGAATCCCCGGAGGACCGGACTAGGCTGCCATCTGATGCTGACCTTGGCTACTTACAATGGACGCTCCCTATCTTCTGATTCAAGGCTTCTTGAATTGGAAGAGGAACTACAAAGGATCAAGTGGGACATCGTGGGGGTGAGGTAAGGAGAAAAGGAGAAGATCTCATCGAACTGAAAAGTGGACATCTCTTCTACTATCGTGGGACAGATACTGGCAGAACTAGTGGTGTTGGATTTATAATAAACAAGAAACTGAAGGATAAAGTTGTAGAAGTTGAAAGTTCCTCTGACAGAGCTGCACGGCTTGTTATCCAACTCTCGAAAAGATACCAGGCTCAGATTATTCAAACTTATGCACCCACCACAAGTCATCCTGAAGAAGAAATTGAAGAATTTTATGAGGAAATTTGTCATCTAAATAATAAAGGTAAGCAGCACTTGAAAATAATTATGGGAGATTTCAATGCAAAAATAGGGCAACGGCAACAGAATGAAACTTCAGTAGGTAAATTCGGTCATGGCAACAGAAACCAGCGTGGAAATACTCTTGTTGAGTTTGCAGAGGCAGAAGGGTTTTTCATCTTGAACTCCTTCTTCAAGAAAAAGCCACAAAGGAAATGGACATGGAGACATCCAAATGGGACGACAAGTGAAATTGATTTTATTATGTGTAACAAAAAATTTGTCATAGAAGACTGCAGTGTGCTAAACAAGTTCAACACAGGTAGTGACCATAGATTGGTGAGATGTAAGATGCACCTCAACACTAAACTTGAACGTGGCAAGCTCATAAGACAAACAAAATCTATTGACATAACCAACCTTAAAAAACACCATAATACCTTCAAGTTAGAACTGAAGAACAGGTTCTCTGCTTTAGAAGGCCTAACATCGGAAGAAGTGGGCATCTCTGAAGTTAACAGAAAAGTAACCAAAGCTCTTATGGAAACAGCAACAAAATTAGCTGGGTCTAAGAACAAGTTGCATGTGAACAAATTATCAGGAAAAACCAAAATGTTGATGCAAAAAAGAAGAGAGATGAGGACAACTAAAGAAGATGTGACTTCCAAAGTGGAATATATAGAGCTATGCAAGACAGTAAGAAAAAGTATCACTGAAGACGTAAGGAAATTCAACTGTGAACTAGTGAGGAAAGCAATTGAAAACAACCAAAGCCTAAAGATAGCAAAGGGACATCTCAGTAAGGGAAGAAAACAGATTATGGCACTGAGAAAAGAAGATGGTTCTGTAACAAGAAATAGAGGCGAAATTTTGACAAGAGTGAAAGATTTCTACTCCAAATTATATGAAAGGGATGATATATGCACTCCAGACATCATGAAAGATACCAGTACCAGAGTTCCTCCAGTCCTTCCAGCAGAAGTTGCACATGCAATCAAGAACATGAAGCGAGGAAAAGCTCCAGGAGAAGATGGAATTACTGTAGACATCATACAAGAAGCAAGTGGAGAAATCGAAACAGTACTCGCCCAAATTTTCACTCGATGCCTTAATGAAGGAAAGATTCCTGAGGATTGGAACACCGCTACAATGATCCTGCTACATAAGAAAGGTGACATTGAGGATCTCGGAAACTACAGACCTATCAGCCTCCTATCAGTAGTTTATAAAATCTTCACTAAAGTTCTTTCACACCGCTTGAAGGTAGCACTAGACATGGCTCAACCGAGAGAACAAGCTGGATTCAGGAGTGGCTACAGCACAATAGATCATATCCACGTGCTGAGAGAACTAATTGAAAGAGCGAGGGAATATGAACTTCCATTGTACATGGCTTTTATCAATTATGAAAAAGCCTTTGATTCGGTGAAACCATCAGCAGTTACAATGGCTCTGAAAACCTGCGGTATTGAAGATGCATACATTAATATTATTAATAACATCTATGAAAATGCAAGTGCAAAGATTAGGCTGTTTGAAAATACAACACACGTAAAAATTGGAAAGGGAGTGAGACAAGGTGACACCATATCTCCGAAGCTCTTTAATGCCACATTGGAGGGTGTTTTTCAGTCGCTGAGCTGGGAAAACAAGGGGATAAAGATTAATGGAGATTATCTAACCCACCTTCGTTTTGCTGATGACGTAGTCATTTTTGCACCTACCCCATCAGAGCTGCAGAGTATGATCCAGGAACTTGCTGACAAGAGTAAAGAAGTGGGATTAAAAATGAACTTTCAGAAGACAAAAGTGATGTTCAATGCTTTTACAAGAAATGAAGATTTATCGATTGATGGAGAAAAGCTGGAGATAACAGACACGTACGTTTATCTTGGACAGCAGATATCAAGTGAGGGTCACATTGATGAAGAAATTAATCGGCGTACAAAACTTGCCTGGGGAGCTTTTGGAAGAAACAGCATAATTTTCAAGAGCAATATGCCATTATGTCTTAAAAGAAAAGTGTTTGATCAATGCATCCTTCCAGTGCTTACGTATGGTGCAGAGACGTGGACCTTAACTAAAAGAGACATACAAAGGCTGCAGACAACTCAAAGTAGCATGGAGAGGTGCATGCTTGGTGTAACCAGGAGAGATAAGAAGAGGAACTCGTGGATCCGAAAAATGACAAGAGTGGAAGACATCATGATCAGAGTTAAATCCCTGAAATGGCAATGGGCTGGACATACTGCCAGAAGGACAGACCATCGATGGACAGCCGAAATTTTAGATTGGATTCCAAGGGACAGGAAAAGACCCAGAAGAAGACCACATAGGAGATGGGTGGATGAAATTCGAAAGTATGCAGGGGTGACATGGAGGAGACTGGCACAAGACAGACCGTTGTGGAGGAAACTTGGGGAGACCTTCGTCCAGCAGTGGATTGATAATGGTTGACAATGATGATGATGATGACATTGGAAGCAGAAATTAACGCGTATGCCCCCTAGTGGCCAAACCATACTTTATCAAAATTTTGAAATTATATGCAAAACATTTCTTGTCATGAGCAGTATCCAATGCAGAAAGAATTTTTAAAATCGGAGTTTTAGAAGCAGAGATATCAGGGGAAATGCAAGTTACCTTTACGTCCCCTAGTGGAAAATTTATGCATTACTTGAAACTATACGAGAAACATTTCGCACCAGAAACACTCTGTAACAAAGAAAGAATTTTTCAAATTGCACTCTTAGAAACAGAGATATCTACAAAAATAAGATATACATCTACGCCTCCGGCGGGAAAACCATGTGCTATTTTAAGCAGTAGTTTTCCCGCCACAGGGCATAGATGTATATGTATCTCAAAATGTTTTCCGAGGTGAGCGACATTGGTCCATGACAGGATTTTTCAGTCTACTCTTTCAGAAGCTCAGATTTTGCTACAAATACATCAAACAGAAATAAACACTTATGCCTCCTGGTGGCAAAACTTTTCCTTACTAAAACTTAGTTATTATATGCAAAACATTTCCCATGAGAAGCTGTTTCTCATGCAAGAAGAATGTTTCAAATCAGACTTTTAGAAACCGAGATATCGGGAGAAACGCAATTTACCTTTGCGCTCCTAGTGGAAGATCTATGCATTGCTTGAAAAAGAAACTGTGCCTAAAATAGCCTTTGTTATAAATGGCATCAAAAGATGAAAGAATTTTTTCAATCGGATATTTAGAAGCAAATATATGCAATAAAATGCCTTTTAAATTCAATATTTTCATTTACGCCCTCTAGCGGTGAAGTTGTGCATTCGAAAAACCGGCTGGGGGGGGGGCGAAACAAAGGATCATAATTCTCACAGTTCAATCTTGCCAATGCAAAAAGAATTTTTTAAATCGGACTAATAGTTGCAGAGATAGGATGTCCACGGACAGATGGACAGACAGATAACATAAGCGTGATCTTTTTTACAAAAGACGTGCTAAATACCTGTCAACTACTTCCTAGACTGTGGCAAATTCCCGAGATCCTGGAGATTGCAGTCATGGCATAGAAACATGCAGCAGCCTTTATCATGACTTGGAACGATTTACGGTTTTGGAATCGCACTGATAAAAACCTGTTTGAACATCATTACTGCTGGCAGATAGCAGTAGATGCGAATTCGCCAATTTGTGGCATCGTCGACACGCGGCGGTCCGATAAGAAAAGGTTTGAACATTGTGTTTGCTTCGTGATGGATTCCCATCATACGTGAAGAAGCTCCAATGTTCGCGACGCCATTGTGTGGTTTCATCTACATCGTACTTTACGATACATCACATCGTGATATCGCAAGGACGACACATCGTAGTACCGTTAGCTAAAAAATCGAAGCCTTGATGTACAACTTAAAACCAGTTTTTCACGATATACTGGTACATCGCCCAGCCCTAATGACCCGCGACAAATTTTTCTGCAAAGCAAACAAGCAGGTTAACAATAGCTTACGTTACTGTCTGCCCATAGTTGAAAGAACCACAGTAGGCAGAGTGCCAAGAGGAGTCCATGAACGCTGAAGGAGATAACAGTATTACGGTGTGTCCCTTCAGAACTTGTATGAAGGAAGGAAATGACAGCATTGTCATTGACAAAAACTTTTTTTAGTTCAAAGCTGAAATTTGATTTTTACAGGGTAAGGCGCATGGGGGGGGGGCAAAAACAAAAAATTGACCATAACCTACGCCCTTAATTCTGTGCCCTTTCCTTGACTTCCATGACCGTTTTCTCATTTCGTGACCTGGTAGACACCCTGCTCCATGACAGTCTGACACGACACCATTGCAATCTTTGGCGATGATGCAATGGTGTTAAGTGCAGTCATTGTAACGGTCTGCATGAGTGTAGTCCTACATCGTGCAGCCCCCTGCCATTGGTGCTGGCACTAATCAGACGATGCATGGAGGGCACCACTGCTTGCTGAATATCCGCAATTGTGGCTGTTGCGAAACTACGCGCGTGTCAGACAACCCGCCAATCCTCTCTCTCTGAAGCTTGCCTGGGTCTTCCGGGCCTTTCCTGTCGCTGCTGTGTGCCTTGTTCTATCCACTGCCGCCAACAGCGTGCTATGGTGATATCCACATGGCTGGTATGGTGCGCAATACGGCGATAAGACCATCCCGCTTCTCAGAACCCGACATTGCAGCCGCTCTCGAACTCTAGCAACTGCTTGAACTGCTTCCAAACTTTTATCTGAGGTATACTTCACTTGCAAATGATTACGCCATGTGTGTAGCCATACTTGATTCTAGAATCATTTGAATGTCTCACAATGTCAAACCTACTCACAAGTTTCATTCCTGTGGGCTGCTTCCTTCTGGTGCAACTATTTTTTTGATCATGAGTGTACCATGTAAATAAGCACTCTATACATATTCCAAACCCATAAGACCATGAGAAGAGCAAAAATATTGATCAAAGTTAAGAAATAAATATTTAGTATCCACAATTCTTCAGAATTTGCAAAATTTAAAAACTAATAAACATCACGATTATGGGCAAAACACGTAACAATATTAACAAATAAAGGTAACTTGATCACGCTAGTTACGTTAACTGAAACTTTTACAAAAGTTCGTAAGTTGGAAGCTTTCGACCTTATCTTAGGTCTTCATCACGCCAATGGAGGACTAAGATTGTTGCCAGATTCTACATTTGAATTTTTCTTATTTTTGTTGCCAAAACTTAGAATTGATCTCCAGATCAATGGAATGTAGAGAGGAGATTCGGAGTTGCAAGTCATTGAGTTGAACATAATTTCTATGCTTTCACGGTAACGGAGGGCAAAACGATTGTCAAAAGAAGCAATTCGTTTTGCTTCGTTCCAGTGGGGAACTGCAGATGTGTTTTCCATTGTCAAAATAGACAAGGCAGTATTGGGATTGGCTTTCGAAACATCTTTTCTATGTTCTAAAATTCTATGGCTAATGCTCCTGTATGTGCTTCCAATGTATAAGTTATCCCCAGTAGAAGAAGAGATAGGAATGCAGTAAACTCCTGGGAGGTTCAGGCTTTCAACTTTGTCCCTATCCCTTTGTAGAAGTTTCAAGATGTTTGGGGTAGATTTAATGGCAAGATGGTAACCAAAACTTCTAAAAAGAATCTGTAACTTATGGTAAGGAACAGAACCTTCCTATGCTTATAAGTTACAGATTCTTTTTAGAAGTTTTGGTTACCATCTTGCCATTAAATCTACCCCAAACATCTTGAAACTTCTACAAAGGGATAGGGACAAAGTTGAAAGCCTGAACCTCCCAGGAGTTTACTGCATTCCTATCTCTTCTTCTACTGGGGATAACTTATACATTGGAAGCACATACAGGAGCATTAGCCATAGAATTTTAGAACATAGAAAAGATGTTTCGAAAGGCAATCCCAATACTGCCTTGTCTATTTTGACAATGGAAAACACATCTGCAGTTCCCCACTGGAACGAAGCAAAACGAATTGCTTCTTTTGACAATCGTTTTGCCCTCCGTTACCGTGAAAACATAGAAATTATGTTCAACTCAATGACTTGCAACTCCGAATCTCCTCTCTACATTCCGTTGATCTGGAGATCAATTCTAAGTTTTGGCAACAAAAATAAGAAAAATTCAAATGTAGAATCTGGCAACAATCTTAGTCCTCCATTGGCGTGATGAAGACCTAAGATAAGGTCGAAAGCTTCCAACTTACGAACTTTTTGTAAAAGTTTCAGTTAACGTAACTAGCGTGATCAAGTTACCTTTATTTGTTACTAATAAACATCTTTAAATCTCTCACATAATCTAACGATAAACTTAAACTAACTAAACATGAAAGTCTAACTTTACAGCAAAGCAGTTGTTACCTGTCACAGTAAGCAGTAAGGATAAACAGAAAGTGCTGCTTATCCCTCCCTAAAATTACTGTATTTTTCTTTGGCACCAGCTTCATCATCTTGCAGACATATAATAGAAAAATAAACATTGCAGTACACTTATCAATTGCATTTTTTTATTGTTTGAAACCACACAAATGGGTGATAACTTCAAAACGAGATCTATAGGGGTATTGAAGCGCATTTCACAAACAAAATGAACTTGCTTTGGTAAGCATATTGCACTTTTATTTCATCAAAAGTACTTCCATGACATTTATATCTCCACTTTGAATTGATAAAATATCACTGTAATATATCTTCTGTCTCATGGCACAATAGTTGACACAAGGTGCATCAGTTTGGGCACGTGACAGGTGTGGACAATACAGGCTGGTGACTGTATGCTGCTGCTGCTGCTTTCATCACACACAATTAGTACCAACCCCCAACCCCGTCAAGGCAGCAAAGGCGATTGACTCTGGAACACCACAGCGTGTCTTAACATTGCTGCTGACCAAATATATCCTTCCATGCCTACTATTTATCCTCATGCAGATGGACACATCTAGCATGATAACTCCCCTTCAAACAAAGCTCTTATCCATGCAGATTGGTTCGTGGAACATGCAGATGAGATTTCCTTGTTTCAGAGGCCTGCAAAATTTTAGAATTTAAACCTTATCAAACATCTCACAGAAGACGTAGAATGGGAATGCTCACTGGAAGACTATGCTACCATTTTATTTTCAGCAATCATGTGTTTTAGTCATTTACTCATGGTACAGCACTCCTGCATGAACTAACCAGAATCTCATATGGTCCAGGCCCAAATATTAGGACAGAGACAAATGGGTTGAACAGTTGCTGAACATAGTGCTTCAAGTTGATGATGTCAGTGAAAAAGAATGGGCCGACTATTCTTTTTGCAGACACATCACACCAAACGCCTATCTTTTAGTCGAACAGAGGAGTCCCCTGTCCATCTGGAATTCGTGTCGGTCCAAATCCTGCTGTTTTGCACATTGACATACCAGGACAGATGAAACTATGCTTTATCTGTCATATAATAAAGTGTTGGGTCCATTTCACCACTGACAATGGTCTCCTGAAACCACTTAACAATATTGCATCCATTTTGCATAATCAGGAGTTTCACGTTCTTGGAGTACCATAACCTTGTACAGCCGAAATGCAAATCCACCTTATGTATGCGTTGGCATGACGCGGCAGATATTCCAGTTGCAGACGATAATCAGTGAATCGACTTCCGAGGGCTTTGTAACATCATTGTGCACACACCCTTGATATTGTCTTCAGTGCAAATTGTCTTGAGTTTGTTTCTTTTCCTGTTTCACGAAATTTCCACACTAACTTCTATACCACTGATTTGGCTGGTGCTGCACAATGTGGGAAATTTTTCTGTAAAGAACTCATTTAAAACCCTGTATGAGTTATTTCTGAAATACTGTTCCACAATAAAAATCTACTGTTCCATACTTAAAACCATTTCTGTTGCCTTTGTTCTATCTTCACTTACACTTATGACCGCGTACCTACACTGCTCTAACTGTGACTAACCACGCCGGAGAATTTCTTTGCAGCTGTACACACAGAAACCGGTTAGTAGTGGAACAAAGCAGTTTTAACTGGAATCCCACCAAACAACTTTATAACCAGCCTAACCACATCTGGCCACAGCGCCTCTTTTATATGGTGCACCCTGTATATTGTATGCATACATACATGTGTATATATATACAGTATACATACATATACTATGTGCATATACACACATACCTAAATATACATCTAGCCCCCCCCCCCAGGAATTCCTCAGTGCACCCCTATACACAAACATCAACTAAAATATCAGAAACAGCCTTGATGCTTTGTAATACTGTTTAGCAAAATGCTTTCACACAAAATCACTAATACTGAAAATTCCAAACTATATAAAACATTCGAGTGGGCGGTCTTAGTCAGAGATGGGTTTGCCTCCTTGGGGCATACAATGGGCAATAACGGCACACAGAACAGCAACAAGGGCCTCTGTGAATGTGAATCTTGGACAAGTATCAGCTAGTTCTGTGTGACATTGGCAAAATGACCCCAACTCACTGGGTTTTGTTCCAGAATCCTTAGGTGAATAACCAACTGAAACCGTCAGCTGTGGGCTAATCCCCCCACACTGGTGTACTTTCCTGGTTAAAAAGACACAAAGAAAGTTTCTAAAGGACTCTAGTGTGGGCAGTGGCGAAGCGTCCATAGATGCGATGGAAGCGCCACTTCCCTTTAAAATCGTAAGGCAAAATGTTGCACAAAATCGTGAAAAAAATAAATAAATAAACGATAAAAAAATTCAAATTCATTTGTGCATTCATTTTCAGTTTTTTCCCAATAGAAACAAATTTCATGATTACACGACTAAGTGAATCTTCAACTTGCCGCCGGTTACGTTAATGCCGACTGTTGTGAACCAGGGAAATACTTGAGGCTTCTCATTTTCGACACACATGGCCAGGCTACGTTCTCCGTGGAAGCGATATCTACTGAGCTTCTAGCCTCCCAGCCCAGCAAGGGAGCCAAGGTGGTGCACGCGCGTGACGTCCCTTTCGGACAAGCAATGGCATGCTACGTTCTGCTTCGAAGCGATATCTACTGCGCTTGCAGCAGTGACTCTCAGCTCGGCAAGGGAGCCAGTGTGGCGCATGCGTGTGTCGTTTCAGACTTGTGCATTTAGACCGTTTCCAGCTAAAGCCTTGTGCTTTGATTGCGCATGTGGTGCCGCTTCCACAGAGGTAAACATTTGTGGAATAGGTGACTTGCTGCCTAACGGAAATAACACAGAATCATGTGACTGTGTTATTGAGCAGTTAATGAAGAAACCATTTAGTTCGCTAACTTTTAGCGATAAATTAAAAATTATAACCACTGGCAGACCAAAACCATTACTCACTTTGTGTTCTCAAGCCAAAGGCACTAAATATTTTGTTCGCCATTTCCACACCCGCCTTTACGATTCATTTTCGTGGATGTGCCGCCACAGTCAATTACACAAATTGTTTTTTTGGCCGTGTCTCCTTTTCAGTAAAGCAAAAATTGTATGGAATACAAAAGGATTTTATGACTTAAATAACATTCACAGAAGCAGTGCTAGCCACATAGTAGCTGCCAAAGATTTGGTGCAATTTGTAAAAAGTAGAATTGAGTCTAAACAAGGAGCCTTCATTCCATGATAACGTTATTAATATTTTTGCCGAAAACGAAACAAAACAAAACAAAATTCCTTTGTGCTACAAATAAGGTAAAATAAAGAAGCCCTGAATACTTTTCCTAAATTGTAGTAATATTACAATGACTCTTCCGTGTGAGCAACAGAATTTTTCACTACTATTTTTTATTATATGTGTTAGTATAATCCTTAAATGTCTATAAGTACATAATTTTTAAATATATCTGCATACATCCATTTAATATTTGCATGCATGTATAAGCATATAATTTTTTTTATTACATATGCATTGTATGTGTATTAATAATGTGATTAAAGATGGGCTATTCTGACCGCTTCCCCCTTCAGAAAAGTCATGCTCCGCCACTGAGTGTGTGATATGGTGTGGGATATATAAGTGTGTACCACACTTGAAAAGGATAGTCCACTATGGAATTGTACAGGAATTTCCAAACAGTGAAAGAGATCTCAGCTGAGTGAGTGTAAGATTGGTGTATGGAATAGTAGAGGAATAAATGGCAAAATGAATGAGGTGACTGAAGAAATGAATAAGTACAGATTGGATGTGCTGTGTGTAAGTGAAACCAAAAAGAGGGAAACTGGAATAGAAGAAGTGAATGGAACAGTGAGTAGATGGTCTGGAGTATTGGATAATGTGAGACGACAGGCTGGTGTAGGCGTGATTTTAAGTGAAAACATGAAGAACACCTTGGTTCACTATAGCTGCATAAGAGAAAGAATTATTTGGATCCGTTTGAAAGTGAAACTTCAGAGAATAGTAATTGTTGTAGTGTATGCTCCTTGTGACTCGGAACCTTCTAATAGAAAGGAAGATTTCTGGAATCAGCTGTTTTGAGCCAATTTGGTGCTAAAGAGAAAGTTATAATAGCAGGGGATTTCAATGCTAAAGTAGGTGTGCAGAATGCAATTTCTGATAATGTTCTGGGTAAGTTTAATTATCCTTGTGTGAATGATATTTGTGAAAGATTAATTGAACTCTGCATAGAGAATGGTTTGTGTGTATTGAATACGTTTTTCAACCACAATTATATCCACAGATAAACTTGGGAAAATTGTACTTGTTGGTCAAAAGAGTGCTATAGGCTTTGTTGTTTATGATCAGTGTCTGAAACACTTAGTTGTTGACACTCGTGTGATGAGAGGTGCAGATGATGGCTTTGATCATTACTTGGTATTGTCATGAGTGAAACTGAATGTTGGTTGGAGAAAAAGGAATAGGAAGAGGCCCAGGATGGAAAGAATAAAGGTTGAAAGGCTCCCTGAAGATCATCAGTATTATTCTGATGTACTGAGAGAATGACTGAAGGAGCTGAAGCTTTGTGAGAGGGATGTAGAAAAGAAGTGGTAATCTTTTAAAAACTGTGTTGTCACTGCTGCTAAAGAGGTCTCTGGCACCATAGTAAGTAACATTAGAGATGATGCTCGATAGAATAGTGAGATTGAAGAGGCAGTAAAGAGAAAGAAGGAAGCATATTTGGGGATGTTGCAAGGTTTTGTTTCTGAGGAGGAATATTGTTAAAAGAAGAGTGAAGCAGCTAAGCTGGTTTGCCAGAGAAAGGCAGGAGATAGGAAGGAAAAGGTGGAAAGGCATCAATTGACTTTCTGGAAAGATAGCAAAACACTCTGGAGGTCCACGAAACTCAGGAAAAATAGGAGAAACAAAGTTGCAAGTTGTGTGAAGAATCGCAGAAATAATACGATAGCCCAATGAGTTAAGTGAAAGATGGGGTGAATACTTCTGTGAGTTATTTGTTCAAGAAAGCAAAGCTTTGATCTGTCACATTTTTGAAGGAAATGGCTAAAACATGATTCTTTTAATAACTATTATTTACGGAATTCCAATTCTAAAAGTTGAAAAGTTGTTGTGCAAGTTGATTGCTAAGCAACATTTGATGCACACATACATGGTACAGATGCCATGCAGCTGAAAGACATTCAGGGTCACCTGCCTGGAAATGCTTGTTACTCAATAGTCAATACTCATTACCTGAGAAATGTTCGTTGTTTCTGCAGATCACAGCTCGATGCGTTTCTTTACAAAGTTTTTTTTTAAGTGGTCGTTATCTTAAAAAGTGCGTGTTGAAAGCAATGCACTGCCAAATTTCCAGGATGTAATGAAGTATTATTCGTTTCTAACACAGAACTTGAGAGAAAATGAAAAAGGCAAACAGCCCTCTCTGAGAGAAACATCTGAAATAATAGCAAATAAGTTGGAAGATTTGTGGAGCAAGGAATCTATTCTCTATGTGTGGCATGAATGACTATTAAGGTTGTTTCGCAATTACTATAAAAATCTAGAAACATAGTAAAAATTGTGAGAAAACCAAAGTTAACAGATTTCTTCAAAGAAAAGATGGAGTCATTTAAAATAAGTGCATTGAATAGCTTATTTGATATTACAGCATGTAAGTGCACTGATTTTCCAAAATGCAATTGTAAGAAGGCTACCCAAGTCCCTGAAAAGAGCAAGACTTTCTTATTCAGAGAATGCAAAGAAAGATGTACATAGGAGGAATTGACATTAAAATCAGCATCCATCTTCAGTGTAGGGAAGAGAGAAAATGCAAAACCATTGCTAGTGCAAATGATCCTAGTAGTGATGCAGATGCAGAATTATGTGTCGCTATGTTGTCTAGAGAAGATTTTTCTCAATATTCAGATTCGGAAATAGACTGATACTGACAGTGACTTTTCATATCCACAATACTAGAATCTTTTATATGGATATAGATGAAAAATGAAGCCAAAATCCATGGCCTAACAAATAAGATTATCTATCCCATCAGTGGCTCGGGCCTACGATAGAATGGGTGTCTCTAGCAGAAAAGCTGCATTAATTGCCAGTGCAATATTGGAGGACATACATGTTATCAATGAAGTGGACTCCTATTCATGTTATCAGTAACGGTGACTACAACCTTTTAGCATGAAATAGGCACAAAATAGCTTTCAGCTCATTCTAGAAATCATCCTTCTTATCAGAAGGTTCTGAGTCATAAGGAGCATACACAGCACCAGTTACTATTTTCTGAAGTTTCACTTTCAAATAAATTCTCTCCCTTATGGAGCTGCAGCAAATCAGATTGTTCATCTTTTTACTTAAAATCACACCTATACCAGTTTGTCTACTTACATACATTATCCAACACTCCAGACTACACTCTCACCATTCCATTCACTTCTATCTCAATTGCTTTCTTTTTAGTTTCGTACACACACCACGTCCAGTCTATATTTACTCAGTTCTTCAATCACCTCAATCATCTTTACATTTATTTATTTCATATTTCATACACAATCTTACACTCAGCCTATATCTCTTCTTTATATTAAGTTTAGATTTCCCACAAACTTAGCACATCTGGGACAGCATATTCAGCAACTCACTTTTGCTCCCTGGCAACAGGACTGTGTCATACACATCCATTACCTCTGCACGCTTCAATTCACTTTTCACTGGAAATTTTTTCATATGCACTCACAATCCACTTCATAAAAATTTCTATGCTTAATTCATTATTAATTAAAATAAATTTAAAGTTAAAAATGCCTGTAACAGTATGGTGTGAGAACATGTACAACAATGTACACATCCTGCTCTCATACTGTTTTTATTTTATTTTGCACTACCATTTACACTCCAGCATGTATAATATTTCAAAAATAAACTTTAGTAGTACAGATAAGCCATATATTATCGATGGATTCTAGACTTGAGCAACCAAAAAGTAAATAAAGCATTTATCATTTAGGAATTAATCTTTAATGTATCCAATTATCAACAGAACAAAACCTCATCTCAATGCTCACATTGTGTGCCTGCTGTGTTGTTTGTTCTGTCTTTTGATTATTTTTTTTATAGCACACCTTGCCAGAGTAAATCACCTTTCTTTTTTCTACAAGAAGTGATATTAATTAATGTTTTATTGCTCATGATTGGGCAAAATTCAATGTGATTTTTCTTTACCAAACTAAAAATTATTTTTGTAGAAGCATTGCTACATGGCATGATTAGCAGTACTAACATCATTTTAAGCAATGCAGAATATTTCAGAAGTCCAGATGCATCAGTAATCCTACAAATTTCATACCATGCAACATCCATTCGAAACACACTTTCATCAATGTACAATTTGTATTCAAACTGATACACTACAAATTCTGCATCCAGTATGCTGTATTTCTTCAGATTTAGGCACATTTGGAATATATGCTACCAGACATTCTACTAAAGCATAAAAACTTGCTTTTATAGTGATATATCCACTACCTCTGCACGCTTCAGAAGTTTACTTTCCACTTGAAATATTTTCTTATGAACTCACAACCCACTTCATAAAAATTTCCAATATGCTTTATTCAATTTAAAGTTAAAAACTCTTGTAAGAGCATGATATGAGAACATGTACAACAATGTACACATCCATCTCTCATACTGTTTTTTTTTCCTTTGCACTACCATTTACACTCTTGCATACATAATATTGAAAATTTAGTAGTGCAGACAAGACATATTACCAATGGATTCTGAAGACTCAGACAACCAAAAAGTGAAACATCAGAGAAACACTATCACAAATTCTTCACCATTTGCAAAATTTAAAATCCATTCTCTCAGTGTTTTTAAGTCTCTCAACCTGATCATAAACTCGTAAGTCAGTAAGCACACTAATGTAACTTCATGGCCAGGCGGTAGATACCTGTTGCAGTAATTAGCAAGGATAAACAGAAACTGCCATTTATCCCATCGATTTTACTGCATTTTCTTTAGCACTAGATTCATAAACTATTAGCCACAAAACAGAAAAATAAAATTGCCAGTGCATTTTTAGGAAACAATACTTTTTTTCTTTTTTTTCTTTTTTTTTTTTGAAAAGCACTGCACAGATATTTGACAAAATTAGAAAAAATGTATTCTAATACATCAAACTGGATACTTTAGGAATTTCCTAAATTGTCCATCAAAAGAATCTTAAAATATGCTTTATATAAACATACACAAAAATCAACTTTCATCTCCAAATGCCACACTAACTTTGTACAAAGCAATATCCGCTCTTCATGGCAAAAATATTACAGAAAACAGTAACTCATAATCAAGGAATTTCACAACCACTTCCTAGAAAACTGTTTATACCACATTAAGTACTTGCATCTGGAAAGGAAAACATATTATTGGTTACAGAGGGGTGCAAAAGTAGAAAAAAAAAGATAACAAAGAGTAACAGAAATTTTTAAGATAAAACTGGAAATGTTTTCCTGGATAATTACTGTGTCCTATATTCTTAATTTAGTTATGAATTTAAGGTAATATAATTTTAAAAGACCATGGTGTTAGGACATGTACAACAATATACACATCCTATTGTGATGCAGTATTTTTTATGCCCTATCTTTTCCCACTGTTTCACATATTGTAGACAAAATTCGATAGTGCAGATATGACATCATAGATTTCTAAGACTGAGCAACAAAATATAACTGATACATAATATATAAAAAAATGCAATGAAGACAACATAATTGATGAAGTCTTGGTGCACAATGTAAAAGTGTTACTTCAGTGGGTGCAGGAGCATCAGCACTGGGCACTGGTGACCACACAACAGTCAGCTGAACAGACAAAACAAAGTTCCTACTGTGTCATGAAGAGAGGTTAGGATATGAATGTTATAGAAGCAACCTGAGCTGGGAAGTGTTTTCTTGACATGTACTCCCCCTGACACCACTAAAACACATCTGAACACCAGAGCATCAGCATATTGTTGCTGTTTAACTTCATTCCTTCATGCTGACAGCAACCAACAGGCTCATGGACATGTACAACATCATATATAACGCATCAGCTCACAAGGCTGTTATCATTACAGCATGATACCAGGAACATATAAACTAGTTTTCTGTGCTTAAAAGCCTGCACAAAACTTGGATTTAAATCCCATCAACTATTTTTGGAATGTTGTGGCATGAGCTGTGCAGTGCAACACTGTACTGCCAATTAATTCACAGCAAAAATGCAAATCAGTCATTTCCAAATGGTACAACATTCTTGCACGATGTTTCTCAAATTTGGTATATTCCATGGCACAAAGCATTTGGGCTTCTCTGCAGGCCATGGGATGGATGGTGTAATATGATACAAGGAAGGTATGCCTAAGAAACTGGTACCTAGGTTTACATTAAAATAGTGAGGAAAAAAAATGAATGTCCAAAATGTTTTATCAAAGCAAGCCCATTACTTTGAGTACACATTACGGGTTAAAAAAAAAAAAAAAAAAAAAAAAAGGAGAGGGATCACTGTTAAATTGGACTACTCTGCTGAAACTGCAGGTAACTTATACACTGAACACAAATGTACCTATTTAAAAACTTCTGGGATGGAATCTAACTGAACTAGCATTCATTTCACTTTGTGTTTTGAATTTCTAATTCCATCAAATGAAATGTTCAAAGTTCAAAATGGAACAGACAATAGGTATCAAAGTTTAGAGAAACACTTTCACAAAAAATCGGTAATAGTGAAAAAAATTGCAAAATTTATAAGAAGTTCAACAATATTGATTCTTTCAATTTTTTTAACAAATATTAAATAACTGAAAAGCAGATATCTGTCACAGTGGCTGGCTAGGATAAAGAGAAAGTTCTATAAATCTCGTCAAAGAACACTGTATTTATTTAGCACCAGCTTCACCAACTTGTGAACATATAATGTACACAAATTAAAATTGCCAGTGCATTAATTACCTCTATGAATTTCCATAAATCTGAACACAAATTTGATAAAAAGTCAAAACTGGAACAAATAGGTGTTCTAATTCAACAGAACAAATAGGTATTGTAGTTCATTTGTGGCACATTCACATATATTTGTTCTTTTTGTTTTAATGAAAAAAAGAACAAATATATGTGAATGTGGCACAAATGGAGATGTTTGAACAGTAGATATATATGAATAACAATATTGTGTATTTTGTGTTCACTAAGAGTGGAACTCTCTAAAAAGCTTCTTCCCTGAGTAAGAGCATTTCACAGACTGCAGTATTTAGAATGTTTTTTTCTAAAACATTCGATGGTGTAGTGTTTTGGACAATCCCTTTTAAAAGACAACACTTGTCTGGTGATTTACAACATATAAACAATGCAGCCACTTCATAGAACAAAGAAAGATCAGTGACCCCCTTTAACACTGCATTCTTCATCACCTGTGCAAGCACCAGTGTCTGGCGATTAATGATTGGAAGTATCACAACTAACAAATCTTACATAAGAAGGTTTGTTTCAGGCTTTAACTACCACTCTGGGTGACTCAGAGGGCTATAATGTAGTCACTTATCCATAATTTAGGACAATTTGCTTTAGGGAAGAGATGAAGCCAATGTAATCAGACAAACACATTCCCTACATGCCTCAAACAGATAGTCAAAAGCAGCACCTGTGCCCATATACATAAGACAGAGAAGCACTGGTTTTTGCAAATTCTAAATAATCCAGTTATCTGCATTACAGCATTTGATTTCACTTTCCTGCTAAAATAAATTATCTTTAATAGAAAGAATGTGTCATATTTTTTTCTTATAACTTTATTAAAAATAAGTCTAGTAGGCTCTGAAGGAAAGCCAAAATCTGGGTTGCTTTCACTGTATACATATCACAACCACCAGCCGTCACAGGTGACAGTGACAGTTTCGCTATGGATAAAGATAGCAGGTGGTTTTAATTGTCATACAGTGTAAACGTAAACAAACTGGCTGTTAGCTTTCCTGCACAGCATATTTGACATGTTTTTCAAATTGGATGTTAGCTTTTCTATAGAGCATGCTCGACATGTTTTTCAAGTTACATGAATAAAAAAAAACCACATGAAATGTTATTTTCACTATCATTAATAAGAAATTTACATAGTGAAACAAGTAACAGGACACACTTTTGTAGGAAAAAAATAATAAGTTGCACTTTACTAGAAACAAGCATGTCTTACAATTAACAGTTTGTCAACTTCATGACCCCAACACTGTAGGTTTGGTTTTCCAGTGGCTGTTGATGTGACATGTTATTTTCATTCAGCTAGGTTAATCAGTGAGCATGGAGTGCTCAGGTGACTTATTTGTTAAAAATGAGTGCCACAAAACAGTTTACTTTGGAACATCTGAAGTAATAAATGAGTGAGTCTATCAAAATATTGCTTAGATGTAGGAAAGGTGCTCATGATATTCTAAATGTCTGTACTTATCACCACAAATAATACATGGACAATTTTTTTTCATATGTATGACAATAAGGGCTCTGATTCATTTTCTAGCAAACAAAATTCTCTTCATTGTGATTCCTCTGTAATGCAATTTCTGGATGTTGTAACCACTGGCACCTGTATGTATCTACTATATTCATCCAAACCACTTCAGCGAATGTACATGTCTCATTGCTTATGCATCACTGGCCCTGTGCTCCTTGATTATGTAGCATATGTGCTTCATTGATTCCTGCCTTTTGCAGATATAGTGTTTTATTATTTATGTTTTCTTTCTGGATGGCTATGCCCTGGCATTTGTATATATTGCATCTGGCTTGTACGTTATTTATTATTGATTTACCGTCCGGTAAGCGTCACGTGCACATTCCTGATTCAAGACTGTGTGCAGATTCCTTTATATCATTCTGCTTCCCATCATTGTGACATATATGTTCTGTATTTTCTGAATGGTGTAACTCCTGATGGCTGTATATATCTAATATGTTCATCTATGTAACTTTTAGAGGACATACATGTTTCATTGTGTCTTCATCAATGGCCCTATGTTCTTTGATTACTTAGAATGTGTATGCTCCCGTGATTCCCGCCCATCATGGATAAATTGTTTTTAACATTATGTCTTTATTTCTGGATGGCCATGCCCCAGCATCTGTATAAACTGCACCTTGTTTTATACGTTATTTTCTTATTGTCTTACTGCCTGGTAAGCGTCTTGTACATATTCCTTAATAAAGACTGAGTTGATCTCTAGCAAAGAAACAAAAACAAACAGCCACAAAATCTCTGTACATGCTGTTTTGAAATTCTAAATAAAACTAGCATCAGAAGATGAAACTCAGTATGTGTATGTTAAATACATCAAAATGCCAAACTAATGTTAACAACTTGCTTTACAAATTGTGTTATAAAGGATTTTATTAAGGTGATTGATTGTGATGAACCAAGTGAAAACAGTACGCTTTCTGTTTAAAAACGAGTGTCCAAGTATTGACATTACATATGCAGAAATTTGTGACAATTCTGAAATGTGGACACAGGCACAGTTCAGAGGTGGCTATCAGCAGAGCACTCTGTGAACTAGTGACTTCAGTAAAACTAATGCAAGAAGTTTTAACTGATTCAAAAGAAATTTTGATTTAATTAAAATTCTTCCAATTCATAGTCAATGTTAGCAACTATTCTCAAAGAATAAGAAGGAAGACATTATGCATCCTTTTGGGATATATCTCAGAAAATTACATATTTGTGATGCAGGATGAAGCACACAGTTTTTCTTCTGGATCTCAGTCAACCTGGTCCCCATTCACTTTGATGTGCAAGCCAATAGCTCTTAACTTTTCCTAAAATGTTCCAACTGAGCATTTTAAAGAGAAAAATTCCTGAACTCACAGAAGTATACCATTTCAGCAATGGTTTGGCCGCACAGTACAAAACCAACAGGAACTTTGCAAATCTCTGATATCACAAAGAATCAGTTTCAAAGCAGAATTCAATTCAATTCAGTTTATTTAGCTGTTGCATTAAAACCAAAAATTCAAAGTAATATAACAACTGTATAGGTAACTGTAACAGCAAGGAACAGGGGCGTATTTAAAGGGGGGCCAAAGGGGCCTGGGCCCCCCAAAATCTGTTTTATTTTTTATGTTATCTTTCAAAATAAGGTTAAATAATCAAACTGTGCTTTTCAATATAATTTTTATATATGTATGTTAAATCAAAATGTGTGTCATGAGAAAAGTTTATGAATCATGAATATTTACTGCTGGAAAAATCCAACTGCTACATACAGTACGGATTCAGTGAAAGATAATTGTGTGAAGGAGACAGAGGTCAGAGAAAGAAGGGTGGCTCATATCCCAGGTCAGGAAGACAGCTGGCTGTAGGTTTTTACGGCGCCAACTCCTAATTGACCAGACCAGGGATGGTGTCACGTGTCACTGCTCCTCTCTGCCTGGTGCCGGTCGTTACTAGGACACCGTGTAGTGACACTCGACACCTCACTTTACTGCCCAGCCACCTGTTTTGATACTTTACTGATTGTGAGCTGTGCGTTGGCCATGTGGGTGGATTCTTTCATTTTCAAAGGGAGTGAGAAAGTGAAACTTCTGTTTCTGTTTTGTCTGTATCCTTGTAATTCAAAATCAGTATTTATCTGCTCTTTCCCGCAGCTGCTTAAAACAGTTTGTTGAGGTTATTTCAAAAAATGAAACGATTTCATGAACAAAGTCTGTTGACTTTCTGTAACAAAAAAAGAGCTGTGGAAACTGAAACGCTAGCTGAAACCACTGATATTAAAGTTCCAAACCAATGCGTTGAAAGTGAGAGTAATCCGGAAAATTATGAGCTTCAACCAATACGCATGACGGAGATGCAGATGGTAATGAAAAGTCTGAAAGCATTTCAGATTCGAGTGACATAGGATTGTATGCAGGTAACAGTGAGCTTGTTAATTCTTTAAGCGACGAGAAAAAAGTGGATTTGTTACATAGCATATGGAAACCTACTGCGAAATATATATTCCCTAAAAAAATCAGTTCCAGTCGCAATAAAAATCATATGAGAACATTCCAAATTAAATGGCTAGAAAAGTATAAGTGGCTGTCATATTCACGTCTGAAAGAAGGTTCATTTTGTAAATATTGTGTTTTACTTTACGAAAAAGATGTTGCTGGTAAAGGCAAACATCAGACTTTGGGTAGCCTCGTTACAAAGCCTAGTACCGATCTAAAAGATGCGAGGGAAATATGAAAAGAATAAATATCACAAAGACGCTGTATTGGCAGCTGAAAATATTGCATCAATAATTCATAAAAAACAGGATAGTATAATTTTACAAATGAATAAACAGAAAAATCAAGAGATAATTGACAACAGGAAAAGGTTGATTCCTTTTGTGCAAACAATTAGATTATGTGGAAGGCAGCAGATACCTCTTAGGGGAAAAGTTGATTCTGGAAGAATTTCGCTTGAGGAACCAGCAAATAATAATGACAATTTTTGCACTTTATTAAGATATCGTGCAAATTCTGGAGATGCCATTTTAAAACAAAACTTAAAAACTAGTGGAGGTAATAGCATGTATGCAAGTTCAGTAATACAGAATGAAATAATAAACTTCTTCGGAACTTATTCAACAGGAAATTGTAGCAAAGGTAAAGCATTCAAATTTTTTTTCAGTATTGGCAGATGAAACAACTGACATTAGTCAAACAGAACAGTTTTCACTGTGCATCAGATGTTTTGATGAAGAAGAACTGAAATTAAGGGAAGATTTTCTGGCTTTTATACCAGTGAAAAATTTAGTGAAATTGGGTTTTGATTTGAACGATATGAGAGGAAAGGGGTATGATGGGGCTGCAGCAATGCGAGGACAGTTTCATGGAGTGCAGGCCTGTATTACAAAAAAATATCCCAAAGCAATATATACTCATTGCATGTCCCATTCCTTGAACTTATGTTTGTCGGATGCTAGCAAAATGCCTAGCATAAGGAACTGTATGGGAGTTATATCACAAACATGTTCGTTTTTCCATGCTTCTGCTAAACATACCAGTGTTTTGAAAGAAAGTATCCAGCGACTGCTACCTGATTGCAAGAAAGTTAAGATGAAAACTCTATGTGAAACTCGATGGATCCAAAGGCATGATGCCGTTCTTATGTTTAAAGAAGGTCTGCATCCTAGTATATCATCCTTAGAAGCGATTGAGCAAGAAGAGTCAGCAGAATCATCTGTCAAAGCACACACTTTGCTCAACTCTATATGTCAGTTTTCATTTGTAGTGGGAACTTTTGTCCTTAGTAAAATATTGTCCATCACATACAACCTATCTGAAAACTTCCCAAACAAGCAAATCGACTTAGTCGATGCATTAGAAAAAATATCAGAAGTTACAACACTGCTAAACAGCATGAGAACTGAAGCAGAAAAATCCTTCAGCTTAATTTATGATGCTGTAAAAACATTGGCTGTAGGCTTCAAAGTGGCGGAAGAAGTTCCACGAAAATGCAGTATACAAAAAAATAGATGAAATGTCCCATATTCAACCCCAGATGAATATTTCCGCAGAAGTATAGGTATACCCTTTGTGGATGATACAATTGAATCATTAAATGAAAGGTTTCAATTGCAGAAAGAAACACTAACTTCCTTGCAAATCATTCTACCAGTTTTTGTTGTGAAGAATGATTATTCCCAAATATTATCTGCAGTGAAAATATATATGAATCTGATTTAGGATATTCTGATGTAACAGAAAGCGAGTATAAATTATGGTGTCAAAAATGGGAAAGGGAAAAAGCAGACGTGTGCCCCCAAAACACAGTTGAAAGTTTGGCATCATGCAATAAGAACTTATTTCCCAACATTTATATTTTGCTTCACATCTTGGCAATTCTTCCTGTAACCACAGCATCAATGGAAAGAAGCTGTTCCAGTCTTCGTTGATTGAAATATTATTTAAGAAACAGTACATCAGAGTCAAGACTGAATGGGCTAGCTTTATTATATACTCACAGAGACATTCAAGTTGAAGATGAAGAAATCATTGACAAATTCGGAAATGTGCCTAGAAGAATAAATCTCAGTTTTTCAGAATTAGGTGAGTCCAATCAATTTCATTATTTCTCAAGGAGAAATTTGCTTCTGTCACTTTTTTTAATATGTACTCATCAGCTTAATTTAGGTATATATGTATGTTATACACCTAAAAAAACTAAAAAGAAATACCTTTTTTATTATTATTAACATGTTTTTTTATTATTATTAACTTCCACATTTTATCCTGGGGGATTTCAGAAGCTTCCAATTCCTCCCCCCCCAAAAAAGTCTGCATACGCCCCTGGCAAGGGAGATCTGGTAAAAGGCCACAAAAGTTCTGACAAGGCCCTGATTTCCCTGACAAGTATAGGCAAGTCAGAGTTACACCTGAAAGCAAGGCACAGAACATTCAAAGATAGTTGTCAAAATTAGTGTTAGTAAAGTTGTTCTCTCTCCCACTTTTTTATCCACCTTCTTCCCAACCTTCTGCACCTTCCCGCTAATTCGCCCTCAATATACCCACTATCCCATTTTTGTCACTTATTTTCCCCGCATTTTTTTTTTTTTTTTTTTTTGGCGTTTTTCGTTTCATTTTTCCTTATTCCCTTAATAATCTAAAGCAACTTATGGGAATTTACTAGGAAATTTTTTCATTTATAGCAAATTTTCGGAGAAAACTCTTCTCCTTCTTCAGGCTGTCTTGTTGTTGTCACTTTTTGCTTGTCACTATCATGGTTACGGTTTACCTTGACGGTTACGGTTAACCTTGACGGTTTAGGTTATTTTTCAACAAATCTTGCCAGATGTTAGGCAGGGAAAATCCTTTGCAGTCATTGATGATGGAATTTTGATTTTTCTCAATCTCTATTCCTTCTTTCAGTTTTCTTTTTTGGAAATTGCTTTGGAAACTGATTACTTTAAGGGAATTCCAAT